>OZ025289.1:373343243-374593243 GCA_964019185.1 Maratus speculifer
ATTTCGTCCAAAAATCACGGAAAACGACAAATTTCGAAAAAAAAATTCACTATAAATGACAAATTCCCCCAAAATATCACGAAAAATGGCAATTTTCATAAAAAAAATCGCAGTAAAACATCAGATTTCATCAAAAGATCGCGAAAAAAAGGCAAATTTCCTCAGAAAATTCACGAAAAATATATCAAATTTCGTCCAAAAATCGCAAAAACGACAAAAGATTCACTATAAACAACAAATTTCCCCAAAATATCGCGAAAAACGGCAATTTTCGTAAAAAAAATCGCGATAAAACACCAGATTTCATCAAAATATCGCGAAAAAACAGCAATTTTTCTCAGAAAATTCACAAAAAAAACGGCAAATTTCGTCAAAAAATCACGAAAAAATGGCAGATTTCGTAAAAAGATCGTAAAAAAAGACAGATTTCATCAAAAGATTGCAAAAAATGCAAATTTCGTCAAAGGGAATAACCTCTCCCTCCTTCTTCCCCCCAAAAATAATATAACGGAGAGTTCATTTTTCTGTTCAACTAACTAATTTTCCTGCTTCAATATATATTTTTTTTCTTTGCTGCTCTAAAATCAGTTTCTGACAACTACAAATCTTTCTGAGTGAGTGCAATTCCTGAAAGCAGCCATATATTAAACAAAAAGTATCCCTTTACTCAATAAAGTATTCATTTTTTAAGAAAATCTTTTTCGATGAATTTGACTTGCCCTTTTTTTAAAGAAATGCAAACAATAGTGATACTTCTTATCTTCTACACTCAAATAAGTATTATTTTATGATTAAATTTGTATCTTGCACATTTAAAATACAGAAAAATAACATTATTAATTATAATTATTAATCATTAATTATAAATTTATTAAATTGATTAGAAATTTTATTAATTATTAAAATAATAATTAGACCTGTGACAAAAATAATTAGCACCGGGAGGGAATTTACCACCAGTAAAAACTAGACAGTATAAAAGTTTTTTTTACACATTTCGCATAATTATTCTGAATTGTTGATAAAAATTGCTTCAGTGATATTTTTTTATGTCTGTATTCTGGTAATTCTTTAAATAGCACATAAAAATAATGGCGGATTTTAAACATTTTTTCTCCCTCCCAAACAGCCAAACTCCCCTCCATTTATAAATGTTGGTAGGGAGACTTCTCTCCTTCGAAAAATTGAATTTCAAGCCCTGAGTAAATAATTCTTACATAAAATTGGAGAAATGCTTTAAATTTTTTGGTACTAAAAAACGTTTCAAAAATAAAAATTGTTTTTTGGTACTAAAAAATGTTTCAAAAATAAAAATCGTTTTTTGGTACTAAAAAATGTTTCAAAAATAAAAATCGTTTTTTGGTACTAAAAAAAGTTTCAAAAATAAAAATTGTTTCTTTCCTAAAATTTCATGCACACGGCATGCATCTACCTTATACAATTCTGGAGTTAAGGAGTGCAGAAAGCATGATCATAATCTGAGACCTGTAGATAAGCATTTGTTACTTTTATCAGTAGCTCTTAGCGTAACTTAAGACTGTGAATTTATGGTTGCTGCTAGCTTGAATGTTGCTACAATATAACTATGAAAACATATATATCAACGGTGAATAAATTGAATAAAATATATAGCACAAAATAAAAAATACATGTTGTCCTAATTTTAACAAATTTATGAGTCTGATGCTATCATTTTATTCTAGAAATAAAAAGAGCAGGGTGCTAGTCGACCAAAAGAAGGACACTAGTAGAAGAAGGCATTATTTTAGATAAAAATATAATAATGATTTTAGTAACAATATAATAAAAATATGTAAATATTGTATGTAAATAAGTATGATAAATAAAGTTACATTCATTTTTAATTACAAATTAAAAAATACAATTCTAAATTACAATAATTTAATAATACATCCTTGTGTTTTTCTTAAAGAAATAAAGTTCTGTAATTTTTGCAGTTTTCTTGGGCTTAGAATTAAAAAATAATGTGGTATGGGAAAAATTTTTACATACTAACTCTCTCTGGGTACAAGGCACAATTCTAAGTGAAATTTTAAAAAGGGCAGGGTAGTGCAACCTTAAAAAAGTCAAAAAGAACATTAATTACTATAATGTAGTGTAACAATTAAGGATGAACCATCACTCAGGGCTTGAAAATTAAAAAAATTTAAGGTTCCTAGCTGGGAACCTATATGAAAAATATAGGTTCCCAGATGAAAAGTGCAAGTTCCCGGAAAAATTTATGTGTGAGTATTTTAACGAAATTTGCCATTTTATCGCAATTTTTTGACGAAATCTGCCATTCTATTGCTATGTTTTAACAAAATCTGCTGTTTTGTCGCGATGTTTTAATAAAACCTATCGTTTTTCAAAAAAAAAAAAAAAAAAAACTTGCCATTCTTTGCAATTTTTTAATGAAGTTTGCGTTGTTTTGTGCAAGCTTCTGCCGAATTTTGGATCATTTTCGTGATTTTTGACAAAATTTGTTGTTTTCCATGATTTTATTTTACGAAATTTGTCATTTTTTTCGAGATAACAAATGTTGCTGTTTTTCATGATTTTTTTGACAAAATTTGTTATTTTTCACAATTTTTTTTAACGAAAATTGCCATTTTTTGCGAATTTTAGATGAAATCTGACATTTTATCGTAATGTTTTAACTAAACCTGTCGTTTTTCCGCGATGTTTTAACAAAACATGCCATTTTATCGCGTTGTTCTAACAGAACTTGTCTTAAAAAAAAAAAAAAAACTAAATTTGCTGTTTTTTGCAATTTTTTAATGAAATTTGTGTTTTTTTGTGAAATCTGTTGTTTTAGGTATTTTTTTTACGAAATTTGCTGTTCTTCCGCGATTTTTTTGATGATGTTGTCTTTTATGATTTTTTAACGAAATTTGCCATTTCTTCGCGAATTTTTTAATGAAATTTGACGTTTTATCGCGATGTTTTAACAAAACCTGGCATTTTATCGTGATGCTTTAACAAAATCCATAGCTTTTGAAGTTTTTTGAAGAAATTTGCCGTTTTTTGAAATTTTTTAATGACATTTGCGTTTTTTCCTGCGATCTTTTGTTGAAATTCTGGTTTTTCCCATAATATTTCGACGAAATTATGCATAGGACGCTTAAGAGCTTTTTTTGGTGTCCGATCTCTGATTTTTTGCTTAATTTATGCATTGTAATGCATTATTGGCATCACTGGCAGACACGAAGAAAGATTAAGTTCCCAGCTGGGAACCTGAGTGAAAAAAATATACGTTCCTAGAAAGGATTTCTGGGTTCCCCGGGAACACTATTTTTCGAGCCCTGCATCACTGATGTAAATGAAATAGTTTCAGCTATCATTTTAAATTTACCTGATGAAGTTTCAAATGCCTTAACATAATCCATATCTTCCTCATTAAAAAGCACTTTGTTATAGTCATCATTTAAAACAGCATTCAAAATATGTTTGAAATTGGCAATATAATAAGGAGAATACTTTTCAGTTTGTTCACTAGTTTCAGAGTTTTGAGTAAATACATTATCATCAGCCTCCAGGCTATCTTCAGCATCTTTTATAACATTAATAAGATCAATATCATCTATTTTTGTTTCACCAAATGACTGCAGTTCATTAGCATTATTTTGTGAGGTGGCAATAGAAACATGACATACAGATTTGGATTTAGATTCATTCCCTGACAAGTTTTTATTAGGATTATCATTTACAATTGATTTCGCAACACCATGAGTTTCAACAGAAGTTTTGCTATTGTTTAAAGCTGCTTTTTCTTCTACTTCTTTTTGACACACAGACTGAAGTAAATTATTTGTTTTAGTAATATCGTGAGTTTTTTCAATATAAGTTTTGCATCCATTTGAAGACTCTTTTTTTTCTACTTCTTTCTGACATAAAGATTGATGTAAATTATTTGTTTCTGCAACGTCATGAGTTATTTCAATAGAAGTTTTGGCTCCATTTGCAGACTCTTTCTCTTTCACTTCTTTTTGACACACAGACTGGTTTAAGTTATTTATTTCAGCAACATTGGAAAGTTTCACACTAACTTCAGTACATGAAGATGATTCTTCATGTACTGTAACTGCTGAAGTAGATTTAACATTCATTTGTTCAAGAGTTAAAGACACATTTCTATTTCTAATTTGATTCTTTTCTGTAACATTTTTTTCAGACGAAGATGAATCCTCATCTAAAGTTATTATTTCAGTGTCTTTATGACATTTTAGATCATCTATCACAGATGTTATTTTATTTGAATTTTTTATTCTTTGTTGCTTTAAACTAAGTCTACCCAATTTATTCATTTTAGGTGATTTTTTGGAGGACTTAGGGGATTTAAAACTCCTTTTAGATTTTGACTTGATATCAACAGGCTTAGATGTTTTTGAAGAACTTGGAGATATTTCTGAGCCTATGCTATCTTTTTCCTGACCTGAAGAGGAAGAGCTAGGACAGTCTGAATCTAAATGAAAATTTAATTTAAATTTTGGCAGGGATAATCCACATGCAGGACATGATACATTTGTACTTTGAACTTTAAAAAAATCTAGAATAGTTTTAGAGTTCATTATTACAATTATAAAATAAAATTGTCATAGTACTCTCAATTTTATTCATTTTTTAATTTTGATTCAAAATGCTCAGATTTCAAGAATCCAGATATGTTTTGTACAAGCTTCATTACATACAATAATGAAATATTCCTAAAATTACATTACATGGTTCGGTTGATGTTTATAAGAATTTAATTAGATAAAACTACCCAATTAATCCAAAATATGTCTATGAAGTTATTATTTAGAATAATGAATCAGGAAACAGTAACGATGTCATTGATAGTTACGTTACTCAATTATTTAACGTAATAAAAATGAACATTTAAAAATTGACTCTCGGGGAAAGCTTAAAACCTAAATCTGCTTATTACTACAAGCTTCATTACATACAATAATGAAATATTCCTAAAATTACATTACATGGTTCGGTTGATGTTTATAAGAATTTAATTAGATAAAACTACCCAATTAATCCAAAATATGTCTATGAAGTTATTATTTAGAATAATGAATCAGGAAACAGTAACGATGTCATTGATAGTTACGTTACTCAATTATTTAACGTAATAAAAATGAACATTTAAAAATTGACTCTCGGGGAAAGCTTAAAACCTAAATCTGCTTATTTATCTTTCTCAGAAGGATGCGGTACATAACACATGTTTTCATTAAAAAATCATCACTCAATTTTCATTTTAATTATCTCATTACAAACAATTGAAATTTTTAAAGAAAGGCGGTAAATGTTTTATTTACTTTCAAATTGGTTGGTAGGTTAGTTTACAAGGTTTAAGACTGCTGCTTCTAAACTTGGACAAGCATTGGATTCGAGACGCATATTTTTTTTTCCCAACCGGGTTTTGCCATCTTGTAATCTGATTGGTCAGAACTTACCGTATCAAAGAGTCTTTTCTTGGCGGGAAGGAATTGCGCTTGGCGAATTCCTTCCTGCAAAGAATTTAAGTAAGATGGACGGAGAAAGAAGAAAATATTCTGCATTTCGATAGACTTTTTTTTTCTTTTTTTGCTTGTTTAAATTAGAGGTCAATGGCAAAAGTGATTTCTACAGAAAATAGATAATTTTCAATAATTTATGAGAAAGCAGGAGAACGTGGGGAGAGGGGGGATCATCTGCGTTTCGGTAGCATTTTGCCACTTTTTAAAAAATCATGAGGGAGACTATGTACATTATTTAATATATATACATATATGACATAGTATTTGCAACGCCGACTATATACTACCGGCCGAACCATTTCGCGAAAAACCGCCGAAAAAGTGAAGCTGGCAACAGCTTCAAACCCTGAACCATTTCATTGAACCACGTGTAAGTCCACGTGACGCAAACCCTGCCCAAATTAGCATTGAATAAGCTGCTTTCTGTTCTGTGCACATGTTTGCACACGTGTCATTGTTTTGGTTCAGGGTTTACATGATTGGTCGGAATAGCTTGGGCAAAGTATCAGCGTCCTCTGGCGGGAGACTTCATACATTAATCTCAAATAGACAGGCCTTTACTTAGATTGTGAAAATTTCAGAAGAGAGGAGATTGATATGATAAGCTTACTTTCTGTAACTACAAATTAGCAATATTATTAAAAAGTTTTTTAAAAAATCCAAATAATTTTGATTTTTTTTTTTTTTACTTTTTAAATTTAACATATTCTTCAAATTTACAATATTTGTTTCAGTTTTAAATTTTCTATTAATTTATAATTTATAATTTGGTATAATTATAAATTTATTTAATTGAATTTGTAATTATTCAAATCGACTATAAATTTTACCTCTTTTTAATGATTTTAAATTTAATAATTCTTATAAATATGAAATATGTTTGTAAGATCCAAGGATTATGTGCTTGGTGAGAAGGAAATGAAATTTTCAGTAGTTGAAGAATTGTAGAAGATTAATAAAATACTTAAAATACTTAAGAGATGACTTAAAAAAGAAATAATTATAGATTTTAAACTTTGCGTGATTTTGTGGAAATAGAAATTTCAGAGAGCGTTAAATTTAGATGAAATCTTTTAGACCGGGAGGCGGCTGCACAGACAATCACTTCATCGAGTTTACGGATGAAATTCTAGGATTTGTTAATTCTCGATTTGCATATTAAAACGTAATCGGTCTGCCAAATCAAAACTTGATGGAAAACACCTGAAAACCCGCTGTTAGAGGTTGACTCGTAGTTTTACCATTGTGAATCCGTGAACTCGATGAGAGGATTGTCCGTGCTATTTAGAAGAAGTGGAAATCAACGATATACAAAATCTTTAAAACTTAAAAAATAAAAATAAAATAAAATAAAAAAACGCTGCGTTTTTTATTTTTCTTAAATAACAAGTAAATAATCCGTCGTCTAAATTTCACTTGAAATTTTAATTTCGCCTGCCCATATCTCGGCAAATGCGTATATAATTTTGAAATATTTATTTAAAAAAAAAAAATTCAATATTTGTTGAAACAATAATCAACCACCTAAATTCCTCCTGCAATTTCCAGTAAAACTTTTTACACACAACAAAGTTCAGTTTGTAAGCAGTACATCTTAGTTTATTAGCTCACAGACTATTAAAACCTGAGAGTTTATGTGCCCTCCCATCTTGTATGTATGTACGTGCGTGCATAATGCGATTATTCATGATAAAAATATCCGATTTACTTGAAATTTCGAATATAGGCTTATTGTAATAAGGCGCTTCCCTGATTAGTTTTAAGGCCTCTGTCCTCGTTCGGGGAAACGCTCGCGAGCTAATGCTATTCCTATGGGGAAGCATTTTTCTAATAACTCTTTCGCATTTTGACATTTTTGAATAATTCTTTTTGCATGGGATAGCTGAGGTGCATGTCGACAGCGCACCTTTTTTACTTTTTCGATTTTGGTTGCAGATATATTTTTTAAAAAGCACTTTCAGTTTCGAAACCGGTTTTGAAAGTTAAACTAACTTTGTAAAAAATATCTGCAATCAGAATCGAAAAAGTAAAAAAGGTGCGCTGTCGGCATGCACCTCAGCTATCCAATGCAAAAAGAATGATTCAAAAATGTCAAAATGCGAAAGAGTTATTAGAAAAATGCTTCCCCATAGGAATAGCATTAGCTCGCGACCGTTTCCTCGAGCGAGGACAGGGGCCTTAAGAGTTAATTTGGTAAGTATAGGAAGGGAAACGGGGGCTATTTATATAAAAACAAATTTATATAAATTAAAGGGAGTGGCTTCCCTTTATTTATATAAATAGATTTTTCAGCAGAATTATCAGATTTCGTTCAAATCTTAGGTATAGGATCATTCTGATGAGGTACCTCCGTGATTAGTATTGGGTGTTCATTGAACAAGTATTAACCCATTGAGGACGAGCAACACCTATACGTGCCGCAATAAAGGTTTAAGAATCCTTGTTTATTCCCACCAGTAAAATTTTACTGAAAAATTTATCTTACTTAATCGGCGCATTTTCTCGATTTAATAAGACACAAATTTCTGTTTTTAAAAACCGGTGACAAAACATTAAAAATTTCGTAAAAGGCTGCCGTCGAGAAGGGGTTAAGAAGTGGAACGGGAGCTAATGCACCTCCTCTTAACTTATGTAAATGGGTTTTTCATTCCGAATTACCAGATTTCGTTCAAACTTTAGATATAGGATCATTCTGATGAGGCGCCTCCGTGATAAGTATTGGGTGTTCATTGGATAAGTTTAAATAGGGGGAATGGGGGGGATTCTCCCCTGTTAATTTAGGTTAATGCGTTTTTCACGCAAAATTTACCTATTTGCTTCAAATTTTGGATATAGATTCATTTTGAAAAGACACTTCCGTGATTTGCTTTTGGAAAGTTTTGGTATTGCCACATCCCGACTAGTTATTCCTTAGTTTAATGTTTTCATCTCATTAGAATCTGTTTGAACTTTGAAACCTATGCGTGAATGACTGGAAATTCTTGCATTAAGTGTACTAAAAATAACTTTGTTTACCAAACTTAAATTACAACTCTCAATATAGCTAGTTATAAAAAAAACTAGTCAAATGAGGCAATCCCAAAACTTTCTTCTATCCTATGCATGTTAATACTTCCTCAAAATGCAGCATAGCAGCATCACCGGTTTGGCGATTTAATCCAAAACCTAGTCAGCAACAACTTATGTCAATTTGTTACTGAATATGAAGTTTGATAAAAATCCTTGCATTAGTTTTTCAGATAGAACAATTGCAAAAACTTAAAGAAAATCTGCATAACAGCGCCACATGTTGGGTGATGTACACCAAAAACTAAATAGGATCTTTTTTTTTAAAAAAAAATCAGGTACTAACTTAAAATGGATTTTGACGAAAACCCTTGCATTAGTTCCTTAGATATATTTATTTCGAAATCCTGAAAAATGTACCACAGCAGAGTCATCTGTAGTGCGATTTGCACCAAAAACTAAACAACACTAACTTACATTAGAGACTAACTGAATCTGAAGTTTTAGAAAATTTCATGCATTAGTTCTTGAGATAGAGCTATTGCAATAATCACAAACAATGCATCATGGCAATGTCACATGTTTAGAGATTTTCACGAAAACGTATTCAGCCCCATATCAAGTAAGAACTAAACCTAAAGTTTTGTTAAAATCCATGCACTAGTTCTTGATATATGGTTACTGTGGAAATTATGAATAATGCAGCATAGCAGCGCCACCTGCTGACCGATACACACCAAAAACTAATCAGATCTAGTTTATTTCAAGGTCTCACAGAATCTAAAGTGTTATGAAATTCCGTACA
Organism: Maratus speculifer; assembly: GCA_964019185.1. Taxonomy (NCBI): domain Eukaryota; kingdom Metazoa; phylum Arthropoda; class Arachnida; order Araneae; family Salticidae; genus Maratus; species Maratus speculifer. Next base: position 373,352,571 of record OZ025289.1, read on the forward strand.
TTAATTCCTGAAACAGGGCGCCCACATTTTTTTTGGTCACATACAGACAGACTCACAGACAAACATTTTGTAAAAACATGTTATTGGGACATGTCTCCTGAACCCTAAAACGTGTAAATCCGTCAAAAACCAGATTTCGAAAATTTTCACGAAGCAAATCTTTCTTATTGTAAAGATAGAAAAAAGTGAAAAAAAAAAAAAAAAAAAAAGGCTTAACACTTTCAATTAATTTGAAATAACGATCTAATACTCAGTGTTATAAAAATAGGCATTTTGAAACATTAAAATGAAATTTTTTTTAAAGTTGTTTACTTAAAAAGAAAAAATGGAACCATTATAAGATAGCTCGTGTATCGGCTTGATCGTCAGAATTAATTTTCTCGAAAATTATTTAATGTTGAACTTTCGAAAATACATGGATTATAAAGGCGATTAATTCTCATATTTATACATTTTAAACTATTCACAAGTATATTTACAAAAAAATTAGGAGGATTAATTAAAGCTACTTGATAGAAAAAAATGCATATTGTGAGAAGATACGGTTTAAAGTATCTCATATAACGATTGCTGATAGTAATTTTCGAAAAAAAAAATTGTCGATAATTAGCTACGTTATTAATTAGAAAGCTATCTAGAAAATAGCGTTACTTACCAAAGCGATTTTGTAAGTTTGAGACCTTTTTTCGAAGCGCGCTTGATAAAATGTCATGGTTAAACATTGTACATGGTTGTATTTTGCATTACGGAATCTCTCTGTGCGAGTAAAACTTGCACTTAACCGATTGTTCTTTTTAGTGTAATTTTTAATTGTATATTATACTTTTTATAATCAATATTATAATATATTTATGATCATTGCGATTGTTAAAGGAATCTCTGAGAAATAAACTTCGTTATTTAAAAAGAAAAAAAATCGAACGCCAACTTTGACAGTATTTATAAAAGATCTGCTTTTACCAAAAAAAAAAAAAAAAAAAAAAAAAAAACTAAAACACCATTTAGCCAATTTCATGCGCTCCCAAATAAAATTAAATTCAAACAGGTATTTGAGAACAGCCGTATTACTTAAAAAAAAAAAAAAAAAAAAAACATAATTTACCGACATTTTTTCTGAAAGCTTATTTTCGAAAATTGGCTCTGATAAGGGCCGTATTTTATTAATTTCATATGACAACATAGAATTCGAGAATAAAAAATAAATAAATAACTTAAGAGACAGAAAAATAAAACAAAAAAGTGTTTTTCGTCAAGCGCGATTGCCGCCAAGAAGCGTCGAATTCATGCCGAAGGCTCTGACCAATCAGATTGTGATATTCAATTTGGATGGCAAAACCCAGTTGGGAAAAAAAAAATACGCTAGTCATATACATACACAAAAAAATTGGTTCAATTCGATGCATAACTTCATATACTTTTGGTCGATACAATATTGAAAATTGCACAAAAATGGCGATTGCAGCGCCCCCTTCCGGCGGATTTTTTTCAAATTCAGACAGGACCAACTATCCATAGTCATACACATACACAAAAAATTTGGTTCAATTCGATGCATAACTTCATATACTTTTGGTCGGTACAATATTGAAAAAGGCACAAAAATCGCGATTGCAGCGCCCCCTTCCGGCGGAATATTTCAAAACTAAAGGAGGACCTGCTTGCCATAGCCAAAAACATTCACAAAAAATTTGGTTCAATTCTATGCATAACTTCATACACTTTTTGATGGTAGAATGGCGACATACAGACACACACACAGACACACGGACAGACAGACATTTTGTAAAAACATGTTTTTTGGAATATCTGACCCCTAAAACGTTTAAATCCGTCGAAAACCGGAAGTCGAAAAAATTTCGATTACAATACTTTCTTCTATTGAAGATAGAAGAAAGTAAAAATGGAACCATTATAAGATCGCTCGTGTATCGGTCTGACCGTCAGAATTAATTTTCTCGAAAATTATTGAATGTGGAACTTTCGAAATTACCCGATTATAAAGGCATTATCGGCCATTCGGATATTTATATATTTTTAACTATTCACAAGTATACTTACAAAAAACTTAGGAGCATTAATTCAAGTTACTTGATAGAAAAAAATGCATATTGTGAGAATATATTGTTTAAAGTATCTCATCCAAGGATTGCTGATAGTAATTTTTGAAAAAAATTGCCAGTAATTAGCTATGTTATTAATTAGAAACCTTTATCGAAAATAGCGCCACGTACCAAGGTGATATTGCAAGTTTGCGACCTTTTTCGAAGCGCACTTAGTAAAATATTATGGTTCAACATTGTACCTGATTGTATTTTGCATTACGGAATCTCTTTTGTGCGAGTAAAACTTGCACTTAAAACGTTCGCTGTCGCTCACGCGATAGCGTGTGATATGGCGCCAACGTTAAGGGGCCACTCACGCGCCAGCGCGTGATGTGGGGTGATGTCTAATAGCCAGTCACGCGCTGGCGCGGGAAAATCTTTCACTGATTCTTTGTTATAAAAAGTAAATCGGCTTCTGGGAAAAACCCACTTCTACAGTGCGGCATTAAGTATCATCATATCTTCATGTAAGCGGCAGCGAACGTTTAACCGATTGTTGTTTTTAATATAATTTTTAATTGTTTATTATACTATTTATATTAAATATTATATAACATTTGCGATCATTGCGATTGTACAAAAAATCTCTCAGAAATAAACTTTATTACTGGAAAAAAAATCGAATGCCAACTTTGACAGTATTTTCTAAAACATCCTCTGCTTTAACCAATAAAAATTAAAACATTATTCAATTACATAGTTTATTAATAATAACATTAGCCAATTTCATGTGCTTCCAAATAAAATGAAATTCAGAAAGGTATTTGAGAACACACGTATTATTTCAATTTTAAAAAATAAACATAATTTACCAAGATTCTTTCTGAAAAGTCATTTTCAGAATTTGGCCCTGAGCCTTTTTCGTTAATTTCATATGACTACATAAAATTCGTAAACTGAAAAAAAAAGGAAAAAAAAAAAACATAACAATTAGAAAATTAAAACAAAAAAATGTTTTTCGCCAAGCGCGATTGCCGCCAAGAAGCGTCGAATTCAGGCCGAAGGCTCTGACCAATCAGATTGCGAGATACAGTTTGGATGGCAAAACCCAGTTGGGAAAAAAAATATGCATTCGAGACTAGGCATATATATTTTGTAATTCCTAACCAGCTTTTTGTCATCCCTTGTTCTCATCGGTCATTGGTCAGAGCTGCGGGGAAAGCGAAAAAAAGAAAAAAAAATTCTGCATTTCGAAAAACTACATTTTTTTTGTTGTTATTTAAATTAGATGTCAATTGACTTTGTGAAAGCGAAGGGGGTGGGGGAGGTCGTCTGCGTTTCGAAAGCAATCTGCTACTTTTTAAAGAATAATAAATGAGGCTATGTAGATTATTTAATATTATACATATATCTGCAATATTTTAGACATTATATGTTAGTGGAGAAAAGCTGAAGAAGTGAAAATTTGAGAAGAGAGGAGATTTATATGATAGATTATTTACTGTAAGTACAAATTAGCGATATTTTGAAAAAGCTGAGGAAAAAAAAAATTCTAATTATTTTAATAAATTTGTTATTTTTTAAACTTAGCATATTCTTTAACTTTTCTATTAATTTATAATTTGGTTTAATTATAAATTTATTTAATTAAATTTGTAATTATTTAAATAAATTATAAATTTTACCTTTTTTAATGATTTTAAATTTAATAATTCCTAGAATTATGAAACTTAAGTCTAAGGATTATGTGCCTAGAGAAGGAAATAAAATTGTCAGTAGTTGGGGAATTTTAGAAGATGTAATAATATACTATAAAATACCAAGTAGGAGAGATGAATTTAAAAAGAAATAATTACAGATATTAAACTTTGTATGATTTTGTGGAATTAGAAATTTTAGATGTCGTTAATTTAGATGAGATCTTTAATGAAAAGTGGAAATTAGCAATATGTAAAATTTTTAAAACTTAAAAAAATAAAAAATAATTAAATAATTCGTTGTCAAAATTCTTCTGAATTTCAATTTCTCCTGCTGATTTCTCGGCATACGAATATGTAATTTTGAAATATTTAAATAAAAAAAACATTTTCAATGTTTGTTGAAACAATAATTAATCATCTAAATTCCCCCCTTTAAATTTCTGCTAAAATTTTTTTACACACAACAAGTAGCACCTATTATTATATGCACATATCTTTGTACATCTGAGTGGCTATTTTGAATTGAATATGTTAAGGGAATTAATATGTTCCTTTTTGAAAATGATCCTCAAATCGCTTTTTATTTCATTTTCAAGAATAAGAAAAATAAACTATGCGTATTTTTTACTTTCTTCTATCTTCAATGGAAGAAAGTATTGTAATCGAAATTTTTTTTCGACTTCCAGTTTTCGACGGATTTACACATTTTTGAGGTCAGAGAGTCCAATAAACGTTTTTTTTCAAAATGTCTTTCTTTCCGTGTGTGTGTGCGTCCGTATGTTTCCATTTTACCATCAAAAAGTGAATGAGGATATGCATAGAAATGAACCAAATCTTTTGTGAATGTTTTTGGCTCTGGGAATTAGGTTCTCCTTCAATTTTGAAAATTCCACCGTAAGGGGACAATGCAATAACAATTTTTGTGCCATTTTCAATATTGTACCAACTAAAAGTGTATGAAGTTATGCATCGAATTGAACGAAATGTTTTTTGTGTGAGTGTCTGGCTACGGCTAGTTGTCCTCCCTGAATTTGAAAAAATTCACCGGAAGGGGAAGCGCCTGCAATAGCGATTTTTGAGCCATTTTCAATATTTTAAAACAGAAAAGCGTCTGAAATTATGCATAGAATTGAATGAAATTTTTTGTACAAATGTTTGCCGATGGTCAGCAGAGCCTCCCTGAAATTGAAAAAAATCCGCCGGTAGGAGGTGCTATAATTGCGATGTCTGTGCCATTTTTATTATTGTACCTTTAAAAAGTGTTTGAAGTTATGCATAAAACTCAACAAAAAATTTTTTATATGATTTTTTGAGGATATGGCGAGTAGATCCTATGATGAGTAGATCACCAAAATCTTATACAGTCTATTTTAATTTTATTATTATTATTTTTTAACTTGAAAGCTTCCTTTGATGGCCACAAATTCTAGGATGATATGTTACTACCAAAAAATGTTAATTATTATAAAAGTTAGCATAATTTTTTAATTAAAAAAATAGTGGCACTTTTGGAGTGCTGACAGAACTGAAAACTTGAACAATTACGTGTGTACGTATGATTTATAATGCAGTGGCGCAGCCAGAATTCGGCTCTGGGGGGGGGATAGAGTTGCTTCAGGGATGATTCTGTTAGAAATTTTTTTTTCGGAAATTCACATCGCATTTACTGAAATCGGCGGGGTGGGGGGGGGAGGATTTCGCGAATTATCCCCCCCCCCCATGCGAAGAGGGTTTATCCGCGATCTTCAGACGAAATGGGCGTTTTTTCGCGACCTTCAGACGAAATCAGCGATTTATTTGCGATATTTTAGCAAAATCGGAGATTTATTGCGATCTTTCGTGAAAATCGGCGGTTTTCCACGATTTTTGACGAAATCGGCGTTTTATCGCGACCTCTAGACGAAATCAGCGATTTATCTGTGATATTTTAGCAAAATCGGCGATTTTTTGCGATCTTTTGTCGAAATCGGTGGTTTTCCCGCGATCTTTTGGCGAAATCGGTGTTTTTCAGAGTTTTTTTTTATGAAATCGGCGTTTTTTTCGACGATCTTTACGCAAAATTTGCAATTTTACGCGATCTTTTCTTGAAAACGGCGTTTTATTCCCGCGGTCTTAAGACGAAATCGGCGTTTTTTCCGTGATCTTTTGATGAAAGCGGCCTTTTTTTTAATGATCTTTTGACAAAATGTTTTTAAGCAATCTTTTATCGAAAACGGTGTTTTTTTCCCGATTTTTTTAACGAAATCGGCATTATATCAGAAATCTTTAGACGAAATCGACGTTTTCCCCGTGGTCTTCAGATGAAATCAGCGTTTTATCTGCGATATTTGGTGAAATTGCCGTTTTTTCCGCGAAAAAAAGTTATCAGAAAAAAGGGACAAGATAAAAATGTTACCGGAAAAAAAAGTGACAAGGAATTTATTTTGGGGATTTATTGGCTAAGTATGATGAGGGGGGGAGGTCGGGGGTTGGCTCTTAATCAGTGAATGGTTTTTTCATGCTGAATTAACTGCTTTGATTCAATGTTTGGATATACGTTCATACTGAAAAGATATTTGCCTGATTAGTTTAGGGAACGGGCGATTACCCCTCCCCTCCGCTCTAAATAAGATGAATGGTTTTTAAGCAGAATTATCCAACGTGTGTCAAATTTTGGATATAGGTTCTTTCTGATAAGGCTTATATATAGTACTGTGGTGTTGCGCCCTGAGTTTCTCTTTACTAAGTTGGTTTATTTGTTAAGTTCATCAATAACACATTTTTAATTCCTTAAGTTCTTTATTAGAACCATAGATCAATTATTAAAAAAATAAATAAAACGACATTACAACTACATAGGGGCCACACTCAAATATTACATTTCGCTTAGCGCGTCTAAGCCATCTTACATCAATGTATTTTATTGTACATTACCAGCACATGTCTCTCTTCCAACTACCTTCCTTCCCTCTCGGTGCTCAATAATCCCAGTGTCCCCCTCAGCACATTGCCACTAGACCAGTGCAATTATTTTCTAGGTATGTCCCTTGAGGTTAATAGCACCTATTCTTCTCAGCTTTTGAATGAAGATATTTTCACCCCTGCATCCCTTTTCACAATAAGACTTCGCTATCTATCTTCTGCCACGATTAAAGTTGTCAGTACGGCATCACAGTATATAATGCCTCAAGAATTTTGGGAGTTTAATGGTTAAGTATAGAGGGTGCATGAGGGATAACCTCTCTTAAATTAAATAAATGGCTTTTTGCGCAGAATTATCCGATTTGCTTCAATTTTGAATATAGGTTCATTAAGATAAGGGGTATCCCTGATTAGTTATGGGGTTCTTTTGCTAATTAAAAAGGGGGGTCGCGATTATTCCCCCCTTAAATTAGATAAATTGTTTTTATGCACAATTATCCGATGTATTTCAAATTTTGGCTCTTTCTCATAAAATGAATCCCTAAATAGTTTTAAGTGTTTGTTTATATATCCCCAATAGCTGTTTGCATTTAAAACTGTGATTTATGTTGCTGCATAGCATTTTACAGTATTCTAAATATCGTAACAAAGAAAAAAATATCCTGTTTTTCTTAAAATCTTTTTTTATTATTTAAATCTGTTTTTATTTTTTAAAGCGTTCAAACCTGAAGATTTATCAAGAACTACAGGTTTTTAAACAATTAACTTTCTAATTACTAACATAAGCTAGAAATTAAAAAAAAAAAATATTTTTATTACTACAAATTAATGAATTCACTAGTTCATTCGTTCGTGACATACAATATAGTTTGTACATTAAAATTTTCTAACATATATATTTTTAATGTTTTATATTATATTTTGTGATGCATAATATGGGACATTAATTAGCAGGGTTGGAAAAAAAACCAGGTTTTTTTAAAAAACCCCAAAAAACCCCGGTTTTTTTGGTTTAAACCAGGTTTTTTTGGTTTAAACCGGGTTTTTTTTTAAACATCCTTTCTTATTACATATACATGCATATTTACTAATAAAAACAGACATTATTGGTTTATAAGCAGGATAACTTCATTTAAAATAATTTAAATTTAATAATTATAGTGAATTTATGCTGAAGATTGAAAAAATTCATTTTTCAATTTAAACAGTTTTAGCAAACAGTCTTATGTTGAAAGTTTTAACTGTTCTACACAGTGCACCATTTATGCCCTGTAAATCTTTATAAACAATCTTTTGAGTACTAATAATAAACATTTGTATGTAGTTTGATAAATATTCTTTTCCACAATCATTCAAATAATAAATTACAAATACTACTTAGGATTTTTCTTTCTAAGTGACAGTTTGAAGTTAACATTTTTAGTCGTTAGATTCAGCAGATAGCAGAGGGAAAAAAAAATTATTATTAAAATGCTATAATTAGCAACCAGTCTTTGCTTTTAATTCTTCAAGATAATCTCCCAAAAGAAAAAAATCTTTTACAACTTGTGCAAAATCTTAAAAGATTATTGTGTTACATTATTAATTGCATTAAATGATCTGCATTATTAAAAAAAATTAAAATATTTTATACTAAATATTGAATCTATTCTATCCTTGATCAATTCACATGTTTGAAGTTTTTTCTTTAGAGCAATAGATATGATCACCAATGTATACTGATTTTAATCCTATGCATAAAAAAATGACGTAAATCCAATATATCTAATGCTTATTGCTGAAATAAAGTGTTAAAAGTTGAAATTACTTATATCCAATAATCTTAAACTTGTAAATTATAAAGAAAAAAAGAAAATGTCATTAGATTTCTTCTAAAAAACAAATTGCCTTTTTTTTTTTTTTTTTTTAATAGAAAAAACCAATTGGTTTAATTCTATTCATAAAAAAAGACCTAAACCCACTATATATAATACTTATTACTGAAATAAAGTGTTAAAAGTAAAAATTATTTATGTCCAATAATCTGAAACACAAATTATAAAGAAAAAAAAGAAAATGTCATTAGATTTCTTCTAAAAAAACCAATTGGTTTTTTTGAGAAAAAAACCATTTGGTTTAAACCGTGGTTTAAACCATGGTTTAAACCAATTGGTTTAAACCGTGCCAACCCTGTTAATTAGTAAAAATCCAGTTTTAAATGATAAATATTTGGCGTAAATTAAAATGACAATTACAACAAATGATTTAGTATATTACTTTTTTCACAAATAAAAAAATTAATAAATAAGTCAGTTTTAAATGCAAAATGAATGGAAATTAATCATCATAAGAAAAAAGGTAAAATGTGTTATAATGTTTTCTGACATAATAGTTTTCAATCATTAAATTAAAAAATAAAGAAAAGCTGTTTTTATTTGTTATTTGCGTTCAGTTGCGTTCAACTCGCTTTTTTATGTTACTTGAATATTTTTGCGGCAAACCTTTACCGGAAAATCCCCTGATCGACAAATTTCCTAAGAGACTAGTCGCCTGCGATATCTACCGGACATCCCTCTCCGTCGAAAGGGGAAAGCAAGCTTCTTTCCCCGAAAGAGTTTCCTGAATGGACTGCTGCATCCCTCCCTATTTTAACTATATTCATTAGCTTATACGCCTTACCATAATGAAACTACATCCAAAATTTGAAGCAAATCGGATAATTCTGCGTAAAAAACCATTTACGTAATTTAAGTGGGGTTATCCCCAGTTCCCTCCTCTATACTTAGCTATTAAGCCCTTAAAACTATTTGGGGAATCACTTTATGAGAAAAAAACCTATATCAAAAATTTGAAATATATCGGATAATTATGCATAAAAAACAATTTATCTAATTTAATGGGGGGGGGGGATCGTTCGTTTTCCTATTTATACTTAGCAAAAGAGCCTCAAAACTAATCCGGAATACGCTTTATCATAAAGAACCTATATCCAAAATTTGAAGCAAATCGGATAATTCTTCATAAAAGCTATTTATTTAATTTAAGGAGAGTTATCCTCTGTTTTTGCCTTTATACTTAGCCATTAAAACCTTAAAACTATTCAGGGATTCACCTTATCAAAAAGAACCTATATTTAAAATTTGAAATACATCGGATAATTCTGCATAAAAACCAATTTATCTAATTAAAGGGGGGAAATAATTGCTTGCCCCCCTTTATAATAAGGAAAAGAACCCCGTAACTAATCAGAGATACGTTTTATCATAATGAACCTATGCCCAAAATTCGAAGCAAATCGGATAAATCTGCGTGAAAAGCCATTTATTTAATTTAAGAGGGATTATCCCCTGTCCCCCTCCCCTTTATACTTAGTAATTAAACTCTTAAAACTATTCAGGGATTCACCTTATCAGGAAGAATCTGTATCTAAAATTTGAAATACAACAAATAATTTTGTATAAAAACCGATCTATCTAATTTGTGTGTGTGTGTAAGGGGGGGGGGGCGGGGCGGGGCGGGTTGACCATCCTTCCTTCATAATAAGCAAAAGAACCCTTTAACTAATCAGAGATACATCTTATCATAATGTTCCTATGTCCGAAATTCCAAGCGGATCGGATAAATCTGCGTAAAAAACTATTAATTTAATTTGAGAGGTTCGGGATGGGGGAGGGGGGTTATCATATGTCCAAAAACTGAACCAAAACAGTTAATTCAGCACGAAAAATCCATTAACCTAAATTAAGAGCCTCCCCCTGATCCCCCCTAAATACTTAACCAATGAATCCTCAAAATCAATAATGAATTCCCAAAATCAATAATAAATTCCCAAAATCAATTCCATGTCCCTTTTTTTTCCGGTAACTTTTTTCCGCTTTTGTAGTTTATGTCACTTTTTTTCCGATGACTGTTTTTCCGGTAACTTTTTTTCCATTTACCCACTTGCCTATTTCGGGCGTTTTTTAAATAAGAATTAATATTAATTAAAAAAATTGTCTGAAAGTAGTCCTTTAAAATAGTAGTAAGTAGAAAGTAGTTAGAAATTTTCTCCCCCTAAATCTCTGCGCCCGGGGGGGACCACCCTCTCCCCCCCTTTCGCACGGCCTGTTAATATCTTTACAGAAACATAAATATAAACGAATTATATACTTTCCAAACATACCTGGATTTCAAGAATGCTTGAAAGAACTTGAAAGATTAAAAAAATGATCTCTTATATCCATCTTTTTCATAATTTTCTTCTCTGAAGAGGATTCAATATCCATAGCGAAACGCACAATAAAGGAAACCTTTGCATTACAGCAACTAACTATTTGTGGAATTAAGTCTATCCTTCAAAGCATGCGAGCTTGCGTTTTTGTGTTTTTCCTGGAATTCGAGAGTCCAGTCCCGTTTCAAAAAAAAAAAAAAAAAGAGCAAGAAACAGATGCAACTAATTAAGACCCCCCCCCCCAATGGTGCAGCATTGAAAAACCCGAGACGGCATTGGCAGCGACAGGAAATGACCATTCCTTTTAGCCTTCGACTGATTTCCAATAGTATAAATGAATGCCGGCCTTTTCCGAAATGAGTGACCAGTTTTCGATACTGATACTGTTGCTATGTGCTTTCCCCATTTTTCAAACAAAATACATTACTGCCGCTTAAACGAGTCAAATTTTTAAATAAAATTTGATTCAATAAAGCGGCAGATTTCGAGAACAAAAAAAATAAAATTGTAACTTTAGTTTTGTTTTTTATGATTCGGTTCATAAAAATGGAAATTTTTGTATTTTTGTCATGGCTCTGGGGGGGGGGGTTAACCCCCAACCCCCCCCCCCCCTCGCTGCGCCACTGTATAATGAGCAAATCGTGACACCACGGCAGCTGTATGATTGGGCTAATGGTAACATTGAAAACATGCATTTTGTTTATAGTTCATCCCAACAATAGAAAAGAGAAGAATTCATGAAAAACAGAATTGAATCTGCCATAACTATATCAGGAACACAGAAACTCCATGCTTTTATCCTTCTGAATAAGTCAACTGTCAAAGTAAAGACATACTCATTTTCTGATAAATTCACAGTGGAAAAAACTACTTGTAATAATAATGACATTGAATTTTCAGATATGGTAGGCGTTGTGACATGTAGATATGTTGACCATGTTGGCATATGTTTTAAATTCTTGTGTAGACACACAAGAGATTAAAGTCAGTTTTTTACATCCTCGTGGACCATCGGCTTCTAACAAATATCCATCTGCACCTGACATTTTGCATGTATGCAAAAATGACGTTTTAACAAAAGTTGATCCCATAACTATCACTGGAAGGGTGTGTTTCTTCTTTAACTAAAGAAGAAACTGAAACTATAAATAAAAAATTTGTACAAAAATTTAAACGATTTCAAGAATACACTGAATATATAACCAGTGAGTACAGCCAAAGTTCTATAATCCGCACACCCATAATCCATTGTTTTCTATAATTTGCGTTATTTTACAAATGTAAACAATGAAATAAACAGTTGAAAAATTTACAAATTAGTGATCCAAAAACGATTAAAAAAAAAATGGGAAAACAGTGGATTATGGGTGTGCAGATTATAGAACGTTGACTGTATATGCATTATTTTCTTGTTCTCAGTTCACTTAAAATAATTTTTCCCTATGAACCCATTTTAGGCCCACTATGAAAATTTCAGAGTTTGTAAATTATCACATTTTACAACAAATATATTTTTTCAGATTTTTAAAAATACTACTTTTTAAATTTTAAAAATTTTAAATTTTAAATTTTTTTTAAAATATTTAAAAATTTATTTTACTGTCTCAAGTTATATGTCATATTAAAGTGCAATTCAAAAGCTTTCAAATGACTCTAAAATTAAGGCTGTACCTTAATTAGAAGCTGAGTTTAAAAAATTCAAAAAATTAAATTTTTCAAATTTTTGACATTTTTTGAAATTTTTGATGGGCTATAAATCAAAGACCAGAGGTCCAAAAAATCAAAAAAAAAAAAAAAAAAAAAATATTTAATTTATTTTTTATATGTTCTATTAGTGCACCAATTTTCATGAATATTTGTGAGGGTCAGGTTGTAAGCTTGGTTGATTTGATATGGAATGACCCTGATGCACCTTGTATGCACATCCATATGATTGGTGCAAAATATGCCCGTTACACCAGACAACCTTTTATAAATAGCTACTCCTGTTGCTGGACGATAATGTCTTCTGAAACTTGCAAGAAATTTGAATAGTAATCGAACGGTATAAGTTGTTAAACTTTAAATACAATTGAAAAAAAAAATGGTTGGAAAGTGCTGCATAACCGATGTGCAATATCATATTTTTTCTTTCTTAACTTTTTATTCCATCTGATAACAGCATAATTTGTTAAAATTTAAATACAATTAAAAATTTAAAAAATATTTGGAAAGTGCAGCATAATCGATGTGCAATGTCATGTTTTTCTTTCTTAAATTTATTCCATTTGGTATCAATTTATGTTGTTACCATTTAAATACAATCAAAAATGAAATTTAAAAAAAACTGAAAAAGTGGTTGGAAAGTGCAGCATAATCGATGCACAATGTCATACTTTTTCTTTCTTAACGTTTTATTCCATCTGGTAACAGTATATGTTGTTAAACTTTAAATATAATTAAAATTTAAAAAATTGGTTGGAAAGTCTAGCATAATCGATATGCAATGTCATGTCTTTTCGTTCTTAACTTTTTATTCCATTCGATAACAATATAAGTTCTTAAAATTCAAATACAATTGAAAATTTAAAGAATTAAAAAAAATTGTTGGAAAGTGCAGCATAATCATTGTGCAATGCCATTTTTTTCTTTCTTAGCTTTTTATTCCATTTGGTATAATTTATGTTGTTATTTAAATATAATCAAAAGAAAAATTAAAAAAAATGTTGGAGAGTGTCGCATAATCGATGAACAATGTCATATTTTTTCTTTCTTAACGTTTTATTCCATCTGGTAACAGTATAAGTTGTTAAACTTAAATACAATTTAAAAAATTGGTTGAAAAGTGCAGTATAATCGATGCGCAATGTCATGTCTTTTCTTTCTTAACTTTTTATTCCATTTGATAACAATATAAGTTGTTAAACTTAAAAAAAAAATTGAAAATAAAAAAAAAAAAAAAAAAAAACACAGCAACGTACTGCGACGCAAATGTAAATGATGTGTCTGTTTTTTCTAAATCCACAAAATTAGCGAAAAGTACGGTAAAAAAGTGCCGTAAGGCACAAATATTGATACGGAATAAAATGCTAGGCTTGCGCCCGTAGAAAAAGTAATTTTCAGTATGGTTCTTCTTTCCCCACGTGGAAAGTCGATTTTGCATAGATACCTCACATACATTGAACACCTTGAGGTTCCAATTATTTGCTAAATTTGAAATAAAAGCAAACTTCATTTTAAAAGGCTACCATTAACGCAAGAGACTGCGCAGCGTCATCCCCCCCCCTCCGATTATCATCAAGTATAAGGAAAGGGCATGTTTACAAACACAAGCTTCCTTCAACCAATCTACCAATTACATTTTTGCTTTAGCGATCATTACAGGAATCATCACGGCGACGTTGACCAATCATACAACAGAGCTTTTAATCGCAGACCAATCGTAGACCAATCAGATCGCCTTGACTTCTTGCGTAAAGTAGAAGTCTTAAAGACGGGTAGGTAATTTCTGTGGATCCACAGTAATTTTGCCCACAGTGATGTCAGCTGCCCTTTCCTTATAAGTTTTTTCTAGGAAACAACATCCCCCTGAAGAATGTTGTTGGATTCGTTAAGCCTCTTTTAGCTAATTTAAATTGACAAAACTCGGCACCTGAATCTTTGTTGCATGTTGTGTCATACATAAAAGGGTGCAGCAAGGCATATTCCTGCCAAAAATCAGAACTAAAATACTTGGCAATTTGCAAAAACTGTAACGGGTCAGCGCCGAAAATGTGGACGACAATATTTACACAGAATAAGGAGATGGTGAAGCTGATGCCTTCGAAACCATTGATTAAACCAGTAACGATGATGACTTTAACGATCACATTAATGATGTCGCAGCATGCTCACAGAGGATCAAAGCTGTTGAAAAACAAGCGACCTGTTCGTTTTCTCCTCAAGCTGAGGTTTACGAACCAAACCCATCAACCTGTAAGCGCCCCAGAAATTACTAAATACATTAAAAATGTTACCGAAAGTCCCTTTTACTTACACTAGAAGACTCTGCTTCCTATGAACTACGCTCGCTACCCCCCTTCCCCCATTAGAAACCCAAGATTCTGGAAGCACGCTCATTTCATCGACTTTAAAAAATTTGAATAATAATAATAATAATAATAATAATAAAACAATGACGATCTCCCTATAAATGGATTTCCATTCATTTTTCTCTGATTGGAGATTTTTAAGGTCACGTTAGCCGCTTTTAGGAGATACGAAGTCTGTTTTTGTCTTTGATTAAAAAAATAGTTAAAAAGCTGAAAATAAACTACTATAAAATGAATTAAGTAAACAGTAAATAGAGTCTCTGTCTCTTGGTATTTATTCTATATGACGACCTCAGAAGCCAAGGGGTACAAGTGACACAATTTCGATTTGGAGTAAATTGAGTTTAAAGATAATTGAGGTTAAATTGGAACATCAATAACAATTGACTGAATTGAAATAGGAAATTTCTGCTTGTTGCATTCTGGTCTTTGAACTCTTATTTCAATAACTGTTAAAAAAATAAAGTACAATTTTCTTTAAATGTATGATTAATCAATATTGTTTGTTTTTCGAAAAAAGTGGTTTGCCTCTATAACTCAGCAAATAATAAGAAAATCACTTATATTTCTTTACCTGAAATGAAAAAAGCATATTTTTAGATCGTCTGTGTATTTAGTTTATTTTTTTCAATTCTATCACTTATACCCCTTGGCTTCTGGGGTCTTCATATATCATATACACTATATGGCTAAAAGTGACCTGTCACTTGCGATTTTAGACATTTTGTTGGATATCTAAAACACACATGAGGATTCTTTCTGAAACTCCAGGTATGTAAGCATGATAGTACAGGTCATACGTAATATTACCGTGAAGATTTTTTTCCTGAAACTCCTTAGGGGACCATCAACAAATTGAAAAAGAACGAATATCTTTTCGATAACCCTGTCAAAACTAATGTAGCAAAAGCATTCAAACTGTAGGTTATAATTAAGTGGCTTATTGCAGCGGTTCCCAAACTTTCTTGGTACGCGACCCACCTTTCAGTGAAAAAAAATTTCGCGACCAATCTTTCAGTTAAAAAAAAAAATCGTGACCCACCTAAGATAAAGAAAGCTCTATATCAGTATAGCAATTTTTGTACGATCTTTATACCTTAGGCCTTAGGCTATCCTATCCTACGGAAAATGTAAATTTTTGTACGGTAGATACATAATCAACAAAAAGAAGAATCGGCAATCTCAATGTATGTAAGCGAATAGCAATTAAAGCAATGCACAAACTACAAATATAGTTAAAAATACGTTTAATTAGTATGAAAACATAGCTTTATAATCAATGAGATTTCTGGTACAGGTATTTACCAATGTGGAAACACATTAACACGCAGTTTGTCTCAGTTCTTGTCTTTCAAAGACAGCTAAGTAGAAAAAAAACCTGTTCTCATAAGCACAAAGTGTTGAATTTCATCAAGGACCTCAATGCTGATTTAAATATTTCTGCATATTCTGTTTGCATATTAATCTAGAAGGAAATTAAGGATTTTCCTTTGAAATACTAATTCCTATTGAAATTGTGATATCTTTTTAAACAGATGAAATAAAATATATATTTTGATGACAAACCTCGATTGTTCTGCGACCCACCAAAACAACTGCCGCGGCCCACCAGTGGGTCGCTACCCATAGATTGGGAACCGCTGGCTTATTGTAATAAATTGTGTTCATTTTTGTGTGGATAACATGTATAGGGGGAACTGAGGGACATTGATACAGCTTTCAAAAAAAAATTTTGGTTTCTAGAATGCAGAAATTTCAAGTTATTTTTCCATGTGATGTCAGCAAAACCTGTGTAGTGTGTTAAAAAAATGTACAATCGTTGTTTTATGTATTATTTTTGCATGTAATTAAAAAAAATAAAAAAAAAGTAATTTGTATGAATGTGCCCCATCTCCGGAGCAGATTGATACACTTTGACACGTCTGGGAAAAATGGAGACAAAATAACACCAATGCATATTTTCCATAGAAAAATAGTTAGCAAACCATTTTATGTATATTTATAGACATTAAAATCGCACACAATTTATTTGTAAGCAATAATAAAGCAATCAAAATGAAATGTATAATGACCTGATTGTCTGGCTGTTCCTTGTCTGTTTGTTGGCTTTGGTAACTTTGTCATATCTGGCACTTTAACCCCAGAATTACCTTCTTTCTTAGGAAAGGTGAAAGAATAACCAGGTTTTCTATTTATAAATCGGTTTACAAACAGAAAATAAAGGATAATTATATTAAAATTTATGTTTATAATATAATTATCCTACTGTTCTGCAGCTTGTTTCTCTTAACATTTCCCATGTCGATAATACTTTTTTCTCTGGAGAATCGATATAAATTTGAGATTTGCCAGACTGCCGTCCATTTCATTTGTTAGTTCTACTAGCACTAAATATTGTGTAAGTTTGTACGTCCTCTGTTTTTCAAAAATACCATAAAATGTTCTAATATAAAGAAATTAGAGCTATTTCACTTCAATAAAAACTAATAGTAGAAATTGTTGATGAAAAATGGTTCAATTAAGGAGTGTATGGTAAAAAAAAATAAAAGGTAATGAAAAAATGAACTAGAAAAAGATTTAGGTTGTATCAATTTGTCCCGACAAAGACTGTATCAATGTGCCCCATACAGCCATTTTGAATAAAATGAGTCGCAAATCCAACACTTCATAATTTATCTAACAATAAAAAATGAGGAACTGATAAAGAGTAGCTTTACTTGCCAGGGAGAGTATACTTTTCGGTTGAAAATACTGGAACAGTTGTATAATACCATTTCAATTGTACAACTCAAATTTACTTTTAACCTACAAAAACAATTAATCACCCATCCCATCTCATCAAACTATTGAATCATTCCAAAACTTTCTGTATGTAGTTAATTTCACTAGTATCACCTTTTGGAGCTGTTGTGAAACTTCCTGTAATGATTCTGTGAGCTGTACAGGGGGTGTATCAATGTGCCCCAGTTCTCCCTATTCGTATAGAAATTAAGGTTTTTCTAAAAAAAATCCCAAATTTTGCCCCTTTTTTTAACTTAAAAGATGCAGAGTTCTTAATTTAAAGAAATGTTTTATCCAGAAAATATGACAAACAACAACAACCTGTAATCAGAATTAAATAAACGGTCAAGTGCGAGTATTACTGCGGGGGTTCCGTACAATAAACATATGTATTATTAACACCTTGGGGACGAGTGACTGATATACATGGCATTTAAAATTCTCAGAATCCTTCATTATTTCCACTAGTTATTTTTTATTGTAAAGTTTACCTATTTAAATGGAGAATATTCGCGATTCAAGTACAGAAATTTTTCCATTTTGAATAACCTGTGGTTAAAGATTAACTAGTTGGATGTGTCAATCCCGAAACTTTCTTCTATCTCATAAGTACATTTTAATAATAATAATAAAAAAAAAAAAAAAAAAAAAAAAAAAAAAACGTGCTGACCCCAAAGTTACCCACTATCGAATTTCCTCGAACATTTGACCTAGCCTAATGAGATTCTGGTATCCGAAAAGCCTAAAACGCAAAATTTAATTAATATTCTGAGAAAATGAGCTTAGTAGTGCCTCATGTTGGGTAATTTATGCTAAAACCTAATAAGCATCTATTGATGTCAAGACCTAACAGAATCTGAAATTTGATGGAATTTCGTCCATTAATTCTTGAGATATAGTTATAATAAAAAATTTGCAAAACATAGCAGAGCAACACCATATCTTGGACAATTTATGCCAAAACGTAAAAAAGCGTCTAATTATGTTATGGTGTAAAAGAATCTGAAGTTTGATGAAATTCTGTGCATTAGTTCTTGAGATATAGCTAGTTAAAAAAAAAAACGTGTAAAATATAGCACAGCAGCACCATCAGTTGAAGGATTTATAACAAAACGTAATCATCGTGTAATTATGTTACATGTCATTTTGTAACAAAATCTGAAGTTTGATGAAATTCTGTGCGTTGGTTGTTGAGATATAGCTATCGGAAAAATCGTGCAAAATGCAGTATAGCTTCATCACCTGTTGCAAGGTTAATACCAAAATGTAATCAGCGTCTAATTATGTTGTATTTTCTAGTGTAAAAGAAACTAAAATTTGATTAAGTTCTCTGCATTAGTTCTTGAGATATAGCTATCGCAAATATCGTGCAAAATGTAGCATAGCAGCGCCATCTATAGGGCAGTTCACACCAAAATCTTATCAGCGGCTATGTATCTGAAGGTATCGCGGAATCTGAAGTTTAGTGAAATTCTGTGTATTAGTTCTTGAGATATAGCTATGATAAAAATAATGAAAAACGTGGCATAGCAGAGCCACCTGCTGGCCAATTTACACCAAAACGTAATCAGCATCTATGTATATCAAGGGGTCACAGAATCTGAAGTTTGGTGAAATTCTGTGCATTAGTTCTTGAGATATAGCAATCTTGAAAATCATGAAAAACGTAGTATAGCAGCGCCACCTGTCGGCCAATTTTCACCAAAAACCAATAGGCACTAATTCATATCAAGATCTAACTGAATATAAAATTTTATTAAATTTCGAGCATTAGTTCTTGAGATAGAGCGCCCACAAATTTTTTGTCACATACAGACAGACTCACAGACAGACTGACAGACTCACAGACAGACATTTTCTAAAAATAGTCAAAACGTGTTCAGGACCTTCTAAAACGTATAAATCCGTCGAAAACCGAAAGTCGAAAATTTTCATGAATCCAATACTTTCTTCTTGTAAAGGTAGAAGAAAGTAAAAATTAAGCACCGCGAAGGAGTTAACTTTATTATTAAAAAGATCATGGTTGAAAGAATAATAAGGCTTTGTAAAAAACTATGCACAGTAGGGTTGGTTATAGCTGTATATACTAGAGAAGTAATGAATGGATATACCATAAAAGTTCAAAGAGATATGAAACTTAAATAATACCAAATACTGCTATTCTGTATAACTCTTTCTTTTATCTTATATTTATCTATTTATAAGGAACTCAAGTCGGTACTGAGAATAAAAGGTAGTGCATATTTAAACTTCATTTAACATTTCATAAAACTAAATTCAGCGTAGTAATAAATTTTTCTTTTTTCAGATTAGCTAACACAAAACCTTTGTTCAATGGCTAAAGGAGGCATTGAACATGGCATTGTGTTAAAGGAACTTGTGTAGAAAGAAGCTCGCAAACTTACAAAGCCGCTTTAATCCGCGACACGTTTTTCAAGGTAGGTTTTTAATTAACTTTTAAGTACACAACACTCGCAATGAGAGACTCACTTGGTGCAAACTAGTCGCGAACCCTATAGTATTTATAAAAAGTCCGCAGGGGCATAAACCACCCCTGTTGCGTAGGGGGGTTTAAATTTCCGACTCCAAGAAGGAAAATTTCCGAGTACTAAGAAAAATAAAATACCGACTATTATATACATACGAATATATATGTACGTGTGTATACACACACACACACACATATATATATATATAATGTCATGTATTAAATTCGTGGAATCTTGGCGGTTTATGAAAGATTGTGTTATTTTGTAGTCGTCAAATCCAGTCAACTTGCGTGAAATTCTTGATAATAGCTGATATCAGAGAATTTAAATTGAGAACACAACGTGGTTTTTTTTGCAATCTTACTACTAATCTATACGGGTCAATCCAGATCAAACCAACCAATGGACAAAATTTCAGGTCTTTGGATTTTGTTAATTTTTGGCTCAGATGTTGTACAAAAATAGTAGATAAAAAATGTAAATTTGCAGATTTTTTTAACCATTTGTTTTTGAGTTATTAATTTTTGAAATTTTAAAAATTTAATGAAATTTGTATTTTTTGGTGTTCTTTAATTTGCTGTAACTTGGGAACTATTTGACCTAAAGAGTTGAAATCTAAGTCATTGTTTTCAGTTTTTTATGCTGTTTCATAGGATATATAACGTGACCAAATTATATTTTAAAAAATATTTTTTATGTAAAAAATTTATATAAAATTTTTAAAAATTCAAAATCGGAATTTTTGATTTTGTTTTAAAAAATATATTATATTTACCACCCTTTTAGCAACTTTTGTGCCAAATTTCATGATGGAACTCTTATGGTATCATAAAGAAAAAAATTATTTTCTATATCAGTGATCGGCCAATTTCTGTAAAAAAATCTCATATTTTGTTAAAAAGCAAATTCACTATAAAAGGTAGTCTATTTTTGTTTCCAATGTTCATATTTCTCATTCATGCAAGTCAAGTTCAATTATCAAATAAAATTTTAGTATATAATTAGCTAGGTTTTATTATTTTGTTAAACACATAACAGTAAAAATTAAAAGTAATCAAGATAATTAATATTTTGTGAAATTGACAAGCTAAGTACTTTTTAATTTATTTTCTTGGAATTTAAATAGAATGTTTTTTTTAATTATTTTTAATTTAATATTTCTTTTAATTAAATTTTGTTTAAAAAAATGAATAAATTGGTAATAAATGAGTTAACGAAAGAAAATCTCAAAGAAGTGTTCAACAATACAAATTATGCTCCTGAAGTTGAATGCTTTAACAATCACAATGAGTCACATTCAAACAGTAACATGCTTGTTTTCTGCTGAAACCTGCATGCCTTTCCTACAAGGCTTTTGAAATCGCCAGTGTTCTCTAAGATCTTCTGTAGTGGCACACTATTTCAAGTCTGTTTGTTTATAACTTGAGAACTGCTGTTTGTTTATAACTTGTATTGTACAATTTAATTTTTTTTTTTTTTTTTTTTTTTTTTTTTTTTTTTACTATTATTTCATTGAGTTGAATGCGGATTTTTGTTATAAAATATTAAAAAGGAAGTGGCTTTAAACTGAAAATGGATAAAAAATGAAATAAATTTTGTTGTTATCCATTCAAAAAGCAAGAACACTAGTTCAGTAAAAATTTAAGAAATGTTACATTGTGGATGACAACATTAAAATATGGCATTGAAAAAAGCGTGAAAATCTGCACTCATTGCCGCTTACAATTAGGTAAGGAAAAGTATCCCTCAAATTGTGGACATTCCACAATGTGGACAAATTGCGGATATTCCAGACATTCCAAATAATGACAATCCAAAACCAGGTTGTAGTAAGGATGGCCCTGAATTCATGGATGTGGAATCTGGTTTTGATAATTTGAATGCATCATTAACATCTATTGGAGAGTCGCATATTATTAAAAGTAAATGTAAAAGTAGTAAAAGGGACTTCTTTGAAGAAATTGTGGGGTATGTTGCTTGTGTCGGTGAGAATGAGTGGTGAGTGGCATGTGTTTTCACAAAAGATGAGGTCGAAGAAGATGTTAAAGTTTCTTTCCTTCATCCAAGCGGACCATCTCTGTCATTCACTTATCCTAGAAAATCAGTCATTTTGACAATACCAAAATACTTTATTTTATGCAAACTACATCCAATCACTGCAACAGGCAGAACATCACAGTACCCAAAGAAATTGAGCTCCACTGTGCCAAACTGAGTACGTAATTTGTTAAGAAAAAAGATTTATTTATTAAATATCTAAAATTTATTATTTGTCTTTTAATAAAACAAACTATTCTTAAAGTTTTCCAATTTTTATTTGCTTCCATGTAAGTAACACTTCGGGCTAAACTGTTCAGCATACCTTAAAGTATTTTTTATTACAGATTTACATGAACATTGATACAGAAAATATTTTTTTTTCTGTATGACACCATAGGAGTTCCATCATAAAATTTGGCATAAAAGTTGCTAAAAGGGTATTAAACATAATGTAATTTTTTCAAAAAAAAAATCAAAAATTCCAATTTTGATTTTTTTAAAAATTTATATAATTTTTTTACAAAAAAAAATTAAAAAAATTAAGTAATTTGGTCATGTTATATATCTTATGAAACACCATAAAAAATTGAAAAAAATGATGCAAATTTTAATACTCTAGATCAAATAGTTTGGAAGTTATAGCCGATTAAAGATTACAAGAATATACAAATTTTGTAAAATTTTAAAAAATTTATAACTTTAAAACGAATTGTCGAAAAAAAATTTAACTTCACAATTTTAATCTCATAAGTAAGTACAATAAACTGGTAAAAAACCAGAACAATCTAAAACATTAACATAAAAAAATATTTTTTTATTGGTTGATTTCACATGGAATTACTCATACGGTCAAAGTGTAAGTGTAGCAAGGCAGTGGATTCGATAATCATTGGATTTCTCCATCAGAAACGGAGCCTATTTGTTGTTATAAGTCGTTCATTCATCAAACATGAAACATTTAAATGAATCTTACATATGAAAAAATTCGTTAAGCCTTCATTCTTTGGGATGAATCTCTATGTCATACTATATAATTTTCAAAAGAGAATTTAGAAAAATACAAGAGTCGTAGACAGGAGATAATGTATGTCAAAATACTTGAAACAAGACAGAAATTTAAGCTCCAAAGTCACTGCATCTGCTTTTTGTTAGATTCGCAGACGACGACAGATGTCGACGTAGTACAGAAACAAGCCAATCGGTGAAAGGAGCACATTTAGAGATGGGCGGCTAAGTTAATGACTCGAGAGTGGGGTGGCTTAAGGAGCCCATACCTCGTAGCGTGGTGTTTTCGAAGTAAAAAGCCTAGCACCGAAAAGACGTGGGAACACAGATTCCTGGAATTAAGATTGGAAATAAATATAACAAAATGGCTTTCCCAGCATTCGGAAATAAAAACTAGCTTCTCTCAGAATATTATAGATTGGGCAACTGATAAAATTTATTAAGGACTAAAAACTTTAAATTGTTTTTAATTAAGATATTTATTAATATACGCGTTTTAAAATGAAAGGGAAACCCAATAGAAACAAATATTAGGTATTATTAAGAAATGGGGAAATAAATAAAATATCAGAAATTTAGAATAAATTAGATAAATATTGCGAAATGAAATGTAACACACACACACACACACATATATATACTGGCAGCTTTCGCCCGTTACGCTAGTCGATTTTCTTAAAAGATTATTGAATAATATGAAATAACATAGATAAAATTAAAATAAAACTCCATTTTCTTAACATCTAATAAATTATCCATTATTGTTGTCTGATTCGTAGAATTTTACATTACCCCCTTCAAGTCGAAGTTGACGATAGAATAGACAAAATATCTCTAAAATCACTGAAGTACTGTAATTAACAATCTTCTGGTACGTTTGTTACGCTGAATTCCCCGCTCCTACCTAAAATTTGTGCTTAAATATGTTAAAATGACCTAAAACTTACCATCATCCCATTAAATATCACTATTTGAAAATTTGCAAAACCAATAAAATATATTTTAAGTTTGTTTTAGTAGATTAGTTATTCTGAATCTCATCATTAATCTAAAACAGAAATATTGCGAAATGATCTAAGAGTTTCAATACCCCTCCCCCCCCCCCTTTAATACTCTTAAAAGCAGGAAAATTACTAAAAACTTTGAAATGCATGTTAAATTACTTTTAAATTAGATTGTTACTTGAATTCCATGCCCTTACCTAAAACTGCCGCCAGGATATGGCCAAATATTTTAGAATTTTTTACTCCCTTTAAATCACTTAGAGGGTAATTTCTGAAGTCCTGAAATACGTGCTTATTTTTTTAGTGGTTTTATTTTCATTAATTCCACATTTCTACCTAAAACGACTGATGAGATGCACCAAATATTCAAAAATTTTCGACCTCCTTTACCTTTATAGAAGAAAAATTTCTAACATACTAAAATACATTATCAATTATTTGTTTAGCAGATTTAATTTCTTGAATTTCACGCTCCTACTTAAAACGACTGTAGATATATGGCTATTTGATCTATAAAACAATATCTCAACAAAACCGAATTACACAACTTGCATGGCATTTTTTTTTTGTTTTTTTCATTTAGGAGGCGGCATAGTTGATACAAAAAATATTGAATTATTAATTGTATACAATAATATTCTTAGCAGTAGCAACATATAAGGATTAACTGTTTTAACGATTTCATGTTATATGATCATAACCTAGAATACTAATGGTTTAAGCAGATTTAAATTTTAAGAAGATTGGTTGTAAGTGATTCATAGGAAAGCCCATCATGGCGCAAGTGTAGTTTTATTTTGTAACTGATACATGGGAAGGGTTCCAATCGTCCGAGTGTGCCAAAACATTATCTGGAAAAGAAAACAATGTTCTATCTCTTTAATTTTTTGCAATGAGTTAAAATCTTTTTAGTGTTACTTTTATGGGTAAAATTGAAATTTGATTGCTCGAGGACTACTTTAAAGACAATAATTTGTCAAAGATACGTTTTTTTAATTTTTTTTTATAAAAATTTAAGTTATAATTCTTTCTAATGACATACTTTCAATTTGCGTAAAAATTTGGTGTCATCTCTGTTTTTTTTTTTTGTTTTTTTTTTCGTATAAATAAAATGTAGTTATAATAATATGAAAAAACAAACAAACAATTCAATATAATTGATTAAGAAAAAAGAAAACGAACGAATTATTTCTGATAGAAATACAGTCATATAGATTGAAAAATATCCAGAATTATTTGCGGTAAAAATTCAAAGTATTTGGGTGTTTTCAATTTTCATCCATCTATTTTCATTAAAACTACATAAAGTAAACAAAATTCACATTAAAAAAATAGTTAGTAGAAAAAATAAAACCATAATTAATTTTGATTAAAAATTAAATTCGTGTAGCTTGGAAAATATCCAGACTAAGAGGGGAAAGTGCTAAATATTTGCAATTCATTTTTGAATTTTCATTAGAAGAAAATTACACATAAATTCAGTGATATACATTTTTAACTAAATTTAAAGTTCGAGAAAAAATAGAATTTTCATCTCTTCACTCAACATATCTTTAAATTTCCTCACCAAAGTAAAAAATTTTCGACAATACAGCAGAATCTCGATATTTCGAAGTGAAAGTGCACGAAAAAAAAATCGGAATATCAAGGTTTTTGATCAAAATATGAAGGTTTCATACAATATTAAAATCGCTGGGATATGTATCTTAGTAATTTTTTTTTGTCATATCAAGGCTTTTGAGTTCACAATATTCGACAAATCGAAGTTTGTCTGTATAGTTTTATCAAAAAAAAGAAAATCTGGAATATTTCCGACTAAGAACAAATTTATACAAGTTTTCTTTGTTCAAAATTGCTTTTTTCCCCTTCTAATTAAAAAATACAATAAAAAAATTTCTCCAATTCTTTTACAATCTAATATATATATTGTTTTCCGACTAAACGTATATTTTTCTGATCAAACGGGAATTTTTCCGACTGATATTTTCATTTTTCCAATTTGTAAATCCTTATAGGTAAATACCATTTTCCCGACTAAACAGACATTTTTCCTATCGAATGGGAATTTTTCCGACTGATTTTTCCGGTTTTCCAATTTATAAGTCTTTATAGTAAATAGCATTTTCCCGACTAAACGGACATTTTCCCGACTGATTTTTTTCGTTTTTTTTTTTTTTTTTTTTTTTTTTTTTATTTATAAGTTTTTATAGATAAATACCATTTTTTTCCTAACTAAGTGTATTGTTTTACCGATAAACACGAAATTTTCCGACTAATTTTCTCGGGAGGGGGGGGGGGGTTCCGCACCCCCCATACCCTCCCCCGGGATTTACGTCCCTGAGTGTCCGCATGCATAAATAGGAAAAAATAATTAGATATTTTAATACCAGAAATTTTGTAACTTAGTGGCCGCTACGTCCGAATAAAGGAAAGTTTTGCATTAAATAAGCCAAATAATACTTAAAAAGAAATCCTGGTACTACAAGGTGTAATTTTTTCTCCTTATGCGTACGAAGCCCGATTTATGTGATTAATTCTAATTAAATTAGTATGTTTGCAACAGTAGGAAGTTTATAGCTTTTACATTGCTACTAGGTATTGCATTGCACAAATATATTATTAAAAGTTATTATCTAAATTTTCAAAAGCCGATTGTATGCAGAGTACACCGCCTCCATCATTATTTATGTCCAAACCGCCCCTGTGTTTAAGGGTTAATATCTCGGCTATTTACCGACAAACTTTTTCAAAAATCATTATTAACAATGCTTTTATACTTCTGCTACCATTGGTACCTCCAACGCTCCTCAACAGTTTTGCTCAATGTCCAAAAATTGAAATTTGTGTAACAGAAAAATGTACTTTTCTCAAAAACTATCCGATCTATAGTAATCACTATAATTTTCATTCAAGGTTTAAAGTAACATTTACAACTTCTAATTTTTTCATAATTTTAGTTTCACTAGATTCAGAATTAGATGGGGGGGAGGACATATTTTTGCACTATATTTTTGACGATACCTCTGAAAATACAACACCTAAAAATAACAAAATTAAAAGGAATATATTTTTTAGTTCAGAATAAAGAAAGCTTTCACCCTACACAAGGATTTTTTTCTACAAGTAATTTAATTACCCCACCTACCCCCTCCTCCTAAATATATTTGTAAATGCATAATAAGCTGTAAATATGTGGGTCAGTAGTCTTTATTACTTCCTCCAATTTGAGCTTTCCACGTTTCATAGTTTGTGAATAAAATGGCTGTGACAGACGGACAGACAGACACAGAAGTGGTGTTATAATGAATCCGTTTTCACTTTATAAGTACGGAATCCGCCCCCCCCCCCAAAAAAAAAAAATAAATAAAAATAAAATATAATAATCAGATTTACTAAATAATTTCTTATTGCGTATCCGTCAACGCTATCAACATTTCATATGTATATTGTGATAGCTGAATATCTCAAAAACTATCCGATCTATAGTAATCACTATAATTTTCATTCAAGGTTTAGAGTAACATTTACAACTTCTAATTTTTTCATAATTTTAGTTTCACTAGATTCAGAATTAGATGGGGGGGGGGGACATATTTTTGCACTATATTTTTGACGATACCTCTGAAAATACAATACCTAAAAATAACGAAATTAAAAGCAATATATTTTTTAGTTCAGAATAAAGAAAGCTTTCACCCTACACAAGGATTTTTTTTCTACAAGTAACTTAATTACCCCACCTACCCCCTCCTCCTAAATATATTTGTAAATGCTTAATAAGCTGTAAATATGTGGGTCAGTAGTCTTTATTACTTCCTCCAATTTGAGCTTTCCACGTTTCATAGTTTGTGAATAAAATGGCTGTGACAGACGGACAGACAAACACAGAAGTGGTGTTATAATGGTTCCGTTTTCACTTTATAAGTACGGAATCCCCCCCCCCCCCCCAAAGAAAAAACTAGTTGGATGTGTCAATCCCAAAACTTTCTTCTATCTCAGAAGTATATTTTAATATTTAAAAAAAAACGTGGTGACCCCAAAGTTACCCTCTATCGAATTTCCTCGAACATTTGACCTAGCCTAATGCGATTCTGGTATCCGAAAAGGCTAAAACGCTAAATTTAATTAATATTCTGAGAAAATGAGCTTAGTAGTGCCTCATTTTGGGCAATTTATACTAAAACCTAATAAGCATATATTTATGCCAAGACCTAACAGAATCTGAAATTTGATGGAATTTCGTCCATTAGTTCTTGAGATATAGTTATAACAAAAAATTTGCAAAACGTAGCACAGCAACACCATATCTTGGACAATATATGCCAAAACGTAAAAAAGCGTCTAATCATGTTATGGTGTAAAATAATCTGAAGTTTGATGAAATTCTGTGCATTAGTTCTTGAGATATAGCTAGTTTAAAAAAAACCGTGTAAAATATAGCACAGCAGCACCATCAGTTGAAGGATTCATAACAAAACGTAATCATCGTGTAATTATGTTATATGTCATTTTGTAACAAAATCTGAAGTTTGATGAAATTCTGTACGTTGGTTGTTGAGATATAGCTATCGGAAAAATCGTGCAAAGTGCAGCATAGCTGCACCACCTGTTGCAAGGTTAATACCAAAATGTAATCAGCGTCTAATTATGTTATATATTCTAGTGTAACAGAATCTAAAATTTGATGAAGTTCTCTGCATTAGTTCTTGAGATATAGCTATCGCAAAATCGTGCAAAATGTAGCATAGCAGCGCCACCTATAGGGCAGTTCACACCAAAACCTTATCAGTGTCTATGTATCTCAGGGTATCACGGAATCTGAAGTTTGGTGAAAATCTATGCATTAGTTCTTGAGATATAGCTATCATGAAAATCATGAAAAACGTGGCATAGCAGCGCCACCTGCTGGCCAATTTACACCAAAACTTAATCCGCGTCTATGTATATCAAGGGATCACAGAATCTGAAGTTTGGTGAAATTCTGTGCATTAGTTCTTGAGATATAGCAATCATGAAAATCATGAAAAACGTAGTATAGCAGCGCCACCTGCAGGCCTATTTTCACCAAAAACCAATAGGCACTAATTCATATCAAGGTCTAACTGAATATAAAATTTTATTAAATTTCGAACATTAGTTCTTGAGATAGAACGCCCACAAATTTTTTGTCACATACAGACAGACAGACAGACAGACAGACAGACGGACAGACTCACAGACAGACATTTTCTAAAAATAGTCAAAACGTGTTCAGGACCTTCTAAAACGTATAAATCCGTCGAAAACCGGAAGTCGAAAATTTTCATGAATCCAATACTTTCTTCTTGTAAAGATAGAAGAAAGTAAAAATATAATAATCAGATTTACTAAATAATTTCTTATTGCGTATCCGTCAACGCTATCAACATTTCATATGCATATTGTGATAGCTGAATATCTCAAAAAATATCCGATCTATAGTAATCACTATAATTTTCATTCAAGGTTTAAAGTAGCATTTACAACTTCTAAATTTTTCATAATTTTAGTTTCACTAGATTCAGAATTAGATGGGGGGGGGGGGGGACATATTTTTGCACTATATTTTTGACGATACCTCTGAAAATACAATACCTAAAAATAACGAAATTAAAAGGAATATATTTTTTAGTTCAGAATAAAGAAAGCTTTCACCCTACACAAGGATTTTTTTCTACAAGTAACTTAATTACTCCACCTACCCCCTCCTCCTAAATATATTTGTAATTGCATAATAAGCTGTAAATATGTGGGTCAGTAGTCTTTATTACTTCCTCCAATTTGAGCTTTCCACGTTTCATAGTTTGTGAATAAAATGGCTGTGACAGACGGACAGACAGACACAGAAGTGGTGTTATAATGAATCCGTTTTCACTTTATAAGTACGGAATCCGCCCCCCCCCCAAAAAAAAAAATAAAAAAATAAAAATAAAAATAAAAATAAAATATAATAATCAGATTTACTAAATAATTTCTTATTGCGTATCCGTCAACGCTATCAACATTTCATATGTATATTGTGATAGCTGAATATCTCAAAAACTATCCGATCTATAGTAATCACTATAATTTTCATTCAAGGTTTAAAGTAACACAACAAAGTAATAATTTACAACTTCTAATTTTTTCATAATTTTAGTTTCACTAGATTCAGAATTAGATGGGGGTGGGGGGGACATATTTTTGCACTATATTTTTGACGATACCTCTGAAAATACAATACCTAAAAATAACGAAATTAAAAGGAATATATTTTTTAGTTCAGAATAAAGAAAGCTTTCACCCTACACAAGGATTTTTTTCTACAAGTAACTTAATTACCCCACCTACCCCCTCCTCCTAAATATATTTGTAAATGCTTAATAAGCTGTAAATATGTGGGTCAGTAGTCTTTATTACTTCCTCCAATTTGAGCTTTCCACGTTTCATAGTTTGTGAATAAAATGGCTGTGACAGACGGACAGACAAACACAGAAGTGGTGTTATAATGGTTCCGTTTTCACTTTATAAGTACGGAATCCCCCCCCCCCCCCCCAAAGAAAAATAAAAAATAAAATAAAATATAATAATCAGATTTACTAAATAATTTCTTATTGCGTATCCGTCAACGCTATCAACATTTCATATGTATATTGTGATAGCTGAATGTATATTTTAGTTAAAATTTCAAAAACAAAGCTGGGAAATTCTGAAAGTGATTGTCGATAGATAAAACTCAAAATCCATTAGTCTCAAAAAGAAGCCCCCACCCTCCACAGAAAAATGAAGGGTTTGTATCCAAATATGTACTTGCCATATTGTGTATTCTATATTGACACTAATCAATGGATATATGGATACAACCCCTCATGTTTTTGCTTCATTTTGGGAATAGCGGATTTTAAGCATATTCTATTGTCGATCATTTTCAGAATTTTAAAACTATATTTTGGAGACTTTCACAAAAGTTGCTTGATACATTTAGCAAACACAATATGCAAATGAAATTTTGATAGCCTTCACACAGCCGCAGTGAAAAATTATTTAGTGAACCTGCTCATTTTTCTTACAATTTTTGTTACTTTTTAATTCTGATTACAGAGTATTGTGTATAATGTTGTTTCTGATATTTTCGGAAAAGAGCATTATTTTATATTAACAATTCTGCAAATTATAAGCAAAAAAACTTGAAAAAAAAAACTGGGACTGTATTTATGAAAAACTTTAATTTCTCTACGAGTATGCATGCTATCCACATAAAAATAAACGCAGCTTATTAAAATAAGCCCCTTAATCATAATCTACAGTTTGATCGTTTTTGCTACATTAGTTTTGACAATACTAATCCAAAAGATATTCGTTCTTTTTCAATTTGTTTATGGTCTTCTATGGATTTTCGGGAAAAATTCTTCGCGGAGAAACATGAGCTATACTATTAAGTTTACACACTTAGAGATTCAGGATAACAAATGTCTGGACCGAGTTCGTTTGCAGCATCATCCGCCATCTTGTTTCAAAATGGCGCCCATTTAATTTTTTTAAATTTAAAATTTAAAATTAAATGCGAAAAAATTAAAAGTTGAAAATGATTTTTCTTTTATGTGTTAGAATTTTAAACAACGATTTCAGAACACTTTTTATTTTGTCTATATCTTAAAAAATGACTGAGTTATAGCACTTTGAATTTCTAATATGGCTGACATTTTGAAATGATCTGATTTTTGTCACGTGATAACATGCGTATTTATAAATCGATTTTCGATGTAACATGGTGTGTATATAGTATGTACTAAGGCCTGGACCGAGTTCGTTAGCCAGTTCCCTTCGCCATCTTGTTTCAAAATGGCGGCCATTTGAAATTTTTTTTTAAATTTAAAATTTAAAATTAGGTACAAAAAAGTGATAAATTGAAAAAAAAAATC
This sequence comes from Maratus speculifer, assembly GCA_964019185.1. Taxonomy (NCBI): domain Eukaryota; kingdom Metazoa; phylum Arthropoda; class Arachnida; order Araneae; family Salticidae; genus Maratus; species Maratus speculifer. Next base: position 373,384,711 of record OZ025289.1, read on the forward strand.
CTTTTATGCGTTTGACCTTGACACAAAAATTCCAGAACATTTTTTGTTTTGTCTGTATCTTAAAAAATGGCTGAGTTATAACACTTTTAATTTCGAATGTTGCTCACATTTTGAAATGATCTGATTTTCTTTACGTGATAACACGCGTATTTTTAAACCGATTTGGATGTAACATGGCACATATAGTCTGGCTCCTATAAGAAAGACTCTAGAACCGGTCTCAGGTCCATTCTGTTGCCAAGGTAACTGGTTAGTCGACTTTATTTTAGAGAAGTCCGGCATTTCCTTTTCTCCCATTCAACCGATCATTCCGCGAATAAGCAGTCTTTTTTGTCTTATATCTGAAGTTCCCTCCCTTTAAGTTTTGGAACCTTCGAAAGCGGGAAACCTACTCAGGGTTTTTCTTATCTCGGTCAGACAGTAGTACATACCGATGTCTGGACCGAGTTCGTTGGCCAGTTCCAACTGCCATCTTGATACAAAATGGCGGAATATTAATTTTTTTAAATTTAAATTTTAAAATTAGTCGTAAAAAAGGTAAGAAATTGACAAAGATTTTTCTTTTGTGGGTTTTGATTTGATACAAAGATTCCAGAGTATTTTTCGTTTCATCTATATCTTGATAAATGGCTGGGTTATAGCACTTTCAATTTCCAGTATGTGACTGTTTTAAGACATTCTGAAACGGTCTGAAATTTGTCACGCGATAATACGCATATTTACAAACTGGTTTGGATATAACTCCCTGTGTATATAGTACATACCAATGTCTTGGCCGAGTTCACTGGCCAACTTCATCTGTCATCTTGCTTCAAAATAGCTGCCTTGTCAAAAATCCTTTAAATGTATAATGATGTACAAACAAAAAATAAGAAATTAAAAAAAAAAAAATCTTTCTAAAGTGTTTGATCTTAATAATGAATTCCTCAGTATTTTTTATTTTGTCTTTATCTTAAAAAACGCCTGGGATATTGCAGTTTGAATTTCTAATATGGGTGACATTTTTTAAAATATCAATTTGCCCGCGACATTACTCGTATATATTAATCGTTTTCGATGTGACTGTGCATGTGCACATGAATTAAGATTTAGACCAAGATCATTGGTTTGTTTTATCGATCATGTTGTTATAAAATGGCATACACTTTATGTTATCGTAAAATTTGGCGACCCTATAAATCGCTTAAAATAAATCTAACTTGAATAAAAGATGACTATTTTCTAAATATTTCCATTAATATTCATTATTGAGAAAAACTAGTATTCAATCCTATATAATCAAGTTCAACTAATTTGAGCTTCTTATGTTAACATAAATTAACATAAATTAATTTAAAATAAATAAATATATAAATAAATAAGTTATATGAAAGCTATCTCTTCCTCTCGGTATACTGCCGAAAAGACTTTTTTGTTATTAGACAGGATAAAGTGATATGAAATGAGTAGTGTATTTTGAAAATTTGTGTTGTTAATTTCAACATTTAATAAAACATTTGATATGCATCAAAATCGATCCGAATGATTTTTACTTACTTCTATCTTCAATAGAAGGAAGTATTATAATCAAAATTTCTTTCCAACTTCGGGTTTTCGACAAATTTACGCGTTTTAGTGGTCAGATATTCCAAAAAACATGTTTTTACAAAATGTCTGACTGTCCATGTGTGGGTGTGTCTATGTGTGTATCCGTATATCGCCATTCTACCACCGAGAAGTTATATGAAGATATGCATAGAATTGAACAAAAATTTATATATGTTTTATGCTGTGCCAAACTAGTCCTTCTTCAATTTTGGAATATTCTGCCGAAAGGGGGCGCTGTAATACCGATTTTTGTGCAATTTTCAATATTGTACCACCAAAAAGTGTATGAACTAATGCATAGAATTGAACCAAATTTCTTGTGTAAGTGTTTGGATATATCTAGTTGGTTCTCCCTGAATTTGAAAAGGTTCCGCCGTAAGAGGGCGCTGCAATAGCGATTTTTGTGTAATTTTCAATATTGTACCACCCAAAAGTGTATGAAGTTATGCATAGCACTGAACTAAATTTTTTGTGTTAGCGTATGGTTATATCTAATAGGTTCTCCCTGAATTTGAAAAAAAAATGCCCGAAGAGGCCGCTGCAATAGCAATTTTTGTGCTATTTTCAATATTGTACCACCAAAAATTGTAAAGTTATGTATAGAATTGAACCAATTTTTTTGTGTAACTGTTTGGCTAGGCTCAGCAGACCCTCCCTGAATCTGTAAAGAAATCCGGTGGGAAGGAACGCTATAATCACGATGCCTGTGCCTTTTTCATTATTGTACCACCAAAAAGTATACGAAGTTGTGCATAGAATTGAACTAAATTTTTTGTGTATGTTAATTTTTGGGTATGGCAAGCAGGTCCCACCTGAATTTGAAAAAAAAAAAATCTGCCGGAAGGGGGTGCTGGAATAGCAATTTTTTTGTGTAACTGTTTGGCTAGGCTCAGCAGACCATTCCTGAATTTGTAAAAAAATCCGCTGGGAAGGAACACTATAATCGCGATGTGCCTTTTTCATTATTTTACCATCAAAAAGTATACGAAGTTATGCATAGTGTTGTACTAATTTTTTTTTTGTGTATGCTTATTTTTGGGTATGGCAAGCAGGTCTCACCTGAATTTGAAAAAAAAAAATAAAAAATCTGCCGGAAGGGGATGCTGCAATAGCAAATTTTGTGCCATTTTCAATATCGTACCACCGAAAATTGCATGAAGTTATGCATAGAATTGAACCATTGTTTTGTGTAACTGTTTGGCTAGGCTCAGCAGACCCTCCCTGAATTTGTAAAAAAATCCGCTGGGAAGGAACGCTATAATCGCGATGTCTGTGCCTTTTTCATTATTGTACCATCAAAAAGTATACGAAGTTATGCATATAGTGTTGAATTAAATTTTTTGTGTATGCCTATTTTTGGGTATGGAAAGCAGGTCCCACCTGAATTTGAAAAAAAATCTGCCGGAAGGGGTCGCTGCAAAAGGTATTTCCAGGCTATTTTCACTATTGTACCACCGAAAATTGTATAAAGGTATGTGCAGAATTGAACTATTTTTTATGCATGTTTTTTGTTTATTGCCAGCAGATCTTACTTGAATTTTGAAAATTCCATAGGAAAGGAGCATTGATATAGTGCTTTATGCACCATTTTCTTGTATCTATGTCATTCTATTTTCCATTGGCTCGTGCAGAGACAGGAACTCGCGTCTTGCTAAGCCGGCTATTTGCAAACAGCTAATGATAACAGAATAAGGGGAAACTATTGTTTTTAATAGATATCATGGTCCACATTAACTCGTTTTTTACTCTGATTCATTGACTGAAGCAGAAATTTAAGATGACAATCAAAGCTGGTATAGAATTGAATTAATAATATTAAAGTATTTACTTGTGTAAACACTTTTTGAAATATTAAAATGTATGTATGACATAGAAGGAAGTCTTGGGATTGGCACATCCAATTAGTTTTTGTTAGTTTAAATGACAGTTAAAATTGTTTATTTAATAGCTATGAAAAATATAGCTTCTATCTACTGTGATTTTAGAAGCATTATCTTCAAAACACAATTCCGTGTTTCTGTAAATAATAATGTTTTCAATCCACTTTCAATTTGAAATGTATTCTTGCACAGATAAAATACAATAGTTGTTAGCATTCGTCGTTATTTTTCATATCTAACTAAAATTTTTTTACATCTTTTTTTTTTTAAGGTTAGAGGGTTCCGCCCCGGACCCATGCTCGCTATGCTCATTAACCACTGTGTAATCGCAAAGCAATGTTTTTTATTTTTTTTACCAACTTCTAACTGCCTAAAAGGCTATGCTCTCTACGAACTACGCTCGTCATCCCTTGTTCACATATCCCAGATTCAAAAACACGCTAATTTAATCGGTTTTAAAAAGTTTGAATTGTAATTTCAAAGAAAAGTTTTGTTCTCCATGTAAACGGGATTCCATTTATTTTCCTTTGATTGGAGATTTTGAAGGCCAATTCAGCCACTGTTAAGATACAATGTCTGTTTTCGTCTTTGATTTAAAAAGAAGCTAAAATTTTTAAAATAAGCCACTGTAAAAGGACTTTGAGTGCAGAGTTAATTAAAGGGTTAAAATAATTATTTCACAGTGCTAAGCAATGTTCGAGTACTGTAAATGTATTCTTGGACTTTTTTTTTTTTTTTTGAGAATTATTGTATGCCCATTTTAGATCACCATGAAGAAACAAAATTGGAAATGTCATGGGATTTGCATGTTGACAGGTTTGATTTATAATAAAGGTCCCACTACCATCTTCTTGTCTAATATAAATTTTATAATCTACACATGAAATGCAGTTTCCTTTCGATTCAATTATGAAAGCAACTTCCGAAGTTGTTGATTTGTTATACAATGGTGGCCAAAAGTGTGGACATTTTTGAAAGTTTCATGTTTTTCAACTTTATGTGCTTGTAGAATACATTAATTTTCCTTAAATACAAACGTTTGTAAATCAAATTAAAGGTAATTTAATGTAAGATTTAATAATAAAAACAGTATTACAATATCTGTATTACAAAAAAAGTTATGCAATTAATAGTAAGATCTATCTTAGATTTGCATTTTTTTAAAGTGATACTTACACAATCGATACTTAGTAGACTAACCCTTATTTTTTAAGATAGGTCATAGCGTCTTTTCATCAAGTGCACGATTTTTGAAGTTCATCTTTCGTAATCACATGATGCCAAGAATTAATTATAGCTTCAATAAGTTGTATTTTAGTGGATGGACGTTTTTTCGTACAAGAATTTTCAAACGTCGCCATAAATTTTCAATTGGATTGAGATCAGGGCTGTTTCTTGGCCATGGTAATATATCTATGCCTTTATTTTGAAACCATGCTGTGCGTACTTTTGCTGTGTGGCATGGAGCTGAATCCTGCTGAAAAATAAATGGTGCGTTGCTGGGGAAGAGATCCCTGATGGAAGGTATCAATTTTGGTTCCAGGACAGTTTCGATGTATTTTTTGGCATTCAGGATGCCATCAATCACTTGAATTCAGCCCACACCATCTTCAGACATACATGCCCAAATCATGACAATTGTTGAATTTTTTGTAGTTGCTTCAATGCAAATCAGGATGAAGTGCTTCTCCTACTCTACGTCTCATGTATTTTCTACCATCACTGCCAAAGAGCGATATTTTACTCTCATCGCTCCAGATTACTTGCTTCCATTGATTTTCTGAGCATTTAATGTGTTCTTTTGCCCACTCAACTCGTTTTTCGCGTTGCTTTTGATTTAAATATGGTTTTTTCCTAGGAATTCTATCTCTTCCCCAACAACGCATACCATTTATTTTTCAGCAGGATTCAGCTCCATGCCACACAGCAAAAGTATGCACAGCATGGTTTCAAAATAAAGGCATATATACACTGGTGTCCAAAAGTTAAGCATAATCGGTAATTAAGTAATTATTTTTAAGTAATGAAAGAAATATGAATCGGAATGTGCTGAAACTCCAGGTGTGTAAACAAAATAGTACGCGTCACATATTTTCGCGAAGAGTTTTCCCCGAAATCGAACAGGGGACCGTCAACAAATTGAAAAAGAACGAAGATCTTTTGGATAACCCTGTCAAAACTAATGTAGCAAAAGCGTTCAAACTGCACATTATGATTAATTGGCTTATTGTAATGTACTGTGTTAATTTTTACAAGGATAGCATGTATACTCGTAGAGAAATTAAGGTTTTTATAAAAACAGTCCAAAATTTTTCCAAGTTTTTTGCTTATAATTTGCAGAGTTCTTATTATAAAATAATGTTCTTTTCTGAAAATATGACAAATATCATTGTACACAATACTCTGTCATCAGAATTTTAAAATAATAAAAATTGTATGAAAAATGAGTATGTTTAGTAAATAATTTTTCATTGCGCATGCGTCAACGATATCAAAATGTCATTTGCATATTGTGTTAGCTAAATGTTTAGAGCAACTTCTGTAAAAGTTTCAAAAACATAGCTTGAAAATTCTGAAAATGGGAGCCTATAGAATCAACTCAAAATCCTTTATTCCCTAAATGAAGCAAAAAGATGAGGGGCTGTATCCATATTCCATTGTTTAGTGCCTACACAATATTGCACGTACAACTATATTTAGGTAAAACCCCTGATTTTTTTGCTTCCTTTAGGAATAACGGATTTTGAGTTGATTCTATAGGCTCCCATTTTCAGAATTTTCAAGCTATGTTTTTGAAACTTTTACAGAAGTTGCTCTATACATTTAGCTAACACAATATACAAATGACGTTTTGATATCGTTGACGCATGCGCAATGAAAAATTATTTACTAAACATACTCATTTTTCATACAATTTTTATTATTTTTAAATTCTGATGACTGGGTATTGTGTACAATGATGTTTGTCATATTTTCAGAAAAGAACATTATTTTATAATAAGAACTCTGCAAATTATAAGCAAAATACTTGGAAAAATTTAGGACTGTTTTTATAAAAACCTTAATTTCTCTACGAGTATACATGCTATCCTTGTAAAAATTAACACAGTACATTACAATAAGCCAATTAATCATAATGTGCAGTTTGAACGCTTTTGCTACATTAGTTTTGACAGGGTTATCCAAAAGATCTTCGTTCTTTTTCAATTTGTTGACGGTCCCCTGTTCGATTTCGGGGAAAACTCTTCGCGAAAATATGTGACGCGTACTATTTTGTTTACACACCTGGAGTTTCAGCACATTCCGATTCATATTTCTTTCATTACTTAAAAATAACTACTTAATTACCAATTATGCTTAACTTTTGGACACCAGTGTATATTACCATGGCCCAGAAACAGCCCTGATCTCAATCGAAAATTTGTGGCGAGGTTTGAAAATTCTTGTACGAAAAAAAAAAAAAAAAAAAAAAAAAAAAAAAAAAAAAAAAAAAGCGTCCATCAAGTAAAATACAACTTACTGAAGCTATAACTAATTCTTGGCACCATGTGATTACGAAAGAGGAACTTCAGACACTCGTTCACTGGATGAAAAGACGCTGTGAAGCTGTCTTAAAAAATAAGGGTTATTCTACTAAGTATTGATTGTGTAAGTATCACTTTAAAAAAGTAACTTGTAGTCCAAATAATAATAACTTTCTTTTTATTGTTTTTGAACTTACTGCAATACCCGCTGCATTCATTTCGCATCTAATGGCATCTGATGAAATATTTCTATCTTGAAGACATAGCCGTTTAATTTCTCTATCGGCAGTAGCATTTGTGCATTTTTTTGGCCTGATTTGGCCTTATTTTCCACTGATTTCGTTTTTTCATAACGTAAACAGAACTTTCGTACACCAGAACAAGTCACTGAACCACCAACTTCTCTTGCAATTTCAGAATAAGACAGGCCATTTTTTCTCAATATGACAACTAGGGTTCTTTTTGTAGATGTCCATTTAGTTCTTCTTGTTAAAGACATTGTTTAAAATTAGTTTAATTAAAAAAAGGACTTTAAATATTCAAAAACACCAATATTCTATTTAATTGTACTAGTATGTACCATTCCGAAAAATATTTCCACAACAATAACTCATAACCTAAACTATAGTTACAGACATTTTGATTCGTCCTCAAAACAGTGTTTGTGATGGGCTAATATACTTTTATTACAAAACACGTCCTTATTTAAAACGATTTGTGTTCGTTTGTTCCACTAAAATGAGTATAACTTTTTTGTAATACAGATATTGTAATACTGTTTTTATTATTAAATTCTACATTAAATTACATTCAATTTGACATATACAAGTTTGTATTTAAGTGAAAATTAATATATTCTACAAGCACACAAAGTTGAAAAACATGAAACTTTCAAAAAATGTCCAAACTTTTAACCACCACTGTATCTTCGCTTGTCATCAAATCACAAGTAATAAAATTAAAAACATATTCTTGTCCGTTATTTCTAGTTAAATCAACATTCTATAATTTTTTAGCATTTGGATCTATTTGTCTGAGAAGTTCACATAAATATATTTTGCATAAATATATCGTTACAGATTTTGTAATAAGTTACTATTTGTATTCAAAAATAGTGTAAATAATCCTATTAAGCTCTATTCATAAGCTAATACTAGTTTTTGTTGCATTAAACTGTCTCAATTTATTGATTTTCTGCAAGCAAGTAAATCTATTGGTTTTCATGTAATGTCTATAAAAACGTGCCAAATTATTAAAAACATCGCCAAATTTGCGCTAATTTTGGCTACTAATTTTGGGCGCCAAATCTGATGATATATTACTAAGTTAGCGACTGTACCGGGACCCCTGCGGTATCTACACATATTTACATCGGTCCTTTTCCAAATCGCTACTTTTTTATACGTAAGGACTAAGAGGCCCTGCCTTCTACGAGCTATGCTCGCTTACTACCGTTCTGACACCCAGGATTCTGAAAGCACGCTAATTAGACAGTCTTTAAAATTTTTAAATTACAATTTAAAGAAAACAATGGCGATCTTCCATTAAATAATTTGAGAAAAGTCGAAAATTTTCGTGGTTTTTTGGTTCTGCAAAGTTTAACCTCGAGATATTTTGTTGAAAAACAATTAATTCCTGTTATTAGCATCCTCATAAAATCTTGTAGCAGAGTTTTTACATCTGTTTAGGATAATTTGACTGGACTTTATGAAACATCACAACAGAATATAATGAAGGTAAGAGTCGCAAGTATGCAATCGGAAAAATTTCAATTTATATGATTTCTTTACCAATTATTACAGAGTTAAAAAGTAAATAAAGATTGTAAATTCCGTTTTAGTGAATTCTCTAATTGTTTTATAGTTTATTTTGTGCTTAAATTCGACTAAATAAACATGTTTTGTAATGATAAAATTAAAACTTATAAGTTAGAAACTAACCAATCTTTTTACCAGGCACATACTTTTCCGTCAGTTATATGACTTTAAAAATGTGTAATTTCGATTGTCGTCTTTTTGTGTTTCATTTTTCTATTACTTAAAAATATCGTTTCATCAGTAAATTTTCATGCGTAGCAAATTTATTAAATTATAACATTAATTAAAAATGTAATGTAAAAAGAAAAAAGTCATAAACGAAAAAAGTAATTTATTTCAATATAAGTGAATACAAATTATTTTGAGTCGCGTTAAATGTTTCAGATTTTTATATCAAACATACAAAATTAATCTAATTGTTATCTAAAAAACAAAATAACTAGCTTATAAACTGTCACTAACATATTTTTCAATATTCTTCATTGAATGATATTCATAAGATGATGACGGATTAAAAAGTCCTGTTCTTAATTTAGTTAATATTATGGACCGGGAGGCAACAGCGCAGACAATTACCTGAACGAATTCACGGTTTAAATTCCAGAATTTGTTGTTGCAACTCAATTCGTATATTAAAATGTAATTGGTATACCAAGTCATATTTTGGTCCAAAACACATGAAAACGCGATTTTAGTGGTTCACTCGTAGGTTTACCATTGTGTTTTTTTGCTCCCAATTCTTCAAGTTTTCATACCTTTGGATGTAGGAAAATACAATGGTAAACCTACGACTCAACCCCTAAAACCTGATTTTTAGGTGTTTTCCACCAAAATATGACTTGGCAGACTGATTGTAGTTTAATATGCAAATTAACTTTTAACTAATTCTGGAATTTCAGCTGTAAACTCGTTGGGGTGATTGTCTGCTCTGCCGCATCCCGGTCGATTAATAAGTCTCTTTAAATTTTCCTTAAATAAGTGCATTAAATTTCATTTATGACATTTCTACTCCTTTTTTCATTACTGCCTTTGGTACATTCCCGTTTTCGTTTTGCCGGTAGAAGTAGCACATAATTATTCCACTCACTGCAATTCTTAATTCGATTTCGTAATTGGTAATAATCATCCTTTTCACCGCAATTTATTACATCCAGAAGTTTTGAAAAATCGTTGTTGATAAGCTTATACAATTCAAGAATAGCTACTATAGCGTCTTCACCTTTGATTAATAGAAGAATTTTATCTGCAATTTCAAATTTGTCATCATGAGATTGACATATCTTACCCAGAACTTCTACCATAGGATCTCCATGACTAATTAAGTTACGAAAACTTGTTCCTTCAAAAAGCACAGTAGATTTGTACCATGCATCTTTCTTTTTCACTATTTGAGATAAATTCATGCAGTCAAGTAAAAGCATTTCAATTACAACAAGAAATTGAACATCGTTTAAACAGCGAAGAGCGATTTTCTTCCTAATCAATTCTTGAGTATTTTCTTCTTTTTCTGCCCAAAGTTCACGTATTTCTTCATTTTCATGTATTGCTATTTCTTTTAACAACCGGATTCTACTAAGTAAAATTTCGAGCTTATTCATAGAAACTTTTGTTGTCGAGCCACAAGCTAATTTTTTAAATTCTCCCGCTTTTCCCAATAGTTGCAATTCGTCACAAAATTTATCATATTTTTTCCTTTCGACACAATTCCTGGCAAACAATTTTTCAGACTCATTTTTCATAGATGCCTTTTGTTTTTTTGTTTTTGGCATAGTTTTTATTACTTTATCTATCTCTTTATTTGACAAATAAACGGAACCATTCAAAAGTTTCTGGAAGCGTTCTATATGTTCAAAAGATGTTAGCGCACTAGTCGTACTTCTTGTCTGGTTAACATTAAATCTTGGGAGAAAATTGTAACATTCTTTTATAAAAATATCAGTTTTTTCTTCCAAAACATTTAGAGAGTCGATTGGAGTTTCTTTTAATTTTTCAAGTGAATATAAAGGTTCCACAGCGCCATCCATTTTGCATTTTTGAAAAAATTCTAGTAACCACTGAAGGGGCCATAGTAGATAAATTATTTTTTTCTTTTTGTCTTGAACACTACCTTCTCCTGAAATATATTCATTCTCGACTTCGTTTTCTAATGTTTGTAAGACTATTCTTAAGAAATTATAGAAAAGTAATTTGTCTCGTTGAAAAAATTCACTTGTATGAGTAGCGTGGTAGCATATGTTTTTCAAGCATGATTTATCTATATTAGAATAACGTTGCGAATGTATTGCTTTTTCAACTTCATCTGTCACGATATTGCTTATATGTATGTCTATATTCAAAACCATTATACGGTACACTGGCCTGAAACATTTTTTAATTTCAATAATTTCATTTTTAATAGATGTAAATAAAGACATATCCTTTTCACATTCAAATCTTGATTGAAAATTATTAATATCTGAATGTGTTAAAACATTCCTTAAGCAACGAAGTACACGCGACATTTCCTTTGGTAAGCAGAGGGAAAGCAATCTCTTATAAGAAAGATTATTTTCTTTTGGTGTTAAATTTTCACCTATTACTTGAAGGGTGCGCTCCATAGTTGGAATAGATTTAGCATCCATATTTTTTATATTTTCACAGATTTTAGTATGATCCCATAGTCTAGCTACATTAATGAAGTTTTTTATAAAGGGGTATGAATCTAAAACTGAATAAATTTCAGTTTCTGGTATATGATCAATTGCATTTCCTTCATCAATAGTAGTATTTTTCAGAATCATATTGAAATCATATAATTTTTTGCGAATTTCTTCTCGAAAATCATAGAATACCCTGTGTAAAATCCTTAGAGTCGTCAGTCTACATTTCGGATTTAATGTTTCGATTGCTTTAAGCTTGAATATTTCTTTTAAACCGTATTTAAATAAATTGTAGAAGAACAAAGAAGATTCGATTTTTGAAAATGTTTTATTATCAAGTTTTAATTTTTCTTTTAAAGGAGTAATACTGTTGAAGAAATACCTTGTAGTAGTATGATCTATCGCTTCATAAAAATTCTTATGCAAAATGTACTCATCAAACTCAAACAAAGATGAGGAAACATTTTCGTATGCATCTAATAAAGAAGTTATAATATCTCGCCTCTTTCCGGCTTCAAATATTGTTTTCGTGATTGAATCATCATTATTTGATTTATTTTTGATTTTTCGGCATTCACTGTGCCATTCTAATAAAAAATTATTAAATTGTAACAATTCATCACACTTTTTTTTCATTTCATCGTAGTTTTGAGGACTATGTTCAATTGAAATTTCTTTTCTCTCCACTGATAATGCCCGAAATCTATTTTCCAAATCAATCGCCCTGTCTTTAGCTATCTTTTCTGATACATCTGAGAGGAATACACCCATGCTTTGAAGGTTTGAGACAAAAGTAAGGGCTGAATTTTTGAGTGATTCTGGAAAAAGGTCAAAATTGTTAACCATAAAAACATAAAAATAATATGAATAGTTAGAAATGTTATCTTTCAGAGCATAATAAAAGCCTGAAAAGCCCTCGGAATCTCTTTTTCTAGGATGCATATCGTATCCAGCTTCAGAAAGCTTTGACACGACATACCGATATTCGTATACTTCGAAAATATATTTTTTATATTCGCTATTTAAAACTGCTTTCATGAAATTATTCTCTTTGTCAATGGCCGGTATTAACTTTTTAATTATTTTCTTTGGTATATCAGTTTTGTTTAAGTAATATTTCAATGCGGCTGATCTCATTTGCAGTCCATATATACCATCAATCATAAAGTTGCAATCAGTTATGCTATGCCTGGAACTGTTCAAGTCATTCAGAGCAATCAAAGTTATAAAATTTTTAATATTGCCGTTTGCTTTATTAAAAATTTCATAGTGATCTGAAATTTTGTAATCTTGAAAAACAAGTAATATAGGGCATTTTATGGCCTTGGAAACGGCATTTAATTTATCAGCAACGCTTGGTAAATTTTGCCATTGCAGATGGTTTCTAAAATTGCTTACCACATTCTTGAGATTATCATTATAACAAAAGTACCTGTCACGGAAAGGATTGAAATTCCGTATAGATTTCTTGATTACTTCTTCATTTTCTTTGTTACCTGTTAGAGCCTCTAGCCTTTTTCCAAAATCCTTTGGATTCCTGTAATCTGTTGATATCAAATATGATAAAACAATGGACCATGCGAGATCGTTTTCTCTGGGTACAGAAATTTCCCATTCTGGAACAGAATAATCAGTTACAGAAGAAATTTTATCTCTTAGAGATTGGGGAAAATCGTGATGTTGAGGTGTGTTTATCTTCATGCTTTGGTTTAATATATGTATATATTTAATTATATCACTAAAGATTCTGTTATATTAAACATAAAGTGTCAAGATAGAGATATATAACCAAATTCATTTACAAAATATCAGTTCATTCTGAAGAAACACTTGCAAAAGTAAAACGCCGAACAGTCATCAGTATATGAGATTTTTTTATAATTCTTGCCTTTGTTTTTTGTGCAAAATATCAAATTGTACCCTATTATGATTTAATAATCGTTTTAACTTAGGAATTTATTCAATGTACGGATTTCAAATATGGATTTAAAAAGTATCTTTATCGAAATATGTATGAAGTAAATGTGTGTAATTTATGACACAATATCTTTAAATAATAATAAACAAATGAAACATTTTCAACTCCATGAATTTTCTTTCTTTTCCAGTATCTACGTTATCCTAAAAGAAAAAAAATATTATATACAGAATATAGCATCTCAATTAGTTTTTATATTAAAAGAATAACTAAGTTTTATAACCTTTTTAACCCCTTATCTATCGACGGTACATATAAGTACCATTAAAATTACTTGTTATAAAAATTTTTTAATACGTCAATTAGTTGTAATACTGTCTAAAATGAGTTACAGATACATTATTTTATTTTGTTCCAAAAGCATTATTGGTTACACAAAACAAAAATATTTTTAAAAGGTTGATTTCTTTTGCCTTTATATCTTTCCAGCTTTCTTGGCACTGAGGGAGGGGATGGGGATTTTCCAATTTGGAAATATTTCTATATTTATATTGTAAGAACATCATATTTATACATTTTATAATTCTTCAAAATACTAAGAAAACAATCTAAAATAAAAGATTTGAATAGGGTTATAAATATTGCACAAAATCCCTGTAAATTCAAATTTAATTAATCCTTCTAAATCCTTCAATCCTTCAAAAATTTATTGTATGATTATGTAAATCTTTTAATTTAGTTTAAACAATTTACGTGAAATGCTTTAGAATGTAAAGTTTTCATGAATTCATAATTCGGTAGATAAAGGGTTAAATATACATTTTATACGAGGGTTGCTATTTATATTTCTGGTCTAGTAATGAAAACTCAAATATTTATGATCAATATTGAATTTATTGCTTTTCAAAGTATTCTCCATGAAGATCAATGCACTTTTACATCATTTGAACCAATTTTCGAAGCATTATTACCACTCCTATGGAGGTAACTCTAAACATGCGTTTTGAACGCAACCACTTCTTCGGACGTCGAAAATCATTATCCACTTAATTTATTTTTGATGTGTGGGAATGACAACAAATGATTTTGGTAGACCTTCACGTAATGCGTCCTGGAGCGAACATGGAACACGAATAAATCCGTTATACCAGTATTTTACAGTGCTTTAAGATAGTGCTTTATCGTTGTATAAAAAATTAAGTTCTTGTAAAAACTCTTATGTTAACAATCCACGTCGAAATTTATGAAAAACGATCACACGAAAATGTTCACAAGTCAATTTCATTTTTTGCACAAGATGAAATTTTCAATTTACGGCAAATAATACAAATCAAGCTAAACTGGCAAATCGTCCTGGAGAATTTATGTTTAAAAATATTAAATTTTTAATTAAAATCGTCTGGTAGCATAATAACACTTCTCGTTGCCAAGGCCAGAAATATAAATAGCAGCCCTCGTATTAAGCATATAATTATGAATACAAATTAGGAAAGTAATTTTAATAAACATGTCACATAAAAGAGCATAAAAGGCTGCAATTATGTTTTTTTTGCAGTTCACTAATAATCAAATAAGACTCATAACTCCTATTAATGCAATACTTTCCATATTACTTTTATAATACATTCCAACGGAGTTGAAAACTACATTAATGTCCCATAAATTCATTAATAATTTAAGAATTGAAAAAAGTGTTGATAAATTGGTTTAAGTAAACGCGGTTTGCAGTAAAATTATTCGCTGGGAATTTCGTTTGGTAAAAAGGAAAAAAATAATGAAAAATTTTGTCAATATATGGGGCTTTACGCAAGTCAGTTACAAGAAATATCTAAATTAATGAGACTATAAAATACGAAGCGCACTTTTCCATGGGTTTGCAGTTTCAAATTTCCCGATATTAATGCAGGCATATGTTTTTCGATGTCATATTGACGTTGATGGATAAGACATTGTTGATGAAGCAGTTTTACCTTTGTCAAGAAGTGCTAATCGAAGCTTTATTACGGTTTTGGACTTGGATACAAAGAAGAAAGAAGGAAGGAAAAGGACAAATAAGGCCTTCTGGATTGCTCTTCTTCGTTCAACATTTCGAAGAAACGGACAGAGACGTAGCTCGAAAATTTTATGGTAGGGGAAGGAGTACCTGACATTGGCGCCGTTTTATAATTCTCAATTTTGCCCCGCCACATCGTCATCCTCCGTTCTAACATCATTTATTTTGTGTATAATTCGTCTCCTGCGATGTTTTAGATAACCATCCTCTGATTAATCTTTTCTCCTTTTCAAGACACATTCTGCCCGCATTTCTATTGCTTAATGTAACTACATATTCAGTTATATTTAAAAGAATTCTAATTCCATTTTTAGTTATAATTTTATCGATAATTATATTTATTTAAGAAGATTCTTTAATTTCTGTACGAATTTCCAGATTATTATGATAAATTTCAGTAAACATCAAACACATGATAAAGTCAAAACTTATCAAATGAGCATGATTTAGAAAAGAGAAAAGCGACCAATAAGGATTATTATCACATTGATGGAAGTATAATGCACGAGGATGTAAGACTCCAAGCAGTAAGATTATACAATAGATGATACTTTAAATATGTATTGTAGTTAAATATACACTATATGGCCAAAAGTAACCGATCACTTTCGATTTTTTATAATGGATATTTCGATTATATATCTACAGTCACAGCAAAAAAAAAAAAAAAAAAAAAAAAAAAAATATATATATATATATATATATATATATATATATATATATCTTGACATTATGCGATTTTAGACGTTTTGTTGAATATCTAGAAATATAGACTCGGGAATTATTATGAATCCATATTCCATTGATTAGTGTCAGCAAAATGTTGCACATACTACTATATTTGGATACAGCTCCTTATCTTTTTGCTTCATTTTGGGAATATCGGATTTTGATCTTATTCTTTCGACGATAATTTGCAGAATTTTCAAGCTATGATTTTAAAACTTTAATAAAAGTTGCTCTATACATTTAGCTAACACAATATGCAAATGAAGTTTTTATAGAATTGACGCATGCGCAGTAAAAATATATTTAGTAAACCTGTTCATTTTTCGTAAAAATACAAATATTTTTTAATTTTGATTACAGGGTGTTATGTACAATGTTGAATGTCATATTTTCTGAAAAGAACATTGTTTTTTATTAAGAACTCTGCAAATTATAAGCAAAAACTTGGGAAAATTTTGGACCGTTTCTATAAAAATTTTAATTTTTCTACAAGTATACATGCTATATTCATAAAAATAAACACAGTTTATTATAATAAACGTCTTAATCATAATCTGCAGTTTGAACGCTTTTGCTACATTACTTTTGACAGAGTTATCCAAAAGATCTTCGTTCTTTTTTAATTTGTTGATAGTCCCCTATGGGATTTCGGAGGAAATCTTCACGAGAATATATAGCCTGTACTATTTTATTTGCACACCTGGAATTTCAGAATAATTCTTTATCTGTATTTCTAGATATTCAACAAAACGTCTAAAATCGCAGAGTGTCAAGATTTTTTTTGCTGTGACTGTATATTTTCGATAATTCTGATTACAGTGTGTTGTGTACAATGTTGTTTGTCATATTTTCTGAAAAGAACATTATAGTACATTAAGAAATCGGCAAATTATAAGCAAAAAACTTGGCAAAATTTGGGCCTGTTTTTATAAAACTTAATTTTTTTAGATTAATTGGATAGCAAAAATTGCTTTACTCAAAGGTGGGTCGCGTACCTAGAAAAGTTAGGATCCACTGATCTATATATTTAAAAGACCAGGATGTTTTTTTTAGTTATTTGTCGTGAACCGACTGAACCGATTTTTAAAAATGAAAGCACTTAATTTGTAGATGTGTCCGCAGTCGCTATTTTTTAATAATCCTATTTTTATGTTTTAATTTTAATTTCAAAAGTTGTTTTATGTAATTTCTTCACATTGGTGGTTATCCAGTTGCTTTCATTGTTGAAAAGACAAGGAGAAAAATGAGATATCACCGTATCATTAGGGATGCCAATATCATATTTCAATTAAAAATAGCTACTTAAAAACTTTTGAACAGAAAATGATGTCACAATTTAAAATAATGCATTTTTACTCATAAAGCTGTTATATTTCAGTTTTGTTTTCATTCCGTTGAATTAAGACATTCAGCACCGAGGGCTTCAGTGGGTTAGAATGACATCATATTGTAAAAAAGAATTTGCACTGCAAAACCGTTAGTGGCAAACATGACATCATATTTGGGAATATATTTATTAATGCTGATTTTTAGGTATTTTTCATTAGAAAAAGTGAAAAGCTACCTTTTGCAACCATCCGGAGGCCATCCGACCATCACTTAGTATATTTTCACTGAAGATTTTGGAAAAATTCACGGAAAATTGTGGTATAGTTTCACTGATCATGAGTCTCAGACCTCAAAATCACCCTCAGTCCAAATGTTGACTTTATCTATCTATCTAATTTATGTCATACGGCAAATCATGTATTTATAAACCAATTTGGATGAGATTATTTGTATGCATAGTATATACTAATGTCTTGACCGAGTTTGTTGGTCAAGTTCATCCGCCATGTTATTTCAAAATGACGACTATTTTAATATTTAAAACTAAAAAAAATACACAAAAAAATTGAAATCCAGATTTTTATTTTATGATTAAATGTTAGGCCTTGACACAATGTTTCTAGGGTATATTTTGTTTCTTTTTTTTAACTCAAAAATGATTGAGGTGTAGCAGTTTGAAATTCTAGGGTGGTTAACATTTTGAAACAGGACAACAATGAAAGAAAAATCATATATTAATTTATGAGTATTAGTAAAAGTTAACTTCGAATTCTTGCCAAACTTAGGAGCACTTGACAAAATATCGCCAAGCTTGGCGACATTCGGGGAAAATATCGTGAAATTTACCAACAAAAATCAAGCAATCATAAAAGATGCCAATCTGGCTGTATCTACAAATTTGACACAGTTCTCAATCAAATTAAGTATTGACGAAGCTTCTATTATAGGGTTCGTCACATTTTAGCTTCTTAAAATCTGAGTAAAATTTGAAAAATATTAAATCAAGAATTAAGGAGTTTTTATTAATCGAGTTCTACTAATCTTAGCTTCGTGTGTTTCAGTAAAATAAACTGTAAAAAAAAAAAAAAAAAAAAAAAAAAAAATAGATTTACGTGATTCTTTCTACAATGATTATTTTTATTTTGAACTATATTAAATTTTTTAAGCATTTTTTTAGTGTCTGAGCCTGAAGCAAACAAAGTAGAAATTGAAGATTGTTTTAGTTATAAATGAAGTAAGTAAAATATTAATAATAATCAGATTATAATTCCATGTAGACTTTTTTTGCATAGTTTTATATAATTTTTTTCCAAAATGTTTAGAAAATTAATTCTCTGACACTTTCGGCAATGATTATTTTTATTTTGAAATATATAAAAATTTTTAAACATTTTTTAATGTTTGATATAATTTTTTTTAGTCTTAAACAAGCAAAGTACAAAATAAGCATTTTTTTCAGATATTAATGACAAAACTAAAAATCTAACAATTAAATAACTTCATGAGTGTTTTTATTATTTATTTCTGTTTATTTTTTTCAAAAAATACTTAGGATATATAATAATTATTTTCATTTTGAAATTACTACAGTTTTCTAAAGCATTTTTTGGTGTTTGATGTCAATCTTTTGAGTCTGAAACAAACAAAGTAGAAATGGAATATTTTCTTTTTAGTTATTATTGAAGTACGTAAAATGTTAATAATAATCAGATTACAATTTCATGTAGACGTTTTTACATTGTTTTATTTTAATTTCCCCCAAAATGTTTTAAAAAAAAATTCTCTGGTCTTTTCTCCAATGATTATTTTTATTTTGAAATATGTTATAGTTTTTTAATATTTGATATCATTCTTTTGAGTCTCAAGAAAGCAAAGTATATAAATTAAGCATTTTTTTTACAGATGTTAATGAATCAATTAAAAATCTAATAATTAAATAACTTCATGTGTGTTTTTACTATTTATCTATATTATTATTTTTAAATGTTTACGATGTATAATGATTATTTTATTTTGAAATTATTAAAGTTAAAAAAATATTTTAGTATTTGATATTAGTCTTTTGAGCTTGAAGCAAGCAAAGTAGAAATTGAAGATTTTTTAAAATTTATTAATGAATAAAATAAAATGCGAACAATAATATGATTACAATTCCAGGTAGGCTTTTTTGCATTAATTTATATTCATTTCTCCCAAAATATTTAGGACATAAATTCTTGTGATTTTTTTTATAATAATTTTTTTTTAATATGTTTTTATAACAAATTCTAGAGTTTGATATCAATCGTTTGACTCTGAATAAAGCAAATTAGAAATTGAAGATTTTTTCAGTTATTAATGAAGTAAGTATAATGATAATAATACTAGATTATAATTCCATGTAGACTTTTTTACATGTTTTGTATTCATTTCCCTCAAAATGTTTAAAATAAAAATTCTCATGATTATTTCTACAATGATTATTTTTATATTTTTATTTTAAATTATATTATATTTTTTAACCCTCTAAGTGTTTGGAACATAATATTCTGTTCACTAAGCTCACAAACAATATTTAAGATAATATAATTCTAGATATTTAATGAATTTTCAAAACATTTTTGAATGATTAATGCTTTTAAGGATTATATTTATATTTGTAATTAAGCTTAAAAAAAAAAAAAAAAAAAAAAAAAAAAATGTTGAAAGAGTCGTATTTTTTGAGCTTTTAAAACAATATGATGAGAAACCAACACTACAATTTTACCCATTTGCAAGACTCTCAGAGGGTTAAGAAATTTTTTAGGTTTTGATATAATTTTTCCAAGTCTATCAATCAAGGTCGAAATTGGAGATTTTTTTTTCATTTATTAACGAAGCAAGTAAAATGCTAATTATGATAAAATCATATAGGCCTTTTTACATACATTTATGTACAATTTTTCAAACATTTTCAGGAAAAAAAATCTAGTGATTATTTCTACAACGATGTTTTTCATATACAAATATAACTGTATAAAAGATATTTTTGGCATGTTTTTATGGATACTATTTTAAATTAAAAAATAGAAAATTAAAAAATCCATCTGTGTCATTTTCAAAAATACAAAACTGTGTCTCTAATGAAATAATTATACCTTTATTATTAAAAACATCTCATAGAAGTTGTGGTTTCGAGATCTCACATATTTTTAAATGCTTATTGAAATTATATAAACATTTGAAAAACAGTTAAGCTATATTTCAGGCTTTGTAAAATATAAACTCTTTAAATAAGATATAACGAAGGAACACGGTTCATTTAATATTACAAAATGTTTTCACATGGTGTATTACAGTTTGTAAAATAACTTAGAATGCTTATATGAACATAAAAAATTACGTAAAAAGGACCTCTAAACTATATTTTATACAATAAATAATCATTACTGAGATAGTTAAATATTTTTTTTAAAGAATAATTAATTATTTCTAAATTATTTTTATTTTTTATTTTAAGGGAATCTTTTAAGTACTTTCTGTTAAATTATTTACATATAATTATCACAGTCTCTAAAATACAGTTTAGAGGTCGTTAAAAAAATAAGTGTTATGTTGTATGTTCATACATCTTTTCTAAGTCATTTTACTGATCATGACGTTCCACATGAAGTGTTTTTAAAATATTAACTTCACAAAATTATATTTTTTACATTGCAGTATACGTATTTATTTTTACATTTTATAAGTCCTGAAGTTTGGCTAAATCTTTTATAGAGGTTTATAAAATTTCAACTAATATATAAAATTTTATGAGAGTTTGACATAACTCTATTTTTCACTAGAGGTGAATCTTTTCAGGATTTAAAAGACCCCTTAATGTAACAAAACACCTTCCGAGTGTTTTTTTTTTTTAAATTTTGCAATCTTACTTGTTATCTATTTTTTATAATGACATTTACTTTAAAATTTTGAAAGAAATATAAAAATTTCAACAATTTCCCAGAAATAATTTTTAAAGAGAAAATTAGTCAAAATTATGTCAAAAATTGACATTTGCGCAAAATGTTATAACTAAAAAAAACCCAATGTGTTGAGTTGACATTTTGTAAATTGCATAATAAACAGAATAGCTTTCTCTAGGAATTAGACTACACACATTAAAATCGTATCCTTATCTAAGATGATATGACAGTTACAGCACTAATGTCATGAAAAATTTGCAAAATTCATCTCAAGTTTGTCATTTATACCAGTATAAATATGAAAATTTTAAATATATTATCATGAATGTAGTCTATTCCCTCAAAAGACATTTGTAAAAGAAGTACAGAAACTTTCGTGCATACTTTTTATTTTAGAAGGCTTTGCATTTAGTGAAATCTGAAAAACTTCAATTTGAGAAAAAGTTAAAAGTAACTTTTAAACACTAATTCAAAAGCTGCAATTGCTGCAACAGCTGTAACTTTGGTTATAATAAAAATACAGGCACAATTTAAGCAGAATTCGACAGATGAAAGAGTCGATTTTAATAGTATTACATAAATGAAAAATCGATATATTGATCGAAAATTACGTCCAAAGGTCGCGTTAAGAGTTCCATTTACCTTAACACGGATAAAGTAATATAAAGAATACTAAAAACAAGCTTGCATATTATAAAATGATAGTATAAAAGCTTTCATACTTACGGTAATTGTTATTCATAAATCTTTCAGCATTCTTATATCCAAACAAAGGTCTCAAAACTATCTATTTTATTTGATATTTTATGGAAAGATAGTATCAGTTTAAAAATCATTCAATAGACATTTGAAACTTATTAAATTTGCTTCTTAATGAAGAAAATTTACGTGAGAGGCAAGATTCTCTGATTGTACATACAAACTTTTCAGACACTTTCTTTAAAGACGACCGATTTCCTTAACTCAACTACTATTTCCATGTTGTTCAAACTTTATCAGTTTGGAACATCCTCTTCTCGTTCCTCTTTATTTATTTATTTTTTGGATGTATTAATAAATGGATTGTTTGTATAATCAGGAATTGAAGGATGTATGCGGTATAGTGTCTAGATTTTATTTATTATTATTTTTTTAAGAATATCTTTTTGCGATATGTTTTTCAAACAAAACTATAACTATGCAATGTAACTATAACTATGCAAAAAATAATCATGTAAAAATATTAAAATTTGAGCGAGATATTTAAAAATAATGCCCTCATAGACTTAACATTGTCATCCGGGTTTTTTTGAGTGGGCCGAAATACACTATAAAAAAGAGCAATTAAAATTGTAAGATAATAAAAGTGCAATAGGAAATAAATGTAAAAGTCTAATAAAAATAAACAATTAGTATCAGCCATATAAAAAAAATTAAATGATGTAGAAATAATGTAGAATTTTCAAATTTTAAAGGCAAAAAGGAACCAGGAGTTTTTCTTTAATCAATCAGACTTTCACTGAATGCGATATATTTTATTTTTTCAAACTGTAAAGTTCAAATTTAATTAACTTTAATACTATTTAATTATCAATGAAGACTAAAAACACATATGCAGGGTGTTTCATAAAAGATGGCCAAAACTTTAAGAAGTGACAGTACACAACCAAATAAACAACGTTCAACAAGGAATACATGGTCTTAAGATGCCACTCGAGTCACTTAAAAAGACACGTATGATAATGTTAAGTCTATGGGGGCGTTATTTTCAAATATCTCGTTCAAAATTTAATATTCCTGCATTTTTTTTTCAGAGGATAGCTGAGGACAATCTACAACCAGACTAATTTTTACCTTTTCGATTTTGGTTATTTTTTTCAATATTACAACAATTTCAATTTCAGAGCCGGTTCCAACCGGTTCCGAAATTTAAACTAATTTATAAAGAAAAATCTGAAACCAAAATCGAAAACATAAAAACTAGTCAGGTTGTAGATCGTACTCATCTGTCCTATGCACATAAAGAAAAAAAATTTTCTAAAAATACCAAAATTTGAGTGAAATATTTGAAAATAACACTCCCATAGACTTAATATTATCATCCGGGGTCTTTTGAGAGACTAGTGTGGGCTCTTAAATAAAACGAAATATGCTGGCGCATGTGGAAACTACCGCCGGGGCACTGCCCCGGGGACCCCAAGCCTGAGGGGCCCCAAACTGGTGGTTAAAAAAACTATTGATTTTAGTTTATAGTCTAACTTTCTATAAAATGCCCAGCATCTTGCTAAAAGTTAGTAATAAAAAAAATCAAAGTGCTAGAATAAATGTTTTTGTGTGTCCGTCGATATACTCTATATCAGGCCTGTCCAACCTTTTATTGAGCAAGGGCGCATTTCAGATCTTGACACTCAACGAAGGGCGCCATTATTCACATGACCAAAAACATGTGGCAATATTATCGCATAGCATTAGTATATGTATACGTTTTAACATAATGCAAATGAATCTTTCAACAGTAGACAAAAGGCTCATACAGTTTTGGAGTTGCATTAAATTTTAAAATGCACATTTTTCTATGAGAAATCTATCTCAAAAATGTTTGTAGGGTATGGTGTAAAAAATTTTAATTGTATTTATAATAAAAAAAATAACAATAAATATGTAAATCAGAGGTATTGCTAGGTTTCTTTTAAAATGTGAAAATACGCTTTGATTTATTTTGAAAGCATGAACTAGTTTTATAAAAAGTACAAAAACAAAGACAGCCATTAGTAGCGAACCCATGTGGGTGGTTCCAGAGAGATAGTCTCGAAGTGCTTTCATAGATGCAAATCTTTCTCACAGTTTTATTAATTTTTCTAATCAAATAAAAAAATAAACAAACCTAAAACTTCAGAAATCAAGAAGGAAAATTTAATCCTCTTTATCCTACGTATAGAACAGCTAATTGGCCAATGTGACTACAGCAAAAAAATAAAAGCTGAACTTTCATGCATATATGTCTTGAAAAAGGTGATAAAAGGTGAAAAATGTATACTTTTATGTTATTTCTTAAATATATAAAAAAGCTAATTCCAATTATTACCAAATTTAAGCTTTATATAATTACACGTTAAATACACTTATTAATAACTAGAAATTGTGGAAATATGCATGAGTGTGTTTCTGGTTTTTAATGCGTATTTACAGGTTTTGAAAGTATGTCTTATACAAATGATCGTGATTTTGAAGAAAGCATTATTTATACCGGAATTTTAATTCTAAAATGTCTACTAACAGGAAACCTTCAAAGGGGCGCCAAGAAAATCGTCAAAGGGCGCCATGGCGCCCGCGGGCGTCGCGTTGGACAGCCCTGCTCTATATCATAGGTTCCCAACGGGGGCGGTACCGTCCCCCAGTGGGCGCTGGAGTCTTTCAGGGGGACGGTGACGGGTCCAAAGGAAAATGGGGGGCGTTAAGACGGTCAAGGGGGGCGGTCATGACGTTCCTTCCTATTTAAGAAATTAATATAAGGAAATTAGTTGACCCGTCTCTCCGGCGTTGCATGGGCGTGATAAAAATCTCAACTATTGCTTTAAATGAAAATAGATGAAAATGAGCCTAGAGCTGGGAGTCGCTTTCTTGCAGCAAATGAGAACTTTCCATTCGAACTAATGGCCTGGGACGCTTTCTTTGCTGCTTGTTTGTGCTCACGTGATATGCTATTTGGATCGCCAAAGCTTATGTTCTCACCGCTAATTTTTTTTTTTTTTTTTTTTTTTTTTTTTTTTTTAAATTCTCGCAGCGACGAATAATTTGATTTTGTCGTGTTTGATGAAATAAAAATATAATTTAACCCTCTGATTCGGTATCGAACACATTGATCAAAATATTTTCATGATCATTAGTGCAGAATTTTGTATATTAATCTCACTAAAAATTTGATAACTATAGTTATTTTTTATAACCGGTATTTTGAAAAATTTGGAAATATGACGACTTATGCCAAAATAGAGATTTCCAAACAAAACTATAGTTTGAACCTACTCAAAAAATGCGTTTATTATGAATGGCAGCTATAAAAGACATTTTAGCTTTTATGCATATCTATAAATTTGTTGCAAAGTGAATCTATTTAAATTTAAAATGGGGCTATTTTTGTATTTTAAAATGTTTGAATCTTAGAAGAAATGTCGGCAGTATTATATTGACTATTTAAAATATGGATTTACACATTCTCCTACAAACCAATCATTACCTATGTGTTTAATTTCTCAAACAGTTTTTGAAATGAAGCCTTCTGGATTACAAGAACATTTGAATAAAATGCATGTTGATAAAAAGGACAAAGATTTATCTTATTTTTAAGCCGAGGAAAAAAAATATTTAAAACAGGGAACT
Source organism: Maratus speculifer (assembly GCA_964019185.1). Lineage (NCBI taxonomy): Eukaryota > Metazoa > Arthropoda > Arachnida > Araneae > Salticidae > Maratus > Maratus speculifer. The sequence goes on from OZ025289.1 coordinate 373,410,469, forward strand.
GTATCAGAACTTTTTGAGTTGTTTTCGAAACAAGAAGATGACAGACTATGGTGCTTCATATAATATGACATTGTTAATCACAAAAGCTGGAAAACTACACACAATTGGCGATGTATTAATCTTGCCGGTAGTCAAACAGGTAATAATAACTGCTTTTCATCATAAAACACCGTCAGATATCACTAGAAACATTCCTCTGGGTAATTATTTTGGTACAAAGAAGAACAGATGAAATGATCAAAGACGTTGAAATATAGTTAAGAAATATTATTTAAAGATTTGAAAATTTCCATTCAACTCGATAAATCAACACTATCAAATAACGAAGCACTACTTTTATCACCTGTCCGATTCATAAAAGAAAAAAAAAATGACAAGAGTTATTATTTGTTAGAAATTTGGAAACTGATACAAAGGGAGAATCGACATTTAATGGCTTGAAAATGTTTCCTTAAGAGAAAGAAATTCCTATTCATAATATTTTATCAACAGTTACTAATGGTGCTTCAGAAGATACACGGCATCATACGGATTTCATAACAAATTTGTAAGAAGCAGTTTGTACTCACTGAACGTGTAGATTGTGTCAGTCATCGTCAGCATTTGATTGCCAAAAACTTGAATGAACGTCTGTATATGTGGCTTTATTACGTTATTAGTGAATTCTTTACATGACAGATTATTTGGCCAACTTTGAAGTGAAGATGTCGAAGATTACAATCGCTTGCTCTTGCACAAATAAGTTTGTTGGCTCTCGAAAGGTATTTGTCTGAATCGTTTTTTCAATCTATTTGACTCAGTACTGGACGTCCTTGGAAACAGAGATAAAAACATCCAAATAATATCCAAAAACATCCAAAAAATAACATCGTCTATTTGAGAGTACTGTTTAGAATACTCAATCAAATCCTTTTACAATTGCAGGGTTATGAATTAAATTTAATTAAAATAAAAAATGTCATAGCTGCTTGTTATATTCAAGAAAAATCTAGGTAGAAGTTAAAACAGCTATTTTCCTACATTCGCAGCAGTCTCTGCATAACAGGAAGATTTATCAACTTACTTACAATACTTGGACGCTCTTCATTCTGATTTTATTGAGCGATTCTAGGACACTTTAAACATGAACATACCGAATTGGGTTATAAATCCTATCGCAAATGCAGATACAGCAGAATTATCAAATAAGAAGAGAGACTTATAGAATTCACGATTAATGAGAAACTAAAAGTAAAAAATTTTGAATACTGGCTTTAGAAATCTACACCAGTTCTCTACCCTTAGTTCTGGGCAAAAGAAGACAATTTTTAATTTCTTTTCGGTAAACTTATTTAGTGAAGTATGGGTTCAGTGCGATATCTAATTTATTGGCTAAGAAAAGAAATAGACTACACGTCACGAAACGTGGCGATTTACGACTGCTGTTAACAAAAGCGGAACCCGATATTAACAAATTGTTAAAATTCCATCAGCGGCAACCACCTCTTTAACATTTTTTATTCTTATTGATTTTATGTTTATATCGTTATTTTTATTAATTTCTTATTGATTTTCTTTTTATACACATTATTATTTGTGAAACATTTAATACGTTAAAAATGCCACAAATCTAAAAGATGTTACATATTTCAAATATTATACGCCGAGTGCTTTCGGTCATAATTGTTTCATTGTTGGGACACATGTTTATATTTAAGTTACATAAGAGTACGAAAAGGAATTTCAGTGCATAAACAAAACTGCCTTGAAGAAGATGAAGTTCTGATCAAAAGCGCTTGAAGTATAATATTTGGAGTTGCATTCTTTTAAAACTGTGTTTTTATATATAATAATATCTTCTAGATACATGACATCTTTAACGTACTAAATGCCCTTTTTTAGCAAGTTTATTTGATTTTATTTTGAGTTTGTTTTTTAAAATTTTTACTGAATAGATTTTTATTACGTTCGATAGTCGTTTTAATTATAATTTTACCTTGTGTTTCTTGATAAATAGACAAAAAAAAAAAAAAAAAAAAAAAAAAAAAAGGTATAGATAATATGCAAAAATATTTCAATTGGTATAATTAACTATTATGGAGAGGGGGGGCGTTGGAATATTTTTTCTTTTAAGGGGGGGAGGTAGTCCATAAAAAGTTGGGAACCTATGCTCTATATGCTTCGCATGCAAAAGCAACTCTAGAGCAGACAGCAGTATGTCGAGCCGAATGTGTCATGTCGCGCCAGCATGTTTGCCGATTCCACCGAAGCTAGTATAAGAAAGAAAATATGGGCTTTTGATCGGTTAAATAATATTAAAAGCATCTAAAAACTTCTAGAAAATCTTTCTTCTCATTAATAGATAAAATCGAAAAAAAAAAAAAAAAAATCAAAATCCATCTTTTTTTTTTAGGCTTATCATACTGTATACATTTAAACAGCGGCGTGCGAAAATAAAAACTGTGCCCGGGGCAAAGATTTAAATTGCCCCGGGCGCGAGGGGCCTCACTAGTTTGCCCCGGGGCCTCCAAGTTTATAATTACAGCCCTGCTCGGTCCATGTAAGCGTTAAAGCTCCACTCCTGTTGAGAGATATCAGGAGAAGAACGACACTGTTAGGATACAAATGTGATGTGGGAAATAAGGCTAACTGTTATTGTCGTCTTTTCTTGTGGTGACGCGGTGTTTTTAAACTTTAATGACTTTGAAAGGAAAGAGATTGATGTCCTGCAAAAACGAAACTTTCCCCTCAAGTTGAGTTGAGCTCCTTACCTGCTGACCCATTGTAGATTCTCTCATTCTTTTGTGAATAAACCGCAAAAGAATCCTGAATAAAATATTTCCTAGAAAACTGTAGAAGGATGGCAAAACAATCGTGGGCGTGCTGTTTAAGACACAATTTCGTCTTGATTAATACATTTTAGCCGCTGATCCGAATTTGCAACGGTCAATCGCGGTAGAAATGTATCGGAAGATGTTATCCTCCACTAACATAAAAAGGCTAATATGCATTTTATATAAGAAACTGCAAATGAAAATGGCTCAGAGGATCAACTTTTCATGAAACTGTAACAGCAAAAATTCATGAAACCTGTGAATCCTGTGAACATAATTCATGAATTCTGTTACATGAATTTTTGCTGTTACTGTTTCATAAAAAGCTCTACGAATCCAATTTTCATAGAAAAAGCTATGTAACTTTATAGATTTTTTCTTTATATTGTACTATCAATTCTTAATGCTTTGCCGATCTTTTATAAAACACCCTGTATGTCTTAGGTTAATTTAGAAATTTGTTTGAATTTTGATAAAGCTTTCTTGCCAAAAAAGAATGCTGTTGATTTCGAGCGAGTAAGGTTCAGTCACGTCTCCGTACGCCCCTGTAAAAGAGAAACAAATTGTCAGTAGTTCTAACTATTTTCCTGTCTACTTTTTTTTTTTTTTTTTGCCATTTTAGAGTAATATTTAAAAAAGTATTTTTGAAACAGAAAATGTTTAACTATACTTAAACACAATTTGTAAAACCTAACTCAAATTTTACGAATCTTTGAGGCACTTCGGTTTAATATAATAAAAAACTGTACGGCTCTTTGCTGTGGTAGATAGGACTTTACAGACCAATTGCATTTTGATATGCGAATGGAGTTTTCATTAATTCTGGAATTTCAGCAGTGAACTCGATGAGGTGATTGTTTGTGCTGTCGCCTTCCGATTTATAACTTTCCTTTTTGAATTCAAGCTGTCAAAAATGAGGATTTTCGAAATTATTCAAAATTTAAGGAGTTACAATTTATTTGGAAAAGGAAACAAAGCCTGATTACATTTTAAAGGACTTGCTTGAAAATAATAATAACACATATGAAAAATTCAAAAACTTGTATATTAATCAGTAATTGGATATTTTTTAATGTGCTGAATTTCTTTTTAAAATATAGATAAATTCAGAAAAAAGTTATGATCTAAAACAGTAAACTGCTTTGATTTTAAATATTTTTTTAATTCTTTGTTTATATTTGTTAGTTAAAAAATAACATAACATTTGATGCAACTGTTGAAATTTGTAAGAACCTGAAAAACAACCCCGTATAGTTAAAAATTTTTAGGATAAATATTTTTGCAAATGGATTTTAATATACTATTTTCAATGTACATAGAAATTATTGGAACAATTAAAAATGATCCTCCAATAGATGTTTATAGAAATTCGTGGAATGGTCTTAAAAATAGATTATAAAATACTTAACAACTTAGTATAACACCCATCAAAGAACGCGCAAAGGCTAGTTTTACTTCGAAACCACCGTAACAGTTACCCATCACGGATATGCATTATTTAAAATATGCAAATAAAACATGCGTAAATTTTTATAAAATGTATTGCAATTCTAAAATAAAATTTAAATTCATATTTAAATATTTTTAAAATATAGTAATTATTTATTACTGAATCGCGGATATTACTTAATTATCCCGCTGACCAGTTTCTATAAATTATATGAATCACTAAACTACTTGCAAAATTATACAAACTGGCATAATTTTTATTTTAAATAACAAAATAACAAATATATTAGTAAAATATTAATAAAGTTACAAACAAAACATCGAATTAAGAATCATTTGATAACATTACAAACACGTGTAACGTGTTTAATGTCAAGTGAATCTGATATTTACGATGAGCCTTTATTGGCATTTAATCTTATAGTTTAGCGATTATTTTTTTGTCAACGGGATAATCAAGTAAGAAAATAAATATCCTTATAACTCACAAAAATGATAATCAAACTAACCAACAGATTACCGCGTCCAATCAAGCAACTCATATCCTATTAAAATATATCTTTAAATTGAAATTTGAATGAAATATAGGATCATGAAAAATCGACGAGTACGGAAAATAGGACTACAAATATCTCGACAATTAATTTTCCGGTTGACTTCATTATTAATGCAAAATTTATGTTTTTTTATTGTATTTTATATTCAGTTCTTAAAATAAATAATTTCGAAAATTTTTACATATCTTTTATTAGAACGAATATTTCGGGCGTCCGTTTCGGATAATCGAGGTTTCTGATACTTAATAAACTTCTTTCCATTACGGCAGACTAAGTACACACTAAATTTCATGTCTGTATTTCGAGTATATTTTTTCCGGAGATAGAGCGTTTACATACACTACCACAGATGTACAAACAGACGGATGGTAAAAATTATTTCTAAAAATATTTTTTTCGGATTCTTCAGTGTCTGAAATGTAAATAGTTTTTTAAAATCTAAGTTTTCGACTATTTACAGTTAAAAAGATTTTGAGGACAAAATATTTTTTAAAATTAATTTTAATGTATTTTCTACATACATACATAATATGAGAACAATTAAAAATAATTCGGCAATGCTTGATTTTGAAAATCTGTAGAATGTCCTGAAGATAGATTATAAAATAACTAGTATAGAGTTCTGTCAAAAATGCTTTAATGGTTATCTGCGTTCAGAATAGTTATATTATTGAAAATTTTGTACTGTAGAGAAATATATTTTTAAAAATAATAACTGATTTCTACAAATAAAAAGTGATGAGGATATATTTTTCTTGATTTCATTTTTAAGAACAAGCTTGAAACTAATAATAACAACACATGTGAAAAAATCATTGCTGTGATTTCTTTTCAATCATGACCCAACTTTTCAAAAATTACTACTTTAATCAATAATTCAATATTTTTAAGAGTACTGAAATTTTAAGAAATATAAATAAATCCTCAAAAGTTCCATGATTTAAAATCAAAACAAAAATGTAGATTTTAGACCATTTTTTGTTTATATTTATTAGTTTGAAAATTATAAAAGATTTAAAAAACCTGTTAATTTTGTAAAAACTTGCAAAGTCGCAGTTTTCAATCTTTTAAGGAAAAAGATTTCTAAAATAAAATATTTTTTCAAATGTATTTTATTTTTATGTACATATAAAAAATTTGGAACAAATAAAAATGGCAACACATACTTGCATCCATCATCGAAATCCTTGCAATAGCCTTGAAGATAAATTAAAAATAAATATTTTGAAATATTAAAATAATTCGTTCAGTAGAACTAACTTGTTAAATTGACAATTTTGTAAAATATTTACACTAAATTTAGATTATTTACAATAAATATATTTTTGTTAAACATCTAGATTCTTATAAAATATTAAAAGCAAATATATTGTACTTTTATCTGTAAATAAGAGATTTCTTTAACTGTAAAATTTTTTATTACATATAATTTCGCATCACAAAAGCTATTTAAACATATAACATTGAAAGTATTTTTAGATTTGTAAGACTGGATTTGAGATTTCTGAACATGATCGATGAAACAAAACATGAAATCAAAAATCTTTCACATTAAATAAATTTTACATCAGACCGTTTTTATGCTGCAGGGCCTGCAGGGCATAAAGGGTTAATTTTTACGAGTATGTGAAATGAACTTCAAGATCCTTTTCAAGAAAATATCAACTTTATTCTAGTTAAAGTTAATATATTTTAACTCCATAAAAAACATAAAACATCAATCATGAAAATTTAGTGATATAGGGGAGACTGTGTCACATGTGAAGAGTTCACATAAAAATAACTTTTTCTCATAACTGCGTTACAATCTAGAAACAAAAACTACATAATATAGTAAACAGAGCTGTTTTTTACACATGGCATTTTTTTAAAACCATTTTTATAGTTCTTGCTTTTTCTTTTTTCTTTTTTTTGTATCGTTTTGTAAATTCAAAATAATGTTCATATGTGCCCCTCTGGCTGTGTAGTTGTGAACACACGCAAGACATATGTGAATATAATTAAAAAATTGCCTGCGACATGATTTTTATTCCGTTATTCACATTTCATTAGAATCATCTCTGAAATTCACAATAAAGAAAAAAAGTACATATATTTCTCTAGTTTCTGGATGATATGATTAAGTAAAATATTTTAAAATAAAAAATAAGTATATTTGGACTGGTAGAGAGGCTTAGATTGATTAAATACTGTTGCAATAATATAAAAAATAAAGAAAGAAATTTGAAACAGAAAATAAAGCTTACGAAGTTTGCTTCAGGATTTTTAATTATTATTTTTTTAAGGGAGGATTAGAGAGGGGGGGGGGTATTCAGATAATATTTATTGGAAATCCGACGAATACGAAATATTATCATTCATGTATCTGCCTTCTTTATGTCTAATTTAATGATAAAGAAGGGTATTTTAATGATTTTTTTTGTGATGTCGATTATAATCGATACTTCAAACTTAACTTAACAAAACTTAACTTAAACAAACTTGCCTTTGAAAAAGGAAGGGGACTTACAATAGGATTTTTACGATAGTTAACAGTTTAAAAGTTTTACTTTAATAAATATTACTGATACCTAGCTCCATCCAAAGCATCCTATACATAGTTAATTTAAAGATGGACGTAAACCATCATTGCAAGTTTTTAAAACAAATATAATAGATAAATTTGCAAAATTATTTAACGTAATACTCTTTTTATTAGCACTGCATAAGAAATATTCTTGTAAACCGTTTAGTAATATAATAACTAACATATATTGCATTTTAGAAAACAACAAGTTTATTTTAATTACAATTGAACGTAAACGACCTTGTTGCTCTTTATGTATTTGCTCACACGTGTTTGTGGAAGTTTCAATTTAAAATCAACTTTGTATGACGGAGGTGCCTTCTATTTCTGGAAAATTATAGCTATGGATACATTATTTCTAATGAATTTAACTGAAAGAAACAGAGTCACAAAATGATTATTGAAGGCACTTATTAACTTTTCATATCTGCCCCAATTAGTTTGTTGATAAGTGCCCAAAATGGCTGCTAGAGTTAAAATGATAAATTATCAACATTTCTCGATTTTAGAAGAAATAATACGATATGAAATATATTTATTAGTAATCATAATATTTTTTAAAATATTGAAATGCTAATAAATTAATATACACTGGTGTACAAAAGTTAAGCATAATTGGTAATTAAGTAAGTAATGAAAGAAATTTGAATCGAAATGTGGTGAAACTCCAGGTGTGTAAACAAAATAGTACGTGTCATATGTATTCGCGAAGAGTTTTCCCCGAAATCGAACAGGAGACCATCAACAAATTGAAAAAGAACGAAGATCTGTTGGACAACCCTGTCAAAACTAAAAGCGTTCAAACTGCACATTATGATTAACTGGCTTATTGTAATGTACTGTGTTTATTTTTACAAGGATAGCATGTATACTCATAGAGAAATTAAGGTTTTTATAAAAATAGTCCTAAGTTTTTTTCTTATAATTTGCAGAGTTCTTAATATAAAATAATGTTATTATCTGAAAATATGACAAACATCATTGTACACAATACCCTGTCATCAGAATTAAAAAATAATAAAAATTGTATGACAAATGCGCAGGTTTACTAAATAATTTTTTACTGCGCATGCGAAAACGCTATTAAAATTTCATTTGCATATTATCTATACATATAATAAAACAGTAGGACCCGGTGTGTCTGTACATTGAAGATAATTGACAAAAATGGAGTCAGGGCGATAAAAGAAAACCAATGAAACACAAAAAAATTTTTTTTGAATTTTTTGTCTGTCTGTCTGTCTGTCTGTCTGTCTGTCTGTTTGTTCGAGGTTATCTTCGTAACTACTGAATGGATTTTTATGCGGTTTTCTTTAATGAAGAATGCACACTCCCGGGCAGTGTATAGGCTTTGTTTCATCAAAATCGGACAACAGACAAAAAAGTAACAAAAAGAAACAAAAGAAACTATTAGGTGCGCTGCTCACGTTTTTTAGTACATAACGTTTTTTAGTACATATAAAATCCAATAGATGTCACTGTGCGATTTTAAAACGCGCTATCGTTATGTTTTCGCCAGTCTACTTAAGTATGAGAAAGTTTCAAGCTGGCTGTCGTTCCATGTGGTTTAGTCGGTAGAACGTCAGTGCGCCATACTGATGGCCCGGGTTCGATTCCCAGCATGGAATTTTTTTTCACTATGTTGGCATTAACGCCTATAAGCAATTAAAAGAATTTGAAATATTGTATTCAAGGCGAATTTTCTCTCTGGGAAAATTTCCTTGCATTAATATGTCAGTGTAATTTTTTTTTCGATTTAATTTTTTTTTTCGAAACTTTGTTTTTCTTAAAAAATTACAGTAAATATTTGATATTTCCCAACGTTTTTTGAATGATCGACTTGCTTTTTTTTTTTTTTTAATGTATGTCTGAACCTTATCTAACTACTTCTTCAAGATTTCTTTAGATAAACCGACCAGCGTAGCGGGCGAAGGCCGCTAGTGTTAGTTAAATGTATAGAGCAACTTTTGTGAAAGTCTCAAAAACATAGCTGAAAAATTCTGAAAATTATCGTTGATAGAATGAGATCAAAATCCTTTATTCCCTAAATGAATCAAAAAGAAGAGGGGCTGTACCCATATTCCATTGTTTAGTGCCTACACAATATTGCACGTACAACTATATTTAGGTAAAATCCCTGATTTTTTTGCTTCCTTTAGGAATAACGGATTTTGAGTTGATTCTATAGACGATCATTTTCAGAATTTTCAAGCTATGCTTTTGAAACTTTTACAGAAGTTGCTCTATACATTTAACTAACACAATATGCAAATGAAATTTTGATATCGTTGACGCATGCGCAATGAAAAATTATTTACTAAACCTACTCATTTTTCATAAAATTTTTATTATTTTAAAATTCTGATGACAGGATATTGTGTACAATGATGTTTGTCACATTTTCAGAAAATAACATTATTTTATACTAAGAACTCTGCAAATTATAAGCAAAAAACTTAGGACTGTTTTTATAAAAACCTTAATTTCTCTACGAGTATAAAAATGAACACAGTACATTACAATAAGCCAATTAATCATAATGCGCAGTTTGAACGCTTTTGCTACATTAGTTTTGACAGGGTTACCCAAAAGATCTTCGTTCTTTTTCAATTTGTTGACGGTCCCCTGTTCGATTTCGGGGAAAACTCTTCGTGAAAATATATGACGCGTACTATTTTGTTTACACACCTGGAGTTTCACCACATTTCGATTTATATTTCTTTCATTACTTACTTACCAATTATGCTTAACTTTTGGACACCAGTGTATATATATAAAATATTTGCTTATCTAGTTGGTAGAGATATTTTCTTTTGAGATCTATAAACAATGTTTTGGCTACTGAAGACAAACAGAATATCAAAGAACTTCCAAAAGTTTTATTATATGTCTACTTGTACTACCATCTCCATCTTTGGTAATTAAAAAAGAAAAAAAAAGATATCTATAATAACTAGTGAAAAATTGCAATGCTCACATCTGCTGCATGTTCACATGTGCCCCAGTTTCCCCTTATTTTAAAATTTAGTTCGATCTGAATTACAAAAAAATTAATTGGTAACTAAATAAATCTCTCTTTCTGTTTTATTAGGTATACAAAGCCATTTAATTTATTCAGATTTTAATTATTTTATCTATCCGTGAGCAGTAGGTAATCCCTGCGAGAGTAAGTTAGAAAATGTGCATAATTCTGCCATCTATCGCAAAGCCTAATCCTATTTCGTAATTCACAATAACCATCATCGTTTTCATCGCAATTAATTAATTTTATAAGCTTTGTGAAATCTTTACTGGCATGCTCATACAACTCAATAATTGCTTTTACAACATCTTCATCTTTGATTAGTATTAGAATTTTCTTGACAATTTCCGATGGCAGTTCTTGCAGATCTAATGAGAAACATACAGCTTCCACTAAAGGATTTCCGTGGCTAATGAGGTTACGCAAATTGATTCCTTGGTAAAGTTTTGAAGATTTATTCCATAATGTTCTAGGAAGTTTCACTATTTGTGATAAATTCATGCAGTCGAGTAAAAGCATTTTTATTGCAGCTTGAAACTGCAAATCTTTGACATACCGCCGTACAATCTTTTCGACAATTAACTGCCGAGATTCTTCTCGTTTAATTTTAAACCAAAGCCTTTGTATTTCTTCATCTTCGTCTATGATTATTGTTTTCAATAACTGTATTCTGTTATGTAAACTTACAAGATTGTTAGCTTGCGTTTGGAATTTTTTCCTTTGTCCTGCATCTAATTTGCCAAGTTTTTTCCTTGTTTTTTCCGAAAATTGCATTGTTTCACATAAAGCATCGTATCTTTTCTTATCAATGCTGTTTTTTTCAAATACCTCTTCGAGTTCTGCAATAGGATCTTGCGTTTTTAAAATCTTAAGGACATATGAATCGTTACTTTCGTAGAGACTTCTCAAGTCTCTCATTTTTGCTTTAGGAAGGTAAGTTAATTCAAATTCTGCTGAATTTACATCAACTTTCAAAGGCGATCCTTCTTCTATAGATCGAATAAGTTTATTTTTCATTGACACCTGTTGCTTTATTCTTTCTGGAATGTCTTTTCTTATTTCGTCTTTCTCTTTATCAGATAAAATGAAACCTAGCAAAATGTTCTTGAAATACTCTATATTTTTAATGGATTTTAAAGTGCAAGTCTTATTTCTCTTTTCTGTAGCATTAAATTTTGAAAGAAGATCATAGCACTGTTTTATGAAAAAACGAGTTTTTTCATTCAGTATCGTTAGAGAATCACTTGATTCCAATTCTTTAAGGATGTCTAAAGGAATAGAGGCACCGTACATTTCACATTGTTGCAGCAATTCTAATAACCATTTAAGAGGCCACAGTATGTAAATAACTTTCTTCTTGGAATTATCAACATTATCCTTTTGTGAAAGATATTCATCATTGATTTCGTCTTCTAAATTTATTAAAGCTGTTTTTAAAAAAGCATGACAGTTGGATCTAACTTCATAGAAATAACGATTCATAAGAATAATACTTAAACTAACGGCATCATTTAAAAAGGACGAATGCACAAAAGGATAAGAATGTGAATGTGGCAAATCTTTCACTTCTTCCTTAAATTTGTCTTTTAAGTACATCAGGAAGCTCAGTGTTATAATATGATATACTGGTTTAAAATGATTTTCTATTCTACGAATTTCCCATAAAATGGATCTAAATAATGAAATATTCTTCTCACATTCAATTTTAGCTGGATAGATATAACTTGGTAAGTGCGTTAATGTGTTTCTTAAACGACGAAATTTTTGCACAATTTCCTTCGGTAAACACAAAGATAGAAATCTCCGGAAGGAAAAATCATCTTTTTCTTCTGGCGCTAAGCATTCATCTATGACTTGCAGAACACGCTCAATTACTAAAACAGATTTAATATCGGTGATTCTCAATTTTTTGATAATTTAAAAAATTTTTTTTAGTCTGCTTAAACCAATCCAATCTTTTATGTCAGGATGAGAGTATAAAATTGAATAAACTTCACACTCAGGAATATTATTAACAACATTATTTTCGCTGATATCAATAGCACGCAAAAGTTTACTAAAATTGTCCAATTTTTTGATATTATCGAATCGATATTTGAAAGGAAATATACATACAGTCCTCAAGTCCGTCATAGTTGTGATGGGTTTTAATTGTTCTAAGACTAAATTATGCAGAACTAAAAATAAAAAAGATGATTCTATTACTGAATAGGGTGTATCACCTCTAAGCTCTTTATCAGTCTTATCTTCATTTTTGTTCTTCAGAACTCGGTCGTTCTTTAGATCTCCATCGTTTTTCAGATCACCATCGTTCTTCAGATCTCCATCATTCTTTAATTTTTCACGATTCACAAGTTCTTCACCATTCTCAAGCACTAATCTCTCCTTTAAAAGTGTAATATTATCAAAGAAAAGTATTGCAGTCGCCATGTCAACTGAAAAATAATAATCTTTATGGAAAATGTAATCATCTATATGAGGTAAAAATGAAGTATCTTGATAGCTGAAGAATGTTTTATACGTATCTAACAAGGAAACAACAACATCTCTCCTTTTTCTGGCTTCAAATACAATATCCGAAGTAGATTCATAATAGTTTATCCTGTTTTTAATTTCCAAAAACTTTCTGTTAAGTTCTATGAGAAACCTGTTCAGTCGCAAGAGCTCTTCGAACTTTTTTTTCATATCAGAGAAATCCTGGTGATTATTTGGATCTTTCAAATTTAACATGTTATCTAGAAGTAGCTCTTCAATGTATTGAAGATTTGACACAATGTTAGGATCAGGGTTTCTGAATGATACTTCAGCCTGACAGCAGTTATTAACGGCAAAATAATACAACTTATATAAAATTTCTGGATTTTTAGACGTCAAAGCATAATACAAACCAGAAAGACCCTTTGAATCTTTTGTTTTTGGATCCATTTCATACCCAGCTTCAGCCAATTTTAATACAACGTAAGATGATTTATATACATTTAAAATAGTATCTTTATACTTGCTATTTAAAACTGCTTTTATAAAAATATCTTTTTTCGAAATGATAGGCGTTAATTCTTTAATTATTTTTTTCGGTATATCAGTTTCGTTTAGGTAATATTGTAAAGCAGCAATTTTCAATTTTTCTCCTAATTTGTCGCCTATCATAAAATTGTAAATAATTACACTGAGCATAGGATTATCAAAATCTTCCGAAGAAGTTTCCATCAAAACTATCATACTTTGACTTATTTTTACAGTTTTCTTGATAATTTGATAGTTTCCCGATTTCGAATAATCTCTTATAACTAGTATTGGGCATTGAAGAATTTCAGAAGCAAACGATAATTTATCACGAACACTTGATAATCTATTCCAGTTGAGATGTTTCCTGAAATCCTTTACTACTGATTTGAGAATTTCATCATGGAAACAAGAAAATCTATTTCTAAATGGATTAAAACGTCGGATAGATTTATTCACTAATCCCGAATTTCCGCTGCTTCCCGTCAGTGCTTTCAATCGTTTCGAAAAATCTCCAGGTTCTTTGTAATTTGTTGACATCAAATATGATAAAACAATGGACCACGCAAGATCATGACATCTGGGTACAGAGATTTCCCAGGCAGACAAAGAATGTCCAGTTTTATCGTGAATTTCCTTCCTTAAAGGTTCAGGAAAAATGTGATGTTGAGGTATTTTGATCACCATGTTTTTATCTGATACAAACAATTAGCATTTATTTATAAGATGTTTTTCTGAAGTGACCAAAATAATTTTTTGCGTTTGACATTATTCAGTGCACCAAATGCATCATAGTGGACATATATATTTTTATTCGTGCAGTTTTTATCAATTTTTAGAGAACAGATATTCATTTTGTTTTAAATTTTAAAGTTTTGGTTAGTATATAGGTTTGAAACAGAAATAGTTTCCCTTCAAAACTGTCTCTCTATTCAAAAGATGCTTCCTGAATATATGTCATCTCATAAAAATTCTAATTATAAAGTTCAAATGAAAAAATTTCAAATGATAAGAATATTTTTTCTTTAGCAGATTAAAGTTGACCTGAAATAAAAAAAAAGTAATTACATACACATATAAATTATAATATTGCATTAAAAAAATAAAACAATCAACTGAACATAAATTTTTATCAATAAAATAATATTAAAATTTTAATGCTAAATTCACTTTGAATTATAACTTATATAAATTACACAAATGTACTAAAATGTAAAATGTACTAAAAATGTAAAATGTATTAAAAATTACTTGTAAGTGCATACATGCAAAATGAAATTATTTTAAAAAAGTAAAATACATTAAAATACATTAAAAATACATTAAAATTCCGAAATGTTTTCAGCCACAATCACACGGCCAATTTTAGTGGTTATTTAAATGTTATTTTTCTTTATAGTTATTCATCAAGGAGAGACCATTGTAATTTGAGGATAATATTAAACAATTATATATATGTGTATATCTAAATAATAACAACTGGGAAGAATTGGTAGACAATAAATGAATGCTTGTTTTAAGAAAGGAGAGGTGTGGACATATGAATCTACTCATGTGGAAAGTTGTGAAACCGAAAAACTAGTTCATTCCCAAATAATGAGAATTAGTTGAGGTGGACTCATGCGTCCGCTGTATTCAATTTACGGATAGTAGTTTGATCAGCAATCTCCAGTGCAAGACGCGGCCAAATATGGTGGACGCAGGACGTGCGATAAGAACGGTTTCATTAGTGACTGCTTCGCATATTGGAATCCTGCGTGATTGGAAAGCATCGAACTCAATCGCATCAACTTTTATTCGATGTTTTTTACAATTACAATTCTTTAGTGTACTTCTGGTTATGTGTCTTCATACACCGCAAAGTTAGGAAACGCAAATCAACATGATGTTCTTGTAAATAAGTGTCAGTCTCAATATATGTTTGTGAATTTAATCTGATTATTTATTTAGCTCAACGTTGTATGTGTGCGAACGGGTAATTTATTCAAAAAATGTGACGCTGGGAAACGAAAATAATAGCGACAATAGTTGTAAAAACAAACGTCAATTAATGGTACAAATATTCCAGAACCGCTACCACTAAATCTATCGTATAATGATGTTTCAAAATCTTGCTGATATTTATATCAAAAGTTTTAATGATACTCTATTGTCATTGATTTGGAAGAAATGTCTATTATTTATGTCAATATTTATGTCAGCAATTAGAGATGAAAGAGTTAAGTATATAGAATATGTTTACCGATAATTAGAAAATTAAGTTGAAAGTTTTAATTGGTGCGTATCAAAAATACTTTATGCAAAAAGTAAATATTTGAAAATAGTTGTATTTAATAAACTAGCTGGAAGTGAAAAGGAAGTTGATGGCTTTCTTATGGAATTACTAAGGAAAAGTAAACTTTATTTATTTAGTATACCTTAGTGATTGGTATAATTATAAATGATATTTGCAATGATTACATTTTGAAAAAAAACATTGGTGGAAGATGATTTAATGCTTATAATCTTATAAATAGATTCTATATATAAATATATATAACGACAAAAACATGGTTTTTTACTATCAATTAGTTCAACATCACGTTGTTTCCTTTTTTGTGATCGTCGTACTTTTCGTAATCGGTGGGATCCGTAATTACACTTCCTTTTTCTGATTTAAAAGACGATCTTTCATGCGACGTCATTCTTTGGATTCGTGTTTCTCCCGTATCTGATAATTTGCGTTTAGCCATTTTGTAGCATTTTTACTTTCTTGTTTATTGACAACGACATTTTTTCTTCCTATTCAAATAAAAATTCTACTAAATCTAAAGAAGTTCGTAAATAATAATAATAATAATAATAATAATAATAATAATAATAATAATAATAATAAACTCTAAATCTATAAAGACTAAATCTCCTGCTAGAAGGATATGTAGCAGGATTTTAAATTAATATATGGGCAGCTGTAAAAAAGCTCTCAAAATCTTGCCCCAGACGTCATATATTCATTTTATTTTTACCCATGCAACTAAATCTATAAAGACTAAATCTCCTCCTAGAAGGATATGCAGCAGGATTTTAAATTAATATATGGGCAGTTGTAAAAAAGCTCTCAAAATCTTGGCCCCGACGTCATATATTCATTTTATTGTAATTTTTTTTAATCTCAATTTAATCAAGAATAATTTCATATATTTTAATAATTATGTAATTTATTATTCTCATTAAAATAGTTAGTGATATATTCAGCCTCACACTTGTCGATCTTCAGTAAATAAAATTAAATCCATCAACTATCATCATCCTGATGATAGTTGATGGATTACCAGATGGTGTGCTACTAAAGGTGAGTTGATTATTTCACTTACCTAAATTATGTATATGATTAATAAAATAAAGAGGATATACAAATGCATAACTAACTTTATTGTGAGGAAAAATTTATCAAACTCAGACCTTCAAAAAAAAAAAAAAAAAAAAAAAAAAAAAATTAAGTTACAAGATAACATGGAGTGATCCCTAGAGCCAGAGGTTAGTGCTCCTTGAATTCTGAAGCCATGTAAGCTGTTGGTGGAGCAATTGATTGATAATCTACTGATTTTGTGTTTTAGAAATTTTTAATAAATATGAAAATTTAATTCGAACATTTTTGAATAAAATTTATGTAAAAATTCTGTGTTATGTGCATAAAATTTTAAGCTAAATATTATTATCATCGCCCCGTATACTCTAAACTAGAGATCAATAGAAAATTCGTTCATTTTTGACCCAAAATCTGAGTTTCGCGAAAAAATCGTTTCCGGCGAAAATGCTATTGAAAATTCGTCTGGACCAAAACTATTTGTATTTCAAAAATCCCGGTTCTTTCTTCAGAAAATTCCAACATTATACATTATTTTTTAACCGACTTCAAGGAGGAGGTTATGATTTCGACCTGTATGTATTTCTGGTTCGCTCATAACTTTCCTAAATATGAACCGATTTTGATAATTCTTTTTTTGTTTGAAAGTGTAAGATGTCCGTGTGGTTCCATTTTATTTTCATTAAATTCAGATGATTAGAATTTTTTTTAAATAAAAAAAATGTGGATTTGATAAAATAAATAATGATTTGTCGCAAATAATCTTTCATTGTTGCAACCATTTTCAAATCATAAGTATATTAAAACTAGTCATTCATATGCGTTAGCGCCAAGTTGTCGCCAAGCTTGATTCTTTTTTGAAATCTGTTAGTATTAAAAAAATAATAATAATTATATCTATATTGACTCAAATGAGACACTTCTAATTTATTGCGATGAACCTCATTCTTTATATTTATCAGCTATGACTCTCGAGGGAAAATTATAAAGCAAGCAAAGCATATATGACTAAGCTTTGAAAATGCTGTTCACGTCCTCATAAAACGCTGCAGGTTTGTATTTATGTCGCCCAATTATCTACACTGTGGGATATAGGCCCTAAGGGATGGGAAGACCTCCGTGGGGGTCTTTCTAAGGGAACCTAACCCGTATTTACGCAAGTTTCGAAGAAAACCACAAAAACTCCGAACGGCTAGGCCGACGGTCTTGATTGGATTCGAACTCAGCACCTACCGTCTACCACTTTGGAGGTTAGAACCTCGCGGCCAATAGTGGGGCGCTGCAGATTTAAAAGTGACAGAAAATTTTTGTTTGAAACTGCAGAAGTGTTTGAATAGATTTTGAGAAAGTTCTAGCAAAAGTATAACGGATGATTTTTTACAAAAATCACTGTAAAAGATAAATCGAGGTACATGTATGCATAAAACATATTTTAATTAGATGAAGTTCGTATAATGAGAAAATCATTCTCTGTCGTTGATGAATTAATTACATTTTTTTAAATATTAAAATAAAAAGTTTTAATCAAAGGCACAGAAAGTCATCTTGAACTATACTTATAATTAATTAATAATTATGTACATTTAATAAACACGTATAATTAATTAACAACTATATAAATTTGTACGTGTGTATTTAATTGTTTGAATTTTGTTTGGAAATTTTCGCTTTAGGCCAAAAGTACGATGATTACCGAAATTCTGTTTCGGTTTCGTTCTTAAAAGCGTGTTTCGGTCGAATTTTACCCTAAACGGTATAAATACAAAGACGATTAAAAATATTCTAAATACTTTAACTTCTAAAACCCTATAAAGATTTTGCTCTTTAACTTTGGCTACTCTGTAGTATGTAGTTACTGCAAGAAAAGTTACTCATTCCAATAGGGAAAAAATGACAAGAACTGAACAGAATGTAATAAATGATCACAATCAAACTAGTGAATTATCCTTCAAAAAGTTTACGTATAATGCAAGATAACAGATCAGTGCTGTTAAAATCATTGTTTAAAAATTTTACTATATTCAAATTTGGTTCCTTCCCATTCACAATTATTCTAAAGTACAATCAACTATGCAATAAAAGTAAAGTCAGTAGAGTTAAATAAACTTTCAAAGTAAGCTAAAAAACACAACTGTAATGTGTAAAAAATAGAAAAAAAAATGTTATTACAATTAAATAATCTTTTAAGATAAGGTAAACGCTTCCACTAAAAATGCGCCGGGTACAAAGTAAAAAAGCGACTGCAAATAATGTTTCCATTAGTATGATAAAACATCTGATGATGCAGTTTCGATTTTAAAAAAACAAAATAGATTATCCTTATCACTATTGCATTCAGTGTTATCATAAGACCGCTGTATTGCCAATCTTTATGAGATATTTTTACGGAAGCTGTTCAGCGCTGTTAAAAAAACAAAAACATTTTTTTTTGTTTTTGTACAATTTGTTTCTAATGCAAGCATTCCTTTTTTTGTCCAAAAAGTTATTTTCTTAATAATGTTAGAAGCTTTCATTACAAAAATACAATACCATAAAAAATAGCATGTAGTTTTTAGCAAAAATCACAATGCTAAAAATTTAGGTTATTGCATTTTACAGAAAACGATAATAACAATTTTTATTTGGATGAAAACAAACCAAACCAAAACAACAACATCAATAATCATGCTTCAACAATAGATTGTGAAGCAATTTCCAACACATTCAGAATAATGTAAAAAAACTGCACCATAAAAAAAAAAAAAAGTTACATTCTATTTTACCATATGGAAACGTCTATCGCATTTCAAAGTCAAATTTCAACTGTTCAATTGGGAAATTATCCGAATTTTTTAGCACAGATTATATAGATATTTGTATCTATTAACAACATGCAGTCCAATATTTAGTTCATTTAAGAAATACATATATTTCAGTTGGAAATTTCTCTTCAGCAACTTCCTCTAATGTGGAGAATGGTATGCGAATACTTTTATGCAGTCCTGTATATGACGTATAGAATTTATATATAAAGTGTAATATGCAAAAGACTAATTAAATTTATTTAAAAGCGCATACCGAATTTTAAAATGAATTCTCCAGCAATTATTATGCATAAACAGTATTGTAATAGATTTCTATCGTGTGTCCCTGTAAATTAATAAAAACTGCTATTAATGCTCTGTTTTAACGTGATTGTAGTAAAATTCAGTGATTTATATCAGCTTCGATACATTTGAAATTGCATAATACCATTAAAATACTCTCCAAACGATTTTTTCCCATATACCGTAATTTAATAGAATTCTTTTGAGTTTCCCTGTAATTGGATCATTAATCGTACATACTTCATCTGCAATACCAAACATTCTTTGGTGATCCTAAATAAGCTTTATCAATTGCATGAAAATCCGAATATATTTACGGGAGTTAAATCGTGGACCAACGGATAGACAAACGGAATGCATAAGCACTTTTTAGCTTACAAGGGGTCCACCAAACATGGTGCGCAGATTTTGATGATTTCAAAGTATGTTGTAGGGGGTCATACCACTAATTATTCTGGTGAAAGGATTCCTTCAAATGGGCCTTGGTTTTTAAGAAATTGGGGAGGGGGGGCTAAAGTTCAGCGTATACTTCAAATATCTATTAGTACGGCTTACGAATGTGAATTCGTGGCGTCGTGTCAGCATGCGGGCTTACAGTTCGAAAGGTTGTGGGATCGAGTACCGTCTCGGCTTTTTATTCTCTTTTTTACTTATATTTATATTTTTTACGCGTTACAAATTTTAAGTACGTTTACTACTAGAAAAATTGCTACAGCTTTTGATATATTTTTTAATAAATTACATTTACATTTTTTTTTTTCATGAAAATTTATTTTTTGCTGCAATTTTTAAACTTATATTTCTATTGACAAAACTGCAAAACTAATTTTTGTCGGGAATTTTTTTTCCTTAATTATTATATGCATTTTTTACTTTAAGCACAATTCTGAAATAATGATGTTTCCTTTTTATCGCTTTTTTATTTTTATTTTATTTTATATCGTTTTAAATGAAAATTTATCCTTTTTTGTATAAATAATACAAAATAATTTTCGGGTGAAATTTCTTAAATGTTTTTAGGATTAGATAATTCAAGTAATGCATGTCTTCGAAAGAGTAATAAAACATTAATGCAGTAATGCTAAAATACAAGTTATTATCAGACATCCAAATTTTCAATTTTCCAATTTTCTGCAAATATATTTATTTCCCAAGTTCAACCTCAACAAATTTATCGTTTACACAAATAACATATGACAGATTACATTAAAAACTATTTTTTATTACAAATCAAAACACTGTTTCTGTAATTCAACTGGAGTGCAAAAATCGTTTGTTAATGAGATAAAATTTACCATACATATAAAAAAAATTTCTTTTTTTATCGTCTGTTTTTCTATCCTCCGTATTATCAGAATAAATGAAGATTTCTTTTTATTCATCTTATATTTGTACTTATACGAAAGATGACAAAATTTTTTTTTTTAATGTTAATGTATTTTTAAACATTTATCATGAATTAAGTATTTAAGGAATATAAATTATGTAAGTTTTAAAAATTGAGGTTTCAGACATAGTTTAATACTTTTTTAAAATTTTAATTACATACACATTTTTATTTATTTATTTGTTACAAAATGTACTTTTAGTTGAACCCTGAAGTGCAGTCAGTTCACCATTTGTAGTTTAAATCGGATTTGCGTTTAGATTAAAAATTTCGGTAAAAAACACTGATTTTTTTAAAAAATTCATAAACGTAAAATTAAGTTTAAGGGGACAGTTTACCTCAAAACTGATCAAAAAATAGATTTTTGTTTTTAAACATTAAATGAAAGCCTGTTTAATTGTGAATATTTTATTACCTCGTTTTTACCCATACGACAATTATGTCTTGAGATATTGTTAATTTTGTTAATACACCCGGCGCAATTCCTCACACAAATGATAACTTTATTATTTTTTCCTTCTATGTTTATGTTTTCTTCACTTTCATGTTTTAAAAATGTTAAGGCTTTTTTTTTTTTTTTGTATTTGATACAGAGATTTAAAATGTTTTGTACAATTTTTTGTTATATATGTGTTAAATATGCGCATGAAATTATTCTTAACGTTAATATTATTATTATTGTTGTTGTTAATAAAAGTATACATGAAGATGTGTTAGATTTCACCACTTTACGCAACTTATATCAATTAAAAATATATATTAAATGTAATATTAGGTTATCTAAAAATCCATGCACAATATTGTGTCATACATATTTGAAAATAAAAAAAAAGTGATTAAATATTAATATTTTTAAATTAATCAAATTGGTGGAGATTTTAAAATATTCAAATTTTCTTATACTTTTTTAAAATTTTAATTACATACACATTTTTATTTATTTATTTGTTACAAAATGTACTTTTAGTTGAACCCTGAAGTGCAGTCAGTTCACCATTTGTACCACATTTTTAATAATAATAATAATAATAATAATAATAATAATAATAATAATAATAATAATAATAATAATAATAAATATTGAAAAAGTAAACTGCCCTCTTCAGAAAATATGAGAAGGTTGAAAACTGTAGAATACCTAATTTTGTATAAAATTTGTAAAGCGTAAAAAATATAAATATAAGTAAAAAAGAAAATAAAAAGCCGAGACGGGATTCGATCCCACAACTTTTCGAACTGTAAGCCCGCCTGCTGGCACGACGACATGAATTCACATTCGGAAGCTGTACTAATAGATATTTGAAGTATACGCTGAACTTTAACCCCCAATTTCTGAAAAACCAAGGCCCATTTGAAGGAACCCTTTCACCAGAATAATTAGTGGTATGACCCCTACAACATACTTTGAAATCATTACAATCTGTGCACACCATGTTTGGTGTACACAGATTGAATCAGATTGAACAGATTGGTGTGCACAGTGAATAATAAAGCAAACAAATTTTTTGCTTTATTATTCATCAATGCTGTACATAACTCATGCAGTACCTTCCAATACATAGTATGAAAATCCATCTGTCTAAAATCACGCATTCCTATTAAATATACAGGGTGATTAAAAAAACGGTGACAAAATGATATGATAAATCAAGCATACAACAAGGATAAAAAAAATCACATAAAAACATAGGGTCGCAAACTACTTATTGAGTCACAAATACAGGATGTTTTATTCTAGCTACATCCTGTTTGTAAGTAATAATTTCGAAGAAAATAATAACATTGTAATGAAAATGCAACAAAATGTACCTTATTTTGTGTTAGATGTAATAACGTTACGAAAAGATCTGGAAAAGCATATTGTTCAAGCAATCGATGATACCGTGTGATACTGATTATCACACAGTCCAAAATATGAGGTGTCAAGTGTATATTTCTGGCCACATAACGAAAACTTCTATCACTTATAGTTTGGTGTTAACACGTTTAAAACAAAGAGGATAATGACTATTAAATGTTTTATTATAATGTAATTCAATTTTCTGGAACTTATTATCGTCAATCCAAATTGAGTTAGGATGAAACACCCTGTATGACTTAATAAGTGGTTTGCGGCAAAGTGTTTCTATGTTATTTTTTTTTTTTTTTTTTTTATCTTTGTCGTATGCCTGATTTGTCATATCATTTTGTCAACGTTTTTTTTTTTAAATCACCCTGTATACGGTTTTATGCACCATATGATTAGAAAATAAAAAAAACAAGTAAAAATCCTGTTCACTGTATTCTGGACGGTACTTAGTTTGGTACTTAGACGGTACTTAGTAGACTTAATGTTTGGTTTGAAAAGTGCTTCATAAAGTAAACAAACTGAAAATTAGTCTTTTTTTTTTTAGGAAAACATATTGTCATTGCAAAACATATTATGATAACATTACGTTTAACAAGCAAACATGTAGCAATAGATCAGTTTTGTTCAAATCGCATGCTATGTTGAAAAAATCAACTGGAGTCTGTGTTAAAATTACGCGTTTATAAACATGTCCCGTGATAATTTGTCTATTTTCATGCATTACACATTGTACAATTCAGAATTACATAAGTTTGTAAAAAAATTAGAAAAATAAAATAATGACTTTTTGAATGTTAAATGTTGATAATATCCTACAAATTTGCTCCCAATAGTATTAATATAAATTGCATTTATTATGCTGTATGATATTATTTATTAAAGTTTTCCGAAAAGAACTTTAGATGCTTTATCTATGTTATGCTCATTTAGTTGCAAAAAATTACGCTTAGTCGATTTAAAAAAACTGTAAACTTAATTTGATTTTAGTTTTTAAGAAATAAAACATTAAACGTTTAATAAATTAACTGTTTAAGCCGATAGGGTCTAAATTTTTTAAGTAGGCAAAATATAGAAATAAATAACCCAGTAAAAATTCAAAACACTACTTAACTTTTAATTAGATTTTGAAAAAAAACAAACAAACCTGTGCTTAAAATGTTAAATTATTCTTTTATTTAAGCATTTGTAATTTGTTTATATTTTTCAATGTTTTTAAATAATTTAATTTATTAGCAGTTAAATTTCAAATAGTTACTTGTTTAAACTTTACTTAATCCAAGGTAATATTTACAATGACATTTTTACTTTTTTAATCGCTTGCGAAATTTAGCACTTTTGATGTTGAAGTTTTTAAAGATACACTTTGAAATGCAAATATTTTAACATCAGTAAAACTTATGTATTTAAAATTCAGAGTATAAATTTTTTGATTCTTTTGTTATATAAACAGCATAGTCCTGACTATGTTACATAGTTTACATTTATTTATTGCGAAAAGAAATGCTTACTGTATGATAATAATACAGATTTATTTGGGAATTTTCTATGTATAGAAAATAGTCTGGGGAATAAGCATATATAATATACAAGTATTATAAATCATGTAATATTGAATGTTAAAATCTGATAATTTAAAATCTAGTTTTCATGAAAATCTATAAGTTACTAGAATAAACATTAAAATAGAACAGATAAATCAGAAAAATACCAATCTTTTGAAAAATCCCTATTAAAGTCGGATATTATTTATTTTACATTTATTGTTTCTAAAAAAGGCTTGAACTGTTTCTGATAACATACTGAACGCCTACCAATCATTGCAGACCATTTTATCAGAAATTGATAATGCATATGTAGAGTGTGTTGCGACAATGTTAAAGCAAAATCGTTTCGTGCGAGGTTGCGTAATGATAGGTTTCTAAAAATATAAAAAAAGTAGAGCTCCCGATTATACGTATAATACGTATTATACGAAATACGTATTTGCTATACGTATAATTCGGCATCGGCAGCTATACGTATTACACGAAACAGCATATACGGTACATCGTATATACGGATTTTACCCAAGCGGTTAAACGTATAAATGTTTAAACGTTTTTCATTCAATGTATGAAATTTGATGTTTCAATATTTTTTTGCGGATTAGAGACATTGAGAAATATCCGGTAGAGTATTCCCATCGCAATTCTTTGTTCAAAGAACTACGATGTGTTTACTTAACTACTAATTGTTATGCAGGTACTTAAAAAAATCTGAATACTTCCTCAGTTTATATTTTGGTTTTTTTTTCCAAAAGACTAAGTTATTTATTATAAAATGTCTTACATTATTTGTGGGTAGAATCAAACTAATCTTTGGAAAATCTGCAACGTTTTACTTAGTTTTTTATATTTTCTTGTATCTTTAGAAGAAGAAAGTATTGGATTCCGGAATACTTTCGGCGGGTTTACACGTTTTAAGGGTAAGAGAGTCCGAAAAACATGTTTTTACAAAATATCTGCCTGTCAGTTTATGAGTCTGAGACTTTGCCTGTCTGTATGTGACATGGATTTTGTGGATTTTCTATCTCAAGACCTAATACACAGATTTAAGTAACATATATGGGGTAGACTAGAGCACATGTGAAAATGGGGCATATAAGAACATTGTCATTTTTCACTAGTTATTATATGCTTTTATATTTCAAAAAATTATCAAAGATGGGATCACCTATAGACATATGGAAAATTTTTTTGAAACTCTTCGACATTTTGTTTGTCCGCAGGAGCCAAAATACTGCTTACTGTACTTAAAAGTAAAATCTCCAGCTTCATAAATAAATAATTTTATTTATCTATTCTTTTTTTCTTTATTTAACATATACTATGGATACTAATAAATATTTATGATATTTTTTATTTTTAAAATTGAGAAATGCTAATGATTTGTCATTTTAACTCTTGTGGGAATGTGGGACATTTATGAAGAGTCTAGTTGGGGCAGATCTGAATATGTCTTTAAATTGCCCAATAATCATTCAGTGATTCTAATCCTTTTAGTTAATTTCGTGAAAATAATGCCAGCTCCATTATCTATATTTTTATAGAAATGGAAGACATTTCTACCACATAAAGTTGATTTTGTGTAATAGAAACTTCTACAAACACAACTGTCAGCAAATACATAAAAAGCAACAAGCTCTTTATGTTCAATTGTAATTTAAATAAATTTCATGTTTTCTAAATTGCAATAAATGCTATACATTATTTTATTTAACAGTTTTCAATACTATTTTTTATGCATTATTAATGCAAAAAATATTACGTTTAACAACTTTGCAAATTTTTCTGTTTCATTTGTTGCAAACTTGTAGTATTATTTTACTTCCATTTCTAAAACAGCTATTTTGTTTGGTGTTTTGAAAATAGATATACATATTAAGAAAATAAATTTTTTTAACTTATAACTACCATGGAATCTCCATTATTGACTCTCCCCTTTCTTTTAAAAGCAAAAGAAATTAAATTTGGAGGAAGCTTATAAATGTAAAACAATTTTTTATCCTTAATTTACAGGCAAATAAGGCAAATATAGGAATGAGAATCTTTCGCCTTTTGGTAGTTTTCCTACAAATATTATCCAAATGCCCCCTCCCTAAAATCTCCCTCAAATAAAAAGCCCTAAGCAAAATTTAAATTCTTTAATTATTTTCTCAAGTTTACTTCTTTATTTTTTTTGTTATATTGCAACAATATTTTATCAATTATCTAAGCCCCCCCCCCAAATCTACTTACTTTTATTTTATAATATTTTGCTTAAACATATAACTCAGAAATTAATAAATATATATATATTTTTCTTTATAGTGAATTTAATAAATAATACAACTAATTATTAAGGTAACATATGAAAAAGATAATAAAAAGATGTCAAAAATTTTTTTTCCTTGTGTTCACATGTTTCCCTTATGTGTTTA
Organism: Maratus speculifer; assembly: GCA_964019185.1. Taxonomy (NCBI): domain Eukaryota; kingdom Metazoa; phylum Arthropoda; class Arachnida; order Araneae; family Salticidae; genus Maratus; species Maratus speculifer. The sequence continues at coordinate 373,437,505 of OZ025289.1, forward strand.
CAACTGCTGTTTCGTTGGAACACATATGAACATTTTTTAAATTCAATAAACTATTAAGAAAAGTAAGAATTTTAAAAGTTAATTTTTAAAAAATACCATGCGTAAAAAAAGTTCTGTTTACTATATAGAGTAGTTTGCTTATAGTTCTGTTTCTGTTTACTATATAGAGTAGTTTGCTTATAGAAATTAACCCAGTTATGACAAAAAGCTATGTTTATGTGAACTGTTCACATGCATCCCAGTCTCCCTTATATATTCAAGTAGTCCCTGGTAGAAATTGTTGCTGACTAGTTTTGTATGTAAATCGTTCAACAGGTGGCTCGACTTTGTTGTATTTTATTTACGATTTCTGCAATAGCTCTATGTCTAGAATTAGTGCACGGATTTTCATCAAACTACAGATTCAGTTAATGCTTGATATGAAGTGATTCTATGTATATTTTGCTGAGAATGTCAAGATTAAAAAAATGAAATTTCATTATACATTAACAGAGTTAGAAAATATTAGCTCCATGAAAATAATAGCATTTACGCTCGGGTGCAATCTTGAGTGTAAAACAATCTCTATAAATAAAAGGAATTCTGAGGATAATTAATTAATTGAGGCACAGGGGAAAGCAAATCTTGGCAATGCGCCAACTCGGTCCAGAGGAAGCAAATCTTGGCAATGCGCCAACTCGGTCCAGAGGAAGCAAATCTTGGCAATGCGCCAACTCGGTCCAGAGGTATAAAAGCAAGATAGAAAAAAACGCGCAGGTCTGTGCATTCAAGTACAACCACCCATATGTATATGCTGAAAGTTTGTTCTGACGCTCACCCGACGCACGTGGAGTGCCGATGGTCCGGGGAGAGTCACCGGGGGATCCGTCGCCAGCTGAGAGAGAAGCGTAGAGTCACCGGGGGATCCGTCGCCAGCTGAGAGAGAAGCGTACCATACACATAAATTATTAAATAAACTTTCAAATTAAGCCCGGCGAAGCGGGCTGCGTATGCTAGTAAGTGAATAAAGAATATTTAAATAATTAAAAAGAAAAAACTAAATTTAACAAGAATTCACAATAAATCTGAAACATTTATACTCTCATTCTTTCCTCAAAAAGTGTTTAATTTTGCTGGTTATTTACAATGGATACAATTTGTATACATTACCTACACAAAATGTAAAATAACGGGGTATCTGAGCTCATTACCTTGAGATGAACAAAAGGGTCAATCCATTTCAAGTGGTCCAGAAAATATTTTTTTGGTCGCTCGACCATTTTTAAAAAATCTGAAATTTTTTGTACAACAACCCTAATATGACGGAAGTTCAAAATGACCGTTCTTTTAATTTTACTATTTTTTGTTTGTGCATGGCGGCCATCTTTGTTTCATCGTGTGCAGCGATTTTCTCAGATACTAGGATACACAAAATTGTAAATATCTCGTATTCTATTTTCCCAATTGAAATGGGATTTGCAGCATTTTGTTCAGAATAAAATAGGCTAAATATACAGTGATAGAAAATTTTTGAAAAATAAATTTTTACAGATGAAATTTTAGCCCAAAATGTACGATTTTTTCCAACATCTATCCGTTTGCAAGAGGAAAATTTTCATGCAAGGGAAATTGTCAACCTTACACAATTTTTTCTACAAATAGATCAAACGTACATGTACTCATACACCAAGCCCCAGATCTGGGAGTTTATTTCTCTTTGCGAAAAAAATTCCGAAATTCGTCAAAAATTTCAAAAATCGCACTTTTTAGGCTTTGATATCTCTGGTGGGGCACGAGATATAAATCTGAAATTTTGGCCTATGATAGTATTGTGTAGTAGCGTTATGTACAAAAAATTTCAAGAAGGAGATTTGACTACAAGCTGAGATATGGCATGGAAAATATGTGAAAACAATACTGTCAAACTATTGTAAACCTACTATGTAATTATTCAACAAGACTGTCAACCTTGCACAATTTTTTCTACAAATAGGTCAGAAGTGTGTGTACTCATACACCAAGTCCCATACCTGGGAAATGATTTCTCTTTCCGAAAAAAATTCCGAAATTCGTCGAAAATTTCAAAAATCGAACATTTTAGGCTTTGATATCTCTGGTGGAGCACGAGAAAAAAATCTGAAATTCTGGCCTTTGATAGTATTGTGCAGTAGTGTTATGTACAAAAAATTTCAAGAAGGAGATTTGACTACAAGCTGAGATACGGTGATTTAAAAAATGTTAAGAAATGCTATTACGAGTACATTAGGAGAAATGAGATTTGTCTCTTTTATTACAATATTTACACAGAAAATATCGTTTGTTGAAAACAGTTAAATAATAAACATTTAATTTACAAAATACTATGTATGCTCAACAAAGAGCTTAACAATATTTACGAGAGATGTTATGAGTTCGATCAGTTACTGTTATCAGTCCATCAGGCTGTTCTTTCTAAAAATTTTATTTGAAGCCCCCCAAGTCTTGTCATCCCTTGTTAACTTGAATGAAATTCTTTAGGTTTAATAATTGGAGCCATGTCAACTCAATCAGCTGCAATCCATTGTCTGTAATTTACTTTTCCTGAAATGTGTTCCGAGTAAAATTTGCATTTCTAGTAGATTTGTTCATCTGGACAAATAGTGTATTGGCTTAACATACATTCTGAATTGTTTAAATCACACAGAAGCATTTGAAAAAGATATTTGTAATTAACATTTAACTTTGTACCATAAATAATTTAAAATTTTGGAGGTATGAACAATTACATAATAGGTTACAATAGTTTGGCAGTATTGTTTTCACATATTGTCCATGTCATATCTCAGCTTGTAGTCAAATCTCCTTCTTGAAATTTTTTGTACATAACACTATTACACAATACTATCAAAGGCCAGAATTTCAGATTTTTATCTCGTGCTCCACCAGAGATATCAAAGCCTAAAAAGTGCGATTTTTGAAATTTTCGACGAATTTCGGAATTTTTTTCGCAAAGAGAAATCATTTCCCAGATCTGGGACTTGGTGTATGAATACACGCACTTTTGACCTATTTGTAGCAAAAATTGTGCAAGGTTGACAGTCTTGTTGAACAATTACATAGTAGGTTTACAATAGTTTGACAGTATAGTTTTCACATATTTTCCATGTCATATCTCAGCTTGTAGTCAAATCTCCTTCTTGAAATTTTTTGTACATAACGCTACTACGCAATACTATCACAGGACAAAATTTCAGATTTTTATCACGTGCCCCACCAGAGATATCAAAGCCTAAAAAGTGCGATTTTTGAAATTTTTGACGAATTTCGGAATTTTTTTCGCAAAGAGAAATTAACTCCCAGATCTGGGACTTGGTGTATGAGTACACGTACTTTTGACCTATTTGTAGAAAAAATTGTGTAAGGTTGACAATTTCCCTTGCATGAAAATTTTCCTCTTGCAAATGGATAGATTTTGGAAAAAATCGTACATTTTGGGCTAAAATTTCACCTATAAAAATTTATTTTTCAAAAATTTTCTATCTCTGTATATTTAGCCTATTTTATTCTGAACAAAATGCTGCAAACCCCATTTCAATTGGGAAAATAGAAGACGAGATATTTACAATTTTGTGTATCCTAGTATCTGAGAAAATCGCTGCGCACGATGAAACAAAGATGGCCGCCGTGCACAAACAAAAAATAGTAGAATTAAAATAACGGTCATTTTGAACTTCCATCATGTGAGGGTTGTTGTACAAAAAATTTCAGATTTTTTAAAAATAGTCGAGCGACCAGTGCTGGACCACTTGAAATGGATTCACCCCAAAAAATATAAATAAATTCAAAATACAATGTTGCAAAATTCTTTTGCAATTCACGGTAATAACTCGCTATTTTGAAAATAGATATTTCACTGTTAGTGAAACGAGATTGGTCAATCAGGAGTCTGATATTTTGTCAAATTTTTGCAATCTGTTTTAAAAAATATACGCTTTTCATTGCAAGATCTTGTATATATAAGATACACTATACAGATTCCTGTCGAAACACCACCGATTTCCAAATTATTCTTCATTCAGTGACATAAGACTGATGAAGTCCAATATTTAAATTAGATACGATACGTGGAATATACGTATACATTAAATATACGTATTCTAAAATATACGTTTAACTGATACGTCTTATACGTATCCGGATACGTTTAAACGTATATTTTAAAGTATCCGTATAGCAGAAAAACGTATTATACGGATATACGTATATCGTTTAAACGAATAGCTGCTATGCGTATCCTATCGCGAGCACTAAAAAAAAAGGAACAAGAGTTATTTAAATTTTTTTAAAGAAAATAAATCACGTTTTTTTTTAAAGCATTTAAAAAAATTCATGAAACAAAAATAACTAAAAAATATATGTAGTTGAGGTGTTTTTAGAAAGCGGCGGTATCTTTATTCCCGGACGTCATGATTAAAATAATTTGTTATAATTCATTCATTTAATAATCCATTTAATATATTCATTCAATAAATTGATTTGCTGTAACACAGTTTAGAATGAGTTACAGAGGCTTTGCGTTATCTTGTTCCCAAAACATTATTGATTTCACAAAACAATAATATTTGTAAAAGGATGATTACTTTTTTATTTTGATCTTTTTAGCTTTCTTGATGTTGAAAGAGTGTGAGAAAAAAGTTTCAAATGGGTAATATTTCTATATTTCAATTGTACGAGCACTGTATTCGAACATTTCCTAATTCTATAAAATGCTAATATACAGGATAGAGATCTGCACGTACCGGGCTTCCGCTTGAAGCCGATTTTCATTAACGGCATTTGGGTCGGGCCCGGGCTCTACTGTTTTCTTAAGATTCGACCGGGACAAGCCGGGCTCGGGCCTTACATTTTTCCTGAAAGATCGGGTCGGGCCAGGCCTAAATTATTTTTTCTGTACGAAGCCGGGACTGATTTCATTCTTCCTAGTCTTCATGGACGAAATATTCAATCCCGGTTGAATCATCCCGTATGAAAATCATTTTTTCGACGTGGCCAAACCAGTCCAAAAATCAGTAAAAATTTGGGTTGGTCCAAAAGTTTGTGCAAAAAAAGCATATTCTTTTAAAAAGCGCCCAATCCAAAGTTGCGGGTGTGACATTTACACAACTTAATTTAGTCACCAGCAAAAATATTTTTGAGCATTGGTTTCAATTTGTATGAATTTCAATGTAGACCACTTACACATACATTTATCCAAATCTGAAAATTGTCCAATGTATCATTTATTTATAAAAAAAAAATAATTTCCATCTGTTGCGGGTGTGACATAAAAAGGACATGCATTTTCATCTTTCAGTGCAAAAATGCAAAACTCTGTGAATTATGACAACTGAGTGAATTGATATTTTTATATATTAGACAGTAATACTTAAATAACTATTCTATGAAGAAATTAAATTACTTACTCAATTCTTGCTTTTGTGGAAAATATTCACAATTTTCGTTGCGGGTGTGACGCCCTGTTGCGGGTGTGACTTGTATAGCCAATAAAATAATGACATACACAAATATTTCCAAGGCAAATTTTTTTAATTAAAGAATTAATCAATATTACAATTATAATATCTAGAAAGGAAAATATCAAACAAATTTCATTTCCAATCTTGAATTTATAATTTCTGGTGGTGGTAGCTTTTTTTACAAAAATGCTTTTTTTTCCTAGGATACATCTGACTGACTGGGCCAAATATTCACGTTTTCTTAAATTTTTTTCAAATATTCTAATTCTATATCGTCACTATCCATTTGTCTTATTTGTCCATCAAAGTTTTCACTTTTTTAATGTCGATGTCGAGAATAAAACAACTTCTACAAAATCTCCAACTGCACATTCATCGTTGAATATTATATCCTTGCCAAAGTATGGATACATATAACTGACTGAGCCAAATATACACATTTTCTTGATTTTTATTCAGATACTCTTATTCTATAACATCCCCATTCATTTGTCTTATTTGTCCATCAAAGTTTTCACTTTTTTTTTTAAATGTAGACAATAAAACAACTTCTACAAAATCTCCTACTGCACTCTAATCATTGGATATTATATTTTTGACAAAATATGGTAACAAACAAATTCTCCTGTGATCACTTTCTGAAGTTATTGCTACATTAATTATTCCTAGGTCAATAAAAACAACATGATGTATCCAGGCCCGTAGCTAAGGGGGAGCTATGGGTGGCTCAGCCCCCCCTAAAATATTTTGAGCCCCCCCCCCTGGGAAAGATTTCAAGGTCACTAAATGAATTTCTGTTCCAAAAATCTAAATGAAATTCTGTTCAAAAATCTAATTTAGTTTTGAGACCCTTTCACAGTTTTTCAGAATTACTAAATTGTATCTAAAATAAGTGTTTCAACACTCTCTCATCCTATTTGTACAAGGGAAGCTAACATGATGTTTCATTTTGAACCAGTTATACACTCAAAATTTTCATCATCATATAGTTTTCTTAGCATAAAATGAAGTTATTACAACAGTTTAATAAAAAACATAGTACCTACAATGTGGATGTGCTCTAACTTATCTTTCTGCATCAGAGACAGAGAAAAAAAATTCTGACCCCCCCCCCCCCCCCCCTATTGTTCATTTCTGGCTACAGCCCTGGATGTATCGATTGAATGTTGAGCTCCGATTGTGCTTGGTGCCAGCATTCATGAAGCATTTTCACAATATCTTCTAAAATTTCACATTCAGCAAAGTTCTTTTATATTTTTTAGGACTTTTTCTACATACATGGCAAAATCTGAAGCTGAATTTATAGTTGCAGAGCGTTGCTAGTGTTACCATTTTCTTGGCAACTGCACCAACCCCGTCGACTGCTCCTTTACCATGAGATGAAATGCAAAAGGATTGCCATCCTTTACCATGATTTTTTAAAGTTGTCTCTTCTTTTCTCTCTTTGCTTTGTCTCTTTCCTTCTCTTGTTGTAGATATGCTTCATATTTAAAAGGGTTTTCTTTAATCTTTTTTCGATGATATCGTGATCTTTCTGTACTCTTCATTCTCTGCAAAAGAGAAGAAATTAATGTGTAAACTGAATAAATATAGCACTTCCAGTCCAAAAATATAAGCTTAATAAATTTTTAATATTTATCCCTTGAAATTTCTAATCTTACATAAAGTTAATTATGTTAAATTTTGGTTAATTTCAAACTGACTATATACATTTTATGCTAACTTAAACATTTTAACAGTTTCTATTATTCTTACTTCTACTTTTTATTTAATTTGAATTAAAAGAGAAAAAAAATCTTCCCCTAATATTGATTTACTTATTTTAAAAAACTAAATATATATATATCAGATAAATACTATCAAATAACAAAATTTAAAAAAATGTATATAAAAAACAAAACAAAATTAACAAATTTAAAGAAAATTGCTAAAATATTGTTTCGTAATTTTCTTTTTTTAATTTCTATAAAAATCTTAGCTTTTTTAAAATTAATTTCTTAATCATATATCACTAATAAAATTATTTTCTTGTAGTAAAGCAACAATTTTATCAATCCAAATTGAATAAATCAACTGCGCACAGTGTCGTCACATGCTCAGATTGATGATGCAAATTTTTATTTATTAACTGGAATTCCTTCTATTAAATCAAAGGGTATAGTTAAAGCTGCCAAGTACATGTTTTCCAGCATTTTATTCTTTTATACATTTACATATAATTTGTTCAAATATACATTTGTAATCAGTTTTAAAAGACGTTGCGGGCGTGACTTTAATTAAATGTCACACCTGCAACAGGGACATGTCACGCCCGCAACGCTCAATAATTATAATTAAAATATTAATTAATTTCTTTTATGTCTGTAATTCAAAGTATCTTAATAAACTATTTTTGAATATAAAGTTTCATAACTTTAAATCAAAAATATTTTTCTGTAGAGATATAAATGTAACTTTTTGTTGCGGGTGTGACACAATAATTAAGAGTAATTAAATATGCTTACTCTTTGTAATGAAGATTAGTGAACACTTCTCTGCAGACAAAAACTCTCAATAACAGCTGTCAGATCATATATATCCAAGTCTGGAGATTTTCAGAATATTTGTTCAGCTGTACGAGACCATGAAATGTAAAGATTTTTGCCACAGTCTATTTTACAAAGTCATAGTGTCACTTTATTAATTAAAATAAGTATGTTAATGACAAAAATTTAATTCTTTTTTGATAAAATATGAAACTGTACACTCTTAACAGTTAATATGCAAAATTTCAATCATATTTAAAGACATTTAAATTTTCATCCTCATGTCCATTTTTTTGTGGATTGGGCGAAAGGTCATTATTCTACAACTAAACATTAAAATTTATTTTTTCAAAAAATCGGAGATTTCTAGGCTTATAAAAATAGAGTTAAACTCATAGAAAAAGAACCTGCCTATGACGGAATATCCTTTTAAACTGCAAACTGGAAATTTCTTTTAAACTGCTATTCCATGCAAAATGAATACAGTAATACGCGAGGAAAAAAAATATATTACACATTTACACCCGCGAAGAAGGGAACTTGTCTGTAACATATCTTTTTCTTTTCAATGCGGTCCCGTCTTAGAATATTTTACGTTTACCATACATCATTTTATAAATTTTTATGTCTCCATTGAATGGAATATGGATTAATAATATTAATGACAGCTGAAAAATTTACATACAACAAACAGAGGTTCATTAAAAACATAAATATCGCAGCCTACGGCATTTCTACATAAATGAAGATTATAAACATAAAAAAAAGTCTTAAGATAACTTTTATGGTCTTTATAAGAGTAAAAATCAATGCTCTGTAGAAATTAATTCGGATCGGGCTAAAATTTTAACTATTTTTCTGCCGAGACGGGCTTGGCTAATATTTTTTTCGTTTGGGTTGTGCCGGAAAATGCCAATGGTACTTTCTATGGATCGGGCCGGGCCTGGAAATTTTGGCACGTGCAGGCTTTAACACTGAGTTTTATTATGATATGAATACCTAGTAATTTTGTGATATTTTACCAAAAATTCATAAATATTTAACAGAAAAATACATTTTCGAGACAAATAGAGTAATTTTATATAAAACATAGCTGTAAATTAAATTTTAAATTCCATTAAAAATATAAATTATCTAAAAAAGTAGTGTTTCAAAATGATATGAACATTGATCAAAATTATCACTAAACGATAAAATCAAAATTATCACTAAATTATCAAAAACCGAAATATGTAAATTAGTTTAGTATATAAAGATATTTCGCAGTCTGAAAAATTTCCTAACATAATCGGAAAGTGAGTTTTTGAAGTATGGATTGTAAAAGCGCTTTAAGTGGTTTTGAAATAAGAAAATTGTGGCTTTTAAGTATAAAGGACATTTGGCCAGAACTGTCGGAAAAGAATTAAAACGATCTTGTGTAGTATTAAATTTTCTTCGATCAAGAGAGGATTATGGAGTAAAGAAGTCTGCGAGACGTCCGTCAAAGCTGTCCAAAAGGTAAAAAAGAGCCGTCATAAAAAGAATGAGCAATGGGAAAATAGCTTTAACCGAACTTTGAAGAGATTCAATGATAGCAGTGTCAAAAAGAACCTTGTTAGTCCAGAGCTCTGGGATGATGAGGTTCAAGAAAGGAAATCTTTATGGCTAAAATGCATCTGCAGAATCACCTGAATTAGTCAAAAGATCACATGTCCTGTAAATCAAAATATGAAAGAAAAGCACTTTCTGATTAAAAAAATCCCTGTCGGCTGGGCCTATAGGCGGAGGTAGATTTCGAAGTGTGCTCATTTCAACAATATATATATATATAGATTAGAGATAAACCCAGTTTAATAACTTCATTTGGCCGTTTATGAAAAATTTTTAATTTCATTTTTCTCCAAAAACTGCTTTTATCAGAATCATCTTAAGAAAAATTCAGCTCAAATGCCCATTTTGACAACATATTTTGAAATAAATTCTGAATTTATTAAAAAATCGACCAAAACAGTACATTATACAGTTCCTAAATAACAAAAAACTGTCAGTTGAATGCATTTGAGAAAAAAATTGAATTTAAAAATGAGTCATAAAATAACCGATTTGTTGTTTGAATACATCCTTAATTCTTTAATCATGATTGCTTCGGAAAATTTTGTGCGAAATACTCATTTTGACAGCATTTTTAAAAATATATTCTATCTTTATCAAAAAACTGGCCAATGAGTCACAGTACATAGTTCCTAAATAAGAGGATCTGTAAATTGGATGCGTTTGAGAGCGAAAATGGATTTTAAAACGAGTCATAAAAAACGCAATTTGCTATGTGAAAACTTCCTTAAATTTTCAAATCGCGAAGACTTCGGGAAATTCTGTTCAAAATACCCTTTTTGGTAGCACCTTTTTCAAAATATATTCTGTCTTTATCAAAAAATCGATCAATGCATCACATTATATAGTTCCTAAATAAGAGGATCTGTAAAGTGGATGCGTTTGAGAGCAAAAATGGATTTAAAAACGAGTCAGAAAAAAACGCAATTTCTTATTTGAACACTTCCTTAAATTTTCAGTCACGATGATATCGGAAAATTCTGTTCAAAATACCCTTTTTGGTAGCCTTTTTAAAAATATATTCCGTCTTTATCATAAAACTGACCAATGCATCACATTATACACTATATTGCCATTGATTATGGGACACTTACGATTTTAGACATTTTACTAAATATCTAGAAAAATACATGAGGAATCATCTCGAAACTCTTAGTGTATAAATATAATAGTATAAGTCATACATCTCTGTGAAGATTTTTTCCCGAAACTCCAAAGGGGGCCGTCAACAAATTAAAAAAGAATGAATATCTTTTGAATAACCCTGTCAAAACTAATGTAGCAAAAGAGCTCAAACTCTAGATTGTAATTGAATGCCTTATTTTAATAAGCCTTGTTCATTTTTATGCAAATAGCATGCATACTCGCAGAGTAATTAAGGTTTTTAAAAAAATGATCCCAAATTTTTCCAAGTTTTTTCCTTATAATTTTCAGAGTTCTTAATATAAAATGTTATTTTTTTCAGAAAAAACAAACAACATTGCACACAGTACCCTATAATCAGAATTAAAAAATAATGAAAATTGTATGAAAAATGAGTTGGTTTACTAAATAATTTTTTACTGCGCATGCGTCAACGATATCAAAATTTCATTTGCATATTATGTTAGCTAAATGTATAGAGCAACTTTTGTGAAAGTCACGAAATCATAACTTGAAAATTCTGACAATAATCGTCAATTGAATAAGTCGAAAATCCGTTATTCTCAAAATGAAGCAAAAACAAGAGGGGTTGTATCCATATATTCATTGATTAGTGTCAATATAGAATACACAATACGGGATGTACTACTACATTTGGATAAAATCCCTCATTTTTTTGCTTCATTTTGGAAACAACGGATTTTGTCCTTTTTCTATAGACGATTACTTTCAGAATTTTCAAGCTATGATTTTGAGACTTTTACAAAAGTTGCTCTATACATTTAGCTAACATAATATGCAAATGAAATTTTGATATCTTTGACGCATGCGCAGTAAAAAGTTATATAGTAAACCTACTCATTTTTCATACAATTTTTATTATTTTTTAATTCTGATTACAGGGTACTGTGTGCAATGTTGTTTGTCATATTTTCTGAAAAAAATATTCTTTTATATTAAGAACTCTGAAAATTATAATGGAAAAACTTGGAAAAATTTGGGACCATTTTAATAAAAACCTTAATTACTCTGCGAGTGTGCATGCTATTTGCATAAAAATGAACACAGTGTATTACAATAAGGCATTCAATCACAATCTAGAGTTTGAGCGCTTTTGCTACATTAGTTTTGACAGGGTTATTCAAAAGATATTCATTCTTTTTTAATTTGTTGACGGTACCCTATAGCGTTTCGGTAAAAAATCTTCACGGAGATGTATGACGTATACTATTATATTTATACACTAAGATTTTCGATATGATTCCTCATGTATTTTTCTAGATATTTAGTAAAATGTCTAAAATCGCAAGTGTCCCATAATCAATGGCAATATAGTGTATAGTTCTTAAATAAGAGGATCTGTAAATTGGATGCGTTTGAGAACAAAAATGGATTTAAAAACGAGTCAGAAAAAAAACGCAATTTCTTATTTGAATACTTCCTTAAATTTTCACTTCCGATGACTTTGGGAAATTCTGTTCAAAATACCCTTTTTCGTAGCCTTTTTTAAAATATATTCTATCTTTATCAGAAAACTGACCAATGCGTCACTTTATACAGTTTCTAAATAAGAGGATCTACCATTTGGATGCGTTTAAAATCAAAAATGAATTTAAAAATGAGTCAGAATATAAGTAGTTTGGATTTGAGGTTTTTTCTCCAACTCCTATTTTTGTTTAATTTCTTTTTGCTATACGAATTAGTCTTATAAAAAACGTGTCAATATAAAAGTTGTAGATATTTTTGAGAAGATGTAAAATGAATTTAATCAGATATGATATCTTGAAAATTGACGGAGTTATTAATTTTTCTCTTTTTTCACCGCCCTTTTTCTTTTCGTTTTTAATTTTTTTCATCGGTAAATGTTGGTCCTATCAAAAACTTGTAAATACAAAAGTTTTAGATAATTTTAAGAACATCTACAAAAAAATTGTTGGACTTGATATCTTGAAAATTGACGAAGTTATGAATTTTTTTCTCTCAAAACCCCTGTTTTTTTCGCCCCTTGAGCCCACTTCTAAATTTATCAAAAATCTGTTATGCATAAACTTTTGGCCCATTTTTAAGAAGTAATATAAACTTTAAACCGATTCGATATCTACTTTAATTAAGAAGTTATGGCGTTTTTTTGGTTTTCACAAACATGCCCCCTATTCTGACCCCCTTGGTCCGATTTTGCCCATTAACGAACTTAGCCGAGATGTTAACCCCTTTGATTTTATGTACCAATTTGGTGGAGATTGGTGAAGAATTATAGAAGTTATCGTGTCCATAAAAAAGTGAGATATATAGATAGATAAATAGATAGATAGATATAAACTGGTGCGATTGCAATAGGTAGTATTTCATACGAAATCTACCCAAAAATTAATTTGGATGGTCCGGATGTTTTTTCTTATTATTAGTATCGTCAGCACAAGAAACCAGAAATGTTTTCAAAACTGCGGCAAGGTGGAGGTTCTTATGGTTTGGGCTGCGTTTCGATTTCATGGTGAGATCAACGTTGCATTTTTCTCTGGCAGAATGAATGCATCAATTTACCAAGATTTACTTGCGGAAAACTTGCTGCCATTTGCTGAAAAAATTGGCAGACCTTTCTTGATAATCCAACAAGACAATGTATCTTTCCACAAGGCAAAAATACATTTGAGAATGGTTTCTTAATAATGATGTACTGGTAATTCCATGGCCTATTCCTTCTCATTAAAATCCGATGGAAAATGAATTAGGCCTACTGAGAAGAGCTGTTTAATGCAAATAAAACAACATGCCAAAATTTCAAAACTAAAAGCTATTGTCATCTTCCACTGAAATGAAATCGATCAAAATATATTAAAAAGCTTGATCCATTCCATAAGGGATCGTATTTTTACATTAATTGAAAATCTAGTTCATACAATGTCTATTAATCTATTATTTTTGGCCAAATTTGATATCATTTTGAAACACCTCAAAATGGAAAAATGTAGTATATTTTATGTATAAATAGCTCTTTCAATTATATTTTGTTATAAAATAAAACAGTTTGTCCTATTCCTAACTTTGATTAGACTTCGATTTGTTTTGTAACAATTTCTTCTTTTTTTCTGCTTGAAAAACTGTGTTCTTATATAATTTTGAAATTCAGTATATATAAACAGGGTGATTCAAAAAAGATGGGAAAAATTTTAAGGGGTATAAGTATATATCAAGACAAACAATATTAAATAGAAACCGAGGGTCCCAAGCGTTTTCCAAAGGAGATAGCCGCCATTAAAGTTTAGGGACCAAAATTTCAAATAAACATAAAAAACGGAAAAATCGTTCGATTGATTTGCGGTTTTCACTAAAATTATTCTTTATGTTGGTATTTTCTTGAAAATAAATTATAAAGATAAATTCCGAAAAATGTCGATAGAGGGCACTTTAACTTTGAAGTAACGAACAACTGTTTTTTGCCGTTATTTTTTGCATTGCATTAAATGGTTTCGCAAGCTTAGACTTAAGCTTAAATTTTGAGCTCAAAATCTGAATAGTTGGGAGTGGTTAAGTAGCTCAAACTGAACTGTGTTCAGAGGGTTAAAATTTCAAATGATTATAAAAAACGGAAAAATTGGTCCATTGATTTGCGGTTTTCACTAAAACTATTCTTTATGTCGGTATTTTATTGAAAATAATTTATAAAGCTAAATTAAAAAAAATGGTGATAGAGGGCGCTTTAGACTTTGGAGTTACGAAAAACTATTTTTTACCGTTATTATTTGCATCTAGTTAATTTTTTTAGAAGCTTAGACCTAAACTAAAATTTTGCGCAAAAAATTTGAATCCTTGGGAGTGGTTAAGTAGAGCAAACTGAACTGTGTTCAATGGGGGTGGGGAGGTTTAAATTTCAAGTTATCATAAAAAACTGAAAAAATGGTAGATTCGTTTACGGTTTTCGCCAAAACTATTCTTTATGCCAGTATTTCCTTGAAAAGAAATTTTAAAGATAAATTTCAAAAAATTCCGTTAAAGGGCGCCTAAATCTTTAGAGTAACCAACAATTATTTTTAACTGGTATTTTTTGTATCTAATAAATGCTTGTCAAAGCTTATAGTTAACTTTTGAGCTCAAAATCTGAATCGTTATGAATAATTATGGAGCACAAAATTGAGCAGTGTTCGAGGGGTGGTGAGGGTAACATTTCAACCTCTGAACGCAGCTCAGTTTGCGCGTCTTAACTCCTCCCAACGATTCAGAATTTGAGCACAAAATTTAAGTCTAAGCTTTTGCAAGCATTTAATTCGATGCAAAAAATAATGTTTAAAAATAGTTGTTGGTTACTTTAAAGTTAAGGGCACCCTCAAACGAAATTTTTAAAAATTTATCTTTAAAATTTATTTTCAAGGAAACCGTGACATAAAGAATAGTTTTAGTGAAAACCGCAAATCAATCGACCAATTTTTCCGTTTTTTATAATCATTTGAAATTTGAACCCTCTGAACACAGTTCAGTTTGAGCTACTTAACCACTCCCAACTATTTAGATTTTGAGCTCAAAATTTAAGCTTAAGTCTAAGCTTGCGAAACCATTTAATGCAATGCAAAAAATAACGGCAAAAAACAGTTGTTCGTTACTCCAAAGTCTAAAGCGCCCTCTATCGACATTTTTTGGAATTTATCTTTATAATTTATTTTCAAGAAAATACCAACATAAAGAATAATTTTAGTGAAAACCGCAAATCAATCGACCGATTTTTCCGTTTTTTATGTTTATTTGAAATTTTGGTCCCTAAACTTTAATGGTGGTTATCTCCTTTGGAAAACGCTTGGGACCCTTGGTTTCTATTTAATATTGTTTGTCTGAATGTATACTATTACCCCTTAAAATTTTTCCCATCTTTTTAGAATCACCCTGTATATATATATACACTATATTGTAGTGATGGGCGATTCTGGAAATTTTGAGAATCGATTAAAATCGATATCGTATAAAACAACATCGATCATAATAAGAATCGATTTCTCAGTTCTAGAATCGATACTAGAATCGATATTTCGATATTCAGGTTCACACAGAGAAGATCCAAATTACGGATTCCAAAACTTAGACAATCAGCAGGACCGTAATTACCGCCTCCAACCCCCCATCCCCATTTAGGGAGGCATAGAATTAAGCTATTGCAGATTTTAGAGTCAGATAATAAGAATTTTTAATTTTAAAATATAGTCACTTATGGTTGTCACTTACACAAAAACTTTGACAAATTTGAGAGACATAACTCAACTAATAACAACACTGAGTAACTTGACATTAAACCGAGTATAAAGAGTGCCAAGAGCGTGTAACTAGGACAAAAAAAAAAAAAAAAACCTTTTTTTTTCTAATGCCAACCAAATGTTACACGAGATAGTTTGAAAGAACAAAAAATATGCCCCAATCCCAAGGGGGCAGGTAAACCCCACACTTGACGGAAAGGCGATCATAGCCCAAATGTATCTTTTGTCGAAGTTTCAAAATGAGGATTTACAATAAAAAAGAACGAGAATTGGACATATTAAAAATTGCATGCATACTTTGAACAGCCCATTTAGTAAAGATTGGCGAGGAAAAAGGGGGGGGGGCGAGGGATTAGAACGGACGAACTTGAAAAAAAAACATAATTAACTAATAACCCAAATAACTGAGCTTCTAAACAAAAATATAGTGTTTAACTTAGTGTTGAATTCATGGGGTGGCCCGTGGGGAACATGCACTCTTTGAAACTATAAAAAGTGCCAAGAGCATGTAACTAAGTGGAGAGAGGGGTAGTAACAGAAAAAAAACGAGAAGGTAAATCCCAAACGGACAGAAGGGCGACCTCGGCCCAAATGTATCTTTTGTTGGGGTTTCAAAATATGGATTAATAACAAAATAGAACGAGGATTAGACTTTTTTAAAATCGCAGTTATAATTTGAACGAACCTGTAAGTTAAGATTGGTGAGGAAGGGGGGGGGGCGGTAGGACGGGCGAACATGAGAAAAAAAAAAAAAAATAGTGGCACTCTGAGAGTGCCGATAGAAGTGAAATCTTGAACAATTACGTGTGTATTTTTTGAATCGTTAGGATATATAATTTTGAATCGTCAGGAAATACTTTTAAATGAATAGAAAAAGGTTCTATAATATTAAAGAATATATTAATTAATAAAAAAAAAACAGCGCAATAACATATGTCCAGCTATTGTAGTTAACTCACTATAACTACTTTCTTACATTTTAAAACGCGATAAATACACCAACCAAAATTAGACCATACTATCGATACCTTAATTCTTATTCAAATAAATCATTTTGTATTAATGCCTGTTACAATATCTGTAGATTACTTTTCGAATTATTCAAATCGGACATACCATTCAAAAGATATTACGAATTTAAAGATGACAATTTAAAGAAATAATAGCGCCGCTGAGTACTCGGTGACCAATAAGCTTAGGGATTACGTGTACAAACGATTGCGGGTTGGAACCCCAGTTTCGCTGATATGTATCAATTTTTTTTTTTTTTTTTTTGAAGAAGTTTGAAAAATTAAAATTTTAACACATTATGGGTCCGTAACGTGACCTAAAATGATGGGAGAAAATTTCTTATGCTAGATTTGTAATGTATGAAGCATAAGCTTTCAATAGATATATTATATCAAGAAATGAGAAAAAAACCCTCTGCCCCCCCCCCCCCCCCAAAAAAAAGCTCCTATAGGGGAAACCGGTAAACTGGAATAGCAAAAAGAACGGCGAGAAATGGTTAGCTATACTAGAATTTTTCTCATCACTGTAACTCCTATAGAAGCAAAGTTATAGCCTTTTAAAGATTGAAATGAAGTGAAGAAATAAGCAAAATTAGGTGAGTGATCGACAGTGGGGGAGGGTCACAACTCTGGGGGTGCTATGTAGCTTAAACTTTTAAGTTAAAAATGGTAGAAAATTAAATGAGCGAAATTTTAAGGTGTATATTGGGGGAGGGTGCAAGCCCCCCCCCCTCAAAAATTTTTTGGTTTCTTTTGAAGAAACAAAAAACTATGCCCCCCGGCAGGCCGTAGATAAACCCCAAACGGACGGAAGGGCGACCCTTTATTTATCTTTTATCAAGGATTTAAAATATGGAACTAAAACTAAATAGACCGAGAATTGGACATTTTTAAAACTGTATGCATATTTCGAACGGCCCTGTAAGTTAAAACTGACGCGGAAGGGGGGGGGGGGATTAGAAGAGACGAGCGTGAAAAATAAAACATAATAAACTAATACTTCAAATAACTGGACTTCTAAGCAAAAATATAACGATTTAACCTAGTGTCGAATTAATGGGGTGGGCCGCAGGGATTTACCCCCCCCCCCACCAGAAGTTATGAGATTTTATGCTTTTTAATGCACAAATTGCGATTCCCCCTCTCTTACAGAGCTGTAAAACATGATGCCTTCCTCCGGAGTCGCAGAAAAATACCTGCATTCAACACTCATTTAGTCTAGAAAAAAAAAATCGAAATCGAATCTAAAGATCGAAATCGAATCTAAAGATCGACATCGAATCTAAAGAACGACATCGAATCTAAAATCGACATCGAATCTAAAGATCGAAATCGAATCTAAAGATCGAAATCGAATCTAAAGATCGACATCGAATCTAAAGAACGACATCGAATCTAAAATCGACATCGAATCTAAAGATCGAAATCGAATCTAAAGATCGACATCGAATCTAAAGACCGATCTTACGGGCAGAATCGATTTTGCATTTTTACTTTCTTTTGTAACTTTACAAGAAGAGAGTATTAGATTCGTGAAAAATTTTGACTTCCCGTTTTTGATGGATTTATATATTTTAGAAGGTCTTTAACACGATTTCATGGTTTTTAAGAAATATCTGTCTGTGTGTGTGTCTGTCACTCTGTGAGTCTGTATACGACAAAAATTTCTGACCGTTCTATCTCAAGAACAAATGCACGGAATTCCACAAAACTTTAGATTTAGTTTGACCTTGCTATAAACTGAGTCTAATTAATTTTTGGTGCATATAGCCTAACAGGTGGCGCTGCTATGCTGCATTTTTTGCGATTTGCGCAACAGCTATATCTGAATAACGAATGAACGGATTTTCATCACATTTTAGATCTAGTTAGTCCTTGACATGAATTGATGTTTTTTGCATTTTGATGTATATAGCTTCTCAGATGGCGCTGCTATACTGAATTTTTCACAATTTCCACTCAGCGCCCTGTGAAAGGGGAGGGGGCCGAAAGGAAGCAGTCGTTCCGAGCACGGAAATTTAGGGGGCGCCAAATTTTTACTACTAACATCACTTCTAGCCTATCACAAGAAAATGTTAATAAGGGGGGGGGGTAAATTGGAACTTTGAACCGGGCGCAGTTCCCTTTTCGCACGCCCCTGTTTCCATTTTAGCTTTATCTCAAGAACTAATGCACGGACTTTCATAAAAATTTAGATTCAATTAGTCCTTGATATTATTTGATGCTAATTACATTTTGGTGGAAATCGCTTAAGAGATGGCGCTGCTATACTGCATTATTCATGATTAACGCAAGAGCGCTATCTCAAGAACGAATTTTCATCAAAATTCAGATTCAGTAAATCTCTGACATAGATTAGTGTTATTTAGTTCTTGGTGTAAATTGCTCTACAAGTGGCGCTGATATGCTGCATTTTTTATGATTTCGCAATAGCTGTGTCTCGCGCTTTCATGGATTTTCATCGAAATTCAGATTCAGCTGGTACTTAATAAAAATTGATCCTGATCAATTTTTGGTGTTACATCACTCAACAAAAAACGCTATTTTGCAGGGGGAGGGGAGGGGGTCTGAAGTTTCTTTAGTTCTTCTATCTTAGAAACTAATGCACTGAAATTTTGGAATTGGCACATCCGTTTATTTTATCTTCAACTTTTGAAAGAAAATAAAAATTATGTTACCTTCAGAGAAATCGATTAAAATTTTTAAAGTATCGATTAAATCGAGTTGGCCGTAGTATCGATTAAATCGATTTAAAAAATCGAAATCGCCCATCACTACTATATTGCCATTGATTATGGGACACTTGCGATTTTAGACATTTTACTAAATATCCAGAAAAATACATGAGAAATCATCTCGAAACTCTTAAAAAAACTGTATAAATATAATAGTATACTTCATACATCTCCGTGAAGATTTTTTACCGAAACTCCATAGGGGACCGTCAACAAATTAAAAAAGAATGAATATCTTTTGGATAACCCTGTCAAAACTAATGTAGCAAAAGCGCTCAAACTCTAGATTATGATTGAATGCCTTATTGCAATACACTGTGTTCATTTTTATGCAAATAGAATGCATACTCGCAGAGTAATTAAGGTTTTTATAAAAATGGTCCCAAATTTTTCCAAGTTTTTCCCTTATAATTTTCAGAGTTCTTAATAAAAAAAAAATATTTTTTTCAGAAAATATGACAAACAACATTGCACGCAGTACCTTGTAATGAGAATTAAAAAATAATAAAAATTGTATGAAAAATGAGTATGTTTACTAAATAATTTGTTACTGCGCATGCGTAAAAGATATCAAAATTTCATATGCATATTATGTTAGCTAAATGTACAGAGCAACTTTTGTAAAAGTCTCAAAACCATAGCTTAAAAATTCTGAAAGTAATCGTCTATAGAAAAAGGACAAAATCCGTTGTTTCCAAAATGAAGCAAAAAAATGAGGGATTTTATCCAAATGTAGTAGTACATCCCGTATTGTGTATTCTATATTGTCACTAATCAATGAATATACGGATACAACCCCTCTTGTTTTTCCTTCATTTTGAGAATAACGGATTTTCAACTTATTCAATTGACGATTATTTTCAGAATTTTCAAGTTATGATTTTGTGACTTTCACAAAAGTTGCTCTATACATTTAGCTAACATAATATGCAAATGAAATTTTGATATCGTTGACGCATGCGCAGTAAAAAATTATTTAATAAACCAACTCATTTTGTGTACAATTTTCATTATTTTTTAATTCTGATTACAGGGTACTGTGTGCAATGTTGTTTGTCATATTTTCTGAAAAAAATATTCTTTTATATTCAGAACTCTGAAAATTATAAGGAAAAAACTTGGAAAAATTTGGGACCATTTTTATAAAAACCTTAATTACTCTGCGAGTATGCATGCTATTTGCATAAAAATGAACAAGGTGTATTACAATAAGGCATTCAATCATAATCTAGAGTTTGAGCGCTTTTGCTACATTAGTTTTGACAGGGTTATTCAAAAGATATTCATTCTTTTTTAATTTGTTGACGGTCCCCTATGGAGTTTCGGGAAAATATCTTCACGGAGATGTATGACGTATACTATTATATTTATACACTAAGAGTTTTGAGATGATTCCTCATGTATTTTTCTAGATATTTAACAAAATGTGTAAATTTGCAAGTGTCCAATAATCAATGGCAATATAGTGTATATATATATATATATATATATATATATATATATATATATATATATATATATATATATATATATATGCACACAGGGTGTTTATAAAGTACTGGACACATTTTGATGTTTAATAACTCATAAAATAATATAGATAGATTAAAGTTAATAACATAAATGATTAGATAGACTCAAAAAGTTTCATGACCCTTGTCAATGAACTTCTACGTGGAGAATGCTGAAATCTGCCCCCGTCCGCCATTTTGATCTCTGCATTAGAAGGGGGTAGATATCCAGTGTGCAGCATTTTACTTTCTACGAGGGCCTGATATCTGCCCCCGGTATATATACCCCCATATCTGAAAGGGGCAGATATCCAATGCAGAACATTTTGTCTTCGGCGAGAACTGGATATCTACACCCAGTATATCTGCCCCCGTCCGCCATTTTGAGCTCTGCATTAGAAGGGGGTAGATATCCAGTGCTGCAGCATTTCACTTTCTACGAGGGCCTGATATCTGCCCCCATTATATATACCCCCATACCAGAAAGGGGCAGATATCCAATGCAGAACATTTTGTCTTTGTCGAGAGCTGGATATCTACCCCCAGTATATCTGCCCCCATACCTCAATTTGACGTCACAGTAGAAAAGGGTAGATATCCACTACTACAACATTTCACTTTCTACGAGAGCCTGATATCCACCCCCTGTATATCTACCCCCATACGTCATTTTGATATCACAGTAGAGGGGACGTACATACAGTGCTAGAACATTTTTACGTTCGTCGAGAGTTGGAAATTCTGAATATATGTCCCTTTCTACGTATAGTTTTTATTGTTGTTGTGAATTAATATACGAACTTGAAGAAATATGTACACGAGACGTAATGTATAATTTAAAAAATAGCGCTTATTTTGCATATTCAGTTACCAAGCCCATATTATGTCAAAACAGGCCGTAGAGCAGGGTCGTAACCAGCGAATCATGTCAAGGGTGGACTCCGAAATTTTTTTGTGGGGCTAACATCTTTTAGCAATTAATGCAGTATTTAAGCATACTAAATACTTTAAAAACTGATAAAATGAATCTGCCTATAAAGATACCCGACTAAAGCGAAATCTTTTTAAAATAGGAATTAAAAAAATCTTTCCTAAATGGAAAATATTTCGTGATCACCGGAAAATGAATTTTAATTTATTTAATTTAGCAATCTACTTGGAACTATTCCATTTTATTTTGTAGTTTTGTTTGTAGGACGTTATTACCCACATAGGCGGGTAATATATATTAATCAATACATATAACATAATATGAATACAAATAAATATAAAAAATAAACAACATTAAAAAAATAAATTAAAATTATAAATAATATAAAATTATTTAATAATACATATTTAGGAATAAAAATAAAATTTTAATATATTATTAATATGTAATTTAATATATAATGCATAATTTAATGTATATTTTATGTATATAATCTATTATGTATATAATTTAATGTATATAATCTTGTTTTTTAAAATGTGTATTTAATGCAAATATTTTTTTTTATTTTAACGTTTCTTGCTTATAAAAATGCGTGCTTATATATATATATATATATATATTAAAAATATACAGTCGACTCTCATTAATTCGAAATCGAATAATTCGAATCTTCGTTTAATTCCATCTAAACATTAAGTCCCGAAATTTTCAATGGCAGAATAATGTTAAAACATTTCATTAATTCGAACTCATTTTCTCTTGACTTCGTTTAATACGAACTAACGAGAATTCCGATTTTTCATTTTTCTTTTCTTTCTCAAGGATTTCATTTCATTTGAACAAATTTTTATCTTTGGGTTTTTTTTGAAAATTGTTCCGAATGAGTATACATATAATACAATTCATTTGGTATCCACTTTCTTAGAGCCCCATCTGTCCATAAGTGACACTTTAAAATTTTCTTCCATCGTGTTTGTTTCTAATTTTTTAATTAGTTTATGTATTTATACATTCTAATTTAATATTAAGTCATATTCTAATGATAACAGACGAAATTAATTTAAAAAACACTATAACATTAATTCCTTTGTAATAGTACCATATCAAGCATGTTTTCCATAATTCAAACTTCGGATAATTCGAACATTTCTTGTGGTCCCGAAGAGTTCGAATTAACGGGAGTCGACTGTAGTTTAAAACAAAGTTTTAGGAATCAACAACTAACTGAAATTGAAAACAAATTGTTATAATTAAAATATTATTTATAAAGTTTTGATTTTGTATAATGTGCATTTTGAAATTCAACAAGGGGGTTACATTCATTGCAAACTTATTTTAACTCGTATCTTTCGATATGTGGCTAGAAATTGTTCAAGCAATAAAACTCTTAAATAAAAATTAACAGTAAAAAAAAAATCCCCATAAAAAATTGAATATGTAAATGCTTTAAATTAATTTTTGTAAAATTCAATACTGCTCTGCACAGTTTCGTTAAACTTGCTCGAATTTAAAATTATATTTAAACCACATTTCTACATTTAAATAAATTGGGAAAAAAAGCGGATACCTTTATTATACCCATTTCGAGTATTTAAAATTTACAAGTAATTATTTTATTTTATTTAATAGATATTAAATACAATTATGTACATTGATGAAAGTATTCTCTTTCACTACATTATTGGAGCATTATATTGCAGTTCTTCAAATTAATGATACATTCACCATGAGAAAATACAATTTGAAAATCCCTCAAATACTGTTTGGCACTTTGAAAAGACAGTAATTATTTCAACAACATAATATTTCTTCGCATATCACTCGGTGAAAAATGTTCCCCAAGAAGAGAAGACAGGTGTGCTACAAGCAGATGTGATAATGACAAATACCCATCCGCATTAACCACCTTTGCTGAAAAGGGGTGATCATACCTTTTAAACTTCTAGTAACTAATCCAAAAAAAAAAAAAAAAAAAAAAAAAAAAAAACATGCTTTTAAGGAAAATGCTATTAATGAGCAAGAAATGTCAGGAAAATTAATTTTAACATAAGTCTTAAATTTCTTAAAAGAATTTTAAGAAAATTAGCAACATAGTTCGATTTGATTATTTTTTCCAGAAATAATTACCTTTCGTTAAATAAGGTACCCTGGGGTAATAACGCCACGTTAAGGTTCTACCAATTTTCACGTCTCAGTTTTAGTTTGTATTTTTCAAACAAATACGTATTAAAATGAGACACTAAATTCAGCGTGAGAAACCCTCTATCTGTTTTGATTTTGAATCGGTATGTCTGCAGACGACACGGCGCCATTTTACTTTCACATTTAATCCTGCTTTCTAACTGTCTAATTGCAGTTAAAAGAGCAAACACAAGGTAAAGGTAAGCAATATTCTTCTTGTTCTTTGTAATTTAAGATGTAAGATTAAAAAATGTTTGCATATGCTTTTTAAAATTAGATCATATTTTTAACAGTGTACAGCCATTTTAAGAACAATAACGATATGACCGAATTTTACGAGAGGTATTTCTTTTGTATAACAGTTGTAATCAACTTTCCTTATACAGCTTTGTTTATGTGTTAGCTAGCATAGTTAAGCATTTATGCTATGCATTAAATTGTATAATTCTGATGTAATTTAATATCATGAATAGCTTATATTTGTTATTTTGTTAAGAAAACTAGAAACTCCGAATTAAATTTATAGAGATAGTTACGAGTAATTATAATTTTTGTTACAAAAGTATTTTGAAACGTGTGACCATGGCGTTTGCCCGTTCCCTAATAAAAAATATTTTCACCAGAAATTCGTTATTGAGTGTTTTTTTTTAGCTTATTGGAAGCATTATTAATAAAGAGTAAAAATCTCATAGTTTCGTTTTTTTAAATGTTGATACTGAAAGAGGTAAAGAGATTGTTATACTCTTATTTTTGTTTTTATTAAATTGGTAAAATATAATAAAAATGATGATGGGCGCCCATTTGATTACATTTAGTGGAAAAATTCAGCACTTCCAGAGGAAGGGAGGGGGTAGGAGGAGTACAGTTAAGGAAGTAATTATCGTCAGATGTACCAAAAACATTTAATTTTAATGGTAAGCGTGTATAATAAATGAGACTACACCAAAATTTAGAGGTGCTACAGCTCCATTCTGCACCCCCACCCCTTGCACACACAAAATACGGGACCTATGAAGAAGATATTTGTAAGCAGGTAAATATAGGAAATTTTGTTGTTTACCAACTAGTAATTTGTTTAAAATGTATGTTATACTGTATTGTCTCAATTAAAAGGCAGTTTACCAGCCTCTTTTCGTGAAACTATTTATTTTAAATTATGGCTGTATTAAATTTAAAATGTAGTCTTTAAATTATTTTTCATTTTGCTCTTAAAATATAAATATATAGCAAATTTCGTTGTTTATCAACTAGTAATATGCTTAAAATTTACATTATAATAAATTGTTTAATTGTATAAAATTCAAAGGAAGCTTAGCAACCTCTTTGCCTGAAACTATTTATTTTAAATTATGGTTATATTAAATTTAAAATATAATCTTTAAATTATTTTTTATTTTGCTGCTAAAATACACTAAATAAGTAATAATGTAATCTACACCCAAAAATGGTGTTTGTTTACACCAGTCGATTGCTGATGGTTCATTGCACAAATTTATTGGTAGAGTTCTTTTATACTTTTTGTGGCAACTTAATGACCACCATTTTTGTTGTAAAGGAACGCAATTTTTTTACACTGTACAATTTTAATTATTTATCCAAAACCCTGCGGCAAACTTGGCAATCTCCCATGGCAGACTGGTGCACCGCGGTATATAGGTTGAGAAATAGTGTTTAATACATTACAATCCAAAATGTGTTTTAAATCCCGTACAGCTTTTCCGTACTTGAGTATCCCGTACAGCTCTTATATGTGATAGAAAATCAAACGGAAAAACTAGATTGTTGCATGCAATCAAACGGCGAATTTTAATAAATATTTAATAAAATATTTAAAAGAAAAAAAAGGAACAAAAAATCATGCTTTAAGCATTAATTATGAAACACATTCCAATTTTTCACGAATAGTTTACAAAGCTTCACAGTTTAATAAAGTGAAAAATAATGACTAAGTAAACTACTTTAAAAAACGCATAACACATTTCAGCAATTATCATGAATAGTTGGAAAAATATCTTTTATGCAACTCTGCATATGATCCATAGATGTGTATGCATACAACATAGTATGCTAAAGTTTAGTTCAGTTAAAAAACGCATAATACAGTTTTTAATTTCCTTTCGGAAATTTCCTTCAATAAGCGGAAATGTGCTCAAGATCTTTTGTGTTGCCCTGTTTATTATCTATATAATTTACAAACACCAAGTAGTATGCAAAAAAATTAGTTTAATTTATAAAACTCGTACCAGAACTTAAAACGCATTTTCTGCAATTATTGTTTTTAGACGCATTTTATTGTAACAGAATACCAGAATACTTCTGTGCGTCCTTCTAAATAAAAGATGAAAGTTATGCACATTGTATTCTATAGCAGACTTCTTGTTGTGCACCTGATATATATATATCATTTTTAATATGCTTTAAATAATGTCATATCATTAAAATACACCGCAAATGTTTTCCCCTCCATTGGACCGTAATGAACTATAATTCTTCGAGTATGCCTGAAAATGAGCTATGAACACGAATTTGATTCATTTTTAATATTGAAGATTCCATGGTAAGCTTTCTTAACATACATCAATTACATGTCAATCTGAGTATATTTCCTCGAGTTAAAATACTGACACATAGACGACAGACAGGCAGACAGAAAAAGCACATTCATGTTCTCTTCTCAAATTTGAGGAAAAATTATAAAAATAAACCTAAACTGAAATGAATGTGTTTAAAGATTTCATTTTAGTAGCGCCAACAGTCTGGATCAGTGTTACAGTAATAGCTCTACCATTCAAATTGGAATTTTAATCTGACATTGCCTCTGCCTTATCTTTGAATATATAATTATTTTAATAAAACGAAAATCTTAAAAATTTAGCTACTTTTTACCTACACAATTCATGTAAACTGCTTTAAAGAGTATGAAAATAACAAATAGGATGGAAATATGTATGAAAGAAGATATATGAAAATATGATATCAGGTAATGAATAAAGACTAGATACTGGATGTGTTGATTGCAAATTGTGGAAAAAATTCTTTCACATTAAATATATTTAAAAAATTTATATAAATCTTTATTAATCATAAATTCTTTACAAATTCTATTTTAAAACAGGAAATATATCTTCTAGAAATGTAACAATTTCTTTCAGAATGAAACAAGAATAATTCACGATTGAAGACTTTAAAAAATGATATTTAAAAAATGTATAAATTTATAAAAATATTACATTTAGAGGGTGTCCAGCGAATAAGATCCTGATTTCAAAATTAAATTTTTCATAAACAAAGATCAATAGAATTATGCGGTAAACGGTTTGTTTATTAGGTAAGCTGTAAAAATGTTATACAGAAATTTCGGACGGTGAATACTTTGAAAAAAATGTGTTCTGATTACAAAAATTCTTGATTTGACATTTTTCTTGTTTTAGATTGCTTGCAGGGAACGAGTTTTTCGGGGTACAATGCTATATTTCAACAATTTTTGGAATTAAATTTTAAAAATTTCGAAATTCTAAAAATTTTGTTCGAAAAATTGTTTAAATATGGTACTGTACTCCAAAAAACTCGTTTTCTACAAGCAACCTAAAACAAGAAAAATGTCAAGTCAAGTATTTTTTGTAATCAGAGCAGAATCTTTTCAAAATATTCCTTGATCGAAGCTTCTATATAAAATTTTTAGAGATTACCTAATAAACAAACCGTTTACCGCACAATTCTATCGATCTTTTTTTTTTTTTTTTTTTTTTTTTTTTTTTGAGAAATTTTATTTTGAAATTGGGGTTTTATTTGCTGGATACCCTGTATATAGTGTATTCATTTTACTGTATTTATCCGTTCAATGACAGTTCATCTTCTTCCGCAGGTAGAGACACATTTGCACCAGGAAGTAAATCAACATATTTCGCATATTTTTCAAGGAGAACGTTTTCTTCATTAACTAAGTTGACTTCTCTCCCGTCCGACTTCAAAAGTTCTTTAAATTCATTAAAATCTTCATTTGCTTTTTTGAATAGAGTAAGAATATCACCAATAGCTTTTTTATCCTTTGAAAAGTCAATTACGATGCGTACAATATCTTTTGGTAAGTCAGAGGGATCGAACCATTCACAAATATTTTGAATTATGATGCCTTGATGTGCAATAACATTGCGTAGATCAATACCCTCAAAAAGTCCTGCAGACTTTTCCCATTGCTTAGTTTTTTTCTTAAAGAGATTCATGCAATCCAGAACCAACATTTCAGTTGCTATCCGAGCATTTTCATCTTCCACATAACGATTAAAGATATGCTTTTCCAGGAATCGATTTTTATTTGTCCATAAGTCCATGTGTTCATTTTCCTCATCTATTAACACTTTTTCTAAATGTTTAATACGATTTAAAAGATGCGACAAACGATTGCTCAATATTTTCTTTTTTGGGCGTTTATAAACAAGATAATCAAGCTTTTCGCGATCATCGTCTGGAAGTCGAAGTCTTCTGCAAAATCTATCAAAGTCTGCCCTTTTTGGAGGATGTTTTGCAAAAAATGTCTCGAATTCTCTAATTGGATCAAATTTATAAAGGATATCAAGAGCATTATCATCTTCTTTTTTCTTATAAAATTTGGAAAAATCATTCCATTCCTTTTGAAATAAAAAAGAAATTCTTAGTTTTGAGAGTTCTTCTCCATTCTTCATACAATTGTTATATATGCTTCTTACTAATTTGTCTCTTTTTTCTAAATCTCCTCTTATTTTCTCTGTCAAATTGTGCTTTATGCTTTCTTTATCTCCATTGGTTGAATGAGATGGAGGTTTAAGTAATCTGAAAAATTTTTCTATGTTCTGAAGTTTGTTTAACTTAATACCAACTTTATTGGTTTTCATGCGCGAAATAAGCATGTTACAGTCATTTATCGTATCTTCAAAGACATCTTTGAAATCATTTAAATTGTCCAAATTCATGCTTATTTCCAATTTAGTAAGTATGACATTTACAGGCTTTTCGTAACTTTCTTTATGCGTTGAATTTAATTCCAATTTATCTTTCAACAGTTCAATTAAGTATTTTGCAGGTTTTAGCGTTTCTTTAAGTTTTTTTATTTCTTCTTCTTCTGAATTCTTCGATTTACCCTCGTTAAATTCGTTAATGTTTTCATCAAATTGCTCTTCTAAATGTTTTAAAACACATTCAAAAACATTCATTAAGTTATAAAAAGAAGAACTGGGACAGCATTCATTTTCAACATCAAGAATACTTTGGATCATTGCTGGAATGTTTTCATGAAATGTTTGTTTGAAAATATCACAATGACTTCCTTTTTTATTTGTATCCGACAAAATTTTCCCTACATGAATGATATTTTTTTCAAGCATAACGTTTAACAAAGGCTGTAAATAATCATGCATGCTTCTAATATCATCTTCAACGCCTTTAAATAGAAATATATCATTCTCGAGGTGGATTTTTTGAGTAAATTCTTCGCTTGTAAAGTGGGATAAATTATTTCTTATGTCATGGAATAGTTTTCTCACATTCTTTGGTACATACAAAGATAAAAACCACTTAACATCAAAATCAGCATCTGGTTCCATTTTCATAAATTCTCCGATCACTTGAAGAACTCTTTCAATAATAAATACAGGTAGCATTTTCCAATCTGACCCTTCTGTTATGTTTAAGACTCTTTTTATATAGCCAGTTAATCGTTTGATGAGAAAATAATTTTTAATTTCTGGGTACTCGTGTAAAGTATAATAAATTTCTTTTCTGGGAACATTACTTCTAATAACATTTTCATCTATTGCAGTATTTATCAAATCATAATAAAAATGTTTTATTTTGTCAAACTCGGTTTTTCTAATATCGAATGGAATTTCAAAAGCGCTAGTAGTAGAGATACTTTCCAACTTTTTAAAATAGTTACAATTTTTAATTCGTCTGTTAAATATATCGTGACATAGAAGAAAAATAAAAAAACTAGACTCAACATCGGCATATCTATACTTATTTGCTAATTTTAAATTCTTTTGTAATTTGAAAATATAATCAAAAAAGAGCAGAGAAACATCTACATCAATTACATCAAAATAGTGCTTGTATACCACATAATTTTCCAAATTTGCTTCTTTCTTCCAATAAGGATTATTTGAATATATTTCTAAAACATTAAGCAGTATATCGCGTTGTTGTTCAATTTCTTGGATTTTCCTATCATTGCTTTGATTACTTGTTCCATTAAGAATATTTATAATTATTTCATTAACTTCAATTCGCAAGGAAATCAATGAATTAAGAACCCTAACATTTTCATCAGTATTATCTTCACTTAATTTTTCCGCATCATCACACAATGTTCTTTGTAAAATAATCAAATCAATAATCACTCGTTTGCTAGGTTTTCTAATTGATAAACCATCTTCTGCACAGAAAAAAATTCCAAGGTGATACACACTAATGCATAAGTTTGTCTTTCTGCTGACTAAGGCATGGTAAAAGGCGGATCGTCCATTAGAATCTTTTATTGCAGGATCTAGTTGAAAACCAGCATCAGTCAGTTTGCTTATTACAGAAGGAGAGACACACAAACCTTCAATAATGTCTCTCTCGTCGCTGTTTAGAATAGCAATTAAAAAGTTTTCGCTGTCTTTTACTGTTCGCCATATCTTTCCAAATTTTTCTACTTCTACGTTTATCTTAGATAATGCATTTTCCAAAGCATCTTTTCTCCATTTTTCACAAAGACTTTCCTCTAAACCAAAACTATTCTTTACTTCCCCTCGTCTTGACTTAAATAATATAATGAAATCTGAAGGTGTATCACATGGAGAAAAAGTATCGTATGATTTCATATCTTTCGCAAATAGATATATATTGCAACTCAGAAATTCTGAAGCATGCTTTAATTTCATTTTTGGATCCATTTCAGTCTGATAGGCTACGTTATCGGTGCTTGCTTGAAGTTTATTTTTAAAATTTTTCACAATATTTTTTAATATATCATTGTGAAAAAATGAAACACTATTTATGAAAGGGTTAAAGCTTTCAATAATTTTTTCAATATTGTCTTCTGGATTAATAAAATGTTAATTTTTTCGGATAAATGTTTTGAAAGTAGGCAAAGAACGATTGCCCATTCAATCTTGTCACATTGTGGAACACGAATTTCCCACACATTTTCAATTAAAAATTCAAGTTGATTTTGCAATCGGCAATAACTAAGCACGTTTATAGACATAATTATTTTTTCAATTTTATTTCAATACATAGATAAAATTGTTCTTGTTTTTTCACATATTTAATACGACGCCTGAGAATTTTATCCCATTCACATTGGCATTTTGTATTTCTCGGAATCTTTTGACTTTGACATATATTTCTCAGGCAATAAATGATGTAGTTTCCTGTAAAAAAAAAAATAGAATCAATAATAATAAATAAAAAAAAACAAAAAAATCATGCATCCCGCATTGATTATTTAACATTTTCCAACATATTCAGAATACAGTAACAAAATTTCATAGTTTATAAATATGAAATAGGATGTCTAAAGAAACAATTTGAAAACTCATAACGCATTTAAAACCCAATTTCTGCAATTAAAATCAATAGTTGAAAAAACATTTTTTTTTTTTTTTTTTTTTTTTTTTTTTTTTTTTTGGGGGGGGGGGGGATTTGATTCACAGACTTGTATATGATCTGTGAATTTTTATGCATATTGCATAAACACCGCGACTGTTACTACATATACATAGAAAAATGTTGTGCTGCCTTGATTAACAGAATTTTTGGGATTTTTTCTATGCCAAGTAATACTTTAAATAAAAAATAGTTCAATTTAAAAACGCGTATTACATCTGAAACGTGCTTCAAGCAATTTTTGTTCACAGGCTCCAATAGTTCAGTTTCTTCTGTAGTCAAATACTTTTGTGTGTCCTTGTAAATGAATGATATATTTTATCCAAAACCTATTCTACTGTAAGCACCATACAGTTCACCTCAGTGATATATAAAATTTTCAGCATGTTTAAAATACTGTAATATTATTAAAATACATCGCAAAGGATTTTCTCCCCATAGATCGTAGTGTAACGGAATTATTTTGAATGACTCCGTAAACCGTAAATGCTATATTCTTCATCTGCAATACCGAATATGCCATAGTAATATCGAATAACTTCTCTCAATTTCATGACAATCAGACTAAATTTAAGCGATTTAGAGCATGGATAGAGAAGACAGACAAACCGAATTCATAAACACTCTTCGACTTTGTTGGAAAGTATTAAACAGATAATTTCTTAAATAATATCATAATTCATTTTATCGTTAAATTTATTTAAACATATTGCATAAAAAATTGAATAATAATAAATATATATATATATATATAAATAATAAAACAGCATATGTTGTATTTTGATTAACATGCTTATATCTGACAGCAGAATTATTACACTGTTAGAATTTTAAATATTTTATGTAGTAAATTTAAAGATGATGTAATTTTAGAAAATCAACAAGTTGGAATTTGCACGTCAAATGTGACAAGTGAAGTGCGTTCGTACTATGACTAGTTTTTTAATATTCAGATCTTTATGGAATAGCTGTTGCACTCTCACGACTATACATATTAAATTCAGTAATACTGAAATCTCATTGCTCCATCTTAAACAGTACGTAATCACCATGGCACACACAGAATCAATACCAGTCACAGAATATAACTGAATTAATTACATATGATAGGATTTAATAGAATGAAGAAAACTTTTATTAGTATATTTTTAAATTTTGATTCGATCTTCATAAAATTTAAATGATTTGACAAAATTCTTCAACAAACATATACATTAATTTCCAAACCAGTCGATTGAGCAGTTTATATATATGTTGTTATTTAACTAAAATTTAATTAAGAGTAAAACGCGCTTAAAAGTGGGGAAATCACACTCCCAGAGATTATCTGCCATAGATGGTAATGCATTTAATTGCATGGCCTTGTACATTATATTTATATATTCTATAAACATATCTTAGTATACTAAATGAAATCAGCGTAAAAATGCATAATTCATTAAAAAAAAAAAAAAAAAAAAAAAAAAACCCTTTAAGCACTTTTGTTCATATTCAGTAACCCAAACGAATTCTTTTGTGTAGCTTCGTATGATCTACATTTGTAAATACAATGTTTAATGCAAAAATCTAGACTTAAAAACTCATATCAGAATTAATAAGAAAAGATAAATTCTACTTCAAGCATAGATTATGAAAAACTTTCCAACATATTCAAAATACTATAATAAATCGTACAGTTTAATAAATTAAAATATTATGTCTCAATTTTACTATATAGAAAAGTATAACACATTTTAAAATCCAATTTCAGCTGTTCCCGTCAACAAATGAAAAAAATTTCAGGATTTTTAGCAGCCCTGTATATGATACAGAGATTTGTATCGATTAACTATAATGCGTTCCGAAATTTAGTTCACTTAAGAAATACATATACGTTAGGTGAAAATTTCCCTTCAGCAATTTACTCTAATACGGAGAATTTTACGTGAATTTTGGAATATGGAGAATTTGTGCAGCCCTGTATATGAGGTTACATTAAATTGTATTATATACAGCCCTGTATATTTATGTACCACGAGAAAAGTATACGTAAAAAACAGCCAAATTTAAAAGGGCAACTCGAAATTGAAAACGCACTTCCAGCAATTATTATTCAAAGACAGTATTGTAACTGATTCTTTTTGTGTGCACCTGTAATTAAACGACAAATGCCATGAATACCCTATTCTATCGTAATCATATTGTAATGAAAGTCAGTGATTCATATCAATTTTAATACATTCGAAATAGCACAACCTCGATAAAATACTCAGAAAACGTTTTTTTTCCCATAGACCATAATTTAATGGAATTCTTTTGGGTTCCCCTGTAAATGAACTATTAATCCCACATATTTCATATACAATACCAAACATACCTAGGTGACAATAAATAAGGTTTATCAATTACATGAAAGTCCGAGTACATTTACGGGTGTTAGAGAGTGGACAGACCGAGTACATAAACACTTTTCAACTTTGTTGGAAAATATTAAATTAGATTAGGACCAAATACAATTACCTTAATAAATATTATAATAGCCTTGTATATGAGAATTATACATAACGCGTAAAATGCAAAGAAGAAAAAAAGTTAAATTTAAAAGCGCATACCGAATTTTAAAATGTACAGTCCAAAAATTATTGTTCAAAGACAGTAATGTAACCGTGTCCTATTAAATAAGAAATGCTTTGAATGTCTGTTCTAATTTGTTTGTAGGGAAATTCAATGATTTATATCAGTTTTAATAAATTTAAAATAGCGTGAAGTCACTAAAATACTCTACAAGCGATTTTCTCCCATATATCATAATGTAATTAAATTATTTTGAGTGCCCCTGTAAATGAGCTATTTATCGTACATACTCCATACGAAATTCCAAACATACTTTGATGACTCTAAATAAGCTTTATCAATTGCATGAAAATTCGAGTATATTTACAAAAGTTAGAGCGTGACAGACGATTAGACAGCCAGCCAGACAAACCGAATGTATAGACACTTTTCAACTTTGTTAAAAAACATTTCCAGCAATCGTCGTCAATGTACAGTATTTCGGGTACAGTTTAACATCCGAAATCTTTTGTGTGTCCCTGGATATATTATGCATTTTCTATTATGCAGGAAGTAGCTTGTAGTAAACCTCAGCAACGTATATAAATTTCATTATATGTCAAATAGTTGAACATTATTAAAATACGCCGCAAATAATGTTTTTCCCTATATCATTATCTGAAGGAATTCTTTTGTGGGGCCATGAAAATGACTAATAAATTTTCTTTACGCCGTATATTCTACAAAATGTATATTTTAGCACGCTTCATAAATACATATCAATTTCATTTTGTTGTAATCTCTTATGTAATACCGTCTTAAAAGGTTTTTCGATAAAGAATTTTTTAGATTTTTAAGCCTACAAGCTTTGTAAATGGATTACTGGTATTAATAACAATTCAGATATTTAGATACAAACGTAGATCCATTAAAACATTAATATAGTTTTAGTTTACAACAGATGTATAGAATTAAATGCAAGAGAAACTATTTTAAAATGAGGTCCCTGTACTATGCAGTCTATGTCACTTTTATTTAAAGTGAACAATATAAACGTGAAAAAGAGGCTGTAATGATTTTTTTTTGTCAGAACTCCTCGCACAAGACAAAATTTTAAACATACCGACGTAAAAATAAATATGTGTTAATAAGAAAAATTATTCGTGAATAAAAGAAAGGAAAATCAATATTAAAAATATTATGGGGTGAACTCGAAATTTACGAGTAAAAAATTCGCTAGATTTAGCAACACTGCATATCCTCCCCCCACTGCATATCCTCCCAATATATATCCTCCTCTAGTTATTTAAAAGAAGGAGAAAAGTTATGTTTTTGCCCTTCAAGATTTTTTGTCTTTTCTCAAATAAAAACATATTTTTGTATTTATTATTATTATTTTTAATAATTTACTTGTTATCGTAGATGTAAATTTGAATTGGATAAATGACTATCAAAATTATCAGAATCGACATTTTCATGTTGACATAAGTGATTTCTGTTTTATGTCTTAACAAAATCCTCTGAAGTAATAACAATTCAACTAAAAATGTTTTTCCACAGATGTGAGATCTCATCCTGATGTGTTTTTTATTTTTTTTATTTTTTACTCTTGCTACAAAGTTGGAGTATTATTTTCTCCTTTTCATTCCTAGCAATGTTTGTTTGGCTGCAAAAGATATCATGATTACAGTGATTTGATTCTTACCATTGTTTTACTTAGGATAATATAAACACAAAACTAGTCTCTCATGGATTTCGATTATATTGACATTCTTCATAGCACCAATTCGTAGGAAGTAATTATTTGGAGTCTGGATTTTGACACTATACTCCGCTCGCTAGTGTACAAACAGAGACTAAAGCAAGGGTAGGAGTGGAACTAAGACGGAACGGTGTCTATTCTACATTTATTCGCATATAGCAAATAATCAATGAAATCAAAAGATATAAATAAAATTATTACAGTATTACCATTTTGTATAGAAGAAAAAATATAAAAATCAAAATGATAAAAATAAATGTTTACCATTAAACGTTTAAATACAGTATATCCCACCGAAATAAAGTCACGGTGATTTTGTACCGTAATTGGACACGAAACAAATATATGAGAACGAAACAAATATATTAAGAAAGTCTGTATATAAATGCATATTTGCAAGGAGTAACTTACTCAATGCCCCACTTGGTGAGGAAAAAAATGAATGTATAAAAAAGAGGGTGAAAAAAGTGCACTGCTGAAATAAAGCCACTACTTTTAATAGTCAATATGTGTGCCATGCTTATATATGACTTGGGAATACCATTTAATAATCACTGGAAGATAATAACAACAATATTATCCCAGGTCACCCTGATGGCGGCCTTCAGTTCTGTCACACACTTGAACTGTCTGCCATTGTCATTTAAAGTTCTATTGTGGATTCCTCATATATTTTCTTGGGGATTGATGTGGATATAGAGGGAAGCCATTAAAATGGCATATCCCCAATTATCCAAAAAACATTCCTAGGAGAATTTTGCAAAGGTGATGGATCGTTTTGCTGTTGGAAAATCCAAATTAATCCATCAATTATCTTTGCAGTTGGCAATAAATGGGTTTCTAGCCGTTCATGGTAATCGGTAGCCAACGTGCGGTCTGAGATAAAAGCCAGGTTCAGTTTAACATCATAACCGAATACTCCCAATACTATTAATAAGTCTCTAACTTTCGGTCTTTTGGATGCATTCTTTTCAGTGATGAATCGAAATTCTGCATATAGCGTAATTTTCGTCGAATCTTCATCTGGAGAGAACGTGGAGCTCGCTATCCTCCCAGCTACGTAAAAGAAATCGACAGATTTGGTAGCAAAGGAATCGTTGTCTAGGCGGTATAATGTTGGGGAGTTGTTTAACCACTGCACGTCTTCGATGCGGGTACTGTCAATGCAGATCTCTGCAAGGATGAGTTCCTTGAAGTCTATGTGAGATTGTTCCGTGGTATTGTCGGCCTAGATTTCCTATTTAATGACGATAATGCGAAGCCACACAGAGCTCACACCGTTGATGATTTTCTTGAAGAAGAGAATATTCGCCGTATGTATTAACCCTCGACATCTCCGGGCCTCAATCCAACTGAACATCCTTGGGATGGTCTAGAAGAAGTCACTGCACAGCGTAACCCTCTCGAAGGACTCAGAAGGAGTTAAGAGCCCACAATAGTCACAGGAAAAGTACACAAAAAGACCCGGATGACCATGTAAAGTCTATGGGAGCGTTCTTTCCTAATATCTCGTTCAAATTTTAATATTTTGACATGATTTTTTTTGCATAAAATAGTTCAGGACGATCCACAACCGGGCTAGTTTTTACTTTTTCGATTTTGGTTTTAAATTTTTTTTAAAAAATTACTTTAATTTTCAAAACCGGTTTAAACCGGTTCTGAAACTGAAACTATCATAATATAAAAAAATTAAAACCAAAATCGAAAAAGTAAAAACTAGCCCGGTTGTGGATCGTCCTGAACTATTTTATGCAAAAAAATCATGTCAAAATATTAAAATTTGAACGAGATATTAGAAAAGAACGCTCCCATAGACTTTACATGGTCATCCGGGTCTTTTTGCGTACTTTTCCTGTGACTATTGTGGGCTCTTAAAAGCCGCACTTTTGTTTGTTTATTTATTTATTACATACATTCGACTTGTGTGCTCGACATGAAAACCTGCTTATAAGTCACCGTCAATATACAGGGACGAGATAGCACAAGGAAATGTTACATTACAAGAGAAATACAACCAAGGAGTGTGTGCAATGGAGCCAGTGGGATTCGAACCCATAATCTCCTACGCTCGCAAGCGATTAGCAGCGTGCTATCTTAAGGCCCCTGTCCTCGCTCGAGGAAACGCTCGCGAGCTAATGCTATTCCTATGGGGAAGCATTTTTCTAATAACTCTTTCGCATTTTGACATTTTTGAATAATTTTTTTTGCATTGGATAGCTGAGGTACATGCAGACAGCGCACCTTTTTTACTTTTTTGATTTTGAATGCAGATATATTTTTAAAAAAGCACTTTCAGTTTCGAAACCGGTTTTGAAAGTGAAATTAACTTTGTAAAAAATATCTGCAACCAAAATCGAAAACGTAAAAAAGGTGCGCTGTCGGCATGCATCTCAGCTATCCAATGCAAAAAAAAATATTCAAAAATGTCAAAATGCGAAAGAGTTATTAGAAAAATGCTTCCCCATAAGAATAGCATTAGCTCGCGAGCGTTTCCTCGAGCGAGGACAGGGGCCTTAACCACTGGGTCACGAAGACCCCTCCACCCCCACCCCCCCCGCGCTTTTGAAAGAATGGACTTTGTTGCGAAAAACATTTATTGATGCTCTCATAAACAGTATGAGAGCTCGTAGTGAGGCTAGTATAGTGTATGGTGATCGCATTCTATATTAGACAAACTTTTTTCGAGATGTATGCTTTATCTATAATTCATGATTTAATACTTTTTTACATACCCTGTATTTTAATTAAAAATCTACATATTTTCCATATTGTTATGTTGGTATACTTTTTATCTGTAATATATCTCTGTGCCAGATTTCGTGACAACACAATGAATAGTTCATCAGTTTTCACAGATTTTATGTTTGTGATCTTAATTTTTGATATGAGTGTATAAAGTAATAAATTTACGAAAATAAGTAAATAAATGATTTGATGGAGAATAAGGGCTGAAATTTAAAACTGATAAAAGTCAGAATCTTGAAATGGTTTTTGTGTATATTTTTATCCATAGAAAGGAAATTTAGTATCAAAACTTTTCTGCCGAATCTTAGTAAGTTATAAAAATGAATTACAAAATATGTCAGTGTTATGGATTTTAAAGGAAAATATATGAGTCTCTTCAAGTCTTTTCTCGAGATAAAAATACAGATCATATAAATTATTTGTTAAACTTTCTCGTAATATTTGGAAAGGTACAATTAAAAAACTATTTTTGCATTAAAATGGAAGAAACCTCATTGAATTACAGAATTGAATTAAAAACACATATGACAGAAAAATCACTTCTTTAATAAGTGAAAAATGGGAAATAAATAATTGTTAGTGTTCTGCATTAGCTGAATAAATTTAATTTTAAGTAATAAGTATATGTTTTATAATGTGCGTGTGTGTGAGAAAGGGGGGGGGGGATCGTGGTTCTAGAGATGCTTAGATAGAGTGTGGCCAATAAAAGGTTATGAACCGCTGATATAAATCCTTAAGTTAGCAAAAAATACGAAATCCGTTTTAATTAAATTCATCTTAATAGGAAAATTTCAACTTGCAGCACTCGAACTCGAACTAAAAAACTTTTGTTTATAGCAAAACGCGTTACGCCCAAGCTCTGATGTCTACATGCAAAACGCTTAATTAAGGTTTCCTTTTAAATTTTAAATCGCTAAAAATGAACGGATGATAGTGAAAAACTAATTAAAATAATTAGACTTAAAAAAAAAATTATGATTTGTCGTGTGACACGGTTATTCAGCTGTAAGTACACAAAATTTGTAGTATCTGACTTAAATTGATTTTATGTATGTACTCTGTGACGGACGGGCAGACAGAGAACAGAGAATAATAAAGTTTTGTCAGATGGACGAAACTCTAATAAGTAGGTAAGTGTGATCGTAGATCACACAGAGGGTTTTGTAATATTTCTTTCAAAACAACTTATCCATTAATTAATAAATCCAAATTGTTAATTTATAATTATTAAATTCTTACATAGATAGTAGCATCAATAAATTTGATTTGAAACCATATATAAAAGGAAGTATAAGTCAAATTAAGAATGTTAGAATCAAATTATTTAAATAAAATCTAAAATTCTAATTTTTTTAAAAATCCGTAAAAAAAAAAAAAAAAAAAAAAAAAAAAAAAAAAAAGAGCGGAGATATACATAAAGTTTTAAATTCCTCAAAACGAAAAAATATTGTTTAAATGAAACTTGAAATGCTGAATCATTAATAAATCGATCTAGTTTTTTTTAAAATAGAAAGAATATTGAATTAAAAGTTTTATAAATGTCAGACGAATATAAATGTAAACCATTAAATTAAAAAAAATACGAAATATACTCTAATTAAATCCATTTTAATATGAAAATTTCAAGTTCCAGAATCGGAGTTCGAACTAAAAACCATCTGTTTACTAGCAAGATGCTTTACCTCCAAGTTATAATGTCTAAACGCATATCGTTCAAATTAAAGTTTACCTTTAAAATTTAAATCGCAAATATGAGCGGATGACTAAATTTAAGGGAAACAAAATACTTTTTAAAAATTTATGATTTGTCGTGTGACACGAAGTATTCAGCTGTAAGTACACGAAATCTGAAGTGTCTGATTTGTACAATTTTTGTGTACGGACTCTGTGACGGACAGACAGAAAGAGAAGAGAGGCGAATTGGGTTTTGTCAGATGAACGAACCCTAAAAAGTAATCCCGAAACCAAGCCCGGACCGAGTGTCGTGGAAAATTCGGCTGGGCCCTTGAAGACACTTACACTCAATAAGCAAAAGGCTCCTTCACAAAATTTTATAAATTTGGACAATAAAGTTCTTATGTATTTAGAAAAAAAAATCATGTTTTAAGCATACATTACGAAACACTTTCTAACACTTCTTGAAATCTTTAACAAAATTTGGTAATTTAGGGAAATAAGGTTACAGTCCATAGCCAAATATACATTCCAATACTTTTAAAAGCCCTGTATTTGATCTGTCGGTTGATATATATGTACTATAAATTTGAGAAATTTAGTTTAGCAAGAAAATGCCTAGCAGGTTAAAATTTCTCTTTCAGCAATTTATATTAATGAAAAATATATGTAGATGGAAACATATTCCAATACTTTTGTTCAGCCCTGTAGTTTACCTAGTACCTTTATTGCACGCCAATATTTAGCTTAAATTTATTTTAAAATTAAATACTCTTAAGACTACTAAAATTACATTCTTAGAAAATATTATTCATAGGCGTCTATGATGGCAAAATATGAGAATAAAGCCACCTTTTTATGAGATTGGCCGGATCGTATTGCAATATTGTGGAGAATACCAGGTTCACATTTTACATTTTTTCTGGAATGAAGTGATTCACTCATTTTCTGATGAAGAAAACTCAGTTCTCAAACATCTTGACTAAATTGTTTTTATTTTTGAAGAATACCAGAAATAAGAGCATATCAAAACACTTGGAATGCAGTGTATTCACACTAAACGTTCACAATCGGTATAATCGGTTACAATCGGTATTAAAAGAAACATTATAATTTTTCGACGACCACAAATTGTGCATGTTGACAGAGTCCGCAATAAAACGTAATCCAAATAATCGTCCACATAAGAATGCAGCACGCTAACATAAATGTCATAGAACATAATAATGAAAATATTTGTCATTTTGACAACAGCGAGTGTGCGTGTTTACTTCACCAAGACAAAACGTAAAACTGACAAAATTTTCACATGGCATAGAATAGATTCCCAATCCGAGAAAAAAAAGGACAGATAAAAAGGACCATTATATGATAAGCAAAGAGGAAATTTTAAAAATGAGTGTTGTCAAGAATACAGCATTTAT
The DNA here is from genome assembly GCA_964019185.1 of Maratus speculifer. NCBI lineage: Eukaryota > Metazoa > Arthropoda > Arachnida > Araneae > Salticidae > Maratus > Maratus speculifer. The sequence continues at coordinate 373,479,605 of OZ025289.1, forward strand.
CGACAGAGGCGAAAATGCGCAACACCAAGAAACCCTAAACGAAATTACACAACCGGTAACAAATTTAAGTTCTTTATACAAGACAAAATGAAATGATTGGGAAATAAAAATAGCAGTTATTTAAAAAAAAAAATACTTAATTCGTTTGATATTCAATCAACTGAAGAACAAGTAAGAAAAATCTAGAAATGGAATGATATTTTAAAACTAATTTATTATTTGTTTTTTTTTTATTTATTATTATTATTTTATATGCACTTGGAGACGAACACACAATAACAATAACTATTAAAAAATGCTTTTATTTTAGAATTAAATTTTAAAAGAGGGGGGGGGGGACTAACATTTGAAAAATTAATAGAAATATATATAATAGAATATGTGCTACATCACAGCGTCCATGTATCCAATTCTATGCGTGGCCTTGTATATCATTTTATCTATATTGTACAAAACATTTCTTACTAAACTGAAAAAGCACTTCAGCGTAAAAATGCATAGCTTATTTAGAAAACACCTTTAAAATTAAGGGCAACCAGCGATTTGTCCGATATTGAATTCGATGATTCCATTAATGAGGATTTTAGAATATTTAATTAACATAATATAGAAGTGGGTTAGTCAGATGAAAGAGATACTAAAGAAAGCAACATAAATAAATGTAAAGCGACACCAAGAGGTGAAAAAAAAATAAATAAATGAAACAATATTTACATGGAAGAGGTCTTTGAAATAAATTATTAGGGTATATTAAGGTATTTTTATTCAATTTGTTAAATAGTAATTTGTGTATGATTTTAAGATAAAATTTATGAAAACAATAAAATAAGTTTAATCATTAAAAATTGTGATAATGGATGTTTTTTTAATATGAAGCATATTTGATATTATAAAATAAAAATTACTTAAAATTATTTAGTTGTTTATTTTTTTTCCAGATTTTTTGTCAAATATTCCAGATGCACCTATAGTTATTCAACAGCTTGAACAAGATGTGCAACAAAATTTAAATTATAAACCTAATGAATATGTAGCGATATCATCTCAAATGATCAGTATAAAGCGAATTATTGGCTGAAAGTAATTGGCTTGGCCTTTTGTTTGACACTAACGTTCTCACCTCCTTATCCCGAGATCCCCAGATCAAATACAACTGGCGCCAATCCACTCACTCTCCTGAAATACTATTAAATTATGTAGATGAAAAATATATAGATGCTGATTAAAAATTTAAAATATATAGACGATGATTTATAAAACAAATTGCTGATTGTACTTATAGAACCTATGAAAAGAAAAATGGAAAATATCCCGATATAACTGCGTCTAAAGGTAAAACCTTCACAGGTATGATCCTCAATGTATCAAAAAAAAAAAAAAAGTCCAAACATATGCTATAGCTTGCACTCAGGGCTGGCAAGTTTCTGCCGGGGCGGTTAAAACCAGCGGTTAAAACCGGCATGGCAAAAACTAGTTTCTGCCAGTAAGTAGCAAAAACTGGTTGAAACTAAGAAATAATACTAATAAGAACTAAACTGGGATGATTCTTAATTCACATATATATTTAATATATAAAATATTTAGTTAAAAAATTAAAACAAAGATTATGAATGTTATTCAAAGTAGCAAAAAGTTTCAAAATGATCATATATACTTTATTTCCATAATATTTTTTTGTCACTTGAAAAACTGAAATTTTCATAATGATAATCTGATGCTGTACAAATTTAACTATTGATATTATTGTTTACGGCTGAATTTCTGTTTTAAAAGTTTTAAAAAAGAAATTTTCTATGATATTTTAATATCACTATTCAGAATATTTTAAAATATATATTACAACAACTTAAAAATTTACTACTACTACTACATATACATATAAGTGAATAACTGTATCACAAAGCTAACAATAACAGAAAAAAATTAATGAAATATCGTGTACAATTATTTTATAATATTGAAAGAACAAATTTATTTTTGTGAAAAAAATAATATACTCAGGTCATTCATTGTATAATAGGATTAATTTTGCTAACCTTTCTTACCCTACACTAGCTTTTAATTTGGTCTGCATGAAAGAAAAGTTCGAAAATATTCAATAATATTATTATTAAAGATTTAAAATTTGAAAAAAAAAATCTTATTTTCACCGGTGTTTGTTTTTAAAGGCGACTACCAACAGAAGGTAAATCATTTTCTAGGACTTCCTTAGGGAAATATGTTTTTTGGAAAGGAATCAATTTTGCTACAAGGGGTTATTATATACAGCACAAAATTTATATAAAATTTATATCGAAAAGCAATTTTCTTGTCCTTTCTTTATTCTTATTTGTCGATTTTGATCCCACATACTTAGGATGAAATAAATAAACTAGCATAAAAAAAAATAACACTGCATTAAATTAGATTTGAATCTTGCATTTGTGAGTTTCTATGATATTTCCATTATTAAATAAAGTTAAGCAAATTTTATGAGCAGCTGCAATAGGTCATGTTTTTATTTTTTATCTAAATCAACAGTAATAAATTTTAACACTTGTAATAAGTATTTAACTTCTTTATAAACCATGATATTTATTTACAATTTTAAAGTCTGTTATGCCCTTAATATAATTTTCCTAATTTTCAATTAGCTGCAAATAATATGGCTGATTCTTCATAAAAGATTCAAAACTATCAAATTCTAATACAAATTTATGCATTTTTTAATTAAAACTACTCACAATATTTTATTTGTTTTTTTATCCTGAATAATAATATGTATGTAAGCAATTTAATACTATTAAAAATGTCTCGGATTATGTCACGAAATGAGTTTATGCCAGTTTTTGCCCGTTTCTGCCGGTTATAACCACTTTTTGCCACTGCCAGAAACCATTTTCTGCCGGCAAAAACCCAGCCCTGCTTGCACTTATTAAAAACTCGCCATATTGTAGAAATACTGGTGGCAGAAAAAAAACAAATTTCGCTGTAGAGCTAAATGGTTTCATGTATCACTGCGACAAAAAATTGCCTTAAAAATTCTCATGGAGCTAAAAGATAAATTTGATTCATTAATTTAATCAGAAAAATGTTGAAAATATTTTTTATTATTAAGTATATTAATATTTGTATTGTGTTTTTTTATAACAAATTCTATTTTTTACCATACTTTCAAGAAATTTTTCAGTTATTTTGAAGTGTCAATGACCTGAACATTCATTTAATTGGATATGCTGTGCAGCAAAATTAAAAAAAAAATTATAACTTCTCTAAAAATCTCATGTTTGATACCTATTAGTTAAAAATAATAATATTTAAAATAAAGAATACTGCCCAGTTAAACTGATGGTATTGAGCTCACAGGCTACAAATACTAACTGTACATTAAAGCCTTATATTTTCAAGGGTTAATTCCGATCGAAAAAAAATTAAGAAGGGGAAACAGCTCTCCCCTTTCCTCTTTTTTTATCATTGAACCTCCTATACTATCAAAGACATGCTTTATCATATAAAAAATCTATATCCAAAATTCAGAGCAAATGAGATAATTCTTAATAAAAACCCATTTAGCATTTATATAATTTAAAAGGAGTTATCCCCCTCTTTTATACTTAACCATTAAACTGCCAAAACTATTCAGAGATTTGAACGAAATCTGAAAATTCTGCTTGAAAAACCCATTTATATAAATTAAGGGGGGGGGGGCATTAGAATGCACGAACGAACATGCAGAACGGACGGGCACATAAGCTCTCAGGCTATGCTAGCCTGTGAGCTAAAAAGTATGCGTTTTATTTTGCTCAGATCTTAGAAGGATAAACATCCATACTTGAGTCCATCCACCATTCGGATCCTTCACCTTTTGTCCTCGAAAATAAATACAAAATATCATTTATGTGCAAAATTGCATTTATGATCTTTACATTTGCATTTACACAATCGTGCCGATTTACTGAGAAGCCAAAGAGCCCATTTTGTTGATGCATTTTCAGTTACTCATTATTAACAAATTAAAATAAAATAAATAAATAATCCGAAAAGACAAAGTAAAAATAGGATAGGGTTTTTCGAAAACTGTATCCCTCTCTCTCTCTTTGTCTTGACCTCATCATACATACATATGCACATACATAGTACATACGTAAATATAAGTAATATATACAAAGAAATACATAATACATACATACATTATTATTATCAATATCACTATTATTAAAGGTTAATGGAAAAATCATTAAGCTAACTGTAATTGAAGTATTTTTTTCTCATTTGAGAAAAACGGTTGAAAAGTTACATAATTCTGTATAAATGCGTATTTTTAAAAAGGAAAAAAATGAAGATGTTTATATTTTAAAAAAATGAAAATATGCGTTTTTATGTATGTATTTCTTTGGTATAAGAAAACATAATATATATTTTTTAATCATTAACTGATGATCTGAAATTTAAAATAATAAGGAAAATCTACTGTCCTTCTTTTGCAAAATTCTTTATAAAATACATACAAATATTTCTAAATTGTAGTTTCTTTTACATTACTAGCTATTAAAGGAACATCTCTGAAATAAATTGATGGTTCTTTAAGCCTGTATTATTGGAAGTTAGGTTTTGGGAAGCAGGAAGAAATTATTATCTATCTCTTCTCTGATAAAAAAAAAGGAAAAAAAAAGAACTTAGAAGTTTATATTATATGGAATAATATAACGTGTAAGAATAAAGAATAAATGCAATAAATGCATTTTCAATGTAACTGTTAAAAAATGTTTAAATGTCCTAATTTTCGCAAACTGTAAAAGTTTTCATGATGAAAATTCTTCTACTTGTCTGTTGCGTACAAAATCTAAAAAATATATAAAATAAAAACGACAACAACAAAGTAATAATAATAATAATAATAATAATAATAATAGTAACAATAAATACTTACTCATGCTAATTATTTTACGACTTTAAGGCTCTTTTTAAAAAATAGTTTCATAAATTATAAATACAGACTTTTTATCAGGGATGGTGAACTTTTTAACGGACGAGCGCCGGAAATTAACATCAATTATCTTGTAACTTGCCAAACGTTTACATAAAAAGATATTGCATAATACTTATACTGAACATTAGTTGATATATTTAGTCGTTTTAATTCATTAAATAACTAAAAACAAAAATCAAAGTATGATTATGCTATATGGTGGAATCTTTCCTTAATGCAGTTAAATTTTCCTTTGAAAATTTAATGCTTAGCTATGAATTAGTATTTTAGAACTGAGAATCATTAGTTTTGTAATTTTTTTTAACATATTATTAAAACAACAGAAATTTATAACAATCCAGTTTTTATTACAAGTGGATTATGAGTTAATTTATGAGAGTTTTGTAGTGGTATATATTCGATGGAACTTATTTTATATCTAGTTCATATTTTACTATTTTGAGAGCATATTTGATCTGCAAGTTTATTCATTGAATGAATGCTTTATAGACCGGGAGGTAGCAGCACAGACAATTACCTCAACGAGTTCACGAATAAAAATCTGGGGTTAGTTAAATTTAGTTTCGCATAATAAAATGCGGTCTGCCAAGTCATATCTTGGTGAAAACACCTAAAAATCCGATTTTAGCGTTTGAATCGTAGGTTTAACACTGTACTTTCCTGAACCCAAAAGTATGAAAACATGGAGGATTGGGAGCAGAAAAACATAAAAGTAAACCTATGAGTCAATCGCTAAAATCGCGGTTTTAAACGCTTTCAACAAAAATATGATTTGGCATGCAAACTTCGTTTTAATATGTAAATCGAAATTTAACTAAACTTAGATTTCCATCCGTGACTTCAATGACGTGATTGTCTGTGCTGCCGTCTCCCGGTCTATAATCAATTGCATTCGAAGAGATAAAGCTTTATAATTTTAAATAGAAAGTCGAAAAAGTTGCATGTCGATTCACAGTATCCCATAAAACGGGAAAAAATTCATTGTATTTAATTGTGTCTAATTAATGTGTGTGCAATAATAATATGATATTCTGGATGTGTTATATATTTTTTCATAAAAAAAACAAACAAAAAATAAAAAACACGCATCAAGCATAGAATATGAGCCACTTTCCAACATGTACAGAATACCGTAACAAAACATTGATGTTAAAAAGGTGAAAGGTGATGTCTCAGAAAACAATTTGGAATATGCAAGAAACTTTTAAAAACTGAATTTCGGAAACTGCGTTCTATCAAATTATTCTCTAAGACTGTATATGATCTATTTATTTTTGTATTTATACCATATAGTATGTAAAAATTTAGTTCATTTAGGATAAAAATGACAAAGTTGAAAATTCGCCTTCAAACATTTTTGTAAATAAGCGGAAATGTACATTAATTCTCTTGGTTAGCCCGGGATACGATCTATAGAATTTATACATGTCAAGCATTTTGCAAAACCTAGTTAAAATTAAAAAATGTTTACCACAATTGTAAGCATTGCAAGCGTACTTTTAGCATCTATTTTTTTGAGACAGGGCTCAAAATGTATACGAGCAAATAAATCTGTACGATATTCCAGTTCGTGAAATTAGGATAAACATAGTTCTGGTTCCTGAAAATATGGTATATATCGTCCCGGTTTGTGCAATCATTTAAAACTATTATTACAGTTTTACACATACAATTTATTCTTCTCTGTGTATCTTTTTTTAATTTACAATCTTGAGTGTATTTTTCAAATAATTTTTGTGTGATTAGACAAATACTTGTATAAACTTGTGAAAAAAAAAATAGTCAACAATTTTGAAAAGCATTTTTGTTCGTGAACTTTTCTATTTGGAGCCCAGCTTAGAGACAGTACTGCAACTGGTTTCATTTTAGTTGTACAGTAAATGTACAATAAATTTGCACGATAAATCTTAAATTCCTTGGGGTAAGAAATCAAAATGATTATCTATGTAAATACTGTATTAGTCTAAAAATAGATATTTTTTATTCAAACTATTAATTTATGTTCTGGGAATGTGAGCCGAAAAAAAGGGGCCCACTCTTTTTTTTTTTTTTTTTGAAGATTTTTTTTCAATATATATATGTTTGTTGTAGAAAAAAAGGGATATGCTTACATATATGCAGGAGATATCGAATATCTGTTTTATATTTAAATAAAACTTGCTAATTCAAAATTTCTAAGAGAATAAAATTGCGATTTTTAAAATTATAAATTTTTATCTATAAGGAATAATATAAAAGGTTTCAATACAGAACAATAATAATAGCAATAGAAACAACAAACTCGTCTTTAAAAGTAAAATAGTAATTTTTACAGACACTGAAAAGTTTGTATGGCAAAAATTATTTTAACTATATTTATTAAAATTACACTTATGTCCAATAATCGTAATAAGGGCTAAATTTGATCACAATTTTAGGATTTTTTAAAAATGAATCTAGTAAATAAATAATGAAACACATTTAATTTTTTGCTACATGCTTTTTACAATCGAAGGACAATCAGTCAAATTTTATATTTAAATTTCAGTACTATTTACACCAGTTTTTCTCAAATTTAAATCGGCACATTTAACTGTTACGTTTTCACTAAACAATAATGACAGTTAAATTAGAAGAAATGTGCACAAGATCATATTAAAAATAAACATCTTGACTCCTGTTGAAGAAATTATGAGAAATATAAAAATTAAGTTGAATTTTCTTTCATTTTATACTAAATAAAAATATCAACCTTAAAACTAATATATTCTTTAAAAGTAAAGAAGATGACAGTTAATATAATAACATAAAAAAAACACTAATTGTTAAATTTATAAAAAAAATTTAAATAATTAAAACTAACTATCATAAAAATAACTTTAGAGTATTTAAGAATCCTTTTGTGTCAACCTTAAAAAAAAAAAAGTCGTCATTTTTTTTAAAATAAAAGGTATGCTAGCACTTATGTAAATAGTGTTGATGTAAACAGAAACGTACTATTTTAAAGAATGTCTACATTACATACATTATTAAAAGAAAACTTAAAAAAAGAAACTATTTGTTGTATTTAAAGCGAATGGACAAAATACATTATAAGTACTTAATTGATGATTTTTATATCTGAATGAGTGCTTACTAGTTCTTTAAAAATTCTGTTGAAGCAAAATTTATTATTTTGTGAGTCATAAACATATTTATAAGGAATAACATAATGTGGAACAATTAAAAACAACAACAAATAATAATTTTTCTTTAAAATATAACCTATAATTATTTTAATAAGGAATTTCTGCGAAAATAGCTATGAATTCACATGAAGTAAACATAAAACAGTAAATTCTGATGATAATTTTAGGACTTTATATTCTATAAATGGATTAATAATTCATTAATAATAGAATTATCTACTTTGAATGTACTACATATAATTATGGCTTTGCAAAAATAAAAACGTGTAAAACAATGAAAATAAAGCAGATTTCATTTTTAACTTTTATTTAGCACAATAATATTATTGTTCTGTATTGAAACATTTTATAGTATTCCTTATAGATAAAAATTTATAATTATACAATAAATGTCTTACAGCTGCATTTTCCTATAAATATTTTTTAAAAATTGAAAAAGTATTTTGGAAAATTGTGCCTCTATGCGACATTGAAAGCAGTTTTGAAAACTATTATAAAACAATAAAGACAAAATTTAATATGCATTAGAATTTGCAAAATTTGCAATATTGGAAGAAGTAAACTGTCTCTAAATAAATAACAATGTATTTATAACTATATTTAAAAAGTAGTATACAAAAAATAATCAAACTTATAATGAATATTAAATTGATAATCTATTCCACCGTGAGTTAAATAATATACAAAATATTAGTAAAATTTAAAAATATGAAAAGTCAAAAAGTAATCTGTTTTATGTATTGCGTCTTAATAAATAACATTAAAAATCAATGTAAAACATATGACTCCGTTTTACACAATCAAACAATAATTGTTAAATATATGCTGCAATTACACATACCTATTCATATTTAAATCTTCTGAAAAGTTTAAGTGGGATATAAAGTGTATAAAAACATGCTTATTCCTCACTGATTAACTATTAATTTTTTATCGCATGAATTTTCGTATTACAGGTGGTTGACATATGGGGGAATATAAACAAGAAGAGAGGACATTTTCTTTTGACAAATTTCTAATAGATGTCCCAAAAAATAAAGCTGAAATTGAAAAAACACACTTTAAAGTGCGACATATGTGTATAATACTTGAATAAACTTTGTATCTAATCATACAAGTTAAACTTGGTTTAAGAACTTTAAATATTATTTGCCACATTCTCGAAAACCATTAAGATGTGTTGGTATAAAAATAATTTATATCTATGTTATTATTTGCACAATACCAATAATAAAAACTAATTTGAATATGTTAAAGTATAAGCGTAAATACTTAATACTTACCGTAATTATTATTATAATTTCATAGCTTCACAATAAAGAATAATATATATAGTCACAATAAGGATTAATATCTGATCTGGTTTAGGTAAAGGATTTGCTATGAGTAAAAAGAAAGAACGAAAACACTGAAGAACCAGGCAATTCATACATGTTTTCACGATGAACGCACGCCCGACTGATTATGCAGCCTAGCTGCGCCCGCCCGAAGACTGCCGTTCTTCTAGGTCTTTCGGAGCAGTCGTTCAACATTTTTATCTTGCTAAAACTTGTATCACATTTTTCTTTCTTCTTCTTCTTCTTCTTCTTCTTCTTTTTTTTTTTTTTTTTTTTTTTTTTTTAGTGTTTCAATGATCTTATTATTTTTTTTTTTTTTTTTTTTTTTTTTTGTTTCAATAATCTGATCTGTGAAGGGAAACGAAGAGAAGCGCGGTATTATTCTTTCTTTTTAATATCGTCCAAAGAGTTGCAAAGTGTTTTTGAGTGTCGCGATCTGATTATATACATGTACAGAAAAGAAAAAAAAAACAAAAACAGAAACATTAACTAGAAATACCCTTTTGCCTAGAAACGGTTTCAGTTTGCAGCTATGCAATATAAAATAATTTAATCCTTTAAGCGTCCTAACCGGGTTTTTCCGTCACGCAACTTTTAGAATCACGGGCTGATTTAACACAAAATCGATATTAAAGCTAACTTTTTGAAGTAAAAGAGATAAATAAATATGTAAGGTTACCAAATAATGTTTCTCATGCCAATACCTTTCATAGCTACTATTTTATGAATTATTAATCATGAATGGAAAATTTTGCAGGACCCCATCTAACGATTTCGGAGCCTGGGACCTTTGACACAGATCCCTGTCACATAGTAGAATAGGATATTCTGAGTAAAATGCAATTCACAGCAGTAACGAGAAATTAAAATAGAGAAAAAGAGAAAATAACAAAAAAATTCCTTAGGTTCATGCGGAAAAAAAAAAGAAAAACATAAAATATACAATTAAAAATGTAAAAAAGCTTTCCAATAGCCGGAGCTTCCCTGGGTGCGCGAAGAAAGCAGCCTTAAAAAAGACTTTTTGAAACACCATTTCAGATATGCAACGGTTGAAAAAATAATATTTTGGCGATGGTAAAAAGTAATAATAAATAAGCTACTCATTTTTTGAGGATTTATTTACATTTTAAATTCAAATTTTCAGTATTTTGAGAGACATTTTTTACATATTTTAGAAAAATGTATTATTTTAAATTGTTGCCAAATGATCAAAAAATATTTTCTTGAAATTAAAAAAGATTATTTAATGCGACTATCACAAAAAGAAAGAAAAAAGCTTTCAAATTAAAAGTAAAAAAATACGAGAGAAGAGCGATTAAATATTGAAAATTATGTCATAAAACTATATTTATATGAGATATTTACATGTTTATATTTACATATTAAAAAAAGAAAATATGAAAATGATGAAGTTATTAAAATATGTTAACCGCTGTAAATGGAAGAAATTGCGTCATATTTATAATAGTCAAACAATGTTGCAAACAGTTTAAATTTAAAAATACGAGGTGAAACCCGTCGAAATTCGACGAAAGAAAAACTTTAACAAAGAATTATTTCATTGATTTATAATAAATCTACATAATTTATTACAGTAAAAAAATACATCATATATTGTTCAGTCTAACTCTCAAACAAATATTATTTTAAGCTAAAATTAGCAAAATACTATAAAACCCAATTATCCTAATTATTAAACAAAATAAAACCGAAATTCACCGGATTTTATAACAGATGATACTTTTGAAATAATATACGCATATTTTTTTTTTCTTTTCAATTTTAAGAGAAAATGGAGAGGTTTTGTTGTCACAATCATAAAATTGCTACTAAAAACTATAAAAAAAAAAAAAAAAAAAAAAAAAAAGAAATCATATCTCAAAAATAAATTGAGATACAGCTTTCAAACAAATTGCATTTAAAAGTAATTATTTTCTCTATACGACGGTGCGAAAATTTAAAATGTGCGATGGTTAGAAATGAAAAATTTGCAGTAGCGAAAATTGCAAAACCGAATTTGCAGGGGGAAAGTGTTGCCATCTGCAAAATGACGTATACGCACAGATACGTTTGGCCTTTATAATATAAATAGTTACATAAGACATTTCACATTTCTAAGCGATGTTTTAAACTATTGCTTTTAAGGCAGCGCAAATAAAAATATACTAGACGCCTAGTTATTATAAAAAATACTAAATATATTAAGGAATAAAATAAAATAAATAAATAGCAAATATTTAACCCATTAATGCCCAAGTTATTTTCTTCATTAAAAGCGCAATTCTGGGTTTCCCACCACTTTTAAACGAATAATAACTTTTATCTTAATTTATTGAGTAATTTGTCTCGCGAAAAATAGTGTTTATTTATCTTTCTGTTTACTGGTGTGAAAAGTGCTTTCTTGCCCTTTTTCATAAGCGTCCCTAAAAAAAGACGCTAGGCACTAATGGGTTAATATGAGATTTATCACTTGCTAACTAAGCGTAAAAGTCAACACGATGAAAAATATCCAAGCCGGGGATCAAACTCGGAACCCTTGGAATAACGCTCCAAATGCTCTACCATTTTAAGTTACGAGGATGATGCCCAGCTTGTCATTTTTCACACCCATATGTATTAATTATTAACTTGAACTCTAGTTATTCCGCTTCTCTTCATAAGTCAACAATCAAAATAATAATAATAAAGTCTGGCCTACCTTGGTTGATTCATAATATCCGAATGGCGCGGCGTGGCGTTATCCTACTTGATAAGAAAAACACAGCACACACGAAATAATCCACATCGCTGAGGAAAGTTCTTTTGAAAAACACTGTATTACTTTACTCACTACATTCAATAAAATTTAAACAAAAGATTAGTAAAAAACATTTAAATTTACAGAAACATTTGGTTACGTTGTTGTTCACACAGAAGAAAATAGAAGAGTGACAAAGAAATGAACTTTTACCACTGAGTCACATCGATTGCATCACTAAGTTGAAATACTTAATTATGGGAAAAAACAGTCATTATTATTTAGAAATAAAACTCGGTTACATATTGAAAGTGAAAGTACCTTGATTAAATGAAATAAGATAAATGTTTATAGTTTCAGAAATCATCACATGTCTATCAATATGTTGGTAAGGTTGCACTTCAGCACATGATTGTTGGTTGGTTGTATTTGTGACGGCCAATAATCAGCACGAAGGATATATGCCCAAAGGGGTGAGGTGCCCTCCGTGGAGATCTTTCTAATAAAACTTAACCCATATTTACGCAAGGATATCCAAGGTAGAGGTCTGCACGGGCCGAAATTTCCAGGCCCGAGCCCGGCCCGAAAGTTTAAATTTCAGCCCGGGCCCGGCCCGGCCCGAACGAAAGAAATATTGGCCCGACCCGGCCCGGCCCGAAAGTTAAAATTTCGGCCCAAGCCCGGCCCGGCCCGAACGAAAAAAATATTGGCCCGACCCGGCCCGGCCCGAAAGTTAAAATTTCGGCCCGAGCTCGGCCCGGTCCGGAAAAAAGTTTAAAATTCGGCCCGAACCCGGCCCGGCTCAAGTGAATTTCTACAAAATATTGATCTTTAATCTTATGGAAGAGTTCTGACCAAAAAAAATTATATTAGTCTTTTTTTTTCATGTTTATAATCTCCATTTATGCAGAAGTGCCGTAGGCTGCGATATTTACGCTGTTAAATGAATCTTTGTTTGTTGTATGTAAATGTTTCAGTTATCACTAGTATTATTAATCCATATTCCCTGTAATGGAGACAAAAAGTCGAAAAAGCAGTATATGGTAAAATTTCCAAAGACGAAATCGCTTTGGAACAAAAAAAAAAAAAAAAAAAATACATTCCCTTCTTAACAGATGTAAATGTTTAATATATTTTTTCTCCCGTATTGTTGTATTCATTTTGCATGGATGAACATTTTAAAAGAAACTTTCAGTTTTCAGTTTAAAAGAAAATTCCGTCATAATCATTTTTTTTTGTGTGTGTGTGTTTAATTCTATTTTAAAACGCCTAGTAATCTACGATTCCTTAAAAGGAATAAATTCTAATGTTTAATTGTAGAATAATGACGGCTTAAAAGTATATGCCTTTTTTGCAAACATTTTCGGACAAAGCCAAATATTACTGATTTATAAAAAGTCGAGAAAAGGATTTTCATATAGGAAGATACAATAGGAACTGATTATTTTGGTTCATGAAAACTAGGAAGAATGGAATCAGTCTCGGCTTCGTACGGAAAAAAAAGTTAGGCCCGGCCCGTCCAGCAAAAAAATTAAGGCCCGAGCCCGGCCCGGCCCGAAAGATTAGTGACTAGGCCCGGCCCGGCCCGGCCCGAGTCTTCAGAAGTAAGGCCCGAGCCCGGCCCGGCCCGAATGCCATTATTGGAAATCGGCCCGAACCCGGCCCGCGGGCCGGGCCGGGCTCGGGCTTCGGGCCGCGGCCCGGCCCGTGCAGACCTCTAATCCAAGGTTTGAAAAAAACTATTGAAAACATCGAACGATTTGGCCGACGGCCGCGATTGGGCTCGAACCCAGCACCTGTCGTTTATCAATTTCGAGAGAAGTACTTTTCGACTACTGGTGGGACACCGCAAGATGAAATAATCTTCATGAGCACACAATCCTGAGGCATAACATGAGACACAAACAAACCCATATCAATGTTATCAACACTTATACATTTTAATTAATATTCCAATTAATTTTCAGCAATGAAATTACGCTTGAAATTATTGAATATTCAATACGTTGATTTATCACTTGCTGATTGAGCAAAAAAACCAACAGGGTGAAAAATATCCAAGCCAAGGATCGAACCTGAAACCCTCGGAATAGCCTTGGACATTTTTTCGCCCTGTTGTTTTCTACTCTTAGTTAGCAAGTGATAAATCACGTATTAAAAATTCAGTAATTTCAAGCGTAATTTCATTTTTGAAAATTAATTGGAAAAGTTTATTAAATTATATATGTGTTCACCGATGCTGTGTTTGTTTGTGTCGCATGTTATGCCTCAGGATTTTGCGCTCATGAAGACTATTCCACTTTGTGCTGCAGTGCAGCGATACCAACATCTGAAAAATGCCAAGCTGGGCTTCGTCCTCATTGCTTAAAAGCTAGAGAACTTGGAAAGCTATTCCAAGGGTTTTGGGTTCTATCCCTGGCATGAACATTTTTTACCTTGTTGGATTCTACGCTTAGTTAACAAGTGATAAATCACGTATTAAATAATCAGTAATTTCATGCGTAATTTCAATTAATTAATTGAATTAATTGAATTTTCAATTAATTAAATTATACAATTTAATTAATTGAAAATTAATTAAATTGTATATGTGTTCACCGATGCAGGGTTTGTTTTGCCTCATGTTACGCTTTAGGATTGTATGTTGATGAAGACTATTCCATTTTGTGCTGCAGTGCCGCGTTATCAACATATGGATGTGAAAAAAGCCAAGCTGGGCTTCGTCCGACATGATTAAATGATAGAGTACTTGGAAAACTATTCCAAGGGCTCAGGGTTCTATCCCTGGCATGAACATTTTTCACCCTGTTGGATTCTACGCTTAGTTAGAAAATGATAAATCACGTATTCAATATTCAATAATTTCATGCGTGATTTTCATTGCTGAAAATTAATTAAATTGTATTTGTGTTCACCGATGCTGGGTTTGTTTGTATCTCACGCTACGCCTCAGGATTGTGCGCTGATGAAGATTATTACATTTTGTGCTGCAGTGTAGCCTTATCAACATATGATGTGAAAAATACCAAGCCGGGCATCATCCTAGTTATACTTAAATGGTAGAGTACTTGGTGTGTTATTCCAAGGGTTCCGGGTTCGATCCCTGGCAAGAACATTTTTCGTCCTGTTTTTTTTTTCTATGCTCAGTTAGCAAGTGATAAATCACGTATTAAATATTGAATAATTTTAAGCGGAATTTCATTGCTTAAAATTAATTAAATTGTAAATAAATAGTAATCATTTATCATCCAGATTAAATTTGTTTACGAACTTATGCATACTCAACTGAATTTATTGTAACTACTTCCACACTAATTTATGAAGGAGTCGTTCGAAATGTCCCAAATTATGAATTCATAAAAATTTCATCTTCTAAAGCATTTTTCGTGAATTTTCGAAACCACTTTAGAAGATTTATTCAGAAGGGAGGTTTCCATGCAGGCACAGTCAGAAAATTCTGAAAAAAAAAAAAAAAAAAAAAAAAAATACAAAATGTTCTTCTCGTGTTGATAGCCACGTTTATATTTGAAAAAAAAATAAAAAAAAATAAAAATAAAATAAAAATGCCGGAACCTTGATAAAACATTTGTAAAAAAATAATGAACATTTCATTTCTTTGGCGATTTATTTCGGTTGACCACGAAATAGAATACTACTTTATATCAAATGCTTTTTAAGGTAAAAATATCACATGCTGAACTCGTTAAAATGTTTTTATTTAAATAACTTTAGTTTTATCAATTTTATCTTGTTTTAGCTATAGTTTTGTCATACATACATTCATAATGAAAATTAACCCTAAAATTTTATAATTTAAAAGAAAATTTATATTAATTAAAATCGTTTTCAGTTCCAAAATTAAGTCCAATTGAACACTGACGATTCGATTTTTTTGCTATGTAAACAAAAACTTCTCCGATATTAAAATGCATTTACTGCAGCATCTAGCCTTTATTTTGAAATACGCTTAAATATCTGAAAATATATTTTTCAATATGAAAATATTTTTTATGCATAAAATTATTTTTAAAGTGATAAAATTAAATACTAATTGCTGCAAAAATTAGATTAAATAAGTAATACAATATACAGGAATATTCTAATTTTTTTTACAATAAAAGAGGGGTGATAGTACATATCAAGACAAACGATATTAAATAGGAGACCAACGGTCCAAAACGTTTTCCAAAGGAGATAGCCGCCATTAAAGTTTAGGGACCAAAATTTCAAATAAACATAAGAAACGGAAAAATCGGTCGATTGATTTGCGGTTTTCACTAAAATTATTCTTTATGTCGGCAATTTCTTGAAATTAAATTATAAAGATAAATTTCAAAAAATGCCGATAGAGGGCGCTTTAGACTTTGGAGTAACGAACAACTATTTTTTGCCGGTAATTTTTGCATCTCATTAAATGTTTTCCGCTTTAGACTTTGGAGTAACTAACAACTATTTTCTGCCGTTATTTTTTGCATCTCATTAAATGTTTTCGGAAGCTTAGACTTAAATTTTGAGCTCAAAATCTGCTATTTAATATCGTTTGTCTAGATATGTACTATCACCCCTCTTTCATTGTAAAAAAAATTTAGAATCACCCTGTATATAAGCGAGTCGAAGGTACGGTCGTTCGATAGCTTCATCACCTCGAGGCTTACCCTTCCCGACCCGATTTTCAATGTCTTCAATTTGTGAATTACTTTGCTTAAAATGTGTCCGGTATCAATTTTTCTTTTTTTTCCGTTCCTCTAGAGAATCGGAATATTCGGGACGTAGGTGGTTGTCGCAGACGAAAATTGGCCGCTCCCGCGATGGTATCATTAAGAACAGAAAATGACCATTTTTCATAAACATGTATATAAACTGTAACTAAATATGTGTTAAAACAACACCACACCTTTATTTGAATGTTTTCAAAGTCAAAACAGTTACTATAGTATAGATATTTCAATTACAAAAGGATAATTTAGAAGAAAAAAAAAAAAACCCTATGTATAAAAAAAAATAATGATTTGGAAATGGGGCAATGGGAATTTGTGTAGATATCTATAGATAAATGAAAAACTGTTAGTTGAAGTTGTTTTATCAAGTTTAAAATTGGATCTGAAAAAGTTGTGGAATCAGAGAGAAAATAGAGCTCGATCTAAAAAATGCTACAGTAAAAATTGGCAAGCATTTTCAATCTTAAAAAGTGCGTAGAAAAGAAACGGAATCAGATTATCTGAAAAGCACATGAAATTATCCAAATTTAGCTGAAAATGTGACTGAGTTTTACTGGTGCCTTATATTTAGAGTCATATGATTATCCATTCAGAATTATTTCTTGACATAATAGTTAATAGAATCAGTGGCGTAGCTAGGATGGGTGAAAAAAAAAACAGGGTGGATATAAATGGTGTCGACCCCATTCGATCCGGCATATTTTTTCAATCACAATTCTACGTTATTATAACAAATTACCATACCATTCCTTATTTACCTTTTGTCCTCCTGCATTAAAAAAAAAAAAAAAAAAAAAAAAAAATACGAAAAATTATGCGTGAAGCATAGATTATGAAAAGCACTTTCCAACACTTCATGAAATCTCTAACAAAAATTCGTTATAATAATTGTACATAGCCAAATATGTATTCGGATACTTTTGGACAGCCCTGTATTTCATCTGTCAGTTGATATACATACTATATAATGGGAAAATTTAATTTAGCAAGAAAATGCCTTGTAGTTTGAAATTTTGTTTACAGCAATTTATAACAATTGATGGAAACATAATTGAATACTTTTGTTTAGTCCTGTAATTTACCTTGTACCTCTATTACACGTCAGTATTAAGCTAAAACTTATTTTTAACTAAAGCACTCCCAAACAACTAAAATCACATTCTCATAAATTATCATTAATAGGCGTCCATGCACCCAATTCTTTGTGTGGTCCTGTATATCATTTTATCTTTATTCTATAAACATTTCTTAGTAAATTGAATGCAGTTGACCGTGAAAATTCATAGCTTATTTAAGAACCACCTTTAAGTAATTTATGCTCATATTCAGTAAAGTTCACTGTAAAGCTCTTCAGTAAAGCCCGCTCTTTTGGGTAACCCTGTATATCAAATATAGCACTCATACACACCATATAATGTGCATAGATTTAGTGAAACTTAAACGCGCATATCATAATTAAAATGCATTTCTCCATCTATCAGGCATCATCGGATATATATACAGTATTTCGGAAAGAATGTACTATTTGAAATCTTTTGTGTGTCCCTGTAAATACTAAGTACTTCATATTATACAAGACAATATCGTATAATTATTTAAGCCTCAGTGTCAGATATTAATATTATTATACATGAAACAGTTTTATATTTTAAAAATATGTCGCACACAATTTCCCCCCCCCCCCCTTTGCCATTATTTAATGGAATTCCTTTGTGTGGCCCTGTAAATGAATAAAAGCTATAATTTCACCGCATACTTTATAGAATGCATATTAAGTAGTACACCTCGTGAATGCATATAAATTTTAATACGTTTGGCAGGGTATAACATCTTTAAAAATCCTTTTGAAACGATTTTTCCCCATAGGCCATGAGGTAATGGAAAACTTTTGACTCTCCCTGTAAATAAACTAATCATGATAGAAACTTCATATACAATAGGGTTCGTGCTAGGGTAAATGTCAATAACGTCCACAAATTTCAGGGTAATCCGAGTGTATTTACAGGAGTAATAGCGTGGACAGACGGCCAGACGATCAAACTGAGACAAACCGATTCATAAGCACTTTTCAACTTTGTTGGAAAGTGCTAAAAATGCATTTCATCCATCTAACAGCTATCTTCTATAATATACAAGACTTCGGATAGAATACACTATTTGAAATCTTTAGTGTATCCCTGTAAATGCTACGCACTTCGTTTTATGCATGAAATCATATTAATCCTCAGCAACGTATATCAATTTGATTATATATGAAATCATTTACCATCATTAAAATATGTCGCAAACAATTACCCCCTTTATTATTATGTTTTCGAATTCTTTTGTATGGCCTTGTAAATGAATAATAACTATACTTTTCGCTGCATGCTTTACAAAATGCATATTTTAGTAAATGCATATAAATTTGAAGATGTTTGATATGGTGTAACATCTTTAAAATTCATTTGAAACGTTTTTTTCCCGTAGGCCGTAATGTAATGGAAAACTTTTGACTGTCCCTGTAAATAAACTAATCATGGCAGAAGCTTCATTTTCAATAGGGTTCGTGCTCGGGTAAACGTCATGACCGTCCAACCAATCAGAAGCCCGTATTTTTCCCCTGTGCTAGCTTCGGTGGGATCGGCAAAAATGCAGACGGCTAGACAAACCGAATGCATAAGCACTTTTCAACTTTGTTTGAAAGTGGTAGAAAGCATTGATTTATTACTCAACCCATAATCCCCATAAGTCAGTTTACTGTCAATATGTCGAAAAAAATTATTTCTTTTAAAGTTTTTTTTTGCTACCCATTCATTGGATAGGTAAGGCTTTTGTTTCCTGGTAAGGTAAGGTTTTTGTTTCTTATTTAAATACATTATTCTGTACATAATTTCACATTCTCAAAGAGAAGAAAACTAACTCTATTGTGTCGTGCGCTAAAAATTTCATATATATATATATATATTTCAAATAAAGATTGGTATCACCCCTTAGAGGTTGACACCCGGGGCGAACCGCTCCCTCCGCCCCCCGCTTGTCACGCCACTGAATGGAATGTATAGTTATGTGGTCTTAAATAAGTAAAGCTCGAGAACGCTAAACAAATATAAAGCATGAAGTAACAATTAAAATATAACATTAATCTATCAGGTTGTTGAATAAGTGATGTAGATAAATAATTCTGAACACAAATATTTAGTGTATGGTTGAATTATAATTGTTTAAAGTTTCGGGTTTATCTGGAGCTTTGATCTTCCACTTATCGAAAACTCCTAGAATGGAATAGTGTTCACAGTTTGTAACATTTTGTATTACATAAGGTCAGCTTGTAATCTATAGTTATGAATCCAAGTTTTTAAAACTGGTCATGGGTGATTGGAATATGAAGTGTTTAAACCCTTTCCGGCGGAGTGTGTCCACTCCCCGGCACACCTAATTTTAATTCCAAACTTACAGACGGCACCAATAATATTTTAGTAAAATTTTACTTTCACAATGACAGCTTAAACCAGGGAGTTCTTAATTTCTAAAAAAGTCTTCTGTAAATTCCGGTGTCAGTCAACAATTTCTTATTTTACAAGCATTATTTGTCTGCACCGGAAAGGGTTAAAACAGTCTCTTTTTTCAATTAATGGATTTTAAAACATCAGTAAAGTCCAGTCCACATTTCAGCTAACAAAAATTTGGGTAATTTACAGATAACCTGATACCGTTTTTTTTTCCTACGCACTTTTTTAGATTGAAAATATTTACCAATTTTTACTGCAACATTTTTAAGACTTTTCTCTCTGGTTCTACCAGTTTTTCATATGATTCGCTAAAACACATCTACTGTGTAACAACATAAATTTTAGTGATACAATGAAATAATCGCCAAAAATATCGCTGGAACAAAACATTAGCATTTTTATTAATATTAAAGCAAAGTTTAAAAAAAATTAAAATTATCTTTTATAACGTGCGCATGCAGATGTGATACTTCAGAAACTGCTCACGTGATGCTCACGTAATTCGTCGAAGCGATCTAAGTAGATTCTTCAGATTTTTATACACTTCCTAAAGTATTGCACATTTTTAAATTAGATTCCAAAGTTTGTAACATTGCAATTGTTAACTTCTTAAAATATATTTGTTTTAAAGCAATGCACAGTTTATGCGGAGAAGACTGCATGCTGATGTATATTTCACCGCACGATATTATAACCATGAAAAAACTCTTCCTTCATTAATCGACAACATTAAATTCTTCTGTTGCATGCCTATATTTCACGCCTCTTTCTCATTTCATTTAAAATGCACTATTTAAAATGTATTACTTTAACTAATTCCATTTTAAATGACGAAAAAAAAGAATAAAGAATACTGTAAGGCAAATATATATATATATATATGTATACATATATATCTTTCAACTTCAAATTCAGACACAAACATTTAGACACACGAAATGTAACTGTTGCTATTGGCAGAAATTGCCATTGGTTAATACCAAAGAATCTATATTTTCTGCTCATTAAACGGTTGATAAACCCCAAATATTACATAAATTCCTAAATTTTTGGAAAGGAAAACTTTTTTTCATATTTAAATCTATGTCTTTCATATTTAAATCAATCATATATTTTTATAATGTTAATTTTTCACTAACACCTTTTTTTTTTTCTTTTGTATTTTACGTAAAACCGGTAACAATTTCTTTTAATTTTATTTTTCAATGCGTTGGAACCTTTTTATTTTTTAGTTGATATAACCGTTTTAATTTTTTTAACCGAAAGAATTAATAAACAATATTTATTTAAATTTTCCATTATTATAGTAACGAACGTATTTTTTAGACACTATCACTTGAAAATTTGAGGTTTTGGCGCGAAAGACATCGACAAATTAGAAAAATATAAAATATCTAACGAACTATTTAGACTTATAAGAATTTGGTTTATACCATTCGATTCAACATACAAAAATACATTAAAACATGCTATCAGTTGAAAAATAACTATAAAATAAGATTTTTAACGAATTTTTTTATAGCTCGCAATCTTTTTTACCCCTCCCCCCTTAGAGATGGAATTTTCAAATCTTTTCTTAGCGGCACTTGATGTCATAAGAAGTATTTTTACCCCAATTTTCATGACTTAAGGCTCAGTAGTATCTGTGCGTGATTAATACGAGATCCAGGCTTTCTTTTATGTATAAAGATTTATATAAAGAATAATATGCATTATTATTCTTTAAAAATTCTCTGATAATATGACTTGAAAATGCCTTTTATAGAAATTAAAAGATCTAATAAGATTTCTCTGAATAGATAATCAATGTGGTGACTATTTTCTTTATGTGTTATTCTATGCCCTTTTAAGCTTGCATCCAAGCAATCTTTGACTAGTTCATGAAGGCAAAATTTTGAAATAGAATTGCAATTAATGTTGAACAAAAATACTAATGTCGGTGCACATTTATTTCAGAATATAAACTCTACAAAATTTGCTTTGACAAAGGTTTTGATACTACAAATATATAGGTATTTCCTATCGCTCACTTAGTAGGTAGGGCAAGTCATAGCATATTCATTTTAGAATTAACCTTAAGGGATTAAAACAATTTCCAGTTTTTCCCTAATTAATTCTGAGTCCTATTCTCTGACCACGTGGCTAAAACTTTGAAATACAGTCTCAGCAAAAAAAATCTTGACATTTGCGATTTCAGACTTTTGTCAAACATCAAGAAATATACATGAGGAATGACTCTGAATCTCCAGATGTATAAACAAAATAGTACAAATCATATATTTTCGAGAAGATTTTCTTCCAAAATCCAATAGGAGACCATCAACAAATTGAAAAAGAACAAAAATCTTTTGAATAACCCTGGCAAAATTAATGTAGCAAAAGCGTTGAAACTGCAGATTATGATTAAGTGGCTTATGGTAATAAACTGTGTTCATTTTTATGCGGATAGCATGTATACTCGTAGAGAAATTAAGGTTTTTATAAAAACGGTCCTAAATTTTTTGCTTATAATTTTAAAAGTTCTTAATAAAAAACAATGTTCTTTTCAGAAAACATGAAAAACGACATTGTACATAATACTCTGTAATAAAATTAAAAAATATTAATATTAGTATGAAAAATTAGTAGGTTTATTAAATACATTTTCACTGCGCATGCGTCAACTCCATAGAAATTCCATTTACATATTGTGTTAGCTAAATGTATAGAGCCATTTTTGTTAAAGTTTCAAAATCATACCTTGAAAATTCTGAAAATTATCGTCAATAGAATAAGATCAAAAACCGTTATTCCCAAAATGAAGCAAAAAAGGTGAGAACCTGTATCCAAATATAGTAGTACGTGCAGTATTGTGTAGACACTAATCAATGGAATATGTATAAAGCCCCTCATTGTTTTGTTTAATTTTGGGAATATCGGATTTTGATCTTATTCTTTCGACGATAATTTTCAGGATTTTCAAGCTATGATTTTGAAACTTTAATAATAGTTGCTCTATACATTTAGCTAACACAAAATGCAAATGAATGTTTTTTAGAGTTGACGCATGCGCAGTGAAAATTTATTTTGTACACCTGCTCATTTTTCATACAATTATAATTATTTTTACATTTTGATTACAGGGTATTATGTACAATGTTGTTTCTTATATTTTCTGAAAAGAAGATTGTTTTTTATTAAGACCTCTGCAAATTAGAAGCAAAGGCAAAATTTGGGACAATTTTTATAAAAACCTTAATTTCTCTACGAGAATACATGCTATCTGCATAAAAATGATCACAGTCTATTACCATAAGCCACTTAATCATAATCTGCAGTTTAAATGCTTTTGATACATTAGTTTGGAAAGGGTTATTCAAAAGATATTCGTCCCCTTTCAATTTGTTTAACGTTCCTTATTGGATTTTGGAAAAATATATTTTCGAAAATATATGACCTGCACTATTTTGTTTATACATCTGGAGTTTCAGAGTCATTCCTTATGTATATTTCTAGATATTTAACAAAATGTCTGAAATCGCAAATGTCTGAAATTGCAAACGTCTGAAATCGCAGATTTTTCTTGCTGTGACTGTAGAATTTATTTATTTATTTAGTTGAATAACATACATCCGACTTGTGTGCTCGACATGAAAGCCTGTTTATAAGTCATCGTCAATATCTGTAGAATTGTGACTTTAATATTCAACAAAATTATTAACTATAGGCACTCAGAATTTTAAGCTCTACAACGTTAAAAATTTGCAAAATGATTATATAATTCTAGAAAATGATTACTTAATGATATTACGAAACATTTTCACTGGTCAGAATATATATATATATATATATTACAAATTAAAAAAAAAAATTTCGCCAAAATTAACTTTTATACTATATTGATTTCCTTATAACAATATTCCGAACTTACTCCAACTTATTAAATTAAAATCTTGTTTCTAGATCTAATCTGTTAATCTTTATGGAAACAACATAAATTCTTAATTCACCTTAAAAAACATTTATTCCAGTATGCGTAAATTTAAAAAAGATGGCTCTAAATTAAAAATATTCTTAATTAAACTTTATTTCTTAATATTCCTAATAAAACTAATTTTTTCTTTGTTTTTATCAACCCTTTTTAAGAAAGTCTTATTAAAATTATTCCAAAACCATACTTTTCAAAAAAATATCATTATTTTTATTTATCTATTAGTTTATTTTTTTCCCCGTTCAACATTAGATGTGTGCATAACAATAAATTCATTTCTTTTCTTTTTCTCTTAAAATTAATCGTCTGCAAAACTATATCGTTTGCATGGATATTTGAAAATTCTGAGTTGATTATAAATCGGTAAATAGTATTTTTTTTTAAATAAAATTCTCGTCTGTCGAATATTAATCTCGACTCTGGGCATGAGTTATGTTTACATAAAAGAAAGATGGTTTGAGAGTAAAGAATGTTCTAGAGTTTTCTTTTTAGATTTAAGAAGGGAAGCTCGAGGTGAGAAAAAAGATTCTTGGGTTCTTCCTTCGATGAGTACGGCTGGTTGAAGTAAATAATGGAATATTTTTTTGGATATTTCGGTTAGAGATCGTTTGCAAGAGGAGCCTTTCCCTCTATGATGACTACAGTTTAATAAATGAATTTGCAGCAGCCAAGGAGTGATTTATTGGATCTTTTACATTTATTTATTTTGTTTTTGGTTTTTTTTCTCTCTGGCCATGAATTCTGTGCGGAGAACGGGGACCCTGGCAATGATGTTTCTGGCTCATAACTGTAAAATGTCACAGTCTTTTCTAGAGTCGACAGGAATTTCATAACTGAATTAGAATGTTTAGCTATTATTGATACTCTTGACAAATTCTATCATTACTTTCATGGTGTCAAATTTACAATTCATACGGACCACGCATCTCTAGTACGGTTAAAGAGTGCTAAAAACTTAAGAGTTAAGCTTTTTAGATGGTCACTCAAACTTTGTATGTTTGATTATGAGATAAAATATGAAAAGGGTTCAACAAATGTCGAAGCAGACATGTCACGAAATCCTGTTTGTCATTTTAATCAATATATTAGTTTATTGCTAGACAGGAAAGAAATTATAGAGATGCAAGACAAAGACAATGTTTGTGACAAAAAAATATAAAAAAGAGAATGGAATCATTATAGTTCAGAAAAAGTTATTAAAAAATTATTGTACCAATGTCATTGAGTAAGAAATTACTCCATATTGCTGATGATAATTTTGGACATTTGGGGATTCAAAAAATGCTTAATTTAATATCTCCCAACTATTATTGGCCTAATATGACAATAGACATTACACGATTTGTTAAACATTGCGACACTTGTCAGAAAAATAAAAAACCAAAACAGAAAAGATTCGGCTTATTACAAGCTATGCCATCCACAGATCAACCTTTTGAATGGCTTTCTATTGATACTGTGGGTGTATTTAACTATTACAACTCAACAAAAAAATTCTTACACACAATAATAGATCATGCAACTAGGTTTGTCTGGGCTTTTCCCTCTAAAAATGTTACCACTGAAACATACACTAACTGTTTAAAACAAATTTTCAATATCAAAGCACCTCAAAAAATACTTAGTGACAGGCATAAATCTTTCAGGTCTCCAAGATTTAAGAAATTCCTTAGAAATCATTATGTTCAACAGCGTTTTACATCCGCACATCATCGTCAGACCAATGGAAAGGTAGAGCGCGTTAATCAGACTTAATCTACCAGGCTTAAAAGTAAAGTTAATTCCACTTCTTCTAAAATACCTTGGACTAGATTATTAAACCAAGTCATCGAAGAATACAACAATACGCCCCATTCTATAACCAAATTCCCACCTGCCTATTTATTTTATGGTCAACTGCCTTATGAATCTCCTTTAAAACAGAACTATTACTCTCCAGTAGACAAAGCCCTCAAGATTGCGAAAGCGCGAACACGTGAATTTCACCTTAAAAGTAAAAGATTGTATGATCGAAATTTTGTCGAATTCCCATTAAAGATACAAGATTCTGTATTTTATGAAGAATTTAAATACCCTAACACTCGAAAATTAGAACCTACTTTCTCTGGACCATACAAAATTATAAATAAACTTTCTGATGTAACTTATGAAATAGATAAATTTAATTATGAGACAGGACAGAATTCCGTGATTGTGCATGTTTCTAAATTAAGACCCTATTTTTCACCAGAAGATTTTAAATTGTTTCATGAGCAACCCAAAAAACAAACAAAACCTCAGATACAATCACAATCACTAGATCAAACTAAAGTCAAGACAGTAGATTAAATTTTATTTCTTATACTTTAAATATTTTATCACCATATCACTGTAAAATGTCACATATATATATGATAAAACTACAGTTAAAACAAACTAAAACTGACAAACTAAAGTTATTTAAATAATTATTTTAAATACAAGTTCAACTTGAAACATTTTTACCTTAAAAAGTATTTGACATAAAAAGTTTTTTTTTTTAATTTTATTTCGTCGCCAACCGGTGATAAACTGCCAAATAAACGAAATGTTCATTATTTTTTTACGAACGTTTTAAAGGGATTCCGCCGAAATTTTTTTATAAACATATTCATTCACACTAGTAGAATACTCTGTGATTTTTTCAGAATTTGTTAAGTCTGCCCGTATGGAGACCTTCCTTGTAAGTTAAAATTGTTTAGTGTGAAAATGTTTTTTAAAAAAGAGAATAAAAAAATATATACATGCAGAGTTACAATATTGGAACTTTTATCTTATCAGGCGTGAGATTTTCATCCCATATGACATTATTATAATTTTGAAGATAAGGCACAACAAATATGAAATACTTTTCAACAGACTATTTAACACTAGAACCACGGAAAAATTCATTCAAGTTTTATAAAAATATTTCCCACCGGAATTTCCATTTAGAACTGTTGAAGTAATTTTTCGAAATTATTTTTGCTCAGCTTATATTTAGCTTATTTTATAAAAAGTTTTCTGGTTCGAATTGACAACTCTGCGCATGATACGGGTCAAAATGAACCATCACCGCGGTTCTAGTGTTAAACTATTAAAGAAAATTCTTTCACTTTAATGTATAAGTTGTTGAGAGTGAAAATGGATTTAAAAAAAAAGAAAATCATGTCTCTTCCTTTTAAATGTATAATTTGTTCAGTGTAAAAAGTTTTTTTTTTTTTTTTTTTTTTTTTTTTTTTTTTTTATTATGCCATTTACATCAATTATGAAACACTTTTCAATAAACTATGTAAGCGAAACTATTTTTTTAAAATGTATAACTTGTTGAGTGTGGGAAGATTAAAAAAAAAAGAAAATCGTGTCAGGCACATAAATTATGAAACTCTTTCCAACAGACTATTTAAACTAAGCTACTTCACATTAATGTATAACTTGTTGAGTGTGAAAATGTTTTTTTAAAAATAGAAAAACATGTTATGCACATATTTTATAAAAATCTTTCCTGCAGGCAATTTAAACTGAAATATTCCTCTTAAATGTATAAATTGTTGCGTGTGAAAACGTACTTAAAAAAGAAAATCATGTCCTACACAATCGTTATCAAACAATTTCAAACAGACTACTAACTATACCACTTTTCTATAATCTATAATTTCACCTGTGTGAAAAGGTTTTTAGACAAACAAAATCATATCATACACATCAATTATGCAACACTTTCTAAAAAACTTTTTTCTCTCTCAAAGAAAGAGTTTTTTAATAAACCTTACGAGGAAAAAAAAATCACATAATATTTAGATGGTTTAAAATAAAATTTTTGAGAGAAATATCATTTCTGGAAAGTGTTACATAATCTATATGCATTATATAGTTTTCCTTTTTAAGTAATTTGTAGAATTTTTCATCATTTCACAGAAAACAAGTAATTTAGTGATTGGAATTTTATCTTGGAATTTTTTACTTAGATAAAATTGAGTTTGGTGGGACTCTCGTCAAGTGATTCGATATGTAATTCAGATTTAAATTTCGGAATGATTTCAACAATCATTTTTACCCATCGTTGTTGCGTAATATCGCGTTAGAATGCCAGTTATAGAATATATTCACATTGGTTAAATACTGTTTTACAAGGGATAACCATCCCGTAAGCTAAACTTTCGCTTTAGGGTATAAGTGCAATCTAAGGGGGGGGGGGGTATACTGTTTTACATTGGGATTATTTGCAATTTAATGCCATTATTGTGTCTCTATTTAAAAATAATTTTTGTGCATCGGAAATATTTGTAATGAAATGCCGCTAATATGTAACTATTTAAAATAAGTATTGGCTATCCGTTAGAAGTATTTGCAATCAAATGGCTCTATTTAAAAATGCTGCTGTACATTGGAAATATTTCCAAAGAAATGAGTCCCATATGTCACAATTTAACGATATTGGCTAGCCATTAGAAATATTTGGAATGAATTGCTTTTGTTGTAAAAACTTTTACCATATATTTTAAATATTTGCAATGAAATTACATTCGCATACTGCAATATTGGCTTTAAACTGAAAATATTAGGTATTAAACCTCAATATTTCTTATATATATATATATATATATATACGTTAGAGGTCTGCACGGGCCGGGCCTCGGGCCGAAGCCCTAGCCCGGCCCGGCCCGCGGGCCGGGCTCGGGCCGATTTCCAATAATGGCATTCGGGCCGGGCAGGGCTCGGGCCTTACTTCTGAAGACTCGGGCCGGGCCGGACCGAGCCTAGTCACTAATCCTTTCGGGCCGGGCCTAGTCACTAATCTTTTCGGGCCGGGCTGAGCTCGGGCTGGACTCGGGCCTTAATTTTTTTGCTGGAATATCGGGCCGGGCCTAACTTTTTTTTTCCGTACGAAGCCGAGACTGATTCCATTCTTCCTCGTTTTCATGGACCAAAATAATCAGTTCCTATTGAATCTTCCTATATGAAAATCCTTTTCTCGACTTTTTATAAATATATTTGGCTTTGTCCAAAAATTTCTGCAAAAAAAGCACATACTTTTACGCCGTCATTATTCTACAATTAAACATTATAATTTATTCCTTTTAAAGAATCGTAGATTACTAGGCGTTTTAAAATAGAATTAAACACACACACACATACACACACACAAAAAAAAACATTATTATGACGGAATTTTATTTTTAAACTGAAAACTGGAAGTTTCTTTTAAAATATTTATCCATGCAAAATGAATACAACAATACGGGAGAAAAAAATATATTAAACATTTACATCTGTTAAGAAGGGAATGCATATTTTTTTCTTTCCAAAGCGATTTCGTCTTTGGAAATTTTACCATATACCGCTTTTTCGATTTTTTGTCTCCATTACAGGGAATATCGATTAATAATGCTAGTGATAACTGAAACATTTACATACAACAAACAAAGATTCGTTTAAAAGCATAAATATCGGCACTTCTGCATAAGTGGGGATTATAAACATGGAAAAAAAAAAGACTAATGTAATTTTTTTTGGTCCTAACTCTTCCATAAGATTAAAGATCAATGTTCTGTAGAAATTCACTCGAGTTGGGCCGGATTCGGGCCAAATTTTAAACTTTTTTCTGGACCGGGCCGAGTTCGGGCCGAAATTTTAACTTTCGGGCCGGGCCGGGTCGGGCCATTATTTTTTTCGTTCGGGCCGGGCCGGGCCGGGCTCGGGCCGAAATTTTAACTTTCGGGCCGGGCCCGGGCCTGGAAATTTCGGCCCGTGCAGACATCTAATATACGTAATAAAATAAAAAAAAAATTTGCGCCATTTTTTTGTTCTCTCTTAGCTTCAATTCTAAATTTGTGGAACATATTTCAATCTTAGTTTCGTAACTTGTAACAGCTGAAATTCTTTTTCTTACTTTAGTTATTAATAAATTATTGCTTGCTTCTCAAAAAGGCGGGAAGTATTTCGTAAGCTTTTTACTTTCTGGCATATTCCTGCGATTTTAATTTTATTTTTTATTTTAACATCGCGTGACAGGTGTTACTACGCGTTGCTAAAGGGCTTTGTCTTCCGAGGAAAAAATATAGTTCTTGCCAAGGACCGCCTATTACGACAAATTAGAATTGATCATTTTGTCTGTTTGAGGCTCGAGTCCATCCTGATTGGATTTTTAAAATGATTGACGCGGAGTAGGAGGGCGCTAGTTTTGTCGTGAAAATGATTTTTTCATTTGGCTTTTCAGGAGAACAGAATGCATCTTTTCTTTAAACTACCAAGCCGCGTTTTTCATTGCTCCGCTGAATTAGAATATTTGATGATGTGGACGAGATAATGAAATTTGTAGTGTCGATGTGGACTAAGATGATTGCGGGGAAGAGTTTATCTATTTTTAAGCTCATCAATAAAGAACTTGAAGACTGATGTTGTCTGTTTTTATAATGGGGAAATACCTCAATGAAAGTCTTCTATTGCTTGCCAACTGTCGGAGCGACTACTCTGCCCGTGCTGCTAAGAATACGTAGAATTTATGCAACATAGTTATTTTAGTCGAGTTCAGCTATATATTTATTACATTTTTAGCCGGCAGGATTTATGAGCCGGCGTGCATCTCTGGGAAAATATTAAACTAGTATGGTTTGCCAACCACAGACTGTTCCTGTCAGAGAAACCTACAGCGATGAGTGTGTGCTCGCCATGTTCTAGGAAGAAATGTGTTTGTCTTACACTTCCCGTTCCAACTACATCAAAAGAACTGCACGCGCCATTTTCGCCGAATACGCCGATTCTTCATGTGCATAAATGATAAACCCTTCAGCTGGGAAAACGAATCGTCTTATGAAGTTTTGTGTGACTATGTCTAGCATCTGCAAATTTTTAAGTGTGAGATATGCCTGCAGTATTTTTTTTTTTCTTGACAGCGACGAAAAACGTGTGCTGATGATTATCAAGATAAAGAACAACTGCACGACAAAATTCAACATCATTTTCTTTTATTTATTTATTTATGTATTTTCTAGATAACAGTACTGAAATATTTTGATAAACTTTCATTTCATAATAAATGAACACCTGCAGCATGATTGCAAAACTACGATTGATTCCATCGGTAATATAGAATAATTGAAATTTGCACCTGTGAGTCGTATCTACTTATTTTTGTTTATTTTAATAAAAATTAGGTATTTGAACAAGGCCACATCGAGCATGTCTGTAAGTTATTATTTATTATTTTATTTGTTTATTGATTAAGAAATTTTAATAATAATTTCTTTGTTTAAATTCTTGATTTTTTCCCTCTTTTATTACAGATATTAAAAAATAAATTTGTTCCTAATTTATAATTAATTAAAATTTTCTGCTCATAGAAATTTTATTTAGTTTTAAAGGTGTTTTTTTTTAATCGAAAGATGGATTAATTTGTTGTTAAAAAATACTCTGTTGCTAAATTTATTTTCCATACGTAAAGAAAAGTATTTTTGTTCTTAAAATTATTTGTTATTTCCCATGTATGGAAAACCGATATTTTTTATTTTATTACTTATTTATTTATTATTTATTTATTTCACATGAATTCAAACAGAATTGATTTATTTATTATTTATTATTTTTATTGTTATTTATTGAAGTATTTGAAGTATAGTAATTGAATTTTAATAATTGAAGTATAGCATTTAAATATTTTCCATATGAATTATCCTTCTTTCATGTTATTAAGGTCAGGATTAGTAAAAGAAGAAAAAATGTCAGAAAATAAACTTGATATTGTCCCTTTTGAATTTGGGTCGGGCATGGATATTTTTAAATGGTTTAAACATTTTGATCGAGAATGTTCTGTAGAAAAAAAAGATAATGAGTGGAAACACCAAAATATTTCAAAATATTTAAAAGGGGAAGCGCTAAAAACTTATATCAATGATTGTTTGGATAGTGCTACTTATGAGGAAATTGTCGAGATTTTAACTGAAAAATACATTCAGGTTAGAGTTCCAAAATTTTCTGAATTTACTTCCTTAAAGTTAAATGATCTAAGTGATTTGGATTCTTATTTTAGAAAGAAAGTTGAGATTGGAAGGCAACTTCAGCTTGGGGAAAATTTAATTATACAGGGATTAACTGATGGACTTCAGCCGGAGTATCAAAATTGTTTGATGGTTAACCCTCCTTCCAATACTCGTGAATGGTTTCGCATTGCTAAACAATTAGCAGCGATTCCAACTTATACCCCTAATAACAGCAATAGAAATTTTCAACAAACTAGACCTATGCACAATCCCAATCCTCAGCCCAGACATTGGACTCGACCTACTCCAAACAATCCATCCCAAAATTTTAATCCTAGGTTTTTCACTCCTAGAATGTCTGCAACTCATTATCAAAACAACTACCCTAGTCGTCCGTGCAGAATATGTTTAAACAGAGGCATAGAAAATGCATATCATTGGGAGAGGAGTTGTATATTTAACACAAATTCCTTTCAATCTCAAACTCCTGCTCATATTCAACCACCCCCTACTAATAATATTTGACAATTAATCATCCCTGGATATGTGGACAATAACAAAGTGTATTGTGTGGTTGATAGTGGATCAACTGTCTCAATTTTACCCCTCAAATTTGTTCGATATTTAAATGGTAATTTACATAATGTTACCCCTATTACTATTAGACAGGCACAAGGAACTCTTACAATTAATAAATCTTGTCGATTATGTATTAAATTTGGTAATATAAAGAGATATGTTAATTTTTTAGTAAGTAAGCTTGATTTGGACTATGCTATTTTAGGTTTACCTGATTGTGCCAAATTTAAATTGAAAATTGATTGTGCAAAAAGCCAGGTGTTACAAGACAATATTTCGTTAAATCCATATGTCAACATATCCAGTGATAACTTAGAATTGCTTCATTTTGATATTATAAAAAATGATACTACTGTGCAACCCGATTATGGAAATACCATAACTCCTCAATCCTTGCCGCGAACTAATAATGATGATTATAATCTATTGGGGAATCTGAATGCTATTCAAAATAAAATTGTAAGGGAACTTTTAAGGGATTATTTAGATATTTTTGCAAAAAATAAATATGATGTAGGGAGAATTAATATTGAACCTCAGCGTATTTATCTTAAATCTGACCTACCAATATCTTTGAGGCCTTATCGTACATCCAATGCTGATGAAAAAGAAATATCTCAGCAAGTCCAATCCTTATTAGCTGCTGGGTTAATTAAAGAAAGTTATAGCCCATATTCTTCTCCAGTTACGTTAGTAAATAAACGAGATGAAGGCAAAAAAACCCGAATGTGTGTTGATTACCGAAAATTAAATTCTATTATGAAAAATGACGCTGAACCTTTGCCCCGAATAGATGAAATTTTAGACAAATTAAGTGGTGCCCAATATTTCTCTACACTAGATTTAGCCTCAGGCTATTGGCACATACCTATTCACCCAGCCGATTCCGAAAAGTTAGCCTTTACTACTAATTGTGGGCTCTGGGAATGGAATGTTCTCCCCTTTGGTGTAAAGGTAGGCCCCCCCCAATTTTCAACAGGACAATCAGAAGAATTCTTACAAAATATAAAATAGACTTTGCTTGTTATTATTTTGATGATATAATTATTTTTTCTAAATCAATAGATGAACATATACAGCATCTCATCCAAATTTTTGATTTATGCCGAATAGAAAATATTAAATTAAAATTATCTAAATGTACTTTTGCTCAAAAACAAATCAATTTTCTAGGGTATGAAATCCAAAATGGAACTTTAACTCCAGTTAATACTAATATAGAAACAATTAAAAAATTAAAACCTCCTACTAACACTAAAGAATTACAAAGATTTCTTGGTTCTATAAATGTGTATCATAAATTTATTGACAAATATGCTGAAATTAGACACCCCCTAAATAAATTACTTAAGAAAGATACTATTTGGGAATGGAATACTGAATGTCAAAACTCTTTTCAAAAATTAAAAGATGCCCTCATTGCTAAACCAATATTAAAGATTTATGACCCAAAATTTCCCCTACACATGTTTGTTGACGCTTCTCAGGTAGCGGTAGGTGCAGTTCTTAAACAACCCGACCATAATAACTTTTTACATCCAATTGCTTATTTTTCTAGAGGATTGAGAAGTTATGAGAAAAATTATTTCATTACCGAACTAGAGTGTCTTGCTATCATTGATACTTTAGATAAATTTTATCATTACTTTCACGGTGTACAATTTACCATCCATACGGATCATGCATCTCTTGTTTGGTTAAAAAATGTCAAACATTTAAGAGGTCGATTATTTAGGTGGTCATTGAAGTTAAGTATGTTCGATTACAAAATAGAGTACTTAAAGGGATCTACAAATGTCGAAGCCGACATGTTGTCCCGAAACCCTATTTCTCATTTTTGTAAACCCCTTACTTTTCTTCTTGACGTTAAAGAGATTATTGAGATGCAAGAAAAAGAAAATGTGTGTGGATCAAATTATATTAATGACAATGGACTGATTATAGTTAAAAGAAAAGGTTTTCGTAAAGTGGTAGTTCCCATGTCCCTAAGAAAAAAATTGCTTAATATTGCTCATGAACAGTTTGGTCACCCTGGTGTTCAAAAAATGCAAAATTTAATTTCTCCTAACTATTATTGGCCAGATATGACCCAAGACATTACTAACTTTGTTAAATACTGTGATATTTGCCAGAAAAATAAAAAACCTAGACAGAAAAAATTTGGCTTATTACAAGCTATGCCCACTACAGATCAACCTTTTGACTGTCTGTCTGTTGATACTGTAGGAGGGTTCAATTATTATAATTCTACAAAAAAATATCTCCATATTATAATAGACCATGCCACAAGATATGTTTGGGCATTTCCTTCCAAAAGTGTCACTACAGAAACTTATACAAATTGTCTGAAACAAATCTTCAATATCAAAATCCCTCAACAATTATTCTGTTTTAGTAAGATTT
Source organism: Maratus speculifer (assembly GCA_964019185.1). NCBI lineage: Eukaryota > Metazoa > Arthropoda > Arachnida > Araneae > Salticidae > Maratus > Maratus speculifer. The sequence continues at coordinate 373,514,952 of OZ025289.1, forward strand.
CAAGTGTACAGTCCCCTCAAAAAATACTTAGTTACAGGAATGCTGCTTTTACTTCTTCAAGATTCAAAAAATTCCTGCGAAATCATAATATTAAACAACGTTTGACCACTGCCCATCATCCACAAACGAATGGGAAATGTGAAAGAGTAAATCAGACAATAGTAACTAGATTAAAATGTAAAGTAAATTCCACTACCTCTAAAATTCCCTGGACAAAGCTTTTAACTGAGGTAATTAATGAATATAATAATACACCCCATTCTATTACTAAATTTCCACCTGCTTACTTGCTTTTTGGCAAATTACCCTATGACCTACTAATTACAACAAAATTATTATCCCAATGTTCATGAAGCACTTAAAATTGCTAAAGCAAGAACTGATGAATTTCATTTAAAAAATAAAAGATATTATGATAAAGAACCAAAATTTAAAATAGGAGATCTAGTTATCTATGAAGAATTTCAGTACCCTAATACTAGAAAGTTATCACAAGTATTTAGTGGCCCTTATAAAATTCTTAACAAATTATCCGAAGTAAATTTTGAAATTGATAGGCAAAATCAGTTCAAAAATTCAGAGATAGTACATGTATCTAAATTAAGGCCTTATTATTCCCCTGATAAATTTAAATTAAGTCATGAGCAACAACCCCCTAATCAACAACAACAAACTCAAGTAAAAACTGTAGCTTAGACTATATCTCTAGTTTATCATTTTATAATTTTTTTTTCTCTTAAACAGTAAATTTCTTTCCATATTTTAATTCAGATAATATCTTGTAATTCTTACAGAATGGCAATGATATCTCTTGACTGCAGCGAGAGTGTCACTTGTCTGGAAATTTTTATATTTGTTTGTTTATGCCGGCGTAGACGAACAAAGTGGAAATTTTTTATTCTGTACTGAATTACCCTACTTAGAATAGTTTAATAACAAATAAATATTTAAAAATATACAAATTTTTTTTTTCAACTGAACCTATTTGTAATATTACATTTAAGCTATTAATTAATAAATTAATTATTTGCCAAGTAACAAAATTTTTATCACTTTATTTTAATTTTTTTTCTTTCTCTCTTTCTTTGCTTCTGCATTCTAGTCCAAGTACATGTCAATTATAATATAATTTTGTTTCTTTTTCTCTTTCCTACTTGCATCTTGCAATGTTTTATCACGCCTAGAGAATATTTATTGCGTAATTATTTGACATGAATAGATCTTGTTTTTTATTTTTATCATTTATTAATATTTCTTTTTAAGAATCTTAGTAGTTTAAAGGTCACGTGCATTCTCAAACATGAATAAATTTTTTATTTATCTTTATTTTATTTTAATTTATCATATTATATTTTAATTTTTTTTGTTGTACATATTCCTACTTAATCCTGTACTCGAATTACCAGATTAAGTAAATGATTTCATAATTGATTGTATTTTTTATTTTATTTCACTTCTCTCTATATTTCATCTCAAAAATATGAGATGAGATAAACGAGATTAAGTATTTAAAGAATGTCTTTTGTGATATTTATTATTACTTATTAAGAGATTTACTTATACTCATTATGAGATTTACTTATACTTATGATATTTATTATTATTGATATTTTTCCTTATTATGTTTCTTACTTATATTGTTTATTATTTACATTGTTAAAGTTTATTATTACTATATTATAAAATGTCTTACTATATTGAATGTGGACAATTAATAATGATATAATTAGACCTCCTTGAAAAGAGGCAATGGACTATACCACTCCAAATATTACTCTTGGACAATTAATAAGATATAATTAGACTTCCTTGAAAAGAGATCATGAATACTCCAAATATGACTCTTAAATGGATTTTTGAAACAAACTTTCAACATTGATTTCAAGAAAGTTCTATTAAATTCCTTCATTTCTAGATTTGACATTGTTAAAAAAGAATTCAACGTTATTGTTTTTCATTTTTATGTTATTACTATGGGTAATTGCTTATATTTTCAAATTACTTTATGATGTGTACTTTAAACAAGATTATATCTTGTATTTGTATTGATGCCTATTTTATTGTATGTAAATTTGAAGTTATTCCCCGCATCACCTTAGTGTTCTTAAATTTGAATTCTATATTTATATAAAAAAGAGAAATTAATTTAAATTTTTTTTATTTAGTAAGAAAAATTATTTAGTATCTAATTATTATTACTTATATCAACAACTTCGTGAGCTAAGTCTGCATCATCTCCCTTTCTGTGAAATTGCAGGTCTCAGACCTACTTTTTCACCCGCCTTTCTGGGAGGGGGGATTTGTAAAAAAAAATTTGCGCCATTTTTTTTGTTCTCTCTTAGCTTCAATTCTAAATTTGTGGAACATATTTCAATCTTAGTTTCGTAACTTGTAACAGCTAAAATTCTTTTTCTTACTTTAGTTATTAATAAATTATTGCTTGCTTCTCAAAAAGGCGGGAAGTATTTTGTAAGCTTTTTACTTTCTGGCATATTCCTGCGATTTTAATTTTATTTTTTATTTTAACATCGCATGACAGGTGTTACTACGCGTTGCTAAAGGGCTTTGTCTTCCGAGGAAAAAATATAGTTCTTGCCAAGGACCACCTATTACGACCAATTAGAATTGATCATTTTGTCTGTTTGAGGCTCGAGTCCATCCTGATTGGATTTTTAAAATGATTGACGCGGAGTAGGAGGGCGCTAGTTTTGTCGTAAAAATGATTTTTTCATTTGGCTTTTCAGGAGAACAGAATGCATCTTTTCTTTAAACTACCAAGCCGCGTTTTTCATTGCTCCGCTGAATTAGAATATTTGATGATGTGGACGAGATAATGAAATTTGTAGTGTCGATGTGGACTAAGATGATTGCGGGGAAAAGTTTATCTATTTTTAAACTCATCAATAAAGAACTTGAAGACTGATGTTGTCTGTTTTTATAATGGGGAAATACCCCAATGAAAGTCTTCTATTGCTTGCCAACTGTCGGAGCTACTACTCTGCCCGTGCTGCTAAGAATACGTAGAATTTATGCAACATAGTTATTTTAGTCGAGTTCAGCTATATATTTATTATATATATATATATATATATATATATATATATATATATATATATATATATATATATATATATATATATATATATATATATATATATATATATATATATGAGTTAATACATTTACCAATTTTAAATCCTGTCTGCATAATTCCGTATATCGTAATAAAGGTAGAAAAACAATAAAAAATATGTAATATATTGGCTGGGTGTGTAGATGTTTGAGTACGGAGAGGGTGGTATTGTCTGGATAATACGCAATGGTTAATAAAAGACTGAGGGGGGGGGGGGGGAGAGGCATCTGCTAAATTGCAATAATACATTTTATACTGGATGTTCAATTAACACATACGTATGAATTATTGTATACTTATATTAATTATTTTTTTTTTATAAAATTTAATAATTAATGTTAAAGATACACTTGAATTAACAATTTGGGCAATAACATAAATATCATTTCTAAGTGCATAAAATGCATATATTATTTATCTATTTTATTCCTTTATTTATCTTATATTACGATATTAAGTTTAGGTTAGTATTGTCAAATTAAACGAAATTAATTTCCATTTTCATTTTTATTTTCTTTTCCCTTTTTTTACATTTTTATCCTCTTTTCACAGATCTAAATATTATGATGTTAGTCAACAATTAATTATCCTTATATTAGTTACTCATTAAGTAATTACAACGTGATATAAGAAGGATTTTATCATCGAGATTTTATAATATGTATGATATCAATATATCATATATCATTGAATATGACGATGCAATGTAGCAAATTGATAAACTTATTTTTTTCTCCATTAAAAAAAAAAAAAAAAAAAAAAAAAAAAAATCCTTTTTTTTAAAGTAACTAAAAAATCATGATCACAACAAGTTCTACATTACAGTTGAAGTTATAAATATATCGCCCCTTTTCTCATTTTTGTAATACTCAAACGATCCCCCTTAATATAACGGACACCGAAATGCCGGCACATGTATTTCACTCTTTCCATACCTTATATGGTCATAAAACCGAGTGTGGTTTTCTGAATACCAGCTGCCCTATAATAAAAATGCTGCATAAGATGTTTTGCGCGTCGTATATGTTCGAGGAGATAGCGTCCCATGCTACCGTTTCCTTATATGGTACCCATTCGCGAATTTTAGCCCACTTCAAGAGCCCCAGGACTAACCGCAAAAAAATTCCTTTGCTTTTTCAAATTCCAATATCAAAGTTTAAACTCTTTTGTCGCCAATTAGCGATTATCTTGTTAATATGCTAAGTACAAAATCTCTCTCTCAGAAGAAAAAAATTGCACTTATATTTTTGCCAAATATCATATACATGCCAAAGATTGGAACCTTTTGGCGATAATTGACAACCGATGTTATCTTAGTTCTCACTCTAACGAGCAGCACTTTCCCTCATTCTGCTGTCTTGCCACTAACACGTTGGGCACCTATTATCTCTCGAAAGGGCAAAAATAAAAGTATTTGTTAAACGAACCTGGATTCCTAATTACTTATCGAGTTTTCATCGCTCTCCCTTTCACGGCATTAATAGTCAATCATGATGGACAATATTTAACCTACAAAATACAGTAATCAGAAAATTTATAGTACAATATGATACTATTAATATTAGGAATAATTATAATGATTCACCCATATTAAATTATATATATTTTTAATAGTTAATAAGTCAATTACTTATTATAATTAATAAGGATTTTTATTAAATAACTAAGTTAAATTTTAATATATCTTCTAAGGATATATTCTTAAGGCATTTTCCAGTAAATATATAATGCATTTAATTAATTTATAATTTTAAAAGTCTATCTTTTGCTACATCATTTTAAGGGTAACTGTAGTATGTTTTTTCCTTTTTTTCCATTTTAATAATATTATTATGATTTATTTTTAATGTTTTTCTTCATTTTATTTTGGTTTTATGTGTGTTGGTAGCCTCAAATTCCTATTATATTGCTTTTTAATGGCTAAACCAAAGATGAAACCACACACTTTATTTGTAGTCACAAAGTATTTGTGGGTCTATTGTACTTTGGATTTACAAATTTTAATTGTATTCATTTTGATATATTTTTTCCATGTTTTCATGTGATGTTTTTGTGTTAAATTAGATAGTTTATATATTGTTTTAAAGTTAATGACATTATATATATTTATGTGGTTTAAAAATTTTTATATTGAGAGAAATGCCATTTAAAAGTGTTACATAATCTATATACTTTATATTCTTTTTTTATTTAATTAATTGTAGAATTTTCCTGCATTTCACAGAAGACACGTAATTTAGTGATTATAGTGTTCTGCTTATTTTTTTAAATTAAAGTATTGTTGAGTTTGGTGGGAATCGCGTCTTGATTTGATTTGTAATTAATATTTGAGTTTTGAAATGATTTCAAGAATCATTTTTATCTGGTTGATCTGGTTGATATGAAGCTCATCATGTCATTTAAAAAAAAGAAAATCCTGTCATACACATCAGTTATGATACATTTTTCAACAAACTATTTTTCTTAAATGTATAACTTGTTAAGTGAGAAAGAGTTAAAAAAAGAAAGAAAAACATGTCATACACATCATTTACGTTACAAAAATTTGATAGTTTTAAATAGTTTTTTGTTGAGAGAAATAGTTTTTGAAAATGTCACACAATCTATTTGAATTATGCACCTTTCTTTTTTTTTAAATTAATTAGTTGTAGAATTTTCCATTATCTCACAGAAAACAAGTAATTTAGTGATTGTATTATTATATTCGGAATTTTTTATTTAGATATGGTGTTGAGATTGGTGGGAATTTCTTCAAGTGATTCCATTTGTAATTCAGATTCAACAATCATTGTTATTTCAATAATCATTGTTATCTGGTTGGATAGATTTTGAAGTTTATCAGTTCATCAATCACTTCCCAGCAGATAATTTAAACTAAATTATTCCTTTTAAATATACAGTAGACGCCCTCAAATCCGCACAGCTTGGGACAAGAGGTTTTGCAGATTTTAGAATTTTGTGGATTTCTGGTCATTGCTTGTTTACATTTATTAAACAGTAATTTGAATATAATTAACAATGAAATTGAAACTATTATGGATGCTTACAATAAAATAAAACATTAAAATAAGTAATAAACTAAAATAATAATTTAGATAATATTTAACACGATTAAAATATTAAAAGCACAGGTCAAGTCAATAATCAATAATGTATGATTAAATATTTATTATAAAGATAAGGTGCATTTTTCATATGAAATTTGCTTTATAAAGATGCATTACTAATTCACATCAATATAATAAAATAAAGAGGTTTTATTTCAAGTTCAGCCAGACTTAATAACCAAAAAAGTTTGGTTAATACATAAAAATATTTCATAAAAAGATTATGATTGCCAGTGATACCAGCAATATCTTAATTTATTCCAAAATAAATTTATTCTACCTTCATGAAAACACACGAGTTCAGTAATATTAATGAAAATTACAAATTAAAATATGCATGGAATTGATATAAAAATAAAAAAGTTATATTTTGTCCCTACACCAAAATTGAATGTTTCATTGTTTACATCTGTAAATTATGAGCGGATTTTAGAGAGTTGCAGATTTTAGGATTGCGGATTTTAGGGAGTCTACTGTGTAACTCATCAGGTCATCAAAGACTTCCCAGCAAATGTTGAGTGTGAAAAATTTAAAAAAAATGAAAATCATGTTATACACATCGATTATGAAACACTTTTTAATAGACTACTTAAACTAAACTATATCTTTTAAACGTAGAAGTTACTGTGCGGGAAAAATTAAAAAAAAAAATCATGTCATACACATTAATTATGAAACACCTTTACAACATTAATATTTAAACTAAACTATTTCTCTTAAACATATAACTTTTTAGTGTGAAAAGGTTTTTAAAAAAAGAAAATCAAATAATAGGCATTAATTATGATTCCAACAGACTATTTAAACTAAACTCTTACTCGTAATAGTATAACTTGATGAGTGTGAAAAGGTATTAAAAAAATAAAAACATGTCAGGCATATAAATTTTGAAACCCTTTACAAAAGGCTATTTAAACTAAACTATTTCACTTTAATGTATAACTTGACATATGTGAAAATGTTTTTATAAAAATAAAATAATGATATACAGATCAATTATGTAACACTTTCCGAAAAAACTTTTTTCTCTCTGAACAAAGAAATTTTTCATAAACAGAAACTTTATTTTATGTGGTTTTAAAACTGTATTTGTTGAGAGAAATATCATTTTTTGAAAGTGTTACATAATCTGTATGCAATATATACTTTTCTTTTTTTCATTAATTAGTTTTAGAGTTTTCTCATCTCACATCATCACTCCACCATCTCACAAAAAACAAGTAATTGAGTGATTGGACTTTTATCTTCGGAAATTTTTATTTAGGCAATTTTGAGTTTGGTGAGAATTTCGCCTAGTGATTCGAATTGTAGTATAGATTCAAGTTTCGAAATGATTTCAACAATCATTGTTATCTGGTTGGATAGATTTTGAAGGTCATCAGGTCTGCAAACACTTCCAAACAGACAATTTAAAGTAAACTATATCTCTTAAATATATAACTTGTTGAGTGTGAAAAGGATTTTAAAAAAGAAAATCACGTTATGCACAGTAATTATGAAACACTTTCAAACAAACTATTTAAACTAAACTATTTCACTGAAGTGTGTCTTTCGATTCAAACTGCTTTTTTTCAGATTTATTTTTAAATTCATTATTAATCTGAAATGCACCAAACTGGCAAATTGTGCTATTTAGAAAGTACACAAGGTGCCTTGATTGTCGATTCTTTGATAAATGCGGAAAATATTGCAAAAAAAGCAATCAAAAACGGCATTTTGAACTGATTTTTCCAAAGCGAAAGATCTAGGAACGGAAAAAAAGGGTCATGCTGAGAAGATAATTGTTTACAAATCAAATTCTAATGAATTGAGTGTAAAATGACATCACACGGCACCTTATACGTCTATTCAAAAATCCCCTCAGAAAGTTTCACGTTTCTACTTTAAAAATGTATCTGAAATTGTATCAGAAAATTTCGAGCTGTTGAAGGTGGAAAAGCATTTTTTCAAATACACCCTTAAATGTATAACTTGTTCAGTGTAAAGAGCTTTTTTAAAATAGAAAATAATATCAGTCGCATCAATTCACGAACATTTTTAACAGATTCTTAAAACTGAACTATTTCACTTTAATGTATAATTTGTTGTGTGTGAAAGTGTTTTTAGAAAAATAAAATCATGTCATGCACATCAATTATATAACACTTTCCAAAAAACTTTTTTCGCTTACATTGAAAAAGTTGTTAATAATCCTAGTAAAAAAAAAAAAAAAAAAAAAAAAAAATATATATATATATATATATATATATTGGTGGTTTTAAATATTTTTTTTTTCTTAGAGAAATATCAGTTTTGGAAAGTGTTACATAATTTATATGCATTAAATACTTTTCTTTTTTAATTAATTAATTGCAGAATTTTCCATAATCTCACAGAAAACAAGGAATATAGTGAATGGATTTTTATATTTGGAAATTTTTATTTATGTACTGATGAGTTTGGTGGGAATTTCGTCGAGTGATTCGATTTCTAATTCAGATTTAAGTTTCCAAAGGATTTCAACAATCACTGTAAACTGGTTGGATGGATTTTGAAGCTCATCAGGTCACCAAAAACTTCTCAGCAGAAAATTTAAACTAAACTATTCCTCTTAAATTTATAACTTGTTGAGTGTGAATCTGACATTAAAAGAGAAAATCATGTCATACACAATAATTATGAAACACTTTCTAATGTTAAATGATGGAATAATGATGTGGGATAAGAGAATTCTACAAGTAATTATTTAAAAAAAAGAAACGTATATGATGCATACAGATTATGTAACACTTTCACACGCAGACAACTGAAACTAAACTATTCAACTTAAATATATGACTCGTTGAAGGTGAAAATGATTTTTAAAAAAGAAAATCATGTCGTACACACTAATTATGAAACACATTCAACAGATTAATTAAACTTAACTATTTCTCTTAAATGTATAACTTGTGGAAAGCGAAAAACTTTAAAAGAAAAAATCACGTAGGAACATCAAATATGAAGTACTTTCCAACAGGCTATATAAACTAAACTATTTAACTTTAATGTATAACTTGCTGAGTGTGAACATTTTTTAAAGAAAAGAATAAGTGCAACGCGTAAATTTCTGAATTATTCGAGTTCAAGAAGAAACGATATAGTTTCGTGCAGTGGAATTTTTAAAGTAAGTGAATGTGATTTTTCTAATCTGTACTGTTATATATAAATTTAAAACAATGTTTAAAGGAGCAAAAAAGGAAGATTTAAGGCAAATAGCCACTGAAATAAATTTAAATATTAATGATAAAATGACTATAGCTGATTTAAACAATATTATTGAAAATAGCGAAATATATAAAAATAAACCAGATTTTGTAACAGAAATAGCTAACACCATAATTGAGAGTCGTAAACATGAAGAACAAAGGCAATTTGATCTTGAAAAATTTAAACTTGAACGATCAAAAAACGAATTTGAACGATCAAAAAATGAATTGGAATTAGCTAAAATTAAATCTGAAACTAAATCTTTTATTACTGAAAGTGAAGTAAAAATGGAATCGTTAGATCAAATAATAAAAAGTATTAAAACTTTGACTGTAAAAGTTCCAACTAAGCCTGAAGGATGGGGTTTTTTCTTTTCTTCTTTAGAACGGGCTTTCAAAACTAAAAATGTTTCGGAAGAAAATAAAGCAGAAATTCTGCTGAATTTATTAGGTGACAAAGCGTCTAACATTTTAACTTATTTACACGATACAGATATCGAGAATTATGAAAAATTAAAAGAAATAGTCTTAAAAGAATTTCAACCAATACCTTATTTTTGCCTAGAACAATTTAGAAAAGCTTTTAAACTACCAAATGAGACTCATGTACAATTCGCTTCACGACTGATGACCAATTGGAATTATTATCTAAATTTAAGAAATGTGTCCGATTTCGAGAGTCTAAAACAATTGATTGTGTCAGATAAATTATATGAAACATTAGATAAGGAGACTGCTTCTCACATTAGTGTGAGACAAGGAGATAAATGGTTTTTACCAGAAGAATTAGGACGTGAGATTGATTTATATTTTACATCACGCGGAAAATCTCTTACTGAGAATTTTAGTGTTAATCGAAAGTATAATCCCAAAAGAGTAAATAAAGTATTTTTAACTGATGTTAAAACATTAAACTGTATTTTGTGCCACAAACAGCACCATCTTTCAAAGTGTCCAGATTATTTAAAGTTATCTGTTAATGAGAGAGTAAATGTAATAAAATGTAACAAGTTATGTTTCAATTGTTTAAATTTACACCCAGTAGCCAATTGTACATCAAAGAACATTTGTTTCTGCAAGAAACGACATCACAAAACTATTCATTTTCCCAAAACAAATAATACATATATGAAAGAATATGTTTCTTCAGAACATAATATACAAGGTAAAATAAATGTAGGAGAATGTTCAGATTCAAGACTAGCAAATTATGGCACGTCAATGTTAAACGCTAATGCAGAAGAGTTCGTTCAGAAAACTTTTATTAGTAACTATTCGAATAAAAAGAATAAAGTTTTACTTTCAACGGTTATGTGTTTTCTAATTGATGAATCAGGATCTAAATATAGAGTAAAGTGTTTGTTAGATGTAGGCAGCGAGTCTAATTTTCTATCCCACCATTTAATAGACATGATGAATTTGAAAAAAGAGAGAACAAACATTTTAGTGTCAGGTCTAAATGATGCCACCTTAGTAATAAATCATAAAGTTAATGCATCAATAAGCAATAGAGATGGAAGTTTTATAAAAAATTTAGATTTCTTGATAGTTCCAAAAATAACTGCAGATTTAACCCCTTCGCGTCCAATTGAAATTTCAGCACAGGATTTCCCTAACGTAATATTAGCAGATGAGAGATTTAATATCCCAGAACATGTAGATATGCTTTTCGGAGCAGGAATTTTCTATGAACTTTTAAAACCGGGCCAGATTCGTATTAATAATTCTGATCTTATTCTGCAAGACACAGTTTTCGGTTTTGTAGTATCTGGAAGTTTTCCAATAGAAAATGAAAATAAAGTTCATTGTGGTTTAATAAAGAAAGAAACTAACTTAGATAAAACACTTCGAAAATTCTGGGAAATAGAAAATATCGAGATAGAAAAACCAAAAAGCAAAGAGACTTTAATTTGTGAAAAACATTTCATAGAAAATTATACCCGAGAAAAAAGCGGCAGATATGTTGTTAAAATGCCCCTAAAACAAGATCCAACTACATTAGGAAGTTCTAAACAGATAGCAATTAAAAAATTGAATTCTTTATGGAATCGCTTAGCAAGGGATCCCGAGTATTTAAGATTATATTCCGATTTTTTGAAAGAATACCAACAGTTAGGCCACATGGTCGAAGTTAACGAAAGCGAGGAAGAAAATGGATCCTATTACATTCCCCACCTTGGAGTGTATAGAGGAATAGAAAAAAGTATGTCAACACCTTTGAGAGTAGTTTTTAACGCCTCTTCTTTAACGACAAAAGGAAACTCACTTAATTCTATTCAGTATAATGGGGGTGTAATACAAGATGATTTATTCTCAATTATGCTGAGATTTAGAAAATATATTATCGCTTTCACTGCAGATATTCAAAAAATGTATAGAGCAATTTCTATTCATCCAGATCAAAGGAAACTACAAAAAATTTTATGGAAAGAAGGTATAAACGAACCAATAAAGAATTTTGAACTAACTACTGTTACTTATGGTACTGTTAGTGCACCCTTTTTTGCCATGAGAACACTACTTCAATTGTCTAGGGATGAAGAAAGCAAGTTTCCTTTAGCAGCACCCGTGCTGAGAGAAGACATGTATATGGATGACATCTTATCTGGATCTGATTCTTTAAGTTCTGCATTAGAGCTCCAAAATCAATTAATAGAAATTTTAAAAAGCGGAGGAATGTTATTACATAAATGGTGCAGTAATGCTCCACAACTTTACCAAACAAATGACAAGATATATCCTTTTGGTGATTCAGAAGAATCCAAAACATTAGGTGTCTTGTGGAAATCGAGAAAAGATTGTTTAAGTTTCGATGTAAAAATTCATAATGAGGTAAATGTCACTAAAAGACAAGTGTTATCAATTATATCAAGTTTGTTTGATCCTCTTGGATTAGTTTCTCCTATTATAATTAAAGCGAAAATATTTATGCAAAAATTATGGTTATTGCAATTAAATTGGGATGACTTGTTACCGGAAAAAGAAGCTAAGGAATGGGGAGAGTTTTCAGATAATCTACAGTTAATTAACAAAATTGAAATTAGTAGGTGTATTTTATTGAAAAATGCTATTATAATCGAGTTACATGGTTTCAGCGATGCTTCCGAAGCAGCCTATGGAGCAGTAATTTACTGCAAATCAGTATCAGAATCTGGAGAATTGTCAGTGAAATTAGTGACAAGTAAATCAAGAGTTTCCCCCTTAAAGCAATTAACTGTTCCCAAACTTGAGCTGTGTGCAGCTGTTTTATTATCAAAACTAATTAAACGTGTGATTTCTGCTCTCAAGATCAATATAAACAAAATCTTCTTATGGTCAGATTCTATGATAGTATTGTCATGGATTAAAAAAGAACCGTACATACTAAAAACATTTGTTGCGAACAGAATTTCAACGATACAAGAGCTAACTGGAGGGATGCAGTGGCGACATGTTTCTTCTCAATATAACCCAGCAGACCTTCTAACAAGAGGAATAAATCCTGATAAGCTAATCTCAAATGAGTTGTGGTGGAGTGGCCCAATGTTCCTAAAAGGAAAAGACTATCCAAATACAACCATACCTGAAGCAGTTGATTCCAATGACTTTTCAAAAGAACTGAAAAACTTTAAAACTAATGACTTTAAAAACATGTTTTTTTTTTCAGTTTCTAATAATACCTTTGTGCATGATATAATTGATTTAAGTAATAATTATTGTAAGATAATTCGTATTTTAGGATTTATTTTCAGGTTTCTTAGCATTTATAAAAAAGAAAGAAAAGAGGGTCCTTTAGACATCGAGGAGCTCAAAAAGGCAGAAACCTTTTTGTTAAAAAGTGTTCAACGAGAATTTTTTGACAAGGAAATAAAATCCTTGCAAAAATCAGGTGAGGTAAATAATAATAGTCAGATAAGAAATCTTCACCCATTTCTTGATAAAGCAGGTCTTCTTAGAGTAGGAGGTAGGTTAGCAAACAGTAACTTAAATGATAACCAAAAATTTCCAATTTTACTACATAATAAAAGTAAACTTACTCAGATGATAGTAGAATATTTTCACAAACGATATTTACATTTAGGCCCACAAGCTTTACTTTTCCAGTTAAGGCAGAAGTTTTGGCCTTAAAATCTAGCAATGTGTGGAAAAATAATTTATAATTGTTGCTTATTTTATGTTATAAATCTTGTAAAAAGTTTTTATATTTTCTTAATGCAATGTGTTCTGTAAGATATTTTGAGTTATATATTTGGTATATAGTTATTGTGCGTGTACATATGTAAATTTGAGCTAATTTCTATTTGATTGAATATATTATGTGTCATCAAAGTAAATATTAATACAAAATGTGTATTGAGAGTGCATATATGCTATTTGAGTTATTTAATGACATCCATTTTGTTCTGGAGGTTTGAGTTTTTTTATTGATAAATTCGAGTTTCTTAACATTTAAATACTTTTGAAATAAAGTATTTCTGAGTTATTTTTGAGATAAAATATGAGAAATGAGATAAATTCTTGCATCATTTAGAGTAAATTTAATTTGAGTGAGATGTCATGAGTGCACACCACTTTAAGATGAATGCAGAGAATTTTAGATGTTTGAAAAACAAAATGTAAAAATAAATGATTTAGTAATTATAAAGGAGGACAATGTTGCTATTTGCAACTGGCCTCTAGGTAGAATTGTAGAGTTGTTTCCAGGTAATGATGGAATTATTAGAGTAGTAAAAGTGAAAACACAAAGAGGGTTTTTTAAGAGACCAGTGTCAAAAATATGTTTATTACCCTTGGAAAAGTAATTGTTATTCATTTAATTTGCTATTTATTGTTTATTAGTATGTGTTGTATTATTTATTTAAAAATTTCATGTGTAATAATGTATTATAATTGTGGTTGAATGAAAATCATTCAACGGGGGCCGGTATGTTCGGTCGTATTTATTCTGTATTTTTGGCAACGATTTTTATCGTCTGCATTTGTTTTTATGAGTTTAGAGTTTTTAAGAGAACGCAGCCATGAGCGGCTGAGTTGTGAGCTAGTTAAATAAATATACATTTCATAGAGTTTTTCTTAAATATGAGTTTTATTGAGTATTTTAATTTTTTAAATGAGTTATCGACAATAGACATCAGTTATGAAACACTTTCCAACCGACTCTATAAACTAACTATTTCTCTTAAATATATAATACGACGAATGTAAATTTTTTTCTTAATATTGAAAATCATGTCATACACATCAATTATGTAACACTTTCCAAAAAACTTTTTCTCCCTCAACGAAATACATTTTAAAAGTCCTAACCGAAAAAAAAATATATTTAGGTGATTTTAATTTTTTTTGCTGTTGAGAGAAATGTCACTTTTTAAAAGTATTACAAAATGTATATGCGTAATATTCTTTTCTTTTGTTAATTAATTAAATGTACAATTTTCCATCATCTCACAGAAGAAAAGTAAATTAGTGATTGGATTTTTCTATTCGGAATTTTATATTAAAATGCTGTTAAATTTGGTGGAAATCTCGTCAAATGGCTCGATTTGTAATTAATATTTAAGTTTTGAAATGATTTTAACTATCACTGGTATCTGGTTGGATAAATTTTGAAGCTTATCAGCTTTATCAAACATTTCCCAGCAGATGAAAAAGTTAAAAAAGAATTAAAATCATCTCATATACATTAATAATGAAACACTTTTTAAAGACTATTTAAGCTAAAGTATGTCTTTTAAATATAGAGATTATTGTATGTGAAAATCTTTTTTCTTAAAAGAAAATCATGTCATACACACGTGTTATGAGCCACTTTCCAACGGATTATTTAAACTAAACTATCTCTCTTAAATGTATAACCTGTTGAGTGTGAAAATGTACTTAAAAAAAGAAATCATATTAGGCACATCAAATATGAAAAATTTTCCAAAAGACTATTTAAACTAAACTTTTTCACCTTAATGAATAACTTGTTGAGTGTGAAAATGTTTAAAAAAATCATGTTATAGACAGTCGTTTTGAAACAATTTCAAACAGACTATCAACTATACAATTTTTCTGTAATCAATAATTTGATAAGTGTAAAAAGGTGTTTAGACAAACAAAGTCATGTCATACACATAAATTATGTAGCATTTTCCAAACAAACTTTTTCTCTCTCTCAAAGAAAGAGATTTTAATAAACTTTACGAGGAAAGAAAATCACATAATATTTAGGTGATTTAAAATAATATTTTTTTGAGAGAAATATCAATTCTGGAAAGTGTTACATAATCTATATGTATTATATAGTTTTCTTTTTTTTAAGTAATTTGTAGTAAAGTAATTTCCATCATCTCACAGAAAACAAGTAATTTAGTGATTGGAATTTTATCTTGGAATTTTTTACTTAGATAAGGCTGAGTTTGGTGGGACTCTCGTCAAGTGATTCGATATGTAATTCAGATTAAAATCATAGCAAACGCGGTAGCGTTTGGTATAATATGTTTAAGAAATAGAAAATGCGAACGTCTTTTCAAAATTTCTAGCGAACCAGTTGACGTACGACAGTGATTTTAGTTTCAAACGATAGAACTCGACGAGACGAATAAAATGATAGCATTCAAAAAATTATCGCAGTTTACTGTAGTTTTTTATTTAACTTTTAACGAGAAAATAAAGACGAAAAGTTCAACAAGCAATAGCTAACGTTATTATGGATGGATTAACTTCGTTTCTGGTTTATTTTTATCGTCTTGATAAAACTTAGAACAGTTTTTTTTCATCTTTGTATGTTTGACGGTTGCTGAAAAAATCGAATTTATGTCTTAAACCTCCAGTTGAATATTGTCTTTTGCTGTTGCGATTGTAGTTTTTTTTATTCATTGCCACCAAGTTTAATATAAAAATTGTCATGTATGTATCATAATTCATTCAAATTAAACAAATCACGTGAAAAACATAGTTATTTGTTTTTATTGCGAAGCTTTTAGTTTCAGTTCTTTAAATAATAAAGTTGTGAACGCAATGTTATTATTTTTTTGGTCGAATACATAATTATTTTTTCAAATAACATGCATTTATATGACCATGGGATGATTTTCTCGAATGTCCTAACATTTTGAATTTTAGGGTACTTCTAGGTTATCCCGTAGACGAAAAAATTATAGCCAAATTTTAAGATTAAACGCCAATAATGGATGATTGTGAATGTCACATTCAATGACATTAAATACGATTCACGTGTTTAGAATGTCATTAAGCGATTTTTATTTTGGCTTTTTGTTTGTATTTTTATTAATATTTTACTAATTATTTCTTTTTCCGTTATTTAAAATAAAAAATTATGTCAATGTGTATAATTTGGCTAGTTTGGCGATTTGTATAATTTGGCGAAATTGGTCGACGGGATATCAGAGAAGTAATATTTTACTAGTAGAAAAAAATGGGGAAAAAACAAGTACATCGGAAAAAAGTATCTGGGAAAACCAAAATTTTTCCACAGGAACTAAATGTAAGATTTTTTAATTATGATCATATAACATCCTCATTTAAACAAGGAAAAGATATAGAGTAAAACAAAAACTTCATTCTGTCCATATCTTAAATAGCATTCAATTGATTTTAAATAGAGATGTAATGTCAAATATGCATTAGGGTACTTAGTTGGCACGAAAATTTTGTTATTTTGTCTGATAAGATAACCGGGCTAATGTTTATTAAAAATATATATATATTTACCTTTATTTAATTTTGTTAAATTTTATAAATCGTTTCATTCTGTAGTTATTAATTAAGCTTTTCAATACTACTTGATTATCCCGTCGACCAATTTCGCCAAATTTTACAAATCGTCAATTTATTCACCATGTAAATCATATTGACGTAATTTTTATTTTAAATAACGAAAGAAGAAATAAATTACTAAAACATCAATAAAAGTACAAATAAAAAGTTGAATTCAAAATCATATTATGGCATAACAAATATGGGTAACCTATTTAATGTAAACTGAATGTAACCTTTATGATAATTCGTTATTGGCATTTAATTTTATAATTTGGCGATAATTTTTTGATCGAAGGGGTAATCAATTATCACCGGTTTTTATTCATTATTTTCTTTTGCAAATAATAGAAAATAGTTAATAGAAGTACTATGTCGGACGCTCCTCTCAGTCCACCAAACTTAGAAGAATGTCCTATGTAGTTTAAGCTGCCACCACCGATATTAATGGGTGATATCGGTCACCTGCTGTGAGGATTGGGTAAAATAACACTGACGCTGTTAATGAACTGAACTAACAGTTTATTTAAGATATAGATATGTACACAAGAAACAATATTTACAACTATCTACAATTACAACTCGGATATAGATGATCCGGTTCAACATTAAATTAACTACACTAAACGTTGGTTGTGTACCGTTCAGCTTACACTTTCTTCCTCACACTCAACGCACGTTCGATACGCTTTATCAGAGATTACTGCAGAATCTCAATACACAAGGGTACTAGGCCTCACTTCTCGGCCTATAACACTATCCACCGGGACGCCTTGTCCCACGCTCAAAATATACACTATCCAACAGGACCACAAATCCTGAGCGACCTATCGGTCTCAACGCCAAGCGAGAACTGTCTCCAACCTCTCAGTCCAGAGTTGACCTTGTCAGAGATCTTCCTTCCCCCAGCAGGGCTTCTTAGAGTTCCTCCATTGGTTCAATTCCGCATACCAACCTTGAGTCATGACCTCTACTGTTTACACATCACTCCAATAGCTAGATGACAGCTGAGGCACGCCCCGCGGCCATCACCTTCATTCATCAACGAGTGCGTCATCTGCACACCTGTGTCAACATCTGTCATTCGTTATTATAGAAAAGAAAGAAAGGTATTTCGAGCTTCACGGATACACAACCCACAATACATAAAATATTCAGATAAGGAAATGTTATTCCTTTCTAATTCAGGGCAGATGTCTTCTAGGAACCTGACACCCCCCACCTTAGCGGAAAATATGCCTTTTAGGGGCTAATTTTCCCCAAACATATAATAATATTACGGAAGAGTTCAATAGTCTCTTTGCAGATTTCTTCATTCTAAATATTACACAGGCATTTTCAGGTGTCTGAACATTCTCTACTGACATCTCTACTGAACCTTATACTAATACTACTATTGCATAAACAATACACATGCTCATTTACTATTATAAACACAAAACTTAAAAAAAAATATTTACACACACACAAAAAAAATTAGACATGTGATGACATCCTTTAAGGTTGTCTACTATTTTGACATTGATACTGATGGGCTAGTAACTGGTTGTTCTTCCCAGCTCTTTCTCTGTAGCCTCGAAATTGCATCAGCATTCAAATGTTGAACTCCGGGACGATGGGAAATGCTCAGGTTCCAGCGTTGCAAGGCTAGAGCCCACCTAGTGAGTTTGGGCGATCTTGGGGTTGTTTCCGTGAGAAATTTTAATGGATTATGATCGGTAATGACCTCAATTTGAGATCCATAAGTCCACTTTTCAAACTTCCGTAACCCGAAGAGAACACTCCAAGCCTCTTTCTCTATACTCGGCCAAGCACGCTGAGCCCCTGACAATTTCTGACTGGCAAAAGCTATAGGTTTAAACTGACCTTTTTCATCTTTCTGAGTAAGACAACATCCTACTGCAAGGTCGGAAGCATCGGCGTGAAGCTGATATTCCCGGCCTACGATAGGTGTAGCCAAACTCGTCACTTTACACAACTCATCTTTAAGAGTATTAAATGCTTTTTCTGCCCTTTCATCCCATGGTACAGTATTTTTGACATTTCCTTTGGTTAATTCGGTTAAAGGTATAGCTATCTCAGCATAATTTGGAATATAAGATCGGTAGAATCCCATTAATCCCAAAACTGATCTAACTTCCTTTTTAGTCTTTGGTCTCTTTAAGTCCCTTATTGCTCCGATTTTCTCCTCATCAGGTGCATGAGTTCCACCCCCAATAACATGACCTAAAAACTTAGTCAATTTCTCTCCAAATTTACATTTGTCTAGTCTAATCGTAAAATTTCTATTTTTCAACTCTTCAATGACAGCCCTGACATGCTCACAATGCTCTTCCCAGGTATCGGAGAAAATGATGACATCATCAATATATGCTTCTGCATACCTCCGATGACCTTGGAGAACCTCATTCATGTCTTTTTGAAACGTAGCAGCAGCCCCTGATAATCCAAAAGGCATTGTACGCCACTGATAAGTTCCGTTATGCGTCGTAAAAGCTGTCAAAGGTTTACAATCCTCAGCCATTTTAATTTGCCAATAACCCCTCAATAAATCTATTGAAGATAAATATTTAGCCGCCCCTGCAGTATACATAATTTCTTGGGAATCTTTCATCGGGAAGGTGGGAACCTGCGTTACAGAATTTAAAGTTCTGTAATCAATACACATTCTGACAGTTGCATCTTTTTTCGCAACGCAAACAATTGGATGGCTAATTTCAGCATTCGATGGTTCGATTAGATTTAATTCCAATAACTCCTGAATCTGCCTATCCACTTCCTCTTTATAAGCTACCGGCACGCTATATAACTTTGGTTTTTTTCCTTTCTACACCCGGTTTCAGATCAATACGATGTTCCCCTACTTCCGCTGGTCGTACAGGACCCATAAACACTTCTTTATTTTCCCTCAAAATGGACTTTAAATCTTTGACTTGACTATTAGATAGCCCTTTTATTTCAAACCTCTCAATATCCCGTTCTATCTCTTGATCCCGGTTCAAAATAGGAATTTCCCCAACTTCTCCAAATTCCTCATCACCTTCGAAAACAATATTAACTATATTACATTTAGCGATAAATTCTCTTATCTTATTTTGGTGCACATGCTTCCTACTCCCGTCGGCTAACTCAACAATAAAAGAATGCTGGTTTCGTTTTTCTACAATAGTTGCCGGCCCTTGCCACCTAGAATATAACTTATTAGTCGAATCGGGGATTAACAGTATAACTTTATCGCCTACCTCAAACGTTTTTTCTTTTGACCTTAAATTATAATGATACGCCATTCTATTTTGTTGAACCTCAGACGACAATTTTGCCTCATTTGCGGCTCTTTCTAAGCGGTTCTTAAGTTTATCCAAGTACTCATGAATCGGCGTAGTATCTAACTGCGCTCCCTTATTTTCTCTGCCCATGACGACTTAAGAATCGATAACGGACCCTCCGGCGCTCTACCATATAATAACTGGAAAGGTGCGATTCCCGTCGTAGAATTTGGGACTTCCCTATACGCCCATAATATAAATGGTATTTGTTCATGCCATTTTTTTCCTCCTTCCCTAATCGTATGATGTAGCATACGTTTAAGAGTCTGATTAAATCGTTCCACAAGTCCGTTGGACTGTGGATACTGTGGAGTCGAAAATCTTGGACTAGCACCTAACCTTTTCTCAAATTCTTTCGTTAAGTCGGCAGTAAAATTGGTTCCATTGTCGTAGGCAATTACATTAGGAATTCCTGTTCTCATAAATATTTGAAGTAACGCCTCACACGCGGTTTTAGCAGTTAAACTTTTTAGAGGGATCGCATCCGCCCATCTGGTATGCTGATCAATTAAAGTCAGTATATACCGATGCCCTTGTGAACTTTTAGGATCAATAGGCCCAATTAAATCAACATTAACAACCTGAAATGGAAGTTCCGGCCGCGACACTGGGGAGATAGGAGCTCTATCATTTACTTTAACCCCTCTAGTCAATTGGCACTCTAAACATGATTCACAAAACTGTTTAGCTTCTTTTGCCATTCCCTCCCAATAAAAAGAATACCTTATTCTCTGCAACGTTTTCTTGGCTGCATGATGCCCTCCAAATACCGATGAATGCGCTAATTTTAAGATTTCTTCCCTTCTTACCTTGGGTACTACTAATTGCGCTATAGTTTCGCCTAACAATTCCTCTTTATGATACAATAATCCGTTTACAATATAATAATCCCCTTTTTCCTTTTTAGCTAATTCCCAAGCTTTCTCTAATTCTTTACATTCCAACTGGGATTTCTTAAACATATCTGAGTTACTAACAATAGATTCATTATTTTCCTCCGTTTCAGTTTTTTCTGGATCCTGACTTTGTACATTTTGCGATCTCGCGTCTATTACGTAAACATTACAGCTATCGTTACTTACATCTTCCTTTTCATTCGAGTTATCAATAATAATTTCGGAACTTTTTAATTCTTCGGACTCTATCAATGGCTCCTCAAGATTGACACCTGACAACTCATTAATCACCTCGTGATGTAAAATTACTTGCTCATTAATATTATCCGTTACTGCGCAAAGTACTTCCTGATGAATAATATTAGTTTGCCCGAATTGCGGAATAGCTAGCGGTAGTTTAACGGTGATTTAACAGCTTCACCAAATAACCCTTGTAAATAAATACTACCCGCTCCCTTTAATTTCTCTTCCGGTACTAAATCTTTATGAACAACACTAATCTCACATCCAGAATCAACCAATTCCTTTGCTTTTTGCCCATTAACACTAACTTCAATTTTCTCAAGTTTATTTAATTTCTCACCAATAACATTAGTTTTCTGCTCGGCCTTTGCCGATATTCTAGTCACAATAGCCCCATTAGGTAACTCTTGATTTTCTTTCACCATAATCTTATGAACACCTGCTTTCTGGTCTCGCCCTTTATTGCCATTATTAGTTCCCTCTTTACCCACTTTATTACAAAAACGTTGGTAATGACCTCTCAAACCACACTTAAAACATTTAGGCCCTGAAGCATCATTCGTCTTCTTAAACTCTGTTTTCCTATCCAGAAAAGAATTACACTCATTACTACCATTTTGCCTCCAACTACCACTAAATTTATTATCCTCCCTCGGTCTCATTTTTTCATTGTTTACGTACTTATCTTTACCTTTAAAGCTTTTATGCGTAACCGCATAAGACTTATGTTTAGCATCAAAATAATTATCACACTCTTTACCAATTTTAGGAGCTTCTAACCATTTACCCTGGTGAGTTAAACTAATACATGCTGCAGTATCCTCATCTAGCGTACTCATTAGCTTATCAGTAACTATTAACTGGTTGACCTTTTCATAAGTGTCCGCACCTCTAATTTTACAATAATTTTCCCACGTAGCTATTAAACGCGATACAAATAATACATGGGTTTCGTTCGGATTTCTCCTAGCTTTCCGGAAATTTTCTAAACATGCCTTCGGGGTTGGCTCATGTTCCCTTAGGACTAACTCCTTTAATTCCTCATAATTCTCCATTTGTTCCTTAGTGGTATAAATTAACAAATTATCCGCCTTATCTCCTAACATATTTAGTAGAATTTCGGCCTGCTGGTTTTCCGGTACATCTTTAGTTTGGAATGCCCTTTCTAAACTGTTGAAAAATAAATTCCATCCCTCAGTCCCTTCTGGTACTTTGATAGATAGAGTTTTAACACTTTTGATCAATTTTTCGATGTTACTTTCATTACTAGATTCCCTAGATCCATTAGAGTTATTTGCTGAACCTTGAACTCTGAGCCTTTCCATTTCTAATTCATGTCCCATCCTCAATTTCTCCATTTCTAACTTTTCCTGTTTTTCTAACTTTTCGAGTTCTAACTTTTCGCGTTCTAATTTTTCCTGTTTTTCTAACTTTTCGCGTTCTAATCGTTCTGCAACAATAGTGTCTGATAATTCCTTAATAACCCCCTCGTCATACTCATCACTGTCCATTATCTTTTTCTTAAGCTGAATTCTGGCATCATCTTCCGTGAATTCAACACCCAATTCTTCGGCTATCCCCTGAAGATCAACCTTTTTTAGTTTTAATAAGAAAGCCATACCTTCACCGATTGTTATTACCTCCCCACAAGAATAGTTAAACCTACCAAATTAATATTTCCGAAATTTCTAACTTAGTACAGATATTTCTCCACTTATTATACTAATTAATACCATTTCAGATAATCCATGCATTTCATTTCTAATTAACCTACTGAATACTCTAATTTTCCTCAACCATTGATATCACACAATATACTTCCAATAAAACAAAAGGTAAAAGAGTAATTCGATTTGATTACTATGCAATATAGGTCTCAATGTATACACTTAGATAACAACATACAATTTACATAATCATACTGATACGTTGATATTGAATAGAAGTATTGATGTCAATCAAGAAATCCACACAAAGAAAAATTGTACAACATGCATATATAAATTTCTACAATTATCCTCATAAAATATTTCCGAACTCAATACTGGTTATTACACTTAAAACAAATATACTGAAAATCTTTACTTTTATTTTTACTCACTATGGCTCTCTTTTGAGCCTTTTTTTTCACTATGGCTCTCTTTTGGGCCTTTTTTTTCACTATGGCTCTCTTTTGAGCCTTTTTTTCACTATGGCTCTCTTTTGAGCCTTTTTTTTTTTTTTCTCACTAGTATTGGCCAATTAAAATTTTCATTTGCTTAGAATTTTGATAATGCAACTCTTAAAATTTAAACAGTATTGCTTCATTTAACAATTACTTTAACAATAATTTAGATTTAATGCATTAATTTAGTTCACTAATATCATTATAAATAGCATATCATTATCATCTCAAATTATTATGACCTTTCTTTAAAACAATAGCAATATGGTTACTAATTCTTTACACCTACTGAACACAATTATTTCATTGCACATAAATTACATAGACAATTTACTTAAATTACTATTAATTATACAACAATACAATTTGGTTCGAGATGTCAGAAGAAATGAATGATCAAAACACCTTACCTTATACTTTATTTGGTGGGGTACTCTTCTATTCCCAGATAGCTCCACGATGTAGCGATAATCAGGCACAACACAGTTCAGTTTAGTTCTTTCTAATAAAGATACGCACAACACTTTAGTCCACACTAGACGATATGGCACGATACTTTATCACACACTCGACGATCCGGCACGATACTTTAGCACATACTCGACGATACGGCACAACACTTTACACACATTCGACGCTACGGCACAACACTTTACACACATTCGACGATACGGCACGACACTCTAGCATACAATCGACGATCCGGCACGATGCTTTAGCACATACTCGACGATATGGCACGACCACACAAGAATTCCACTGGATACTCTGGCATTAACAGACTGTAACACGGCTCGCTGGTCACTGGTTTCAGGCGATTCGATCCCGACGCTGCCAACAATTTGTCGGACGCTCCTCTCAGTCCACCAAACTTAGAAGAATGTCCTAGGTAGTTTAAGCTGCCACCACCGATATTAATGGGTGATATCGGTCACCTGCTGTGAGGATTGGGTAAAATAATACTGACGCTGTTAATGAACTGAACTAACAGTTTATTTAAGATATAGATATGTACACAAGAAACAATATTTACAACTATCTACAATTACAACTCGGATATAGATGATCCGGTTCAACATTAAATTAACTACACTAAACGTTGGTTGTGTACCGTTCAGCTTACACTTTCTTCCTCACACTCAACGCACGTCGATACGCTTTATCAGAGATTACTGCAGAATCTCAATACACAAGGGTACTAGGCCTCACTTCTCGGCCTATAACACTATCCACCGGGACGCCTTGTCCCACGCTCAAAATATACACTATCCAACAGGACCACAAATCCTGAGCGACCTATCGGTCTCAACGCCAAGCGAGAACTGTCTCCAACCTCTCAGTCCAGAGTTGACCTTGTCAGAGATCTTCCTTCCCCCAGCAGGGCTTCTTAGAGTTTCTCCATTGGTTCAATTCCGCATACCAACCTTGAGTCATGACCTCTACTGTTTACACATCACTCCAATAGCTAGATGACAGCTGAGGCACGCCCCGCGGCCATCACCTTCATTCATCAACGAGTGCGTCATCTGCACACCTGTGTCAACATCTGTCATTCGTTATTATAGAAAAGAAAGAAAGGTATTTCGAGCTTCACGGATACACAACCCACAATACATAAAATATTCAGATAAGGAAATGTTATTCCTTTCTAATTCAGGGCAGATGTCTTCTAGGAACCTGACATACTACTTATCCCGTCGACCAAAAAACCATCGCCAAACTATAATATTATATGCCAATAATGGATGATCGTGAATGTCGAATCCAATGACATTAAATAGGATGCACGTGTTTAAAACGCCATTAAGGGATTTTTATTTGGACTTTGTATTTTTTATTAAGATTCTAGAAATTATTTTTTTGTGTTATTTAAAATGAAAATTATGTCTATATGTATAATTTTGCTATGAGTTTGGCAATTTGTATAGTTTGGCGAAATTGATCGACGGGATAACTAAGTAGTACCTTAATATATATGTATGTAATTGAAATTTGAAAACTAAGCTTTTGCGAAATTGGCGTTAGAAGAATATCGCACAATGTCGTGTATATATGGCATCTGTGCCAGGAAAGCATCAAATGAAAAAAAAACATGGTCATGTAAAAAACTTTTGTGATCGTGTGAAGTGAATGTAACATTTATGATCAGCAATTATTGGCATTTAAAAGTATTTTTGTTTGAGATATTGTCGAAAAAGCATTGCAAAGATATACTTTCCCTCTCCCTTCCATTTCCAAATGAACTAAATTTCAAATTATGAAAAAAAAATCAGAGTTTACTTAAAACTGTGCATAAAAATTATAGTAATTATCCTAATTTTTCTAATAGAAATTCTCAATTTTCCGTTATTAACAAACGCTACTTTAAAATCGCAAATTTAATCGGCTAAATCGCCAAGTTGCATAATGATCATCGCCACTGAATATATAAATAATGCCATATTTGCAAACTTATCGGTCAAAAAACAGCGGAACCTTGGTTTACGGCCCCCTCTGTTTTTGACAAGTTTGGTTTGAGACCAACTTCAGTGATCAAAATTTTACTCTTTCGGCGTAGGATAACTCGATTCGCGACCAAAGCTGTCGAATAGTTCAGTTGGCAACCCTCACATAACTTTTGTTATAGGTCAAGTTTGGAGTAAAGTGCGCGTATCAGAGTACTTTGTGACCTTCAGTACAGCAAAAAATTTAACTTATTGTTTTAATTTTAATCAGTTTCGCGAAAATTTTAGCTTTTATTATGATTTCTAAGAACGAAAAAGCGTTTAGTGATAGCAGCAGTAAGAAGCTTAATCGAATTACTGATCAATTATGAAAAGAAGTAGTGACAAAACTTAAGAACGATGATAGTGGTCGATGATAGCTAAACAATACGGTGTAGATGAACCGTCGATTACTCTGATGATAAAGAACTAGTCGGATATGGTAACCCCAAAACTATTTTCTATCTCATGCATTTAATGCGTCAAAATTCATAATTACAGTGCCAAAATCAAATGACAGTCATATGCTCACCGTGAGGATTCTAAAGACATGAAATTCCGAACATTAATTTTTGAAATAGGACTGTTGCGGATATCGGGAAAAATACAGCATATATGCGACACTTGTTGGGAGATTTACCCAAAACACGCAATGAGCAATAATATAAATCAAAGTGTGCCTAAATCTCAAGTTTGATGAAAATTTGTGCATTAATTCCTGCGATACAGATATTTTGGTAATCGGAACAATCAGCATAGCAGTGCCATGTGTTCGGTTATTGAAACCAAAACGTAAACAAAGCCAATTCATATAAAGATTAACTGAATTTGATGTTTGATGAAAATCCGTGCGTTAATTCTCGAGATAGAACTACTGCGAAAATAATGAAAAATTTAACACGATTAAGCCATCTGTTGAACGATTTAAATCAAAATGTAAACAGCATCAATTTATATCAGGGATTACCTGAATCATGGCCCACTAGAACTAAAAACCTGTCTATTTGAGATTAATGTAGGAAGTCTCCCGCCAAAGGACGCTGATACTTTGCCTAAGTTATTCAGACCAATCATGTAAACCCTGAACCAAAACAATGACACGTGTGCAAACATGTGCACAGAACAGAAAGCAGCTTATTCAATGCTAATTTGGGCAGAGTTTGCGTCACGTGGACTTACACGTGGTTCAATGAAATGGTTCAAGGTTTGAAGCTAAATCCAGCTTCACTTTTTCGGCTGTTTTTTGCGAAATGGCTTGGCCGGTACTATATAGTCGGCGTTGCCTGAATATAATTTTTTTTAATCCCATGCATTAGTTCTTGAGATAGAGCGCCCAAAAAATTTAGATCACATACAGAAATTCAGATACAAGAATGGATCGTGAACTGAGGTTCCACTGTATATTATATAAAAATTTAATTACCGCTGGTGATTTCAATGTCAATTTTACAAATAATATTAGGAATGAATTTTCAATATATTTTCATCCTTGGTTTGACATAAATCTATTAAGGCTGTATTTCGAGCAACTTTCTCCAAGGAAGATAACTTAACCTATAATTTCCCTGAAAATGTCCTAGAATATTATTCAATAATTGGAATAAGCTATTCCAATAGATATCAGGTAGGAGAAATAAAAATATTTTACTTAATTTTTTTTAAAAATTTAAATGGGAAAACTCGTTTTTATGTGCATTGACTATAAAGTTATGTTTAGCGACCTTTGGGTGTCATGATCACAAAAATCGCGCTAATGGCGGAAATATTTCATATTTATAACATCTGATTTTTAAAACAAGTAAATAAGAATGCCACAAATCCTATGCGAAAAGAATAAAAATTTCTATTCGCATTATTTTTCTACAAAATATGTATTATCTAAAATTAATTGAATCTGTTAATTTCTGTAGGAATAAATTAAAATTAATTTCGTTTTTTCACGTTTTTGCCCATTGATTAAATAGTTTAATATTGAGCGAAATGAGAAAAAGTACTGGGAATATTTAAAAGCAACTGAGGTTTTCTTATATTCAATATATAATGATCAAAAAATTTAAATGACTAGTATTAAAAAATGCTCTGACGAGCACCAAAAAAGGTTAATATGTTTTTAAAGTATGAAAAAGTGTTTGACAAGAGCTTCTAATTGAAAAAGAGTAAGGACAAAGGGTCTCTTCTTGGCTGCAATTCACTGTCAATGCCAAATTTGAAAGAAATCATATTTGTGCTTTTTCCATATAAAAGAAATCTGCGTAAAACTTTCAATCATGCTTTACATGTTAACTGCATTGCTGACTCTGCATCAACTGCACTACAAATCAGTTTTCTGTGTTGTTTTACACTGCGACAGTTTATGGTGGGACTACGTGAATGTGATACGCTGCAGGCAGTGTTGAATACAGGAGGTGGGCCGGGGGGACATTCCCTCCCGAAGGTATCAAATGCCCCCCCCCCTCCCAATAAAATTTGAGATTTTGTGTTTTTATTGGTACAAAAGTATGATCCCCTTAGAACTCTATTCTATTAAAGCCACAGAAGACCCTCCCGGAGAAAAGTATCTGAATTCAACACTGGCTGCGGGAACTATGGTTTTTGGCCCTGTTTTGCTTTACATTCATGTTTAATCACCCTTCGTCTTTTCTAATTATGCCTTTACACTATACAATTTTATCGTAACAATGACTGATTTCTTTTATATGGAAAAAGCGCAAATATGATTTTTTCAAATTTGGCATTGACAGTGAATTGCAGTCAAGAAGGGACCCTTTGTCCTTACTCTTTTTCAATTAGAAGCTCTTGTCAAACACTTTTTCATACTTTAAAAACATATTAACCTTTTTTGGTGCTCGTCAGAGCATTTTTTAATACTAGTTGCGATATGATTTCAACAATCATTTTTACCTATCGCTGTTGCATAATATCATGCAAGTACGGGCAAGTTATAGAAAATACTCACATTGGTTAAATACTGTTTTACAAGGGATGACCATCCCGGAAACTAAACTTTCACTTTAGAGTATAAGTGCAATCTAAGGGGGTGGGAGGGTGGGGAGTATACTGTTTTACATTGGGATTATTTGCAATTTAATGCCATTATTGTGTCACTATTTAAAAATGATTGCTGTGCATCGGAAATATTTGTGATGAAATGCCGTTAATATGTAACTATTTAAAATAAGTATTGGCTGCCCATAAGAAGTATTTGCAATCAAATGGCTCTATTTAAAAATGCTGCTGTACATTGGAAATATTGCCAAAGAAATGAGTCTCATATGTCACAATTTAACGCTATTGGCTAGCCATTAGAAATATTTGAAATGAATTGCTTTTGTAGTAAAAACTTTTACCATATATTTTAAATATTTGCAATGAAATTACATTCGCATACTGGAATATTGGCTTTAAATTGAAAATATTAGCTATTAAACATCAATATTTCTTAAAATGGTTTTTATTGAAAATATGCGGAATGAAATTGAAAAAGAATTGTTCTTAGCTTTGGAACTATCTTTACAAGAAATATTTCGAAATAGGACAGATTGACACCTTAATCTTTCGACACTATTTAATGAAAATATTGCCAACATTGATTCACTAATGTTTGTTATTAAGAAAATGTTACTGCAGCAGTAACATATTTATTTTGGTAACCATAAAATTTATCCAAAAATTGTCAAGAACCTGAAAGCTTACATGAGTCACAGTAATTTTTCTACATGAGCTGCTTGAGGAGTGTTTTTTAACCTTAAAATGAAATTAAAGTTATCATATTTCCCGTTAAAACTGCAAAGAAGCTAATTCTCTCAAAAGTTATCTATCGATGGATAAATTAATATAGTGCTTCCATGAAAAATTTATCGGCTGTCGTTAATCGACTGATGATTTCACTATAAGACATATCTGATGACTCTGGATAAAAGTAAATCTTATGGATTGAATTTACAATCATTGGATGTTTCATTAATTACCAATAAAAGGTCTTTAATTGACTTTTACTAGTATGGCAAATAGTAGGTGAAAGCTTAATAAACATGCATTGATTTAAAATTAAATTTCGAATTTGTGGAATTATCTTGGAAAAGTTTAATCAATGATAAGTAATATTTTTTATTACAGAACATATTTATAATTTTGAATGAGCTTTAATCTGATCTTTAATGGATTTCAGTGTAATTATTACGATTTATTAATACATGCCCGGGAAATCGAAATAAAAAATATTTATTAGTACGTGCCCAGAAAATCGAAATTAAAACAAATAGATTTTTTGAAAAATAAATGCATTACTTATTAGTGTATAAATATCCTGGAAAAAATCATGACGCAAAATATTACAATTAATTTGGAAGAGAAAATGTGAAAATTACGATTCAAATCACATTTAAAAACTTTATTTACGTATTTTCAAAATTAGTATTCAAAGTACAGTTTTTTCAGAAACAATTTCTTATACATTTTAAATATAAAAATCACAACAAAAAAAAATGATTATACAACCAATCAGTTAAGTTATAATAATCAAAACTTCAAATTTATTTCACTTGCATTTTAAGTTAACAAATTTTTTGTTTATTTTATTTTATGCTTTTTATTTGAAAAAACAGTTCATGTTTTAAGTATATAGAGACCTTCCGTACATTATTGGAAATTTAAATTAATATTGCCGCTTTCTATCTATAATTATAGTTTTTAATATACTTTTATTTCATTTTTATATTTCTCCTATTTATTTTTAAATAGCCTAATCTGTGTACAGAAGTAGCTCAATATATTTTTTAACGTGTTCATGTATAACATAACGTTCGTCAACTAAACCAAATGATTGTCCTTCCTCTGATTCCAAAAGTTTAAAAAAATAGCTTTGTTTGTTCTTGTTTCCAAAAATGTTTGCTCTTTCATGTAATTGAAGAATAGCGACAATAATTCGTTTCTCTTTCAGAAAATTAATTACTACTCGCACAATGTCTGATGGCAAGTCATTAGGATCGAACCATTCGCAAATATTTTGAATAATAATGTCTTCATGAGCGATAATGTTGCGCAAATCGATTCCTTGAAAAAGGCCAGAAGATTTCTCCCACTCTTCCAATTTTTGTTTCTTAAAAAGATTCATGCATTCGAAAATCAACATTTCAGTTGCTAGTTTCGCATGTCTGTCTTCGGCATAACGATTATATATGTAATTTTCCAGAAAAGGATTGTCATTTGCCCACAAATCAATTCCTGTACTTTCTTCGCCTATTAATACTTTTTCCAAATTTATGATCCGATCTAAAAGATGGCACAAGCGATTCTTTTCTTGAGAACTTTTTAGAAGTTTATCAAGTTTCTTCCGAATATCAGAAGAATGACGAATTCTTTTGCAAAGATCTTCTAATTCAGTCTCTTTTACACGTTTTTTTTTTTAAAATATCGTCAAGTTTCATTAGTGGATCATGCTTTTGAAGGCTGTTTAAAACGGCACTTATCTTTTTTTTCCTGTACTGATCTAAAAAGATATTCCACTCGCCTTCTGAGAGAAATGAAATTCTATTATTGCGAAGTTCTTCTTCATTCATTTTGAAACCATTATTTATGCTAGTTTTAATTTTTTCTCTTCTTAAAAAATCATCCTTCAAATTTTCATTAAAATATTGTTTTATTTCATCTTTATCTTCAATGGATAAAAAAGTAGAAGTTTTTAACGAATTTAGGAAATCTTCCGTACTCTGAATGGGTTTTAACTGAACAATATTTTGTGAAATGCCGATTTCTGAGATAATCAATCGACTTTCTTTTATTAGAAATTGGAAATGATTTATGAGATCAGATAAATTAGGCTGATTATTAAATTTTTCGAAATCCATTAATATTTCTTTTGCAATAACATACAATTTTTCATAAGTTTCAAAATATATCGGATTAAGTACCTCAAACTTATACAGCAATAAATTAAAAAGATCCTTTATCGGTTGCAGCATTTTCTCCAGGAAAGGAAGTGAAAATTGTTTTCCGCCTTGCGTGAATTCTTTCTTTTTTTCATTTAATTTTTCACCTAAGTGTTTTAAAATATTTTCAAGAACCATTATTAAGTCATTGGAAGAGCTCCTTTGGAAAAACTGAACTTGAATATCTAGGATAAGTTCAATAATTGCTTTAATGTTATACTGGAAGCATGTTTTGTAATTTTCAGATGCTGTCATTTTATCTGAAGCAGCTTTCAACTTTTCTTCAATATATACGATGAATATCTCAGTCATAACATTGAAAAGGGGCTGTAAGTATTCACACATATTGCTAATATCGTCTTCTAAACATTTAAAGATGTCCTTATTTTTCTCTAAATTTATCTTTATGTTAAATTCATCATTTTTTAAATTTGAAAATTGATTTCTTAGGTCATGGAAAACGTTTCTTGCATATTTAGGAATATAAAGAGACAATAACCACTTGATATTAAAATCTTCATCTGGTTCTTTTTTCATGAATTCCCCAATCACCTGAAGAACTCTTTGAATAGTAAATACCGATAGTGTTTTACAACCTTTACTTTCTATAACATTCTTTCCACTTTCTATATAATTAGTTAGTCTTTTTATCAGAAAATAGTTTCTAATCTCCTTATATTCATGTAATATAAGCGAAAATTCTTTTGCTGGTACATGGTTTCTTACAACCTTTACATCTACTGCGGTATTTTTCAAAATAAAATGGAAGAATTCTATTTTTTTAAGGTGATATTCTCTTATCATTAATGGAATTTCATAAGTGTTAATCTTAGAAACTTTGCTCAGTTCTTCGAACAATGTAGATTTTTTCAATTTTCTATTAAATACTATATAATTGAGAAGGAAAATAAAAAAGCTGGATTCTGCTGTAGCATACGTATATTCGTCTTTTAGACTTAGTTTCTTTTTTAGTTTGAAAATATAATCGAAGAAATATAAAGAAACATCTACATCAATAATGTCAAAATAATTTTTATACTCCGCGAATTTTTTCAAAACATATTTATTATTCTTAACTACATTAAAAAGTTTTTTTGAATAATCTAAATAATCCTCTAATATGGAAATAATTATTTTACGATGTTTTTGTATTTGAAATATTTCATAATCCTTTTGGTCTGGATGAATAGAAGTAGTTTTCTTTAAAGTTTTCAAAATTTTTTCACTGACTTTAATTTTTAACAAAATTAGTTGTTGAAGTATAAAAAAGTTTTTGAGAATATTTGTTAGAAACTGAGCTTTATCAGATTCAAAATCTACATACAATTGTTGCATGTCCATAACGAGCGTATCTTCCAAAACGTCTAACTTATCAATTACTTTTCTAGTTGGTTCTCTTGGGGAAACGTTATCTTCTGTACAGCAGAATATTCCAAAATGATACACACTAACGCACAAACTAGAACTGTTACTGGATAAAGCATAATAAAACCCATACTTTCCATCATGCTCTTTTATTGTAGGATTTACCTGGAATCCACATTCAAGTAATTTTCTTATAAGCAATGGCGAGTCACTTAAATCTTTAACAACATTTCTTATATTATTTTTAAGAATCGTAATTAGAAAATTTTCATTACTTTTTACTTTTTGCCATACATTTTCAAAAGCATTTTCTTTTACATTTATTTCGGACAATATATTTTTTAGCGCTTCTTTCCTCCATTTTTCGCAATAGCTTTCTACCAAACCAAAACTATTTTTTACTACCCTACTTCTTTTCGTTTCAAATAAGATAATGATGTCAGTAGGAGCATTTTCGGCAGAAAGAAGATTGCATGATTTCATATCCTTTGAAAATAAACATATTTTGCAAACCAAGTATTTTGAAGCACGTTTTAATTTTTCTACATCCACTTGAACATCATCAGTTACCTTACTAGTATTTTCTTGAAGTTTATCCCCAAATTTTTTTACAATGTTTTTTAATGTGTCATTCTGAGAAAAAGAAAATCTATCTACAAATGGATTGAAGTTTTTAATGATTGTTTTCACATTTTCGTCTAGTCCAATGAAACTTTTAATTCTTTCATACAAGTTATCTGAAAATAAGCAAGACAGCCCATTCAATATGTTCAGTTTGCGGAACTGTGATTTCCCATACATTTTCAGTTAAATATTCACACTTGCTGTGTAAACGACGATACTGAGGTACATTTATAGCCATAATATTACGACAATTATACAAATGAAATGCACGTTAAGCACTTTATTAAAACTTCGCTGGAGATTTTATTGAATTAAAAGTCTTGATTATTTAGTACCTTTTGATTGAATAAAATTCTTTGTTGATAGCATTCATACTTCATAGATTGGATATAATTTCTTTGAGTCTAATTTTATTTTAATCAGAGATATTAATTTTCTTGCCACCTATTGTTTTTCTTCCATCCGTACAGATTTCCAGGTAACAATAGTACAGCTTCCTATAAAAAAAAACACAATACATTAGATTAAACAAAAGAAGTCCGTACCACTCAGGAAATAGAATTCTACATTCAATAGGATTATTTAACATTGCATAATTTTAGTCATAAATTTATGTAATAAATCATAATTTATGTAAATTCAAGATTAACATCATATAGAGTGGTAATACAATTTGGAATTACGTTTTCAGATATTGAAAATCAAAAACTAAAAGAAAACCTTTAAAATAATGTAAAACATACTTTTAAAAATCGAAAAAGTAACCTTAAGTGATACATTATCGCGCTTTAATAGTGGAAGATTATAAAAATGTTCATATTCTGCATCATAAAACTTCTGAATGACAGTATATGAGAATTATTCAAATTTAAATAACACTATAACAGAAAATAAAAACAAAAGTAGATCACTTTACAAAACAACATTCTTCATTTGATTCCCATTCAATATTCTGAACTAGAAGTAAAAACATTGTTTAGACTAAATATAAAATTGTTTCCGTCTTGATCCCCCCCCCCCTCAAATAACTATGTATACACACTGTCCCAAAAGTTTAGACAATCAATAAAATTTGTATTAACATAAAAAGTACTAAGGTAAATTAAAATTCGTGAGACAGGTAATAAATAAAAGCAGTTTTTCTGATATACACATATAAATTATAATCAAAGGTTTTAAAATATAAAATATACATTTAATAATATAATTATGTGCTCTCCCAAAAGTATAGACAATTGTATTTTTTTTTTTTTTTTGGGGGGGGGGGATTACGTTTATAAGTAAACGTAAGTTCGAAGTATGTAAAAACTTAAATTTGGTATTAAATTATATTTCCACGACACTTTATAACTTTAAATACACGCTGTTTCATAGAATTAACTAAGCATTACATTACAGAAGGAGATATTTCATATTAGGCTTTTTCTATTGCAGTTTTTAAGTCATAGTCCAGGAGCCGGCCGTCTATTTTCCTATGTATCGAGTACAAGGACCGGAAATACATCAAAATGTAGGTTTCAATGTGCACATTAAGAATATCACTGGCTGCCAGGTCCTATCCTGCCGGAACCCGGTGGCAGCCGCACTTTTAACATGTCAATTTTGAGTGTTTGTCTATGTATCGAGTACAAGGACCGGACATATATCAAAATGTAGGTTCCAATGTGCACAATAAGAATATCACTGGCTGCCACATACATCAAAATGTAGGTTCAATGTGCACATTAAGAATATGACTGGCTGCTATGTCCTATCCTGCCGGAATCCGGTGGCAGCCGGTATTTTATGACGTCAATTTTGAGTGTTAACCTATGTATCGAGTACAAGTACCAGACATACATCAAAATGTAGGTTTCAATGTGCACATTAAGAACATCACTGGCTGCCACATACATCAAAATGTAGGTTTCAACGTGCACATTAAGAATATCACCTTTTTCCAGGTCCTATCCTGCCGGAACCCGGTGGCAGCCGCACTTTTAAGACGTCAATTTTGAGTGTTTACCTATGTATCGAGAACAAGGACCGGACATACATATAAATGTAGGTTCCAATGTGCACATCAAGAATATCACTGGATGCCAGATCCTATCCTGCTGGAACCCGGTGGCAGCCGGTCATTTATGACGTCAAAATTGAGAGTTAACCTACGTATCGA
The DNA here is from genome assembly GCA_964019185.1 of Maratus speculifer. Lineage (NCBI taxonomy): Eukaryota > Metazoa > Arthropoda > Arachnida > Araneae > Salticidae > Maratus > Maratus speculifer. The sequence goes on from OZ025289.1 coordinate 373,551,345, forward strand.
GTACAAGGACCAGACATACATCAAGATGCAGGTTTCAATGTGCACATTAAGAATATCATTGGCTGCCACATACATCAAAATGTAGGTTTCAATGTGCACATTAAGAATATCACTGGCTGCCAGGTCTTATCCTGCCGGAACCCGCCCGGTAGCAGCCGCACTTCTAAGACGTCAATTTTGAGTGCTTACCTATGTATCGAGTACAAGGACAGGATATACATCAAAATGTAGGTTACAATGTGCACATTAAGAATATCACTAGCTGCCAGGTCCTATCCTGCCGGAACCCGATGGCAGCCGTACTTTTATGAGGTCAATTTTGAGTGTTTGCCTATATATCGAGTAAAAGGACCGGACATACATCAAAATGTAGGTTTCAATGTGCACATTAAGAATATCACTGGCTGCCAGGTCCTATCCTGCCAGAACCCGGTGGCAGCCGCATTTTAAGATGTCAATTTTGAGTGTTTGTCTATGTATCGAGTACAAGGACAGGACATACATCAAAATGTAGGTTTCAATGTGCACATTAAGAATATCACTGGCTGCCAGTTCCTATCCTGCCGGATCCCGGTGGCAGCCGCTCATTTAAGACGCCAATTTCGAGTGTTTACCTATGTATCGAGTACAAGGACCGGACATACATAAAAATGTAGGTTTCAATGTGCACATTAAGAATATCACTGGCTGCCAGGTCCTATCCTGCCGGAACCCGATGGCAGCCGCACTTTTAAGACGTCAATTTTGAGTGTTTACCTATGTATCGAGTACAAGGACCGGACATACATCAAAATGTAGGTTTCAATGTGCACATTAAGAATATCACTGGCTGCCAGGTCCTATCCTGCCGGACCCCGATGGCAGCCGCACTTTTAAGACGTGAATTTTGAGTGTATGTCTATGTACCGAGTACAAGGACCGGACATACATAAAAATGTAGGTTTCAATGTGCACATTAAGAATATCACTGGCTGCCAGGTCCTATCCTACCGGAACCCGATGGCAGCCGCACTTTTATGACGTCAATTTTGAGTGTTTATCTATGTATCGAGTACAAGGACCGGACATACATCAAAATGTAAATTTCAATGTGCTCATTAAGAATATCAGTGGCTGCCACGTCCTATCCTGCCGGAACCCGATGGCAGCCGCACTTTTAAGACGTCAATTTTGAGTGTTTGCCTATGTATCGAGTACAAGGACCGGACATACATCAAAATGTAGATTTCAATGTGCTCATTAAGAATAACAGTGGCTGCCACGTCCTATCCTGCCGGAACCCGATGGCAGCCGCAGTTTTAAGACTTCAATTTTGAGTGTTTAGCTATGTATCGAGTACAAGGACAGGACATACATCAAAATGTAGGTTTCAATGTGCACATTAAGAATATCACTGGCTGCCAGGTCCTATCCTGCCGGACCCCTGTGGCAGCCGCACTTTTAAGATATCAATTTTGAGTGTTTGTCTATGTATCGAGTACAAGTACCGGACATACATCAAAATTTAGGTTTCAATGTGCACATTAAGAATATCACTGGCTGCCAGGTCCTATCCTGCCGGAACACGGTGGCAGCCGCACTTTTATGACGTCAATTTTGATTGTTTACCTATGTATCGAGTACAAGGACCAGACATACATCAAAATGTAAGTCTCAATGTGCACATTAAGAATATCATTGTTTGCCAGGTCCAACCATGTAGGAACCTTGCGCAGGCTTTCATTACGTCGCTAAAGAGTGCCTACCAATGTATCGAGCTCGAGGACCCATGCATCGAAATGTAGGTTTGAAAGTGCACTTTATGAATAGCACGGTCTGCGATGTCCAACCCTGTTGGAACCATGTGGCAGACTTCCATTTACGTAGCTAATTTACAATGTTTATTTATGTATCATGTTCAAAGACATTTATATACATCTCAATGTATGTTACATAAAGGGGATTCTTTACTCACTTGAAAAAATATCTGCTTAGTAATGTTAATCCATGGGGAGATTGTTTTGAATTTCTTGTTTAAATTAGAATATTTTAAAGTGATTATTTTGCATAATATATTTGTTGTCGATTTCAGCTAACCTGTGCAAAAAAAATCGTTTAAAAATATTCAAATTTAAACAGGAAATTCGAAAACAATATAACCATGGATTTCATGCCTACATTTCGATTCATGAGTCCTTGAGCTCAATACATTGGTAGATACTCTTAACCCTTTCATTCCCAGTGAGTCCAAATGGCATCATAACATTTCTTATCTTTATTTCTATATTTAATTCTGATATTCCAAATTCATACCAGAAATTTAAAATAGAAATACTTATTTTATTTAATATATCACTTGTAACATAACAAAAGTAATTTCATATTTTAAAGTGATGATTCATATTATACATAATTTTGTTTAATATTTCATTTTATAATATATATAATATATATCTATATCTATATATAATGAACAAATTTAGCAAAATGCATATTTTATTTTAAAGTATAGTTTTATTATCTTTTCATTTATTACTATGCAATACTTTTTATTTGATAAATATTTTATGATTTATTATATTTTTATACATAATTTTTGAATTTTCAGAACTGCTTTTAAAGAAACATTTCAGATTTGTTTTTTTATGTATGTTTCTATAATAAGCAATAAACACTAACATGTAGAAGTTTTCACACGTTTTATTTAATTAGTCTTATTTGTTAATAAAACAGCTTCATTAAAACGCTTATTTTGTTTAAGAAATGTCTTAAAAATTATTTAGAAGCAAAACTATTGCTGTTTTAACAAAAATATTTTTTAAATTAGGAAAATATTTCGTTTGTTGCTATATTAAACTTACATAAGTGATCTGCGATCATACTGTACTATTTTGAGGGCTAAATAATTTGTTAAAATGTTTATTACGTATATTTAAAAAGTCATTTTTATATAAAAATATCGTTGAAAATAACTAATTTTTTGTGTGAATATACATAGTAACAACCTACTCCATGCATGTAAATTTCAAACGGTTACATGGAAAAATGAATTTGTTACATTTTTTTAAAGAACACATTACACGAGTTAGGCTTAGCTGCGCAAAATCCTTCGGCCCTGAAGATGAAATCGAATTTCCCCGCTCCGTCCTCAGATGCGCGCTTCGAAATGCGCGCGCCGTCGCGAACGGGTTAATGTGCACATTGAAACCTACATTTTGATGTGTGTCTGGTCCTTGTACTCGATACATAGGTAAACACTGAAAATAGACGTCATATAAGTGCGGCTGCCACCGGGTTCCGGCAGGATAGGACCTGGCAGCCAGTGATATTCTTAATGTACACATTGAGTCCTACATTTTGATGTTTGTCCGGTCCTTGTACTCGATACATAGGTAAACACTCAAAATTGACGCCTTAAAAGTGCGGCTGCCACCGGGTTCCAGCAGGATAGGACCTGGCAGCCAGTGATATTCTTAATGTGTACATTGAAATCTACATTTTGATCTATGTCTGGTCCTTGTACTCTATACATAAGTAAACACTCAAAATTGACATCATAAATGTGCGGCTGCCATCGGGTTCCGGCAGGATAGGACCTGGCAGCCAGGATATTCTTAATATGCACATTGAAACCTACATTTTGATGCATGTCCGGTCCTTGTACTCGATGTATAGGAAAATCGACGGCCGGCTCCTGGACTATCATTTACACATGTACATTTCTTTCCATTTTCACATATTTTACGATATAAGATCCCCATATGATTTCAATGGGATTCAAATCTGGACTAAGTGCTGGTCAGTAGGGTGGAACGAAAAAATAATTTTTTTAATTTCAATATGTAATAGAGATAAATAGTTGTCTAGTGCCTTTGTTAAGACAGTATTAAAATATTTTAACAAACATAATGTATTTAGAGGTGCCGCAAAAGACTTGAATATACGTATTTTTAAGCAGATTTTGCAAAATTTAATAATTTGGTTTAGTAAAAAAAATATATTTTAAATATCAAATGCCCGTTTTCAATTTTTAAATTATACACGTATATCTACTTCACAAATGATATCTATAATTTTATTCTGTATGCCTTTATTATTTATGCTACTAAACGAAAAGTTGGTCGAAAACATCTATTCCTGTAGTATCTCGAACCGGCATGTTACAAATGGGAAAAACCTATCACGATAAACACAGAAGTATTTTAATATTAAAAAATAGAAAACGTACAGTAAATATGATTTAATTGCAGCAAAGTATTTAAATGAAATCAAACGTATTTTTGATGTAGCAGCTGTAAATGCAAAGAATTTTCTGTCTAAGTGCGAAAAAAAAAAGTACCCAAACTTGAACAAGATTTTTTAATTGACTAAAGAACAGTGAGAAAAATTTGTGTAAGTGGAGTCGATAAAGTTATTTCCAAGATTTTAAACCAAAGAGGAAGCAAGAAGTAATACAAAAACAATTAAAGTACAAGTACAATCAGAAATTAGTAGTTAATGCTACCAGAAAATCTGAAAATGATGTCCTTCAATCAGATCGAGAGCAAACATCTAAAGGAAATTTAACATACGATCCCAAAAATTACTCTACTTTTTTTGGATACAACTACAAGCGAGCAAATGCGAGTAGAACTTCCAACAGTAGCAAGTGCCTATGACCGAACTGGGGTTTCAGACAGAGTTGCTGCAACTATCACAAGTGCTGTTTTTAAGGATATTGGAATGATTACAGAGGAGAACAAAAGTAAAGTAATTGTTAGGATGAAAATTCGAAGAGAGAGAGAGACAAGAATCAGACAAAAGAGATATTAAGAAGCCTTAACCAAGTTGGAGAAAATATAGGTTTATTTTTCGATGGAAGAAAAGATAACATAATTGTGCAAGATAAAAAAATAAACAAATTTTACAAAAAAACGGTCATCGAAGAGCATATTTCTTTAGTAAAAAAGACCAATTCGTTATTTCTAGTGCATGTAACTGCTGTTTTTGGAACAGGCGAAACTATAAAAAGTAGCATAATAGTGTACTTTAATGGTAAAAATTATTTGAACCTATCAACTGTAACTGTTATTGGGTGCGATGGGACAGCAACAAACAATGCAGTCAATAACATTGTGATTATTTTAATGGAAAAAAATCTAAACAGGCCACTGCGGTGTCTGATTTTTTTATTCCATTTAAATTAATTGCTTTTGCGTCACCTGTTTCGTGAATTAAACGAAAAAACAAAGTGAACTAATGCATTTGGTATGGTTTTAGGCAAACAACTTGAAAGTTGTAACGCACTTCGAGTGGTTAAATGCTTGCCTATACAGCATAACCTTTCTAATATTAAAATGATTGAAGATTTGAGCACATACCTAAAATATTTTCTTGAAATGTACACATCAATCTCAAACGGTCTATATTGTCCAGATCTGTACTTAAGAAAACCAGAAAAGTTGGCTCATTCTCGAAGGCTTACACTAGCTAGTCGCATTCTTCGGTTATATGTTGGAACAGAGAAACCTTCAGATAACCTTAAAGCTTTATAAGAGTATATTGTGAAAGTGTATGCCCACATCTGGGTCCATATTAAGCTTAAAAGTTGCCAGTTGCCATCTATAGATTTCCCTCGTTTACCCTGTAATACACAAACAGTCGAAAGAAGCTTGTGACAGAGCTATAAAGCTTGTGACACAGCTTCTGAAGTCATCAATAAGTGTCTGTGGTCTTGAAGCAAGAGAAGGTCTTTTTAAAGCAAAAATTGCTTCGCAAAAGATGATGTGTAAATTTGAGTCGAAAAAACATTTCATTTAATAATCAAGAAAATAAAAAAAATAATTAAATGTGAAACTAATTGAATATTCTAATTATTCTTTAATATTTGTTTTGTTTCATAACACTGGTTATTAATTATGTCATGACATAATGTGAGTGACTTGTTAGTATTTATGTTGCATGTTTGTGTTTAATCCCTTTCGAAAAAATCTTAAAAAGAAAAAGACTCAAATAACTGGTAAGTTTATTTTTATTAATAATTAGTTATTTTTAAACGTTTTACATATCATTTTAAAAAAACTGTGTTTGAACAAATATTTGTAAGCAAAAAAGTAATTACAACAGTTAAATTCAAACTGATATTACACACTATTTATTTTTTTTTTGGAAAAAGTTCATTTATTTAAATTGTGCAGAAAATTAATGCATAAATTTACCTCAATTAAACTTAATATTATTATTGTTATAGTAAAGAAGCATTTATAGATTGTTATTAAAAATAATATTTGACTCTTAAAATGTAAAAATAAAACAGTGAAAAAAATTATAATTTTATGTCAAATTTGAATTTTTTCTTAAAAATCCTTATTTTTAAGGCTCTTGCGGCACCTCAAGATATAAACTTAGAACGAAAAAACTTCGTAGTTTTATTGTTAACATACAAAGGCAACTTTTAATTGCTATTACAAAATCATTTGCTGAAAAAATATTTTTCCGTATACTTTCGTTCCACCCTACTGGCCAGTCTAATAGTATGATATTGTTTTGCCTAAACCCTGTTTTCGTTATGTGGAGGCATGGATGGATGCCACGGTCAATCAGGATGCCAGTTTGGTTCTGCTAGCAAACCCATAATTGTCAGTAAATTGGTACGTAAAATATCCTGATAATCCTCTGATTTCATTTTTTCGTTCGTAAATTCTAGAAATGTTTGATCGTTGAAAGAAAACCCTCTCCAAGTCATTACGGGTCCTTAGCCACGTTGGCTGCTGAAACAGTTCTTGGGCTGCTTTCTTGGGTCAAACCAGTAAAATTGATAACCATCAGAGTCCTCTAAATTCCATTTCTTTTCATCACTAAAGATGACAGAAATCAGACCGTATGACACTTTTTTAGCCTACTTTAGAGGTGCATCTTAATACCTCTGCTTTAAGTACGGTTTTGCTTTCACTCCCCTGTAAACAGCACTTGCTGAAGCTTTAATCCTTCTGTATAGTCTTTTTTGAAATTTTGGAAAATGATAAAATTTCACACACAGATAAGTTATCAACTGAAAACATTTCTAATAATAATCCATCATCAAGTTATACTATTTTTTAGCTCTTCACACTAGTTTTTTAGTATTCCATGTTTCACCTAATCTCAAAACTCCATAAATTTTGATCAAAGATCTCTTTATTGTTATCGATATTTGTACGGGATTTTGTCCTTGCACTTTTAAATGTAAATTCTTTATAATTTCATCTTTAGAAACTTCTTTAGAACGTGGCATTTTTATCAGAATTCGCTGGAAATGTCTTTTCGGAATCACAAGCAAAACAATACATTGAATTTATTTGATTTCACAAAATTTCAATAAATTATTATTTTAAAAATACATAAGACGATATTTCAATTAAAGGGGAATATTATTCTGCATTTACAGGAGCACACAAAGATAAAAATATTTTATTTTGTGAAGAAAAGTGTAAAAGAATATATTTTGTATTTTGTCTATATTTCTGGGGCAGCATATTTTTACATATTTTAATGAATATTTTATAATTTGAAACCTTCAATCATAATTTATATGTGTATATCAGCAAAACTGCTTTTATATATTACCTATCTCACGAATTTTAATAGTACCTTATTACTCTTTATGCTAATGCAAATTTTATTGATTGTGTAAACTTTTGGGACAGGATGTATTATACTGTCTACTAGAAAAATACTTTGAAGTAAGGAAAAAAAAAAAGGAATTTGCAGGCAATATAAATTGGCAATATAATACTCTTTATGAATTTCAAAATTGTACATAATTGATAATTTTCATATCGTGATGGTTTTTGGTGTTGTTAGTGAGAAATCTAAAAAAAGTTGCAAATGTAAAAATTATGCTGTAGTTAAAGATAAAAAATGGTTTTCTTTTATTTTCTGTAGAATGTGCATAATGTACTCTGTAACACTGAAGCCCGGTTTTCAATTCTTGTTAGAATAATCGCTTACTTTAATAATGTACGAAAAAAAGGAGAAGCGTTCTAAAAAATTCCTAAATTATGAATTCTATGCAACCCCAAGGCACAATAAACCTATTATAAAAGTAATAGTTACAATGGTGACATCGAATCAATGGTGACAATCTCTGATCCTACAGGCTGTATTTTACGCCGTTGCCAATACTGTCTGCGATCGGCAAGAACAACAAACTATCTAAAAAAGTCTTTAAAAACTTTTTAAATTACTTTTTTATAGAATATTAGGAAACACGAAGACGATTTTAAAATTAATGTTGGCAAATTACTGGTGACGGTCCTTGTCCCAAGATTGGCATTTTATGTTGGTGCCATTTCTACTAGACAGATAGTAGATCGTTAGACAAGAAGCTTAGAATTTGACTTGATGGTTAATTTTAAAATGTAAATATGTAATAAGAAGATGGTTTCTAAAAAATTCAAAACTTCAAATTAATATTGAAATCAGCGCATGAATTGATAAAAAAATTCAAAATATTTTCTAAATTATTATTTATTTTGAATTAGCTTTTTTTTTTCTTATTATTAATTTAAGTTTAATTTCTGACTACTGCAGTTCAATACTGAAGATTAGTAAAAATATGACTCAATGATGATTTTTTAATTATCCTTAAAAGTATAATTTCTTCTAATAAAAATTAGACATACAAATATCACTTGGCATATTTCAAATATTTCTCTAGCAAAACCGTGGTTTTATATTATATTATATACATATATATATATACTCTGCTTAAAAAATTAGGGGAGCAAGTAAAAAAATTAATAAAACCGTGCAAGACAGCCATATATTTTCATAAAATGGATAGTACATGCGTATCAATGCGCAATACCGAAAAGAAGTTGCATACAAATTTGTAATTAAACCTTAATTCTTTGAAAAGATAGATAAAACTTGAAAAGATGATTTAGGACAACATTTTGGTTACATGTAAATGATAAAAAAATATTGTTTAGAAATGATGCAAGAATTTTAATATGGCATGTGGTTTCTTCAAATAGCTAAGACTGTTGCCCATTTATTTTCAATTGATGCGATGATGTTATCGATAAGACTTTGGGAAATACTGTTCCACTCCCCAAGATGTGCAATTTCCAAGTTTCGAACAGTAAAAGTAGACCTTTCGGTTCACAACAATTTGTCGTCCGAGCATGTTTGGGACATGCTCGATTGACGCTGAATGACACGCTGGTTATTCCATACACTGTATTGTTTCAACCTCAAACATCTTCTCCACAAGACGAGCTCTATGCAGTCTGGCATTATCATTCTGAAAAACAAAGGAATTTCCAATGGCTGCATCATAAGATATCACATGAGGTCTCAGTATCTCGTCTATACAACTTAGGACTGTCAAAGTACGATTCCGAATAATATGCAGGTCCGTACGTCCACCTATGTTGATTCCACCCCATACCATCAAACTACCTCGTCTGGATTCTGACTTATCACGAACGAATGTGAGGTTATTTCGAGCTCCCTTTTCCTTCCACACCAAGACATGTCAGGTGTCACACTGTAAACTGAATCGAGACTAATCTGTAAACAGCACTTGGCATCAACGATGTTGTTCCCAATCTCGATGTTCAGCAGCCCATCTTCTTCGGATCGCATCGTGGCTTGAGTTTAAAACAATGCAGACCATTGATCTACGTGCATAGAGACTTCACTGAAGATGCTGACCCCCTACATAATGTTTGGCTGGACACCCTTTGTTTGATAAAATGCTATTTAATTTCTACTGCCTGTGTCACCTAGCAACCAAGATATACTTAATTATTTAAAAATGTAAAAAGTTTTCTGTGCAAACAATAATTTGTGATAAATACATTATCTGTTTATTTCTTCAGTTTTTATCTAAGCTGTGTGAAACAATATTCTTTTTGTTTTTTGAGTTTGATTAGAATGTTTTTTATGAGTATATGTGAAAAAATGTTACGGTTTTTTCTTGGAGTTGTGTTTTGTTAAATTATCTATGTTCGAAGGAACTGAGAAGAATTTTCTCATGAGAATAAGCTGTTTAAAATGAGAGATGCGTATTTAATTTTGAGTTGAGTAAGAAATTAATAATAAACTTTCGAACAATTGAAATCTTCATATGGTCCGTCTCTACGGAGAAAAATCAGCGAGTTGTTGTTCTACATCAATGACTGAAGGATAAATGGTGAATATTTTGTTGTGTTTTCCTATTTCGTCGTATCTAGAAATCATCTTTTAAAGAGTCAAGAGGGGTAAGTGCACCCATTTAATTTTTATTCATTAAAAATGAGTATGAAAGAATTAAAAGCAAAAAAGAAAATTTTCAAAACAAACTTGACAAAATTAAAAGAAAAATTATCGAATTCTGAGCTAGAATTAAATGAATTAATTCTCATAAAGGAGAAACGGAATAAATTAGAGGAAAACTTTTCTGAGTTATTTGAGTCTATTTATAAGATAAGTAAAGAAGATGAAATTGAGGATTTTATTAAGGAAAACGAAGAAATTAAGGAAATTTTAGAAATAATGGAATTTGAACTTACAAAAAAGTTATCAAAAATGAAATTGCAAACTGTTAATTTAGAAAACGCCACAAAGGCTGATAATAACATTAAATTGCCAAAGTTAACTCTTCCTGTATTTACGGGTAATTTGCATGAGTGGCTTTCCTTTAAGGATATATTTAAGGCTACTGTACATGAAAATTCAAATTTGTCAGGGGCAATGAAATTACAATATTTGAAGTCTTCATTGAGAGGAGATGCCTTTCGTATAATTCAATCTATTTCAATCGTGGATTCTAATTATGAAGTTGCATGGTCGCTTTTGGAAGAACGGTTTTCAAATTCGAGAGAACAAGTTTACGCGCATTTAAAACGTTTTTTAAATATTCCTGTTATTCAGAATGAGTCCCCAGCAGCATTACTAAATCTAATAGATATAACAAATGAATGTATTAGGTCGTTAGAGATTTTAGAACAAAAGGTTGAGGGGTTTTCTACTACTATGTTAGCTTATATTTTGGCTCAAAAATTAGATGTAAATACAAAAATGTGGTGGGAAAGACATCTTAAGCGGGATAATTTACCGAGTTTAACTGAATTGCTAGAATTCTTGAGAGACCACGCGCGTACACTAAGTGCGTCCAAACAAGTAAATACAAAGCGAAATTTTCAAAACGAAAGCCAAACAAAGCATAGCTTTTCAAAGGTAACATCCATGGTTGCGAGTTTAAATGAGAAAAATATGCGCAAATGTGTTGTATGTAACCAGGAAAATCACAGTGTTTTTAAATGTCTCAAATTTCAAAAATTTAATGTACGGGAAAGAGTAGAATTTGTTAAAAAAAACAATATGTGCTTTAACTGTCTTTCAGAATTCCACTACGTCAAAAAATGTAACTCAACATTCTCGTGCTCAAAATGCCATAAACGCCACAATATACTTCTTTGTTTTGATAGGCGTGAGAGAAATTCCAATGCGGTGGGAAACACAAAAAATTATAGTGATAAGGAAGTGTCAAATGCATTGTCAACGAATGAAAGTAAACCAACATTAAATGCTGACGCCATACCATTTGAGTTAAATAACCAAATTCAAAATTTCACTGGTACTTCAAATGTGAGATCGAATAATGTTAAAACAGTTCTTCTTTACACTGCTATTGTTTATATGAGAGATAAATTCGGAAATAAAGTTCCGGTGCGTGCTTTATTGGACAATGGTTCCATGAGCAATTTTTTAACATTGCAGTTAGTTGAAAGATTAGGAATTCGAAAAGAAAAAAGTAATATTTCGGTATCGTGTTTAAGTGGATCCTCTGCAGCGGTAAAAAATAAAACTACTGCCTTGATTAGTAATAATTCGGGAGATTATAGTCGGGAGTTAGATTTTCTTATCATACCAAGGATTTCGCAAATTATGCCCTCGAAATATATTAATATTTCAGAGCTAGGAATTTCAGAGTCTATTATTCTTGCTGATCCTGAATTTAATAGACCAGGGAAAATAGATCTTTTGCTAGGAGCTGAAGTATTTCTAGAATTGATAAAGGTGGGTCGTATGAAGCTACCAAATTCTAAATTAATGCTGCAAAATACGGTGTTCGGTTGCATAGTAAGTGGGAGTGTTTACGATTGTAACAATCAGGAACAAATACATTGTGGGTTAATTACTGAAACAGATTTAAATTTCGAAATGAAAAAATTTTGGGAAATTGAAAGAGTAGAAGAAAGTACATCATTGAGAAATACAGAAGAATTAGCATGCGACACCCACTTTATAAACACATATCAGAGAGATATAACGGGCAAATTCATAGTACAAATGCCGTTGAAAAAAGATCCTAGTTCTTTGGGAGAATCAAAGCAATTTGCGGAAAATAGATTAAATTCACTTTGGAATAGGCTAGTCAAAAATCCAAATCTTTTAGAGTTATATTGCACATTTATGGCGGAGTATAGAGAGTTAGGCCACATGGAGGAAGTAGAGAAAACACATGAGTCAATACATGCGAACTATCTACCTCATCATGCTGTTTATCGCCCAGATAAAAGTTCTACAAAATTGAAAGTTGTCTTTAATGGTTCACATGCAACTTCATCAGGAGAATCCCTAAATTTTATACAGCTGAATGGAGGTGTCATTCAAGATGATTTGTTTAGCATAATACTTAGATTTCGTACACACCGCTATGCATTTACAGCAGATGTAAAAATGATGTATCGCATGATACTTATCGATAAAAGTCAACGTGATTTACAGCGCATAGTTTGGAAAGATACTGTAAATGGTGAGATGAAATATTACAGACTATGTACAGTCACATATGGCACAACTAGTGCCCTTTATTTAGCCATGCGCTGCCTTAAACAGCTTGGTATAGATGGTGAATCTCAATTTCCGTATGCTTCTGGTGTGGTACAATCAGACTTTTATATGGACGATGTCCTGACTGGAGCAGCTGACCTAAAATCGGCTAAGAGATTGCAAATTGAGCTTATTCAACTATTAAATACGTGCGGCATGAATTTGCATAAATGGTTTAGTAACCATCCAGAATTAATGGAGCCAGCCTTTAAAAATGATAATTACACTTTTGAAAATATGAGTGAAACTAAGGCACTAGGACTTTGCTGGAATGCCAATGATGATACTTTTACTTTTAGTGTATCATTCAGTGAGCAAACCAAGATAACTAAAAGAAGTGTGCTGTCAAATATTGCTCGCATTTTCGACCCCTTGGGTCTACTAGGACCAGTTGTGACGAAAGCAAAAATTTTCCTACAAAGACTGTGGAGATTGCAAATTGGTTGGGATGAAAATCTCCCTACAGCTGAGCTTGATGATTGGTTGCAGTTTTTAGAATCATTAAGAGCCATCAACAATATAAGTGCTGTTAAATACATTTTTATAAATAATCCAGTGCAAATTAAAATTTGTTGTTTTTCAGATGCCTCGGAGAAAGCCTACGGTGTTGCATTGTATGTTGTGTCTTCAAATTCTTCAGGAGAACAAATTTCTCAGTTGCTTTGCAGTAAGAGTCGATTTGCACCAATCAAAACAATCACTATTACTCGCTTGGAGCTCTGTGGTGCAGTTTTATTAGCCAAATTGATGAATAAGGCTGCCAAAACTTTAAAAGTTCCTAAAGAAGCTATCTACTATTATTCAGATAGTACTACTGTGTTATGTTGGATTCAAAAACAGCCATGTGACTTAAAAACCTTTGTGGCATCACGTGTGGCTATGATTCAGAATCTTTCTGATATCAGTCATTGGGGACATGTGGCTTCTTCTGGCAATCCTTCTGATCTTGTGTCACGAGGTGTAGATCCAGACAAACTTCTCCAGAGTAGCTTATGGTGGAAGGGTCCACTATTCCTAACACAACAAACTGAACATTCTCCAAATATTGTAGAACTTGAGCAAAATGATAATGATCTATACATAAGTGAACTTAAACATACAGCTTCAAAGACTACACTTTTAATATCAGACTGTTCATCTTTTATTGATTATTTTTTGCAATTGAGTAATAATTATGCTAAATTAAAAAGAATTCTTAGCTATGTTTTCAGGTTTATTCAGAATGTCAAGAAGCCAAAAGAAAGTATTCAGGTAAGTTAACATCTGCTGAATTGAAGAAAGCTGAGCAGTTTATCATAAAATCTGTTCAAGAAAAAGAGTTCAGTTCTGAATTCACATTGTTATCTAAGGGTAAGGAGTTACCAAAAAATAGTAGATTACTTTCATTAAATTCTTTCTTGGATAAGAATAATTTAATCAGAGTTGGAGGTCGTCTCCAAAATAGCACGGTAAATTGTGCCCAAAAACACCCAATTGTACTGCCCTCTAAACACAAATTAACAGAATTAATTATTGAGTTTTATCACAAAAAATATCTACATATAGGACCACAAAATTTACTTTATTGTGTTCGAAGAGAATTTTGGCCTTTAAACGGTAGGGCTATTTGCAGAAAAATTGTACATAAATGTATTACATGCTTTAGGGCCAAACCTAAATTGTTAGAGCAAATTATGGGCGAGCTCCCGAAAGAAAGAATAAATGTAGACTTTGTTTTTAATTGCACAGGAACTGATTTCTGTGGTCCATTTTTGATTAGATATAGAGGTCAACGTAAAGGTATTTATCATAAAGTTTATGTTTGTATTTTTATTTGTATGGTAACAAAGGCAGTGCATTTGGAATTAGTCAATGATTTAACATCTGAGGCTTTTATTGCCACATTAAAGAGATTTTTTGTCAGACGAGGCAAACCTCGAAAAATTTTCAGTGATAATGCAGGCAATTTTGTGAAGACTAATGTAGAGCTTAAAAGGTTGCATGAATTGGTAAACAAACCAGACCAGAACCTTACTAATTACTTGATATCTGAAGGTATTGCTTGGGAATTTATTCCCCCTAGAGCTCCAAATTTTGGAGGTTTATGGGAATCGGGAGTCAAGTCCTTCAAGTATCACTTTAAACGTGTTGTGGGCAACTCTAAATTAACTTATGAAGAAATGTTAACTATAATTGTCCAAATTGAAGGTGTCTTAAATTCGCGCCCGCTTACTCCCTTGAGTACAGATATTGATGACTTGGAGGTCTTGACCCCGGGACATTTTCTTATTGGTCGCCCACTTAATGCCATTGCTGAATCTGACCTGAGTAATATTGAAGATAATAGACTTAACTTATGGCAAAAGACCACTAAAATAGTTCATACCATCTGGAAAAAGTGGAAAAATAGTTATTTAAGTACATTGCAGCAAAGGCATAAGTGGATGATATCAAAAAACAACCTCAAAATAGGAGATATTGTTGTAATAAAGGAAGATGATCTTCCAGTGTCTAAATGGTTATTAGGGAGAATTGTAGAGGTATTTTTTGGTAATGATAATAGAGTAAGAGTTATAAATATAAAAACCCCAAATGGAATATATAAAAGAGCAGAATCCAAAATTGCTGTATTACCTCTTGAAAAGTAATTCAGTTTTTATAAGAAAGTGTACATTATTGTAAAATTTCTTTATTTATTATATATTATGTAAAATTGTTTAAATATTTGCTTAAATTTAACTTAACTGTGACTCATTTATATTGTATTTAATTGTATTGTTATTTATATTTTTTACAATGGTTGTAATTCCAGTGTTTTAGTTTGAAACCCCCCTCAGAGGTTTCAAGAGGGGCGGTATGTTTGATAAAATGCTATTTAATTTCTACTGGCTGTGTCACCTAGCAACCAAGATATACTTAATTATTTAAAAATGTAAAAAGTTTTCTGTGCAAACGATAATTTGTGATAAATACATTATCTGTTTATTTTTTCAGTTTTTACCTAAGCTGTGTGAAACAATATTCTTTTTGTTTTTTGAGTTTGATTAGAATGTTTTTTATGAGTATATGTGAAAAAATGTTACGGTTTTTTATTGGAGTTGTGTTTTGTTAAATTATCTATGTTCGAAAGAACTGAGAAGAATTTCCTCATGAGAATAAAGTGTTTAAAATGAGAGATGCGTATTTAATTTTGAGTTGAGTAAGAAATTAATAATAAACTTTCGAACAATTGAAATCTTCACCCTTCGTTCTGTTGCCAAGAGCAACTGTCTTTCCAGCACTCTCAAAAAACTTCCGTCAATTCACAGAAAAGGTACTGGCAGCAGTGCTGCCAGCAAATTTCTGTGAAAAGACGGGTATCCGTCTTTTTTTTCCGTCACTGGAAGAAAATTTTCTGTTTTTTGAAGGAGCATCCGTCATGTTTTTCTTCGTTAAAAGAGAGAAAGTTTTCGTCTTTTGAAGGAAGTCCGTTATTTTTTTCTCAGTTTTAGGGAAGAAAATTTTCTGTTTTTTGAAGAAACGTCCGTCATGTTTTTCTCCGTTTTAGGAAAGAAAATTTTCTGTTTTTTGAAGGAACATCCGTCATGTTTTTCTTCGTTTTAGGGAAGAAAATTTTCTGTTTTTTGAAGGAACGGCCGTCATGTTTTTCTTCGTTACAAGAGAGAAAATTTCTGTCTTTTGAAGGAATGTCCGTTATGTTTTTCTCCGTTTTAGGGGGTGGGGGGGGGGATCTTTTGTTTTTTGTGCAATGCCAGTTATGTTTTCCTCTGTTTTAGGTGAAAAAGTTATTTCTTTTTATTTCATTAAAGGTGTTCTTTATAGCCTAAAGGAGCTACACTTTAACACATGAAATTGGCAGATATCATTCAAAAAATGTGTAAAGTTTTGATAAAAATCAGATCATTCATAAAATGCCGTCATCTTTGTTGTTTCAAATTTAATACCAAATGAAGTCGAAATGGAAGACCTGATTTATCTTAGTTTTCCATTTTATTGCAATTTAATTACCTATCGAATTATTAAATATTTAGATAACTTGATCATGTTTTTCCAACCCCCTCTTCTGGATTGGTTTTGCTTTTGTCGGGAAATGCGGTTCAAAATGCCCATTTTGATGGCTTGTACCGAAAGATCTATTTTGTTTACAAAAAAAAAAAAAAAAAAAAAAAAAAGAAAACTGAGTGAGTTTTGGTTGTTTCTGAATAACAGTTGTTTTAATGCATTTCTGAACAAAAATAAATTAACGTATGTCACAAAGTTGCCCTTTTTGATGTGTCATCAAAGTAACGTGAAAAAAGCATTACTGTATTTTCTATTGCAAATATCGTAAATATATTTCATAGATGAGTAGATATGGAGCAAAATATTGAATATAATTAATAATTTATTCCAAGTAAGGAATGGGAAGGATTTGTTCGTTTCGAATCTGTTCACTTATACTAGTATCCATTCACAAAATTGCCAATCTATATTAATAAAATAACAAAACGCTCTGTCTGTGTGTGTGTGTGTGTAAGTGTCTGCGATGGCTAGAAAAATCGACAGCATATACGAGGCTCAAAATTGTTTTGAGAGTAGCCCCAAATCTCTCCTGATGCACCTGAGCTTCAGAATTTCGAAATTCTATTTATTAACTGAGTAATTAATTAAATTCCAAAGATCACTCTCATAAAAAATCGCCTTTTTTCTTCTTTTTTTCCCCTTCATTTAGTTATGGTTGGTTGGTTGCATAAAATTTTCGCATAAATAATTAAAAAAGCTGGAACAGACCTTTAAAATTCATAGACTGGCTAACTGTCAGTTTAAATGATGATTTTTTATCACAGCGGTTGCAAACCATGGAGAAAAAAGATAGGTGATGGTGAAGTAAACCGAAAAAAGGGTTGCAATATTAAACCATTTATCGCTCAAATTTTAATGACCCAAACAAAAGTTTTTGGAAGGGATTTTGCATTAATAAGACGAATTGAAAGAAATGAATTACAGCTGAAGCATATTTTACGAAGAAATAGTAATTTTTTGGTCTTTTTTCTATTATATTATTTATTTAAAAAAATGTTTGCTTTTAAAATAATTGAAATTGATAAATTCGAAATAATTAAAAGTCAAAAAAAAATTAAATAAAATATTGAAAACATTTGATTTGAACTAAAAGTTGTATTACTAAAAGTTTTCTTTTTTTTTCAGAACTTTTTAATACTTTATAACGTAGATGAAAAATGTTTATGATTTAACAACATATTAATAACTCTGTGTCAATATATAAAATATATTTATGAAAACATTCTTTTAACATCATGCGCGAAAACTTAAATAACAAATATTAGTCTAAAATCTAGATTTCAGAGTGCAGACGATTTTAAGACATTAACGGAAGAATGTTAACTTCTCAAGCAAAATCCTAAATGGTGCTTCTATATTGATATTTCAAAGTCATATGATAAAAATAATCACTTAATTCTTGCCTATGATTGATATATTTGTATCTTTTATGCATTCCGATCGTGTTTTACAGTCAATAATGGCACAAAACGTTATTTTTAAAACGAAACTTAATCATCTATTCAATAACAGTTTAAAAGGTAAAAAACAAAGAAATACGGGTTTAAACCAGTTTGAATTGATCGGCGTGTCAAAATTAAATTATGGCTTTAATTTGGTTTTAAAACAAAAATAAAATATAGCTGTTTGGCGTACAATTGTTCGAATCCGCAAACGATTCATACACCATAAAAAAATTATCAAATAGCAAAGTAAATAATTTATCAGAAATAGCCATAAAAAGAATAGTAGCAAAACTGGTTATAACCTTAATGTTTAGACTAATTAACACATAACCCGATTCATATCAGAAAAAAACAAACCACACTCCGATCCGTGATAGACAAAATTTCCGTGAGTATAAACCCGACCCCAACCTAAAAATTCTGTTTGAAAAAAAAACTATGGATTTGATAACTGACCCGAACCAAATCTCAATCCCATAAAAATGTTCAAATGAAGCATAACCCGATCCAAACAAGGCAAAATAATGTTAGTGGGCATGAAACCTGACCCGAATCTAAATATTGTCTAAAAAAAAAAAAACTCGAAATATGACCCGAACAAAATCTGAAACCGATAAAAATATTCCATTGAACTATAACCTGATCCCAGCAAGACAAAATACTTTCAGTGGTCATAAACCCGACTCAAACCTAAAAAATTCCATTTGAAAAATTCTGAAATTTGACCCAAACCACATCTAAATCCGACCAAAATATTTGAAAGAACCATAACCGGATTAGAGTAAGACTAAATAATTTCCGTGGACATGAACCCGATACGAACCTAAAACTTAAATTCGAAAAAATACCTGAAATTTGAATCGAACCAAATCTGAATCTGACAAAACTATTTCAAAGAACCGCAACCGGATCCGAACAACACAAAATATTTCCATGGACATCAACCCAATCCGAACCCGAAAAATTTCTTTGAAAAAATCGCGAAATCTGAACTGAACCAAATCTGAACTTGGCAAAAATATTCCAGTGAAGCATCTCCTTATACGAACAAGACAGAATAATTTTCGTGAACACGCAAGAAGGCCCGAACCCAAAAGTTCCATTTGAAAAAAAAACCCGAAATCTGAATTGAATTAAATCTGAACCCGATAAAAGTATTCCAAAGAACTATAACCCGATCCGAGCAAGACGAAATAATTTCCATGGACATAAACCCGACTCGAACCTAAAAAATCCGATTTGAAAAAACCTGAAATTTGACTCAAACCACATCTGAGTCCGATCAATATATTAGAAAGAATCATAACCGGACACGAGTATGATAAAATAATTTCCGTGGACATGAACGAGATTCGAACCTAAAAATTCTATTTGAAAAAATACCTGAAATTTGAATCGAACCAAATCTGAACATGACAAAAATATTCCAAAGAACCGTAACATGATCCGAATAAGACAAAATTTCCATGCACATGAACCGAATCTGAACCTAAAAATTTCTTTGAAAAAATCTCGAAATCTGAAATGAACTTGATAAAAATAGTCCAGTGAAGCATGTATTTATTCGAACAAGGCAGAATAATGTCCGTGAACACGCAAGAAAACCCGAATCCAAAAATTACATTTGAAAAAAAGCCGAAATCTAAATTAAATCAAGTCTGAACTTGACAAAAATATTCCAGTGAAGCATGTCTTTATTCGAATTAGACAGAATAATTTCCGTGGACACGCATTAAGACCTGAACCCGAAAATTCCGTTTGAAGAAAACGCCGAAATCTGAATTGAACAAAATCTGTTCCCGAGAAAATTATTTCACAGAAACATAACTGGATCTGAGCAAGGCAAAATAATTTCCATGGACATGAATCCGACCCGAACATTTAAATCGAATTTCAAAAAACACCTGAAACCTGAATCGAACCAAATCTAAACCCGACAAAAATATTCTAATGAATCATAACCAAATCCGAACAAGACAAAATAATTTCCATGGACATGAACTCAATAAATGGTTAGGTAACATTTGGGATGCGATTAGGTTGCAATTACATTACGGTAATTCTTTGATTTTATTTAATTTCGCATTAGGTTACAGTTAGATCACGGTTAATTTAAAGTTAGGTTAAAGTTAAATTGCATTTATGTGATGGTTAGAATAAGAATAGGTTACAATAAACTGACGGTTAGGTTACATTTATGTTATATTTAAGTTACGGTAGGGTACTGTTAAGTCGCAGTTAGGTTACAGACAGATTATGGTAACGGTACAAAAGTTTACGGTTAGGAATTTGTCCACAGAGTCAACATTACGCATGCTTTGATTAAAAATATACACTTTTATTAAATGGCTCTGAAATTATAATACTATATACCAATCTTTTATCATCGCGTATCGATTTCATTCACAGTATAGTCGGATTTAAGAGTGATATAATTAGTTTGAAATTCAAAATTTTTCACTTGAGATTTCTATGCGAAAAAAATAATTAGTTACGTGATTTAAAAGTGATTTTTACGGGTAAATATCAACACTTCAACACGAACCTAACGCAATTGTTGGATACATGTTCCCTCCCGTGTTTCTCATTGCTCATTTTAAGTATTTTTAGAGCTTAATAGTAGTTGTTGTTTTTAAAACCAATTTTTCACAAAGTCAGCTGCGACGTATTTCAGCCAATGCATTTCTGCATGCTTCCAGTTAATGATAAAATGATACAAATTTCAAGTCCGTTTAATATTGTTAATACGGACCCGGGCAACGCCGGGCGGGTCAGCTAGTCATTGAATAAAAATTCACTTATTTTTCAATGCCTTAAATTTTATTAACGAAAATTGAAAAACAAATTTCTCATGAGAAGTTATTCTATTTTAAAGCATATGAAAGTTTAAGAAATTTTATTCTAAATCAAAAAACATCCATAAACCTTTTATTTATTTATTTATTTATTTATTTGGGGGGGGGGGAGATATATTACAGGAAGCTCATTTCCTAGAAAATAAAACTCGAGGGATTTTTTTCTGAAATTTTCTTTTCTCCGTGTCTTCACAATAACAAAAAGATTGAAATATAAAGAAACTACATGCAGATTTACTTATTACATTACGATCACTTATTTAAAAAATATTAGAAGGTCTGGATCTGCTTTATTCAACTATATCAAAACATGTTACTTTGCATTTAATTTTTTTATGATATAGAACTAGATTTTTAAAAAAATTTCTATTTCAAAATTATGAAAAGAAAAATGAAATCGAAGCTAATGTATATTGTAATAAAGATTCCAAGTTTCACCCCCCCCCCCTCACACTGAAGCTGTGAATTCTTAAATTCTAGATCTATTTTAATACCAAATTTTAAATTATACAAAATATTGCACATTTCAGATATTCAATTTTACTTTCAAGATATGCATTACACTTCTTTCTGAAAAATCAGTAATAATTTTAAGAGTAGTATTAATAATTTATATTTTGTGGTATATATATCCATCCAGCTGTACATCCATACATTTTTAAAAATTCAGCTCTTTTATAAAACACATTTAGCTAAATATAACTCTCAGCTTTTGTCAGTTATTGGTCTTATCACACATCAGGATTTATGATTTTTTTAAAAATCCCACAGTATTGTTTTATTATTTTTCTTCTGATTTATAAAATAAACATTATGTACAAAAATATGCATGTCAAAGTATTACCAATATATTATTAATAATATTACACAATGTATGTAAATGATTAAAAGGCAACATTTAGGTTAGGGTAAAATTTTTTATTATACTACAAAATACATGGTAAACTACAAATCGAATGTAAAATATTATAAGACAATAAAAAGACAAGGAAATGTTTTTGATAATATAAAAATAACTACGGTATATAAAATACATTAACACATTTTGAACAAATTTGAAAGAAAATAAGATATAAGCATTTGTTTTGTTAAAGTGTTGGTACAGAAAAACAAGTTTGGCAACTCAGTTGATTACTAATTTTTGAATATATCAAGCCAAAGGCACATTCATTCCACTGGAGGAGATTAATTTATATTACAGTAATCAGTTAGCTTATCATGAAATCTAAGTTTTTTAGTATCAGCCTCTTCGGTGACAATAATTGGCTTCTTCCACCATTCAAAATAATTGAGATTCACTATATCAGATTCAAATGAAAATTTATTTAATGGTCCAGACTTTGCTCAAATTTTAATATAATAGGTATCACCAAAATTGAGCCCCCAAAATCATACAATTTTATTTTACCTCAATTTCATAATTTTCTCTAAAAACTAACAAGAAAATATCCAGAGGTAGTACTAACCTTAGGTGATATTTCAGGACATATTTACCCAACCACATTAGATCCTTCCCCCCCCCCCCCCGCGAGACAACTTGACGAAATCTGAAAGGTTTTCATAATCCAGATTACAAAATGTTTCACCATCGTCTAACACGCATATCCATTTATTCCAAAGTACTGATTATCTGGAATTTCACAGAAAAAATGTACCACAAAAAATAAATAAATAAAATAATCCATGAATGTTAGAACTGTATCACAAAATTCATGAAATTTCGAGATTATTAGGAAATTCTACCTTTTTTCATTTTTCAGGACAAGTACGACCTTTGAATAATCTCAATATTTGATATATTCTTGTTTAGAATTTCTTCCTGTTGCAAGATTATTTTATAATTTGATTCAAATGTAAGTTGGAGGCTTTTTTTTTCTTAACTTTACAATGTAAACACCTTTTGAAAAAGATTAAGCTTTACCTTTCTAAAAGCTGTTTAAGTATCCATATGAAATTATAATTACATTAAAGTACATTATAATTTTTTACATCTTGAAATTATTTTAAAATAATTTAAAAGATAAACTGAATTAAATCAATTTATTTAAGCCATGATTAAAATCAAGCTGATTTAAATCAACAAATCCTGTCACATATCTCTGTTAAACCAGCTTAAAATAAGTAAAACTATCAAAAAACTTACGGAAAAAGATCAAATAAATATATTAAGCTGTTTACAACAGATATACCAGTTTTATAAAGAATAATTAAATTTATTCTGTCTAGCATACTTAAAGATTTCTTAAACAAAAACACAAGTTACAGAACTTACAAATGTATACATACGCACATATAATAACAAACTAATTGTTATAGCTCAAGAAGAAAAAAAAAGCATTAGGCAGTTCCATTCGGTTAATCCAACACTTCATACAACAAATAAATGTAGTATAAAAAGCTAATAAAAATTGAGTTCAAACAACACACTTAAAAACTTATAGGACCAACTATTAGGTTTAACCCTCATTGCATTGTGTACTACATATGGTACATACCTAAAAACTTAATTCTCAATGTGTGCCATAAATTTGGCCATTATGATTACTGTAATTGATCAAGAATAGTCCAAAGAATGGAATTACATTTATTTGATCCATATCAGATGGTTGCATTTGACAAAAAAATTAGAAAAAATTGTGCAGTTAAGGTTTGAACATCTAAGAAGTACTTTTTATTTGCGTTATAAGTTGATTTTATTTAATGTTATTCAATAGCATTTCATTAAATTACAAAATATTATTCCACTGAGATATAGCTTATAGGATATAGTCTACTCTCTCTAATCCACAATCGCCTATAATCCACACTGTAACTGTTTTCAGATCATAATAAAAGTTGATTGCCCTTATGAATAAAGAAATTTTTAATGCATTCATTAGACTGAGATATTTTATGTACATTATGAATAATACGATATATTCTAAACACATTCGCTAGCTATATAAAAAGATAAAATTTCTTAGAAGTGATAAGTATCCCATGAGCAAAAATCTCAGATTTTTAGGAAAACAAAGTTTTGTTATCGATCAAGAAAGACTGATCTTTAAAGGCTTCAGGATACAATAAACAAAAAAACTATAAAGCAAATAGAAATTTGTTCCATTAGTGTTATATCATTTAAATCGTTTCTTTATATTGAATATAATCTTTTTTTATATCAAAAATCATTTCTTTCACTAGGGGGGCTCCGCCCCCCTGCTCGCTACGCTCGCCAGCCTCCCGCTTAATCGCTTCGCGATTCCAAGTTATAGGCTACCCCTGCTTGCTGCGCTCGCCAATACCCCATAGAATCGCTTCGCGAGACCTTATTTTCCATACACTCAATTTTGGAATTCCTCTCATAAACGTACACTTATTAAAATACCGAGCGTTAAATATCCATAAAAACCAGGAAAATCTACCAGAATAGCAGCATAAGGAAAAAAAAGGAAGCGTACTCATTTCCAAGTCCACCCGAGACGGAGCCCTTTCCTGATTGGTTTATTCGACTCATGGAAGGTGTGGTCTACCCGGACGCGTTATTTCCGGAAACCTTACACATCAGCATCATTCCAGGAGTCATTCCTAGAGATTTGTTTAAGGCTAGTTTTTTTTACTATAGAAGGATTTCTGTGTAATTTATTTGCAGTATGATTATTAAATTTGTTGATAAATTCCTAATATTAAGATGTAAACAAAGAAATGACTTACAATCTGTACAATTCTATAATTCACAAAATCCTTGATCCCAACATGTGATTAGAGAAGTGTACTGTAACTATTATAAATAACAGTAAATTACCTGCCACAGAATAAATAATGAAAACATTTTTGTATGTATGTTTTTTTTTTTTTTTTTTTTTTTTTTTTTTTTTTACTAAAAACATAAATTTCAACTATATGTAGATCTGCCAACTGCTATGAAAATAAACCTTAATTCTTACAATTTTGAGTTATTATAAACTGCAATGCTATGAAATGTCTTGAACTATGATTTTTTTTGCAAAAATCACAAACACATTTTTTACATTTGCAATTTTTAGTCCATGAAAAATTTTTCAAGAGTGATTTTGATCTGAAATTTCCAAAATTTTAAAGCATTTTGTTCCGGAAATATTAAAATAACGACAGTTATTTTAAAAATTTGGACATAAAACAGGATTGTACAATAAAGTTCTTAACATAAAATCCTCAGTGTTTCTTAACCACCAATAAATCGTTTTTTCGTAAGTATTTATAACAAGAATTTTCTTCTTTAAAAATTTTGTTGCCATCTTGTCAAAAATCTCAGAAAACACACAAATCTTCTCTTAGTAGCTGAGTAAAATTGCTAATTTCATTCGAGTTTAGGAAAAATAGTGCAAAAGTAAAAAATGAATTTTGATAGATTATGAAGGGGAAAATATAGTCAATTTCCTTTGCCCACAACTCTATAATAGGCACTATATTTTAGATGTAAACAGTTAAAATGTTTTTTGTAAAGCAAAATATTGAGTATTTTAATCATAAAAGAAAAAATTAACTGGATCTGATGAATTAAGAAATTTTTAATGGATTCTTCATTCCTTAGAACGAAATATATTTATGCATCTTGTAAATAACTATTCAACTACTTTATTCAGAACGCATTTGTGTGCTGTATAAAAGTTAAAATGACTTTTGAAGAAGCGTTAGCTCTGTAGGATAAATATCTCAGTTTTTAAGAAAAACTTCTGTTAATGATCATGAAATCCTGATTCTTAAAAAGTCTCAAGTTAAATTAGAGCAAAAAGTAAAAAATATAAAGCAAATCACTATCTCTGTAATGTCTGATAGATTTAAAAAATAAGTACAAATCAATTCTATTAATTTTGTGTTACATTATTTAAATATATTTCTAATATATATAGTTTTTTATATTACTTAAAATAAAGCATTTCTTTCATTCCTGTGTTATTTATTTACAGTGTCATAACTATATCTGATGATAAATCCCACATTAAGACTGTAAACAAAGAAATATGACCTATAATCCTCAAATCCATTGGTCCCGATCTGTGAGAATTGGAAGAAATATATTGTATTCCAAATTTTGTCAAAAGGTCATCTAAATGAGTAGTGAATTTTGTTGAGACACAGGATGTTGCACTAAACTATCATGAATTTCGGTAAATGGCTGTGTAAAAAATAAACCTCATCTGATCGCAGAAGAAAATAAATTTCATCAAAAAGGTGGTCGTAAATGCGTTAAATTTGTCAACTATAATAGAAAATGCAGATATCATTGAAAGATCGAAAAAAGAAAACAATTTCGTGTGAATTTCATCAAAAGTTCACCGTAAACAATGCTGTTTTAAAAAAAGAATCGTGATAGAGAAAAACAAAAGATTTAACTTACATTACAACTTTCTAGTACTTTTTCCGATTTAGTACAAATGATTGTTTCAGGAAAGTAACGGTTATTTTAAATTTAAATTTAAATTGTTGTGAAATAATTGCAAAAAGAAAATAAATTTTAAAAAATTTACTGCACTTGCTAAAAAGTTTGAACCTGGCCTACTTTTACAAATATTAAAAAAAAAAACTGAAACAAGAAAATAAATTCTAAAAATCTTTTAAAATTTTTCACAATTTTGAAAAAATTTAATGTAGTGAGTTAAAAAAAACTGGTACTTCTAGGTTATCCCGTCGACCAAAAAATTATCGCCAAACTATAAGATTAAATGCCAAATAATGGATGATCGTGAATGTCACATTCAATGACATTAAATGCGATTCACGTGTTTAAAATAAAGGGATTTTTATTTCGACTTTTTATTAATATTTTTATTAATATTCTACTAATTGTTTGATTTTTCGTTATTTAAAATAAAAATTATGTCAACATGTATAATTTGGCTATTAGTTTGGCGATTTGTATAATTTGGCGAAATTGGTCGACGGGATAACCTAGAAGTTCCAAAAAACTTCGTTCTTTTAACGAATTTCAAAAAATGGTCACAATAAACCAACCAACCAAACTCCAGATTAATTTCAATTTTATGCTTTATGGTTTTTTATTTTTAAAGATTAGCAATTCTGCTATATGCTGATTACTTAACATTTGATATTTTAATATTCAGGTAAGCTGAAAACATTTTGAAAGGACGTGAGCTTATTGCTCAAACTCAACTTTTCTATTCGCAGGATTTTTATTTTCGGGACATTTGGATCCTCTCTCGAGATTTATTTCTGCAAAGAGACTGAAAAAAAATTATCACAATGTAATAAAGAGAAAACAGTAAAAATATGGAAAATATTTAAGAATATGCAATTTATATGAACAATTTTTACACATAGATATTGTTAGATAAGATCTTTTCCTTATTTTACTATCATATGTACATTGATTTGAGCCAACAGATTTCTATTCTTTCCATACGGGATCTTATCAAGAATTGCAAGCAGGTGAAATGAGGAGTGTCTGTTCTGTAAACAATCAAAACTTATTTGGGTTCAAAAATCTTCTAAATATTCTTGAATTTTCTTTTTAAAAATTTTATTACATACTTAGAATTATAGAATAAAGAAATATTGAATTCAAATTATTTACATACTATGTACAAAATGTATAATATGTACAAAATATAAATGCTTTTACCTTGATAATTTTTGATCATCATACTAAAAACTGGAAAGATGATCCTTTATGCATTTCTGCGTGCCTTTTCATAAAATTAACATAATTCTTCAATAAAACTCAAGACACGCACGACAAACAAAAAATATAAACATTCTCTCTAAAAAAATTCTTTTACATTCCATCAAAAATTGATGCCAACTTTTTTATCTAAACTTTTAACTCATCTCAAAAGATTAAAAAAATGTAAAAGTCAAGCAGACGAAAAAAAAACAGCTTCGCTTCCATAGCAACGAGCCGCGTCTTATAAATAAATTAAATATCACAATTGCAAATTTGCAAACGATTTTCTGTGAATAAACTGAAATAACTTAATTTATCAATTCCTAACATACTCCCACCTTTAATTTAGGCGAAAGCCAAATTAAACTTAAGATCACTTTTGATCAAATTAAACACTAATTCAAAATAAAAAATATGCAAATAAATAAAGATAATAACTAAACAATAATAAAATAATAATGAAACATTTAGAGTTCTAGAAAAGTCAATTCAGGGTTTTAGAAAAGTCATTTCAGAGTTCTAGAAAAAGTCATTTCAGAAGTCTCTGTACTACTCTACCACTTCTAGTTTTACTGTTACTCACAGTCTGGATTACAGGGTCATCAGGACTTGATATCTCTAATGAGTACAGCTTACGAAGTGGACGCACCAAGGTCCCTGAACTTGTTTTAACTTCAGCCACTCTAGCTGCTCCATCTCGACTTGGGAAAATCTTTACAATTTTTCCTATAGGCCAATAAAGTCTCTTTTGGTTTAGTTCTATCAAGACTACTTCACCTAGTCTGACAGCTTGTCCTTTCTGTTTTGATTTTTGGACCAATTCAGCTAAATATTCTTTTCTAAATCTATTTCTAAGTTGTTGCCGAATATTTTGACAGTGTTTATATCTAGATTGAAGTTTCTTTGAATCTATTGCATCTAAATCAGGAACACCTATTTCTTCAATGTCTTGCAAAAATGATGATGGAGTCAAAGGTATAAATTTATCTGTTTCTTCAAAAATATAGGTTAGAGGCCTTTTATTTACTGTTGCTTCGACATCACATAGAACAGTCATGAGTTCTTCAAAAGTTAAAGTTGAAGTGCCGAGTGTTCTGATCAAGGGAATTTTAACACATCTAATCAGACGCTCCCACCATCCACCCCACCAAGCTGCTGCTGGAGGGATGAACTTCCATTTAATAGGAGACAGTTCTTTTGAAGAAACTATTGCATTCCAATCCAATGATTTTAAAAGGTTATTGGTTCCTCTAAAATTTGAGCCATTATCAGAGTATATAGTAGTCGGCCTTCCTCTCCTGCATATAAATCTTCGAAGTGACTGAATGAATCCTTCCGCTGAGAGACTGGATACAAGTTCCAAATGTATTGCCCTATATACTGCACATGTAAAAAGTACAACCCAAACTTTGGATCTTTGCTTTACGAAAAGAGGGCCAAAAAGATCAGCTCCAACAACTTCAAAAACTTTGGAATCTCTGACTCGATCTAGAGGTAGGTGGATTGGAGGTGTAGTATATGGCTTTGTAGAGTATCTTTTGCATCTGTAACACTTAGACAATTGACTTCTAATGATGCGTCTAGAAGAAATTATCCAATATTTTTCTCTCAAAATGGATCCAACTGTTTGAAGTCCAGCATGACAATTCTTTAAATGACATTCTTGAATCATACAATTCACTACATGATGTTTCGATGGTAATAAAATTGGATATCTGAAAGAAAACTCGTCATCTCGCTCTAATATCTTTGTTTTTACTCTTAACAAACCTTCTTGATCTTTCATAACCTTTAATCCTTTTATTGCATCAGTAGTATTACCAAAACTTTCAGATTGTATTATTGACCAGAGCGACCTTTCCGCATCTTCTTTTTCTTCAATTGACAATTCTGATGGAAAACATATATTTCTGTTTCTGCACTTCATTATGAATCTCTTCACCCAACATACGACATTAATAAATCTACCAAATTTTGAAATTCTACTATATATCATAAATTCATGTGAATTAGAACATAAAAGAGTAGGTACTGAAGTTTTCTTCTTTTCCATCATTACTAATTCTTCGTTGGGGCTTGTTTCTGAATGTGGCCAATTTTCTTCTGATAACTTCAACCATTCTGGTCCCTCCCACCATCTCATCTTCAGCAGCTGTTTAGGACTACATCCGCGAGAAGGTAGATCAGCAGGGTTGAGATGACCAGGTACGAAGTTCCATTGTTGAGATTCGGAAAATTTACAAATTTCTCTAACTCTATTGCCTACAAACGTTCCCCATTGATCATTTCTTCGAATCCAAGCGAGAACAGTCGAAGAGTCGGTCCAATACTTTACTGGTATGGAAATACAATTAAAGGCTTTCAAAACAAATTTAGTCAACCTTATTCCTAAAATACAAGCAAGAAGCTCTAAACGTGGTATGGTTACATTTTTCTTTGGTGCAAGACGAGACTTAGCTCCTAAAAGTTGTACAAAGACTGCGTCTTTATCTTCACAACGTAAGAAAACTGCTGTTGCATAAGCTCTGGTACTTGCATCACAAAATGTATGAATAGACCATTTTTCTTTACAACCATAGCCTACACGTCTATTTATCTTCACGTCATTTAAATACTTGAGTTCGCTATACCATTTTTGAAAATTATTCCGGATTTCTTCTGGAAGTGGAGCATCCCAATCTAATTTCGTCGACCAGGCGTCTTGAATTATCAGTTTGGCTGGCAACAATGCTGGGGCTAAAAATCCTATTGGATCGAAGATCCCTTGGGTTACAGCTAATATCTTTCTTTTCGACAGATTTTCTATCTCATCACTAAATTTATAAGCGATCTTCAAACTATCTTCCATTGTGTCCCACTTCAACCCTAAAACCGGAACTATCGTTGTTACATTTTTGCTGAGCACCTTCTTTTCGTTAAGGAAACTGCTGTCTTCACTTTTAATTGGTCCGAATTCCCACATTCTTAATTCCATTTTCGCATCAGCCATGATTTCTGTAGATTTTGAAATAAAATTTTCTAGTTCAGGCACATTGTCGACTGAAGTAACGCAGTTATCTATATAGTATGATTTCATAAGCTTCTCAGCTATCTGTTTGTTTTCTTCATCAACATTACTCAAATGATATCTTATAACTGCACCTAGCAAAAATGGGCTACAAGTTGCTCCAAAAACTACTCTATTGTGTTGATAAACTTGAAATTCGTCAGGACTCTTCCACCATAAAAATCGCAAGAAATGCCGATCTGATTCTTTGACTTCAATTTGAAGAAATGCTCTTCTTATATCGGCTACTACCCCAATAGCTTTCTCACGAAATCTTATTAACACTGCAGGAATTTGTTCGATGAGGTTTGGTCCTTTAAAGAGGCAATCATTTAAAGAAGGAGACCTCCCTACCTTACACGATGCATCAAAAACTGGTCGAACACTTGTAGTAAGACTATCTGGTTTGATGACGGGATGATGAGGTAAAAAATGTCCTGGAATCTTGAGTGCTTCATCTGGTACTTTACTTATAACGCCTTCTTCTTCCCATTCATAGAAAACTTTAGCATATTCTTCAAACATTTTCATTGATTTTAATTTCTTTGTTGAATTTATCAATCTTCGTTCAGCTATGTGTCTATTTGAGGGAATCTCACGTTTGCCGTTAATCCAAGGAAGACCTACAATATAGCGACCTTCTATATTTCTATCAACTTCTTTTATAAAATTATCATGAGCGAGTTCTTCTTCTTCTGCTTTAGACAAAGTTTGACAGGGATCTGTTATACCAATTGTCTCTAACTTCCATAATTCTGGAATCTTCATATCTTTTAAAGCTAGGTTCGTGATAAACATATTTCCATAATTTAGGCAAGACTGTGATGTACTTTCTAAACGACCACAAAGTGTCCATCCAAACTTTGTCTCTATTGCTGTAAGACCGCTCTTTAACTGTTTTACTCGACCTGTAAGAAGTTGTCCGTAGTAATCGCTTCCAATCAAAATTTCAATTTTTGGACTTCCTGCTCCTAAATCTGTGATCCATAGTTTATTTTGTTTAAGCTCTTTAATTACTGATTCTTTTGGTATCCGAGGAATATAGTTACAAATTATATCTTGATCCAAAAGTTCTAAGACTTCTTTCGTTTGTTTCTGTCTATCAGAAGAACTTAACTCAACTTGGAATTTATTGTGAGATTTAGCTTCTGTTTGCGTACCACCAAACAAAGTGTGTACAATAGCTTCAGAAGAAATGGGATGTAAACCTAACTCTTCAGCTGTACCTTTTAAAATATAGCTCTTTTGCGACCCACAATCAAGTAACGCTCGTACTTTCTTTGTTATTCGACCTTTAATAACTATTTCTAAAGTCATAAGGGCTACTTCAGCAGAACACTGCTTACTTGCTATGGTGCTTTGAATAACTTCTGGGGTCTTAGCTGTATTTTCTGATTCTTTACACATTGAAATTTCAGGGCATAATAACTCGGTATGGGGTTTAGAACAAACGTGGCAACGAATAAAAACTTTGCAAACTTTAGAGAGGTGACCAAAACGAAGACATTTTAAACAGCAATTTTTATTCTTAATTTTGGCCTTCCGTTCATTAAAGGAAAGAGATCTAGCCCTAACACAGTCCTTGCTTTCATGAGATTTACTGCAAAATAAACAAAGGCGTTCTTTTGCGCTAAATAGCCCTGCTGCAGTAGGTATTTTACTTTTTGCTTTTCTTAACTTTTCTTTAGGTTTGTCTTTAAAGCCCAGCTCTATAAAACTCGATTTGGCTAATTTGAATCTTTCCTCGTTTGCAACTTCTTGTTTCAGAAATTCCATCAAACTTACTATATTTGCTTTTGTTGACAATGCATTATTATTACTAACAGTGTTTGATGTGATTGAAATATTATATCGCTGCCATGCTTTTAATACATCTTCCGATAAGCTAGATTCTATCATGGGATAGAGCCACGCCGAATTGCTTTCTAAACTTAAACCCATTGATTCTAACGATCTTAAATATGCCTCGACTTTCGTGAATAAATCTGATAAGGGAAGTTTATCTTTGCCGTGCGCCTGTACATTAGCTACAACCAATTTCAGGAATTCTCTTACGTACACTTCTATTAGTAAATCTTTATTTCCAAAACGCTCTTGAAATGCCTCGACAGCTTTGGGGTAATTAACTGCGGTCATTGGATAGCTCTCTAACAAACGCCTGGCACTGGTTCCAGGTTCTACAGATTGGATAAGATACTGAAATTTGTCACTATTATCCAAATCTATGTCTTCATGAATTTTCTGAAACTGGGACCAAAATGAAAGATAATTTATTAACTGCGAATCGAATGGCTTAATATTTAGCTTAGGTAATTTATAATGCTTTGATTTGGAATAACCGTAATCTGTGCTTTTTTCACTATTATCTTGATTACGTTTATTTTTATCCAATGCTTCACTAACTTTACGCTTAATGGTAATAAATTGATCTGAATAACTTTCATTTTCCACTACTTCATTTTCAATAGCCTCTTCATCGCATTTATCATCATCTAACATGAGTTCAATTATAGCTTCATCAATAGATTTAATTTCATGAATCAAATTTTCTAATTTACTAAAACCGTCTAAAATTTTTTCCTTATCTAATGACTCGCTGTTAATTTCTTCATTCAAAACATTTAAAGTTCTGGTAAATGACGAACGTAGTGGTGTACGCTTTTTCTTTAGCTTATTCATCTTAGAAAAATTAAGTAGTAATGCACAGCTTATGAAAACACTATACGCTATAAAAACAATTCAATATCTCAACAGTATTATTCAAATGTCCGTGCTCGGGGCGCCAGATTTGTTCTGTAAACAATCAAAACTTATTTGGGTTCAAAAATCTTCTAAATATTCTTGAATTTTCCTTTTAAAAATTTTATTACATACTTAGAATTATAGAATAAAGAAATATTGAATTCAAATTATTTACATACTATGTACAAAATGTATAATATGTACAAAATATAAATGCTTTTACCTTGATAATTTTTGATCATCATACTAAAAACTGGAAAGATGATCCTTTATGCATTTCTGCGTGCCTTTTCATAAAATTAACATAATTCTTCAATAAAACTCAAGACACGCACGACAAACAAAAAATATAAACATTCTCTCTAAAAAAATTCTTTTACATTCCATCAAAAATTGATGCCAACTTTTTTATCTAAACTTTTAACTCATCTCAAAAGATTAAAAAAATGTAAAAGTCAAGCAGACGAAAAAAAAACAGCTTCGCTTCCATAGCAACGAGCCGCGTCTTATAAATAAATTAAATATCACAATTGCAAATTTGCAAACGATTTTCTGTGAATAAACTGAAATAACTTAATTTATCAATTCCTAACAGTGTCAGCATTAATAAAAGTTTTATCAATGAGATATTGTACTTTAACATAATATAATTAAATCGCCCCCTCCCCCTCATATCATAAATTAAGGGTGACTACAGTTGAGAAACAAAATTGCCTGACTACACTTGAATCATTTTTTTTTTTTTTGGGGGGGGGGGGGCATTAAATGAATGGATGAGGTTGCCTTTGGGGTTGCTTTTTCAATACTGGAGTGAACTTTAGTCGTTTGTTTGTTTTTTATTATTTTTCATTTATCATTTTTAGGTGCGTTCGTAATTATGTAAATACGTAGCACCTATTGTTGTCGCTCAGCCCGTCCGTCTGTCTGTCCGTCCGCATAAAACAACGCAAAAACTACCCACCCGAATCGTGTGAAATTTATTACATAATTTTGTCGAGTCATTTCAAATTTTATGAAAATCGGATGGATAGATCAATTACAGGGACAATCAAAAGTATTCCGTTACATTAAGGTCAATGGGGAAAAAAGTTTCAAATGCATTTTAATCGTTTGAAATTTAAAACGCATATTTATTGCATAATTTTGTCGAGTCATTTCAAATGTTATGAAAATCGGATGGATAGATCAATTACAGGGACAATCAAAAATATTCCGTTACATTACGATCAATGGGGAAAAAAGTTCCAAATGCATTTTAATGGTGTTACACTCATTTGAACATAACAGAATTGACATGAATCTATGAAATATGTACTAAAAATACATTTTGTACAATCTGTGACGCAAAGAATATTTATTATTAAATTACAGGGCCACACAAATGTATTCCACTAAACAATGTTATACGGGGAAACTTTGTTTGAGGGGTGTTTTAATTATATTAAACTACTTCACATTTTATGAATAAGATATACGTTAATGAAGTAGAATAAAAATTACTCCCTGCATATTTATAGGAACACAAAGATTTCGACCACTATACTGTATCCAAAGTACGCTCTACTATATCAGCAAGATCTGAATATTTTAAAACTTCGTTATCGTACGAACGCACCTCATTTGCTATGCTTCACGTGCAATTTCCAACTTGTTTTTTTCGGAAAAAATGTATAGCTTTCGTTTAAATAAATATATTAAATATATAAAATTATTAAAAAATTATATAAGTGTATATAATACATGTATAGGTTTATTTATTTACAGATATATATATATGTATTATGTATTTATATATGTATATGCTATATATAATTACATATACATTGAAATATATCTAAAATGTATATAAATGAAAATATTTATATAAACATCGTGAATATTTTAACATGTGACATATATAACGTTTATTAAATAAATATATCTTTATAAACCATTCAAAAATCGTGTTTTTTAACCTTCTTGAAAAATCTGGTAAATTGCTAAAATGTCTTTTTTTGCCAATTTCGATTTTTTTTCGTCAGTCGTAACAACAGATCGTGATAAGGAACTTTTTCCCAAATGTAATATAGGCACCGAGATACCTAATTGCCATTATTTTGCCTGACATGGTGACCTGGCTATTGTTGTTTATTTATTGAAAAATTTTCTTTTTTCTTTTTTTAAAATGACGTAAATAGTTTTGTTCTATATAGTTATTATATAATATATTGATTATTTATTACATCCTCTTACAAATAATAAAAATAATTTAAAATTGTATGTGTGTAACTGATATTCAAAAATTAAGTTATCTCCAAATTGTTACAAAAAACATCGCGCCAAAATCGATATTACATTTGTGCCACATATTTTATTTAAATATCAAACGTTGTTGTTTCTAATTTACATTCTAATAAACATCTATTCTACGATAACTTCAATTGAAATTAAGTTGACAACTAACTACCAGACTTCATAAAGAAAACAAATGCAGAAGATTCATTCGCATAAACGGTAAAAAATATTAAACCACAAAAATAATAATTCGCAAAGCATTCCAACAATGAATGGACATGGACACTAATTCCTATGACGTCATAGCATGAAAATTTCATCAAAATCAGTTAAGCCGTTCCGGTGAAATTTTTATGGCGTGGGCCACCCTTATCATTTAGGGGTATTAAAAATAGATAACAACCAATTCTCAGACCTACTAAGTATATACATATAAAATTTGATTAAAATAAGTTAAGTCGTTAATTTAAAATAAACAGTTTCACGCAAAAAGGCTACTAAACTTTCTTTTATTTAAAACAATTTTTTATAACGTACATTTTAAACATATTACTAGTTGGTAAATAACGAAATTTAATATATATTAATACTTTCACAGCAAAATAAAAAATAACTTAGAGATTACATGTTAAATTTAATATATACATAACTTAAATAAATAGTTTGGCGCAAAGAGACTGCAAAA
Organism: Maratus speculifer; assembly: GCA_964019185.1. NCBI lineage: Eukaryota > Metazoa > Arthropoda > Arachnida > Araneae > Salticidae > Maratus > Maratus speculifer. The sequence continues at coordinate 373,587,895 of OZ025289.1, forward strand.
CTTTCTTTTAATTGAGACAATTTAATATAACATACATTTTAAACAATGAATTTTCCTATATTTGCATGATTAAAAATATCTTTTTCATAGTTAATAATGCGTCCAGTAAGCTAACAAACATATAATAGCTAATTTTTTCTGAAAATATTTTTTGTTTGAGTTCGGGCAAACACCATGGTCACACGTTATAAAATATTTTTGTAACAAAAATTATAATTACTCGTAACTATCACTATAAGTTTAATTCGGAATTTCTAGTTTTCTTAAGAAAATAACAATCATAAGCTACATTTGATATTAAATTATCTCGCAGTTATACAGTTTAATGCATAGCATAAAAAATGCTTAACTATGCCAGCTAAAAAGTATATAAAGCTGTATAAAAAATTAAGTTGATTACAACTGTTATACTAAAGGCATACCTTTCATTAAATTCGATCGTGTCGCCATTATTCTTAAAATGACAGTGCACTAGTACACTATTAAAAACATGATCTAATTAAAAAAAACGCATGCAAACTTTATTTAGTCTTCCATCTGAAAATCTACAAAGAATAATAGTAATATTACTCACCTTATGTTTGCTTTTTCACCTGCTATTCGAAAGTTTGGAACTTTGATTAAAAGTGAAATTAAAATAGCGCCTGTCGTCTGCAAACTTATGATTCGTAATCAAAACAGAAAATTAATTTGAAAAAGACAAATGCGCATGCGTGCGGGGAATAAACGAAATTTATTTTTCTTCTTCAGACTTGCTGGAACAATTCACAGAAAAATAACGTCTCCAAGGAGTACAGAAATTATTTGTTCGAGAATGAGGCAAAATGTAGTGTATAAAGACGAATATTTCTGACAGTGAGCTGAGTAGCATAGTCTGTTCTGTTTCGATGAGTTGTTAACAGTATATATCGGTAATCAGTTGCTATAGTGGCGCGTGGCCTATCTTGCCCTTGACGAAGCCTAACATTCCCTGCTTCTTGGAATCGATTCCACAACCTTGCATCGACACTTCTGACGACTCTAACAGCGTACGCTACACTTTGCTGAGATTATCTGGATTCAAGTCTGCCTCTGACAAGCGAAGCCAATGGATTCTGGCAAATTACGTTGTTGAGACATTTTCAAGTCATCCTTTCTCAAAAAGAAAAAAAAGAGAGAGAGAGAGCTGAAGAAATGAATTGTACAGTTAAGGCAGTGAAATAGACCCTGTAAATGATGACGTCACAGACAACTCAACTTCACATATTAGCCGAAAATGGGTTCCAAACAAACAACAGAGTGAAGAAAAAGATAGAGATGAAATGACATGCAGCTACAATTGCAATCGGGAAATTGTTAAAAGGGTCACAATTCGGCCAGACAATTGTGGCTCGATATGGAAACTTCTTCTAGTTTATTAAATTCAGTCCTTGTTCCACGTTCTTGTATTCTTTTGAACAATCATATTGCACGTGGTTTTGACGGTATAGCACATCTCTAAAACACTCGGAACACTATGTGTTTATTTGGAACCTATTTGAGGCTGATATGTCGAGTTGAGTTGCCTGTGACGTCACACTGATAGAGTCTATATACGTTTCTGCAATATACCGATTTCTGCCCTTGTTGACGTCATGAATTTTATTTTACATATGAAGTTTTCTTTTTCTGTTTCCTGTTAGGCTATAAATTATGGATGATTTATTTTATGTTACTTATCGTTGTAACTATTTGCGTAATTTCGTTAATACGATTTACTCCCCTAATTGTTTTGAGTAGTGTATATATATATATATATTGAAAAAATGCTTTTGCTTATGTTAATTTGGTCTAAAAGCACACGAGTTTTTTTTTCTTTTTATCAAATCATTAATTGATGTTCTCAAAATTAAATATAAAAAGAAGAATCTACTGTACTTCTCTTGCAGAATTCTGTGTGAAATAGATACATCGGCTTTAAAGAAAAGGCAGTTTCTTTTACATTTCTATAAAAAATTACTATTTATTAAAAGAACTCTTCCTATGGTTCTACAAGAGTATATTCTTAAAAAGTAAAATTTTGGGAACTAAGAAATTATTAATATCGATCTTTTCACTGAACGAAAAAAACCCTTAGAAATTCATTTAATAAGAAATAATGTAATGAATAACAATAAAGAATAAATACAACAATAAATTCCCATTTTAAATTTAGTTCTAATTTTCACTGACGATAAAAGTTTTCCGGGCAAAAATCCTGTATTTTTGCATGCTGGCAAACTTTTGGAAGAGTATTAAATGAAAAAAAGCAATAGCAAAGTTACAGTAAAAAAAATAATAGTAAAAAAATAATAGTAAAAAAAAAAAATACAATAATAAACTCTTATTTAAAATGTAGTCCTAATTTACACAAACGCTAAAAGTTTTTATTACGAAAATCTTCTATTTATGAACGAACATTAGAATTTTTTTTCAAGAGTGACAAATGAAAAATGTAATAGTAAATAACAGTTACAATAATAATAATAATAAATATCTACTTACTAGTTAGTTTATGATACCAAGACTTTCTTTTCAAACAAAATTATAAGCCATGAATACAGATTAAATGTCCGAGATGGTAAAAATTTTCCGTACAAATGCCGATATTCAGAAACAGTTATCAATTTTATAACATGCCAAGTGTTTACATCAAAAGATATTGCAAGGTACACAGCTTATTTAAACATTGGTTAATTGATTAAATTCAGATTATGTTTAAAGTTAAAAATTAAAAGTTAAAGTTTAAAAATCTTAATTCATTAAAAAACTTAAACCAAAAGTCAAAATATGATTTCCTGTATATTGAAATCAGTCATTAATTTGATATTTTTTCCTTTGAAAAATTGATATATTTGATTTTAATGTACTGCAATAAGAAAAATAATGCGAATTTTAATTTCATTATCTTTTAATTTAGGCATTTAATTTTTTAAAGAGGCAGAAAACTAATAGTAATCCCCATTGAACAAAAATTGGATTAAAAATTTGTTTATGAGATTTTTGTTGTGGTATGTTCTATGAAAAAGGATTTTTGTCTGGTTAATTTTTTGTTATTTTCATTTACATGACATTATAATTTAGCTCACTTGTTTATTTATTGCAATGACTGTTTTATGATGAGCATTTGGAGAGACAAAACTTTATAATTGTACATAGAAAGGCAAAATAGTTACATGTTTGTGCTTAGCTTCACATTAAAAGAAAAAAAAATGTAAAAAATCACATACCATAGGAATAAAGTATAGAATATGAAACACTTTCAAGCATCTCCTTATTATTAATTTTTTTTTATCATTTAAAAGGAGAAATAATTTTGTCAATAATCAGTTCGAAAAGCGCATAAGACCCAAATTAAAAACCTACAATATACAGTGGGAAAACTATCCGGATTATTCTGTGAACCCCATATGTTCGCCATCCCTGGAATAAAGTCTATATTTATCGCTTAAAATGCTATTAAAAAAAAAATCTATATTTTAAGAGGCCTCAGGGCTTGATCGATACGGAAAAACATGTAAACAGAGCTCTCGCTTCGAGTCCATATAAAAACAGAAGTATTCAATGTAATTAATTTAAACTTTCTGATACATTTTAGTTTAGTTTGTAGTCTTATAAAATTATAAAATTAAGTACTCCAATGTAATATAATAAAAAATAGCAAAATGCATATAATACAATTTTCGAAAAAAAAAAAAAATGTGTTATATCACCATTCGTGAGATACCTTGAATTGACATAAGAACCTAATTTTTGCTTTAAAATGATCAGGAAACTTAACTCTATAGAATGAATTAAGGAAATAACTATCATAAAAAAAACATTATTAAAAAAACTCTCAAATTTGAAATTAAAAAAAAAATCCCTAAAAAATACAATTTTTTTTCATTAAAAATACTCAAAATATTACGGATAGTCGTCAAAAATCGAGTTTTGAGAAAACGCGACTTAAAGTTGAAATTATATGTGTGCGGCTTTGAAAGTGTTGATACATAAAAGCTTATAACTCCGTTAAAAATGCAAATATTTTTATGCGGTTTTTTGCACTCAGTTCAGAATTAATTGAATAATCAAAATAGATCATAAAAAATCGATTTTTTTAAAAAAGTTTCCAAGTCCTGAGCCCTTTAAAAAAAGAGCCTTAAAATAGTGATATAATAAATATATGTAATTATTTATTATTTATTATTATTATTATTATTTGCTATAATTAGTATTTTACATAAATTGTATAGAATATGATAAACATATCAGGCTGCACTATAGATATTCTTCAAATGGTGTAACAAAAAAGGGACTGTCATTATTACAAACAAGTCCCCCCCCCTTTCCACCCCAAAAAATAAAAAAAATAAAGACTTTTCAAAAATTGGAGCAGGAAGTATAAAAGATCAATATTTATGTGTGTGTGTGCGTGTGTGTATGTGTGCTCGTGTGTAAGAAAAGAAATATTACATATGTTCACACATACACAAAATACCGAACACCTATTTTATATTTAAATGAAATTTTACTAATTAATTTAAAACTTCTGTGAGACCAAATTTGTGGTTTTGAAAGTTATAAACGTCTTTATAATAAATAATAAATGCCAAATATATGCATAGAAAAGAATAATAATAGCAAATGCACCAACAATGTTTCTTTAAAATGAAGTTATCATTTTTAAAGACGCTGAAATGTTTTTAAGGCGAGAATTGTTTTAATTATGTTTTTAAAATATACTCTTATATCAAATAATCATCATAATGCCAAAATTATGATGATAATTTTTGGATTTTTGTAAAGTTTAATTTTATTAAATCAATAATGAACACATTAAAGCTACATGTGCTACGTTTTTTTCCCCGTAAAGAAAGAACAACCAGTCCAATTTTATATTTAAATTTAGTACATTTAGCAGTATGAAATAAGCTGGTATAAATTACAGGTATATGCCATTATATCAGTTTTTTCCCGATATAAATCTGGATTTTTAACTATTTCGTTTTTATTGAAATAAAATGGCAGTTAAATTTGATGAAATGAGGATAAAATCTTTTTAGAAATAAACATCTAAGCAATTGTTGAAGAAATAGTGTACAAGCATTTTCAGCTCAATAAAATCTAATATCATAAAAATAATCCAAGAGTATTTAAGGGTTCTTTTTGCATCAGCTTCTATTAAAATAATAATAAACATTTTTTTAAACGAAATATATTCTGGCATTTTTCTAAAACTGATGCTTTACATATATACAGGGTGATTAAAAAATGGACAAAATGACATAATAAATCAAACATACAAGGATAAAAAATCACATAGGAACATAGGGTCGCAAACTACTTATTGAGTCACAAACACAGGATGTTTCATGCTAGCTACACCCTGTTTGAAAGTAATAATTTCGAGGAAAATAAAAATATTGTAATGAAAATGCAACGATATGTACCTTATTATGTGTGAAATGTGATAATCTTACTAAAAGATGTAGAAAAATGTATTGCTCAAGCAATCGATGATACCGTATGAAAAGATTTAAAAATCATAGTATTAAAAGACCTAATTTCAAATTTTTAAGACTTATAGCAACTTAAATAATGGATAAATTATCACTAAAACATTAAAACTATAAAAAAAAGTATAATGATTTATGTATTATGTACTAACAAACAAAATTAAAATCAATGTAAAACCTAAGTCTCTGAAATAAAAAATCAAGCAAAAATTGTTTAACAAATGCTTGAAATACAGATATTTATACATTATTATTATTTTGAATTTTCAGAAAATATTAATTTGTGAAACAAAATGTGTAAGTATGTTATTTTTCTCATTAATTTATTGTTGCTTTTTTTATGGTATGATCTCTCGGATTGAAGATGATTTGTGTATCTAAAATTATAAACAAGAAGATGACTTCTTTTCATAAACTTTTAACACATGTCCTCAAAAAATAAAATTGAAATTTATAACAAAAGAATTATTTTAAGGTTCAAAATATGGCATAACTTGTAAAATGATTGAATAAACCTTGCATCTAAGCACAAAACTAAAACTGGGCTTAGTGCTTTTACATATTATCTGCCACCACTGTTGAATTCAGGGGGTGGCCCGAAGAGGACATTCTCCCCCGGAGCAATGAAATGTCTCCTCCCAGAAAATTTGAAATTTTGAGTTTTCAATGGTCAAAAAGTACAATCCCCCCCCCCCCGGAACTCTATAATGCCCCCCTCCCCCGCCAGAGCCACTGAAGTCCCTTCCGGAGAAAAGTGTCTGAATTCAACACTGTCTGCCATGCTCTCGAAAAATATTATGCTATGTTGATAGTTGACGACACAGGTTTGTAAAATATAAAATAGAAGCTAAGATAACTTATTTTCATAAACTTATAACAGATGTCTCCAAAAATAAAGTTGAAATTTATGAAAAAAAGAATTTTAAGGTTCAAAAGAGGAACTATTAGCTGAAACATGCGAATAAACTTTGTATATAATCGTAAAGCTTGGCTTAATACTTTTAAATATTACTTGACACACTCTCGAAAAATATTAAGCTATGTTGGTAGTTGACAACACAGTTTTGAACATATGTTTGCAATATTATGATATTATTCGCAGCATAAAATTAATCTGTATATGTTAAAGTAATATAATCATAAAATACTTCATACTTACATCAGTTATTATTCTTATGAAGCTTTTATGCATCTTTGTACACCGGCACGAATATAAATAAAATCCAGTCTGGTTTAACTTTTAGAAGTGGAGATTGCATGAAGAAACAGTAATCCCACACTTGCCATTATCTGCACTGAATACAAATCTGTGACTGTTCCGACTAACAAGTTGATCACGGTTCACGGCGTCTTGCTGCTCCAGAGAGTTACAGTTTTTTTCCGTTTCGAAGCAGAAGTTCAACTTTTATCTTACTCGCTTTGTCTTTTTATTATTTTTATTTTTTGCATTAAATAACCTGATGTGTGACGTAACCAAGTGCTGCGGGATGTTACTGTTTTTTAGTTCACAGGCTATCAAAGCCTGAGAGCTTATGTGTCCGTTCGTTCTGTATGTAAATATGTATGTCTGCATGTGCCAACGTATGTATGTAACGGGATAACTCATGATAAAAAAAAAAAAATCTGATTCTTTTAAAATTTTGTATGTAGGTTTATTGTGTAAGGAGGGGGGGCAGGGGGATTAATAACCCTTCTTAATTTAGATAAATGGATTTTTTAAGCTGAATTATCAGATTTCATTCAAATGTTGGATATAGATTCATTTTGATAAGGCGTATCCCTGATTAATTTTGGGTGTTCATTGGTTAAGTATAAAAGTTGGGGGGGGGGGGAAATTCCCTTAATGTAGGAAAATGGTTTTTTACGCAGAATTTACCGATAAACTTCAAATTTTGGATATAAGTTTATTCTAATAAGGCGCTTTTCTAATTGTTTTGGGGATTCATTGATTAAGTATAAAGGAGGATTAGGAGGCTACCTCTTTTGAACTGGGTAACTGGATTTTTCATGCAGAATTAACCGATTTGCTTCGATTTTCGGGTATAAGTTTATATTGATAAGAATCTTCTCTGATTAGTTTTGGGTTTATTTTGTTACGTATAAGGGGTGGAAAAGGCGATTATCCCCTCCCCCCTTAAATTAGATAAATGGGTTTTATACAGAATTATCCGATTTGCTTTAAATTTTGGATATAGTTTATTTTTGCTAAGGGGAACCCCTGAATACTTTTGATGGTGTAATGGTCAAATATAAAGAGAAAAACGGGGAATTGTCCTTCTTAAATTAAATAGAAGGGGTTTAAGCAGAATTATCCGATTTGCTTCCAATTTTGGATATATGTTCATTATTATAAGGTGCATCCTTGCTTAGTTTTGGGGATTCAATCATTAATCATTATCATTCAATCATTAAAAGATGAAAATAGTAGAGCTAACGCCTTCTCCCATTAATTCGCCTTTCGAGGGGCATTATTCCTGGAAAAAAATAAGGTTGTAATGTACAATTATGTGAATCGCCTGTGAGCTCAATGCCATCAGTTTAATTGGGTATTATATATATATATATATAAAATAAGTAGTTCTAAGGGTTTTTGCTAACAATGTTTATTGCACAATCTTCATTACATGAAAGCAGGTGAATTATATACAGATGAAGTGATAATGGAGGATTGGGACGTTCCGTTCCGTACACCGGAACATTCGGCGATGCTCCGCAGCAGGTCCAGGAGCATGTCTTGATAGCGTCGCTGCGAGAATGAATCTGCTTCACTTTTTTTCTGCTATCAGGCTAATTGGATAAAATTTGACCGTCAGCAGATAAACAAATGTGAACAAATCACTTGCTTCTCGTGAGAGAATGCTTAGTACAGCAATAATACTAATTGGATGTTTTGGGAGGCAAACTGCGACTTACACTCGGGCATTCTGATGGTGAACGACCTCGTTCTACACTTGGTTTAGTTTAGGAAATGCCAACCAAAACAAATCTTAAAAAAAAGTAAAACTAATTTTCCTTAGCTGAGGAGCTATAATTATATCCAGCCCGATGAAACAGAAAAACTGAGTTGAGGAGGGGGGACACAATGATATACATATACATAAAACATTGTAAACCTCGAAAATACGGATAAAAACACAATATCTAAATATGCATACATAATATGAATTAACATACACAATAATCATATAGTAAAATTTGTTATCATAAAACACTGTTGAAAAAAGAAATCACAACAAACAAAAAAAAATACTGATGAAAAAATAATTTGTTGGCCAACAAAAAAACAAAGACAATAAAAATAATCAAAATAATAACCAAAATACAGAAAGATGTTGGTGGTTATTGCCGGCAATAATGGGAGTCACGAACTGTTCATCTGCACTAAAAAGTTAATAGTCAGTACAGTTTCTAAATGTCCACGCGACGCAACATTAAAAAAAGCACCTGTTGCGTACAGTTTCTAAATGTCCACGTGACGCAACATAAAAAAAGACACCTGTTGCGTATGTAAAAAAAATATAGGCAAAGCACAAAAAATAAAACACTACTTTGCATACCGGAAAATAATAATAATAAAAAATATTTTATGGCAAGCTAAAAAAATAAAGCACAGCTTGCATTGTTAGAAAGAAGATGTGAGCCACACGTAAACACTTGTAACTCTTTTTCCACAATTTATAAAATCTTGACACACAAAACACGAAATTGAGAGAAAAAAAAATAAATCTTCATCACAAAAGTTTTGAACTGTAAAATCAAAATAGAAAAAAAACACGTAAAAAAATGAAAGCGCTGTAATGATGTAACTCTGTACAATTGAAAAAAAAACAAAAGGTTTTTGAATTCAACATTTCTTGATCAAGTTTTCTTCGCGTATTTCACACTCGTAGAAATAATTATCCTCAAAGTATAAACAAGTATACCATGGACTGTCTTAAATAAAAATAAGAGAAAAAAAAACTTTCTTCGCTCTTCATCTTGGAGGGAAAAAAAACAAATACTGCAGTTTAAAACTCAGAAACTGTAGTTAAAAAAAAACACAAGATACACACGAACTTCTGTAATACGAAATGTTTCTTTCTGGAGAATTTCCTTATCGCGTATTTTGTTTTCATATGACGAATGTGTGAGGAGGGTTGAGATACGACAGAACCCTGAAATAAACAGTTCATTAACACGATAGCAAGTGTGTCGAATCTGCTATACTTTTCAGTTTTAATTGGGGTCGGTTCTGCAAATGTATAGTTGGTCTCTGTTTGGGACGTTACTGGTGCTAAACATATGGCCACCAAAAGATAAACTAGGAGTCGAATTAAGTCGTCGAGTTTGCACCTCAAATCTGGTTGGTGCTGTGATTGCAAAAAAGTAGAGATAATTAACAGATGGCTCTTACTATCTGGAGCCAACTTTTCAACTTTACTGTGCAGTTTTTCTATGGGAGTGATACAATTTTCGAAATTTGTCTGTTTCCTGTCTGTCATAATTTCGTTTTCCACAACACAGGCGTTAGGTTCACTTTTCGAAGAAACAGGAGTTGACGTTCATTTCGTTGATAAGGGGAAAGTGAGCAACGGAATGAACATGCGGTGGCGAATTTATTTCACAAATGTTTGGTAACGAATTTTGTTCTACGAACTTTTTATTTTTTCCGTAAGCGAATATTACGGAATATTGCATAGAAGATAAATTTAAGTAAAAAAGATCTTCGAACTTTTTACCATTAAACTCAGTCTGTGCAACAAAATATTGAAGTGACTTTCATTGGGATATTTCGGCATCGAAAATAGTTACAGATGAATCATTTAAAGGGGGTCATCCCAAACGTTGATACGCTTTTTTGCTGACAAAATTCAAGTTATGTACTGGGTTCGCATCCGCTACAAAAGAAATATTATTGATTTTTACGATCGCAGACGTACTACACACTGTGGAAGGGATATGTATCGTATTGACGTGTACGACAGTTTCTGAAACAGGCTTAATGTCTTCGTGGGAAGGCATGTTTTCGGGATTTCGCCCCGTCGAACGGGACGAATGGTAGTTGGGACGAGGATATTTAGAGCAGTTGGGACTTCGTTCCGCGCGTTTACACTGAAATTGTTTATGACCTATTTCCGAACATTTATAACAGATAATTTGATTGTATTTTTCACTAGTGTGGGTTTTCCGAGAGTCCCTTTGAACATGTCCTGGTGTTGCTTTGAAATTCGGGACAGAATCGCAAATTTCTTCATAGATTAGCAATTTTTCCTTAAACTCTACTAAATCGGAACAGCCATATAAAATGGATTTATTTTAGGGTGTACCTCTAATACCTTCTATCGTGTAATGAATTAAAGAGATGTCATCCACATTCCCTCGCTGCGCGATTTCTTTCATTTTCAAAAAATATTCCAATAATTGTTCGTTTGGTTGACATCCGCTGTTTGCTAATATTTGATGTATTTATGCGGGCGAAGCCGTTTGATGAAATTCGCTGAATAAAGCTTCCTTTAGTGCTGAATAGGAATTAATATTAATTTCAGCTCTAATTACTAGCAATGCTAAACCTTTTAAACTCCATTCTGCGAAAGCAAATTTTTGAATATCTGAGAGATTCAATGATTCCGAAAGCGTTTCAAAACGTGTAAACCATGTTTGGATGTTTTCCGATTTATCCCCGCTAAACGGCGAATTAATTGTTCGATGTCGGTAAAAGAAATATTTTGTTTACTTGCAGTGTATTGCGAATGTACAACCATTTGCTGTGGTTGTATTTTTAAGGGGGAAATTAATTGTGTGCTCTCACTACTGTCGTTCTGATTATGCTCAATGTCTGTTTCCGAAGCCGAAATATTCCCAAATGTTTCCTTAAAAGCAGCATTGTCTGATAATGCAACCAAAATACGAGATGCTATCTCATCTTTACTTCCATGTATATCGATTGATAGCAGATTAGCGACCGTTATCAATTGCAAATTATCAAATGTATCTGTAATTTCTTTAAATTTGTTGGCGAATTCAGGGCTACCTTCTTTCAACGGTAATCCGGTATATACCCTCAAATTAGAACGATTTCGCCTGACTTCATCGGTTCCGGAAATAAACAAATGTAATAGTTTTAGGAGTGGATACAAATGAAACGTTTCCCGTAAAAACTTGCGACACAGTCACAAATCCTACAAAACGGGATACAAATGAAACGCCAACCGACTTCTGCCGTCACAAAGTTGTGATTGTTGTCATAAAAATTTGTTACAGCGTGAGACGCGTAGCAAGCTGTCTCAAGCCGGTAACAACTCCGGAAAACGTAAACAAAATATGTCGGCATATCACGTAATGCGGCGATTTTTGATCAAATATCAGCAAATATTGGAAAAATAATCTTATTTAAATAGCGAAAATTATAAATGTTGTAAATATTAAGTTTTCTATTTTTTTTTTTTTTTTTTTTTTTTTCTTTTAAGAGGACTAAAATTGGATTGATTTTATTTCTTAAAAATTTAATCCAAACACGTAGTTTTTTTTAAATTTTGAAAGCAAATTTCGCCATATATTTTTAATTTTTTGATTAAATTTAAATAACATTTAACAACTTGTGTTGTTTTTTTATTATAATTTATTTACTAATGAAAGTTTGTTTGCTAAACTACAAACAGACAGACAGGGTAAAAAATATATAAATTTGTATTGCTTATAACTGAATGATAATTATTATTGATTTGAAATCTTAATAGCTATAAATAACGGCTTGAATTTTAAACCGAAGGTAAGATACGAGATTAGTTTAATAATTTGTTATGTTAAAAATAAGATAGAATTGAATACAAATATTTATAAATTTTAAATGATGATTAATAATAATAAATACTGTAAAAAGGAAAATATTTTTTTAAATAAAATTACTTCTGTTTTGTAATAATTAGAACAAATCATAATCACACATAACCTTGATACTTAAAAAGTATAAATCTCATATTTATTTATAATTGTAATTCTACTTTTTTTATGACAACAAAGGGTAAAGTGTATTTGGACAGATGTATTTGATAGGCCATAAAATATATTTTGAAGTACCTAACATATAACCATACAATACAACATATCCAATATAGTCTGCAATTTTTTTTTTCTTGAAGAATATAAATAGGATATTAACTTAGATTTTGTTTTACTTTAATCAGAAACTTTCGTGTAAGATTATTTTTAAACATATTAACATAAAATAATACCAAAATGTAACAAAATAAAACATATTAAAGCTCTCAAAACAATTTGGAATAGTTTATTATTTTTGTCATCAAGAGGTGATCATGGTTTTTCACTGTACTATAATATAGTATTTTTTTCAATAGTTTAGCATATGATTTTATTAATCTGAAAAAGTAATGAATTTCTAATTAAATTGTTTTTTATATATAAATTATTTCAGGGATATATTTAATCAAACTTTTTAAATTGTTTTGAATGATAAAAAATATACTTTAAAGATTTAATTTATCAAAATAATAATTAAAATGTTATCATTAAATTCTTACTTAATGATACTCACAATAAGGGAAAAAAACTATCTAGTTTTTATTTATAGACTGAAGAAAAATATATAAATAAAATTATATGGTGGATAAATGAAAAATTTTCACATTCAAATCATTCAGAATGTATTAAAATAATAGATCATGTCTTAAAAAAAAAAAAAAAATCAAGCAATGGACAAGGTTTTGGAACAGATGTACTGTCTGTTATCAAAATGTCCAAAAAATACCATTCAATGCATCCAGTGCATATTATTGTTATTATTATTATTTTGGGGGGAGGGGGGGTTCAAATATAAATAACCTAATCTAGGATATTTTTTTCTTTTAATCACGATTTCATGTACAAGACAATTTTTAAATATATCAATAAAAATAAATAAAATAAATTTCTTCAAAATTTATCAAAAATATCATATTAAGATCCAAAAAATGAGCTTCTATCATATATGTTTACTGAAAAATTGAAACAGTTTATTGTTCTTTTCTTCGGGTTTCTTTTTCCTTCTGTTTAAGATAATTTTTAACACATGAATATAAAAAACAAAATATAACTAAAAATTATCTTCAACGAGTGCTTCAATTCTATTTTTTGTTATGTTTAATTTAAACAAATTGTAAAAAATTAATTTTAAGTTTTTTTTTTCCAAACTTATTCAAGAACAATTAATTGAATTTTAAAATCTCTCAACAACAATAGACTTTCTCTCTTGTGGGAAATCAAAATGAAATGATTAAAAGTAAATTCATATAAATTAGAAATGAATAAAGGGTGTTCCACTGCACTAGAATAATAATATAGCCTATGATTTTTTTTTTAATTACAAATCTAGAATGGAAAAGTATGTTTCGAATTAAGTTTTTATCTAAAATTTCTTCCATTTTTTTAATTTTATGAAATTTAAGATTTGTTTGCTTTTATATTTATAAAAAACATTTCTTTCAATTATTAAAATCTTTAAAACCTCTTATACAAATTTCATAATATTTGAATTTTTTTTTCACTTAAGAAAATTTCATAAAAGGCAAAGGTAAAAAAACTGTGATAATAAATTATCCTGCATGAAATACTACCATTATATTCAAAGGTGGATCCAAGATGTGAAAATTACAACCCCCCACCCCCACCCCTCTATACACACATAAACTAAATCGATAAAAATAGCTAGAAAAGTATTCTTTTTGTATGCACAATCCCTTCCACCTTCACCCAATTATTTTACTAATAATTATATTGATTTTTTAAAACAAAAATTCCCTATCATAGTCAGATTTTATTATTTTAACTTTGATATTTATTAACAAAATAGCAAAAAAAATATTGTGTTTTTTCAAGTAACTGTAACGAATTTATTTTGTACCTTGTAGAATTCACTAGAACACAACCTCCATTTATTTAAACTCATTGCAAACCAGGGTTGTTTGGTTTAAACAATTTTTTTTTTAATTATTCCATAATGTTTTGATTTATTTTACACATTGTTGATAAATGCAAAATCCAAGGTACATAGAAGCTACAAGCAAAGTTTTAGAAAAATGATAAATTAATAAATTTCTAAAATGACAAACATTTTTAATCAATCTAACTTTTTGTACAAGCTATAAATCTACAGTGCATAATAATTAATTTTTAGCAGACTTATCTCATCAGTCATCATAAGACATAGTGAGTCTAGTCTGGGTTCTGTTAGTATGCATGTAGAATGCAAATTTCATGCGTTGATGAACATAACTAAAGTTCTAAATAAAACACATTAATTATGTAAATTTAGCAAAGATAAAGATTAAAAATATGCAATGTTTACAAAAAAAAAAAAAAAAAAAAACTGTTTTACTTTGAAAAACACAGATTTACAGTTAATAACATAAAGTTACATTTAATATTTCAGTCCAGCTTTGAAAGAAAATTTTCTTGATTGGAGTATAAAATGGTTAAATGTAAAAATAGTTAAAAAAAAAAAAAAAAAAAAAAAAAAACTTATGATATTGAAGTCGAATAAGAAGATATTGAAAAAATTGGTGCTATTGAAGCACCTTTTACATTTAACGATTTAACTTAAATCTTCTATTGCATAACTGAACTCACTACTTATGCAAAAAAAAATAGGGAGGGGGGGGTAGGAAAAAACAGTTAGGCATGCTATACGGGTATACTGTGCTTTATTATATAGAGATGTAAACTATGCCTAGAAGCAGCATTTTTGTTTACACAAGAAGTTAGGGGGGGGGGGAGGCCTAAACTATATGAGCCATTTTTATAAACATATAAGCTTTCAAAAGCTTTTTTCAAGGAGGGGGGGGGGGGGTTATTTACAAATTTAAATACATTCAAAGAGATACCTTTGGAAAAAAAATGGTAAAAAGTTCATTTTTAGTTTCTCTTGATGAAATACTTACTACTCAGAATGTAACACATTCTACTCACCTTGTAAATATTTTGATTCTTTAAATATATTACTCATCTTGATAAATTCATAATTAAATAATAATATTTCTTTCTACTCTTTAAGCAAGATTTTTGTGATTTTTTAAAATTCAAAATTTAAGTTTAAAAGTACAATTTTAAATCAAAATATCCTTCATTAAATCGTTAAAGTTAATAATTAGAAAAACTTATTTAAATTTATTTGAAAAAAAAAATAATTGGTTAATCTGAACTGTTTTAAGCATATAAAAATATTGTCATATAGTAAAACAAAATAAACAATATAAACAGAAATCTAATTTTAAAATGTGAATTTACTTTTACTTTTGAAAATATTAAATAAATAAATGTCTAGTATTGTATGAGCATTCTCTTTACTAATAATAGCTACAATTTTACAAGTATCCTATCTATTTATTACCTTAACTTACACATTCTCTACTTATGATTTCATTTTAAAATGTTATGTTCAGGAGTAGGGAAATACATAATTTTATTCGCCACTGGCGAGTGAATTCTCTGATAGATCAAGTACATTTTTAGGTAATCTTCGAAAATTCCAAACTACAGAGATATGCCAGAAAGTTATTTTTTTTTCTCTTCTAGTTAGCTTATCTTTCTCAACTTTCTAAATTACACAATACAAAGTTTTATTCTACATTAAACTTTTCTTTCTTATATATATTTCTTAATTTTATGTATTAAAAAAACAAAAATGCATTGTAGTAATAGAAATTTGCTATTTTTACAGTGACATAACTTTTTTCATAACATTTTTCAACTATATTTTGCATTTTGTTAGGTGGTAAGATTTTCTGAAAATTCTCCACTTATGGTTATGCTTGATTTTAATAACTTAAATAAAAAGAATACTGCCCAGTTAAACTGATGGCATTGAGCTCACAGGCTACGCATACTAATTGTACATTACAGCCTTATATTTTCAAGGGTTAATTGCGTTCGAAAAAGAAATTAAGAAGGGGAAACAGCTCTTCCCTTTCCCCTTTTTTACACTTAATCATTGAATCTCCTAAACTATCAAGGACATGCTTTATCATATAAAAAATCTATATCCAAAATTCAGAGCAAATCGGATAATTCTTAAAAAAAACTCATTTAGCATTTGTATAATTTAAGAGGAGTTATCCCCCTCTTTTATACTTAACCATTAAACTTCCAAAACTATTCAGAGATTTGAACGAAATCTGACAATTCTGCTTGAAAAACCCATTTATATAAATTAAGGGGAGGGGCATTAGAACCCCCGTTCCCCCTGTTTATACTTATTCAATGAACACCTAATAACAGTCGCGGAATCGCCTCATCAGAATGATCCTATATCTAAATTTTGAACGAAAACTTAATTCTGGATGAAAAACTCACTTATTTCTATTAAGGCGGGGCATGAGCCCCCCGTTCCCCCTCTTATACATATCGAATGAACTCCAAAAACTAATCAGGGAAGCGCCTTGTCAGGATATACCTATATACAAAATTTCAAGTGGATTGGACATTTTTATCATGAGTTATCGCGTTACGTACGAACATACATACAGAACGGGTGGGCACATAAGCTCTCAGGCTATGATAGCCTGTGAGCTAAAAAGCATTTCCCACTTTTAACAGTTACAATGTATTTTTGAACAAACATATTACAAGATATCTTGATAAAGATTTAAATTAGTTTTTTTTTTTTTTTTTTTTTTTTTTTTTAAAGTTAAGTTAAATAATTTATTAATAGGAACATTTGAATTATTATTAAAATCGACAAATCAAATTCCTCACCCCCAAGCAAACACATTTTGGTTATTTAGTTTCACTTTCAGAAGCCTACAAACTTCAGCATCAAGACAATTTGTTTTTGTAAGCAATTTTTATTACATTGCACAATACTTAATAAACAATAAATTACTTTCTGGCTTTCTCTCAATCAAAACTGCATTTTTCACTATACTATAGCATAAATAAAAGTTGCATAATTTATTCTTATAAAATGCACAAGTCACGGAAACTCAATGCTCCTCAGTTATTCAAAGAAGCGATTTAAAAATACTTGATACTTTCATTTTTTTCCCCATGATTATACTTTCAAAAGAGAAAATAATATGTTACGATTTATGAAAGCTCAATGCATATTGTTTTCAGATAACAATCTGCATTATATTAAATTATTATAAGCATTAAATAAATAATAATTTTAAAATAATCTACAAATTAAAAACTGATAACTTAATCTACTAACAATGATCATTTGAATGTTTAAAATTCCCACATGGTATTTTATTTTATTTAATTCTTCTGAATTGCAAAATATACTGTTATTAAACAACGCTAAAGTAAAAAAATTTCTCCTGCAACAGCAAGATTTTTCAGCTGTGAAATAATAAAAATGTATATACCTTCCTTTTTACCTATTTAACAAGTGCTTACATGGCATATAACATATTCCATAATGGAATATAACAATATTAAAGACTTGCTTCTGGTACCGGAGGTTCATTTCTTTCATCTTCGATCAAAAATAGAAAAACTGAATTTTTATTGCCAAAGTATGTGATATTTTTATCAACACATACATGAGGCAATATTTATTCAGGCAAAGGTTTGTTTAGCAAGAAAATACTCGGAACAATACACTTCAATAATCAGTATGCAGACACTCTGGAAGAACCTTTTCACAATAACTTCATTTAGATTGTAAAATTTGAATCATTTTATACAACAAAATTATCTTCGCAACGTGATTTATTTATAAACAATCCAAAGGCTACTAGCCAATCAAAAGAGCCTATCTTTGAAAATAATCGATACACGGTAACAACTTTGTTACGCTGCTATCTTCATTTGTTACGGTCACAAGTGTTACTTTTGTATCGCCGTTTTCATGCCCGTTGCAAATTTCAGATTTGTGACGCGTAACTGTTACAGCTTGAAACTGTTTCATTTGTATCCACTCCTTATTTTCTCAGCTTTGGCAGTTTTTAACTGCTGCCTTATTACTGGGATTGCTTGCAGCTCCATTACTCACAGCAAAGAAATAAGATATAGTAAAAAAAAATCACTTACTGCTATTTAAGTGTAATCCACTCTGACTTATTCCGTTTTTACAATGAGAAAAATAAATCCACAGTATCCACAGAAACACCACAAATAACGGCGACCGACACTACTGACATACTTTTTCATCTTCTTTTTTTTCTCCTTAGTTAGCCTTGAAACCGCACTGATAAGCCGAAAGTATAAACATCTCTTATTCTCGGACTAGGGGGAATATAATTTTTCCTCTTGCACATTAATCCATATGTCACAAGTAAGAATTTGCAGCTCAGGGTGTAAGCCGATGCCCCCCATATAAAATAAGTAGTTCTAGGGGTTTTTGTTAACAGTGTTTGTTGCACAATCTTGATTATAAGAAAGCAGGTGAACTATATACAGATGAAGTGATAATGGAGGATTTGGGACGTTCCGTTCCGTACACCAGAACATTCGGCGATGTTCTGCAGCAGGTCCAGAAGCATGTCTTGATAGCGTCACTGCGAGAATGAATCTGTTTCACTTTTTTCTGCTATCAGGCTAATTGGATAATACTTGACCGTCAGCAGATAAACAAATGTGAACAAATCACTTGCTTCTCGTGAGAGAATGCTTAGTACAACAATAATACTAATTGGATGTTTTGGGAGGCAAACTGCGACTTACACTCGGGCATTCTGATGGTGAACGACCTCGTTCTACACTTGGTTTAGTTTAGGAAATGCCAACCAAAACAAATCTTAAAAAAAGTAAAAATAATTTTCCTTAGCTGAGGAGCTATAATTATATCCAGCCCGATGAAACAGAAAAACTGAGTTGAGGAGGGGGGACACAATGATATACATATACATAAAACATTGTAAACCTCGAAAATACGGATAAAAACACAATATCTAAATATGCATACATAATATGAATTAACAAACACAATAATCATATAGTAAAATTTGTTATCATAAAACACTGTTGAAAAAAAAAATCACAAAAAAAAAAAGAAATACTGATGAAAAAATAATTTGTTGGCCAACAAAAAAACAAAGACAATAAAAATAATCAAAATAATAACCAAAATACAGAAAGATGTTGGTGGTTATTGCCGGCAATAATGGGAGTCACGAACTGTTCATCTGCACTAAAAAGTTAATAGTCAGTACAGTTTCTAAATGTCCACGCGACGCAACATTAAAAAAAGCACCTGTTGCGTACAGTTTCTAAATGTCCACGTGACGCAACATAAAAAAAGACACCTGTTGCGTATGTAAAAAAAATATAGGCAAAGCACAAAAAATAAAACACTACTTTGCATACCGGAATATAATAATAATAAAAAATATTTTATGGCAAGCTAAAAAAATAAAGCACAGCTTGCATTGTTAAAAAGAAGATGTGAGCCACACGTAAACACTTGTAACTCTTTTTCCACAATTTATAAAATCTTGACACACAAAACACGAAATTGAGAGAAAAAAAAATAAATCTTCATCACAAAAGTCTTGAAATGTAAAATCAAAATAGAAAAAAAACACGTAAAAAAATGAAAGCGCTGTAATGATGTAACTCTGTACAATTGAAAAAAAAACAAAAGGTTTTTGAATTCAACATTTCTTGATCAAGTTTCCTTCGCGTATTTCACACTCGTAGAAATAATTATCCTCAAAGTATAAACAAGTATACCGTGGACTGTCTTAAATAAAAATAAGAGAAAAAAAAAACTTTCTTCGCTCTTCATCTTGGAGGGAAAAAAACAAATACTGCAGTTTAAAACTCAGAAACTGTAGTTAAAAAAAAAAACACAAGATACACACGAACTTCTGTAATACGAAATGTTTCTTTCTGGAGAATTTCCTTATCGCGACGTATTTTGTTTTCATATGACGAATGTGTGAGGAGGGTTGAGATACGACAGAACCCTGAAATAAACAGTTCATTAACACGATAGCAAATGTGTCGAATCTGCTATACTTTTCAGTTTTAATTGGGGTCGGTTCTGCAAATGTATAGTTGGTCTCTGTTTGGGACGTTACTGGTGCTAAACATATGGCCACCAAAAGATAAACTAGGAGTCGAATTAAGTCGTCGAGTTTGCACCTCAAATCTGGTTGGTGCTGTGATTTCAAAAAAGTAGAGATAATTAACAGATGGCTCTTACTATCTGGAGCCAACTTTTCAACTTTACTGTGCAGTTTTTCTATGGGAGTGATACAATTTTCGAAATTTGTCTGTTTCCTGTCTGTCATAATTTCGTTTTCCACAACACAGGCGTTAGGTTTACATTTCGAAGAAACAGGAGTTGTCGTCATTTCGTTGATAAGGGGAAAGTGAGCAACGGAATGAACATGCGGTGGCGAATTTATTTCACAAATGTTTGGTAACGAATTTTGTTCTACGAACTTTTTATTTTTTCCGTAAGCGAATATTACGGAATATTGCATAGAGGATAAATTTAAGTAAAAAAGATCTTCGAACTTATTACCATTAAACTCAGTGTGTGCAACAAAATATTGAAGTGTCTTTCATTGGGATATTTCGGCATCGAAAATAGTTACAGATGAATCATTTAAAGGGGGTGATCCCAAACGTTGATACGCTTTTTTGCTGACAAAACTTAAGTTATGTACTGGGTTCGCATCCGCTACAAAAGAAATATTATTGACTTTTACGATCGCAGACGTACTACACACTGTGGAAGGGATATGTATCGTATTGACGTGTACGACAGTTTCTGAAACAGGCTTAATGTCTTCGTGGGAAGGCATGTTTTCGGGATTTCGCCCCGTCGAACGGGACGAATGGTAGTTGGGACGAGAATATTTAGAGCAGTTGGGACTTCGTTCCGCGCGTTTACACTGAAATTGTTTATGACCTATTTCCGAACATTTATAACAGATAATTTGATTGTATTTTTCACTAGTGTGGGTTTTCCGAGAATCCCTTTGAACATGTCCTGGTGTTGCTTTGAAATTCGGGACAGAATCGCAAATTTCTTCATAGATTAGCAATTTTTCCTTAAACTCTACTAAATCGGAACAGCCATATAAAATGGATTTATTTTAGGGTGTACCTCTAATACCCTCTATCGTGTAATGAATTAAAGAGATGTCATCCACATTCCCTCGCTGCGCGATTTCTTTTATTTTCAAAAAATATTCCAATAATTGTTCGTTTGGTTGACATGGCGGTTTGCTAATATTTGATGAATTTGTGCGGGCGAAGCCGTTTGATGAAATTCGCTGAATAAAGCTTCCTTTAGTGCTGAATAGGAATTAATATTAATTTCAGCTCTAATTACTAGCAATGCTAAACCTTTTAAACTCCATTCTGCGAAAGCAAATTTTTGAATATCTGAGAGATTCAATGATTCCGAAAGCGTTTCAAAACGTGTAAACCATGTTTGGATGTTTTCCGATTTATCCCCGCTAAACGGCGAATTAATTGTTCGATGTCGGTAAAAGAAATATTTTGTTTACTTGCAGTGTATTGCGAATGTACAACCATTTGCTGTGGTTGTATTTTTAAGGGGGAAATTAATTGTGTGCTCTCACTACTGTCGTTCTGATTATGCTCAATGTCTGTTTCCGAAGCCGAAATATTCCCAAATGTTTCCTTAAAAGCAGCATTGTCTGATAATGCAACCAAAATACGAGATGCTATCTCATCTTTACTTCCATGTATATCGATTGATAGCAGATTAGCGACCGTTATCAATTGCAAATTATCAAATGTATCTGTAATTTCTTTAAATTTGTTGGCGAATTCAGGGCTACCTTCTTTCAACGGTAATCCGGTATATACCCTCAAATTAGAACGATTTCGCCTGACTTCATCGGTTCCGAAAATAAACAAATGTAATAGTTTTAGGAGTGGATACAAATGAAACGTTTCCCGTAAAAACTTGCGACACAGTCACAAATCCTACAAAACGGGATACAAATGAAACGCCAACCGGCTTCTGCCGTCACAAAGTTGTGATTGTTGTCATAAAAATTTGTTACAGCGTGAGACGCGTAGCAAGCTGTCTCAAGCCGGTAACAACTCCGGAAAACGTAAACAAAATATGTCGGCATATCACGTAATGCGGCGATTTTTGATCAAATATCAGCAAATATTGGAAAAATAATCTTATTTAAATAGCGAAAATTATAAATGTTGTAAATATTAAGTTTTCTATTTTTTTTTTTTTTTTTTTTTTTTTTTTTTTTTTTTTTAAGAGGGCTAAAATTGGATCTATTTTATTTCTTAAAAATTTAATCCAAACACGTAGTTTTTTTTTAAATTTTGAAAGCAAATTTCGCCATATATTTTTAATTTTTTGATTAAATTTAAATAACATTTAACAACTTGTGTTGTTTTTTTATTATAATTTATTTACTAATGAAAGTTTGTTTGCTAAACTACAAACAGACAGACAGGGTAAAAAATATATAAATTTGTATTGCTTATAACTGAATGATAATTATTATTGATTTGAAATCTTAATAGCTATAAATAACGGCTTGAATTTTAAACCGAAGGTAAGATACGAGATTAGTTTAATAATTTGTTATGTTAAAAATAAGATAGAATTGAATACAAATATTTATAAATTTTAAATGATGATTAATAATAATAAATACTGTAAAAAGGAAAATATTTTTTTAAATAAAATTACTTCCGTTTTGTAATAATTAGAACAAATCATAATCACACATAACCTTGATACTTAAAAAGTATAAATCTCATATTTATTTATAATTGTAATTCTACTTTTTTTTATGACAACAAAGGGTAAAGTGTATTTGGACAGATGTATTTGAGAGGCCATAAAATATATTTTGAAGTACCTAACATATAACCATACAATACAACATATCCAATATAGTCTGCAATTTTTTTTTTCTTGAAGAATATAAATAGGATATTAACTTAGATTTTGTTTTACTTTAATCAGAACCTTACGTGTAAGATTATTTTTAAACATATTAACATAAAATAATACCAAAATGTAACAAAATAAAACATATTAAAGCTCTCAAAACAATTTGGAATAGTTTATTATTTTTGTCATCAAGAGGTGATCATGGTTTTTCACTGTACTATAATGTAGTATTTTTTTCAATAGTTTAGCATATGATTTTATTAATCTGAAAAAGTAATGAATTTCTAATTAAATTGTTTTTTATATATAAATTATTTCAGGGATATATTTAATCAAACTTTTTAAATTGTTTTGAATGATAAAAAATATACTTTAAAGATTTAATTTATCAAAATAATAATTAAAATGTTATCATTAAATTCTTACTTAATGATACTCACAATAAGGGAAAAAAACTATCTAGTTTTTATTTATAGACTGAAGAAAAATATATAAATAAAATTATATGGTGGATAAATGAAAAATTTTCACATTCAAATCATTCAGAATGTATTAAAATAATAGATCATGTCTTAAAAAAAAAAAAAAAATCAAGCAATGGACAAGGTTTTGGAACAGATGTACTGTCTGTTATCAAAATGTCCAAAAAATACCATTCAATGCATCCAGTGCATATTATTGTTATTATTATTATTTTGGGGGGAGGGGGGGTTCAAATATAAATAACCTAATCTAGGATATTTTTTTCTTTTAATCACGATTTCATGTACAAGGCAATTTTTAAATATATCAATAAAAATAAATAAAATAAATTTCTTCAAAATTTATCAAAAATATCATATTAAGATCCAAAAAATGAGCTTCTATCATATATGTTTACTGAAAAATTGAAACAGTTTATTGTTCTTTTCTTCGGGTTTCTTTTTCCTTCTGTTTAAGATAATTTTTAACACATGAATATAAAAAACAAAATATAACTAAAAATTATCTTCAACGAGTGCTTCAATTCTATTTTTTGTTATGTTTAATTTAAACATATTGTAAAAAATTAATTTTAAGTTTTTTTTTTCCAAATTTATTCAAGAACAATTAATTGAATTTTAAAATCTCTCAACAACAATAGACTTTCTCTCTTGTGGGAAATCAAAATGAAATGATTAAAAGTAAATTCATATAAATTAGAAATGAATAAAGGGTGTTCCACTGCACTAGAATAATAATATAGCCTATGATTTTTTTTTTTTATTATAAATCTAGAATGGAAAAGTATGTTTCGAATTAAGTTTTTATCTAAAATTTCTTCCATTTTTTTAATTTTATGAAATTTAAGATTTGTTTGCTTTTATATTTATAAAAAACATTTCTTTCAATTATTAAAATCTTTAAAACCTCTTATACAAATTTCATAATATTTGAATTTTTTTTTTCACTTAAGATAATAAGATAATAAATTATCCTGCATGAAATACTACCATTATATTCAAAGGTGGATCCATGATGTGAAAATTACAACCCCCCACCCCCACCCCTCTGTACACACATAAACTAAATCAATAAAAATAGCTAGAAAAGTATTCTTTTTGTATGCAAAATCCCTTCCACCTTCACCCAATTATTTTACTAATAATTATATTGATTTTTTAAAACAAAAATTCACTATCATAGTCAGATTTTATTATTTTAGCTTTGATATTTATTAACAAAATAGCAAAAAAATATTGTGTTTTTTCAAGTAACTGTAACGAATTTATTTTGTACCTTGTAGAATTCACTAGAACACAACCTCCATTTATTTAAACTCATTGCAAACCAGGGTTGTTTGGTTTAAACAATTTTTTTTTAATTATTCCATAATGTTTTGATTTATTAACCGACTTCAAGGAGGAGGTTATGATTTCGACCTGTATGTATTTGTTGTTCACGCATAACTTTCGTAATTATGAACCGATTTTGATAATTCTTTTTTTGTTTGAAAGCGTATGGGGCCCATGTGGTCCCATTCAAATTTCATAAAAATCTGTTGATTAGAACTTTTTAAAAAATTAAAACATTAAAATTCAATATCTTTTCGAAGCAATCGACCAATTAGAAACGTTCATTTTTCATGTTTTTAAGTTACACTTACATAGACACACGATCTTTTCAAAGTGTGAAATCCTAACTGGACAAGGTTCGCATTTATTAACAATGTACACTGTAAAAAAATTGACCCTTTTGCTGCATAATCACTCCCCCGTTTTTATAGAATATCTCTCTCTTGACCCATGAGAATTCTCCACGATAGGCTGAAGTAATCGTTTTCTATAAAAGCGGTGGATTGACGATGCAGCAAAAGGGCCAAATTTTTTACAGTGTACACTGTAAAAATTTTTATCCTTTTGTTGTATCGTCACTCCCCCGCTTTTATAGAACATCTCTCCTTTGACCCATGAGAATGCTCCGTGATACATTGTTAAAAATTTACCCATTTGCTGCAGCGTCACACCACAGCTTTTATAGAATATGTATTTTATGACCAATAAGAATGCTCCATGACACAGTAAGGTAATCGTTTTCTATAAAAGCGGTGGACTGATGATGCAGCAAAAGGCTCAAAGTTTTTGTAGTGTAATGGGGACAAAAGCGTCTGTAAAAGAAATATTTGTGAATAAAATGCTGTCACTCTCTTATAGAGGCAGTCAGGTATAGGTAATGAGTTTCAGATTCCTCCTCGAATACGCCACCGCTCATTTCCGATTACAGTGTCACTGTAAAAAATGTGACCCTTTTGCTGCATCGTCACTCCCCTGCTTTTGTAGAATATCTCTCTTTTGACCTATGAGAATGCTTCGTAATTGGGTGAAGTAATCGTTTTCTATAAAAGGAATAGAGTGATGATATAGCAAAAGTGTCAAATTTTTTACAGTGTAGGATTTATCGATATGAATATGACGACACATGTAGCACAGTATACACTGTTAAAAATCTGCTGCATTTTGCTGCAACGCACTCCCCTGCTTGTATAGAAAACGGTTACTTGGCCGTGAAATGGCGCTTTCTCATTGGTTGAAATAGAGATATTATATACAAGTGGTGGAGGGCGTTGCAGCAAAATGCAGCAGATTTTTAACAGTGTATAATTGGTTGAAACGATTCTGGACAAAAGCGAGTCACCAAGCATCTTGTTGAGCGAGTAATTTTCGTCAATCTTGGTAACTTCTCATACGAGTACAATCGAATTCTTCCAGGAAATCATCATCAAATTCCATAATAAAAAATGCCTGGCAATGCAATGCACTGTTAAAAAATTGCAACTTTTGCTGCATCGTCATTCCATCGCTTTTATAGAATATCTTTATTTTTATCAATGAGAATTCTTCATAATGCATTTAACTAATCGTTTTCTATATAAGCGGTGAAGTGATAATACACTTTTAAAAATCTGCTGCATTTTGTTGCAACGCACTCCGCCGCTTGTATATAATGTCTCTACTGCGACCTATGAGAATGCTCCTTAATACAGTCAAGTAACCGTTTTCTATACAAGCGCTGGAGTGCGTAGCAAAAAAATGCAGCAGATTTTTAACAGTGTACAGCAAAAGTTTCAAATTTTTAACAGTGTAGTTGGGACAAAAGCGTCTGTAAAAGAAATATTTGGGAATCAAATGCTGTCACTCTCTTACAGAGGCAGCCAGGTAATCGTTATGAATTTCAAATTCCTTGTCGAATCGACACTGCTCATTTCCGATGCCATTACTGCCTGTATAGGTATTAGATTGTTGCTGTTTATCGATTGAAGCATAGTGCGATTTTTGCTAAAATCTTTCTTTTTACTTTTTCTGAGTGAAGGGGGAACTTTTGACTGACTACACTAGAAAAACATTTTACTATACATTAATATATGAAGTCATTTTGCTGCGTGCTCATATATGGAAGCACTATGTAGCGCTCTTATGTGTAAGGAACTTTACTTGATGGATTGTCACCTTTTGATACCCACTTTCGATGACCGTAGGATTCGATGCAGACTAAGATTTCATAAATGCGGTAGCTTTTCGAAGTGGAAGATCTCGTCTGAAAAAGTTACCATACAAAGAAATTCTTAAGATTCACAACGATACTAAACGATATTGTAAGTGGTTTCAGAAAAGTTGACAATCAAACAGTGACAAGTAAACTGAATACATCAGAACTTAGCAAAGTGCGTACATTAGTACTGCATTGCAAAGAGTTATCGTGTGCCAGTACACATAATTATGTATTACGGTATGCATAACTAAAAAGTAGGAAATAAAATAAGCTTTTTAAGAAAAAAATATCAACCGACTTCAAAAAAGCGCTAAAAAGAATTAAATAATTCTTTAAAATTCTCTAATGACAAAACGTTATCCAATAAGCACACATCGGATATCAGGTACCGGCCTAAAAAACGGTTAAATTTAATATCCACCAAACATAGATTTTAGAGATAATATTATTTTACAAGAGATGAATTGACATATTTATGATTTATTTTATGAATATATACATATAAAAAGTAATGAATTACTTTTTGAAGTTGGTGCCAAACTATTTGATGTATATTAAGAATTGTAGCTAAATTATGCCTAGTACCATAATTAAAATGGGGATAATCATTATTGATTGTGATTATTTGGCACCAACTTCAAAAAGTAATTCATTACTTTTTATATGTATATATTCATAAAATAAATCATAAATATGTCAATTCATCTCTTGTAAAATAATATTATCTCTAAAATCTATGTTTGGTGGATATTAAATTTAACCGTTTTTTAGGCCGGTACCTGATATCCGATGTGTGCTTATTGGATAACGTTTTGTCATTAGAGAATTTTAAAGAATTATTTAATTCTTTTTAGCGCTTTTTTGAAGTCGGTTGATATTTTTTTCTTAAAAAGCTTATTTTATTTTACACATTGTTGATAAATGCAAAATCCAAGGTACATAGAAGCTACAAGCAAAGTTTTAGAAAAATGATAAATTAATAAATTTCTAAAATGACAAACATTTTTAATCAATCTAACTTTTTGTACAAGCTATAAATCTACAGTGCAGAATAATTAATTTTTAGCAGACTTATCTCATCAGTCATCATAAGACATAGTGAGTCTAGTCTGGGTTCTGTTAGTATGCATGTAGAATGCAAATTTCATGCGTTGATGAACATAACTAAAGTTCTAAATAAAACACATTAATTATGTAAATTTAGCAAAGATAAAGATTAAAAATATGCAATGTTTACAAAAAAAAAAAAAAAAAAAAAAAAAAAAAAAAAAAAAAAACTGTTTTCCTTTGAAAAACACAGATTTACAGTTAATAACATAAAGTTACATTTAATATTTCAGTCCAGCTTTGAAAGAAAATTTTCTTGATTGGAGTATAAAATGGTTAAATGTAAAAATAGTTAAAAAAAAAAAAAAAAAAAAAAAAAAAAAAAAAAAAAAAAACTTATGATATTGAAGTCGAATAAGAAGATATTGAAAAAATTGGTGCTATTGAAGCACCTTTTACATTTAACGATTTAACTTAAATCTTCTATTGCATAACTGAACTCACTACTTATGCAAAAAAAATAGGGAGGGGGGGGGGTAGGAAAAAACAGTTAGGCATGCTATACGGGTATACTGTGCTTTATTATATAGAGATGTAAACTATGCCTAGAAGCAGCATTT
Organism: Maratus speculifer; assembly: GCA_964019185.1. Classification (NCBI taxonomy): domain Eukaryota; kingdom Metazoa; phylum Arthropoda; class Arachnida; order Araneae; family Salticidae; genus Maratus; species Maratus speculifer. The sequence continues at coordinate 373,616,892 of OZ025289.1, forward strand.
TTGTTTACACAAGAAGTTAGGGGGGGAAGGCCTAAACTATATGAGCCATTTTTATAAATATATAAGCTTTCAAAAGCTTTTTTCAGGGAGGGAAAGGGTATTTACAAATTTAAATACATTCAAAGAAATACCTTTGGAAAAAAAAGGTAAAAAGTTCATTTTTAGTTTCTCTTGATGAAATACTTACTACTCAGAATGTAACACATTCTACTCACCTTGTAAATATTTTGATTCTTTAAATATATTACTCATCTTGATAAATTCATAATTAAATAATAATATTTCTTTCTACTCTTTAAGCAAGATTTTTGTGATTTTTTAAAATTCAAAATTTAAGTTTAAAAGTACAATTTTAAATCAAAATATCCTTCATTAAATCGTTAAAGTTAATAATTAGAAAAACGTATTTAAATTTATCTGAAAAAAAAAATAATTGGTTAATCTGAACTGTTTTAAGCATATAAAAATATTGTCATATAGTAAAACAAAATAAACAATATAAACAGAAATCTAATTTTAAAATGTGAATTTACTTTTACTTTTGAAAATATTAAATAAATAAATGTCTAGTATTGTATGAGCATTCTCTTTACTAATAATAGCTACAATTTTACAAGTATCCTATCTATTTATTACCTTAACTTACACATTCTCTACTTATGATTTCATTTTAAAATGTTATGTTCAGGAGTAGGGAAATACATAATTTTATTCGCCACTGGCGAGTGAATTCTCTGATAGATCAAGTACATTTTTAGGTAATCTTCGAAAATTCCAAACTACAGAGATATGCCAGAAAGTTATTTTTTTTCTCTTCTAGTTAGCTTATCTTTCTCAACTTTCTAAATTACACAATACAAAGTTTTATTCTACATTAAACTTTTCTTTCTTATATATATTTCTTAATTTTATGTATTAAAAAAACAAAAATGCATTGTAGTAATAGAAATTTGCTATTTTTACAGTGACATAACTTTTTTCATAACATTTTTCAACTATATGTTGCATTTTGTTAGGTGGTAAGATTTTCTGAAAATTCTCCACTTATGGTTATGCTTGATTTTAATAACTTAAAAAAGCATTTCCCACTTTTAACAGTTACAATGTATTTTTGAACAAACATATTACAAGATATCTTGATATAGATTTAAAATAGTTTTTTTTTTTTTTCTTTAAGTTAACTTAAATCATTTATTAATAGGAACATTTGAATTATGATTAAAATCGACAAATCAAATTCCTCACCCCCAAGCAAACACATTTTGGTTATTTAGTTTCACTTTCAGAAGCCTACAAACTTCAGCATCAAGACAATTTGTTTTTGTAAGCAATTTTTATTACATTGCACAATACTTAATAAACAATAAATTACTTTCTGGCTTTCTCTCAATCAAAACTGCATTTTTCTCTATACTATAGCATAAATAAAAGTTGCATAATTTATTCTTATAAAATGCACATGTCACGGAAACTCAATGCTCCTCAGTTATTCAAAGAAGCGATTTAAAAATACTTGATACTTTCATTTTTTTCCCCATGATTATACTTTCAAAAGAGAAAATAATATGTTACGATTTATGAAAGCTCAATGCATATTGTTTTCAGATAACAATCTGCATTATATTAAATTATTATAAGCATTAAATAAATAATAATTTTAAAATAATCTACAAATTAAGAACTGATAACTTAATCTACTAACAATGATCATTTGAATGTTTAAAATTCCCACATGGTATTTTATTTTATTTAATTCTTCTGAATTGCAAAATATACTGTTATTAAACAACGCTAAAGTAAAAAAAATTCTCCTGCAACAGCAAGATTTTTCAGCTGTAAAATAATAAAAATGTATATACCTTACTTCTTACCTATTTAACAAGTGCTTACATGGCATATAACATATTCCATAATGGAATATAACAATATTAAAGACTTGCTTCTGGTACTGGAGGTTCATTTCTTTCATCTTCGATCAAAAATAGAAAAAACTGAATTTTTATTGCCAAAGTATGTGATATTTTTAATCAACACATACATGAGGCAATATTTATTCAGGCAAAGGTTTGTTTAACAAGAAAATACTCGGAACAATACACTTCAATAATCAGTATGCAGACACTCTGGAAGAACCTTTTCACAATAACTTCATTTAGATTGTAAAATTTGAATCATTTTATACAACAAAATTATCTTCGCAACGTGATTTATTTATAAACAATCCAAAGGCTACTAGCCAATCAAAAGAGCCTATCTTTGAAAATAATCGATACACGGTAACAACTTTGTTACGCTGCTATCTTCATTTGTTACGGTCACAAGTGTTACTTTTGTATCGCCGTTTTCATGCCCGTTGCAAATTTCAGATTTGTGACGCGTAACTGTTACAGCTTGAAACTGTTTCATTTGTATGCACTCCTTATTTTCTCAGCTTTGGCAGTTTTTAACTGCTGCCTTATTACTGGGATTGCTTGCAGCTCCATTACTCACAGCAAAGAAATAAGATATAGTAAAAAAAAATCACTTACTGCTATTTAAGTGTAATCCACTCTGACTTATTCCGTTTTTACAATGAGAAAAATAAATCCACTGTATCCACAGAAACACCACAAATAACGGCGACCGACACTACTGACATACTTTTTCATCTTCTTTTTTTTCTCCTTAGTTAGCCTTGAAACCGCACTGATAAGCCGAAAGTATAAACATCTCTCATTCTCGGACTAGGGGGAATATAATTTTTCCTCTTGCACATTAATCCATATGTCACAAATAAGAACTTGCAGCTCAGGGTGTAAGCCGATGCCCCCCATATAAAATAAGTAGTTCTAGGGGTTTTTGTTAACAGTGTTTATTGCACAATCTTGATTATAAGAAAGCAGGTGAACTATATACAGATGAAGTGATAATGGAGGATTTGGGACGTTCCGTTCCGTACACCGGAACATTCGGCGATGTTCTGCAGCAGGTCCAGAAGCATGTCTTGATAGCGTCGCTGCGAGAATGAATCTGTTTCACTTTTTTCTGCTATTAGGCTAATTGGATAAAACTTGACCGTCAGCAGATAAACAAATGTGAACAAATCACTTGCTTCTCGTGAGAGAATGCTTAGTACAGCAATAATACTAATTGAATGTTTTGGGAGGCTAACTGCGACTTACATATATATTATCCAACAAAGCTTCAAGTTCCAACGTGTTCATGAGCATCGCGTTAGCTGAATGGATATATGTATTGTTGGCGAAAATAATAAGAAACAAGTAAGAAAAATCATTTGTTAAGCATAGATTATGGAACACTTTCCAATGCTTCCTGAAAACTTTAACATAGTTTCGTTAATCAGAAAAATAACGTTACTGTATATAGCCAAATATGTATTCCAATACTTCTGAACAGCCCTGTATTTGACCTGTTGGGTGATATATATATATACTGTATAATGGGGAAATTTAGTTTAGCAAGAAAATGCTAAGCAGGTTGAAATTTCTTTTTCAGCAATTTATACTAATCGACGGAAACATACAGGGTGGTTAAAATTAAACTGACGGTACTCAAAGGCTCATAACTCCGGTTTTACTGAGCGGATCCGGATGAAACTTCAGATATATGTTATGTAGATCATGCGGCCAAGGTTTTCGTTAAAAAAAAAAAAAAGAAAAAGTTTTAAATTTTGCCATTAGATGGCGCTGTAGTGCTAAAACCATATGTAAATGAGTAGTTAGAGCGATTTCGCTATAAAAGCGGTACTTATGGTTTAAAGAAATCATTCGTTCGCAGTGAACATGCCGCTGAACAAGGAACGAGCTTTGATCGTAAAACTCTTTTATCAGAATGAGAGCAATTCTTCGGCAACGCTCCGTGCTTATCGACGGATGAAAAATTTAAGGAGTGGACCCATGTCCGTAAATGTAGTTAAATGCATGATTCGCAAGTTTGAAAATACTGATTCTCTGGATGTTGCACCTGGAGGAGGACGACGTGCTACGGAGCCAGCGATTGTGGAGGAAGCTGCAATTGCAACAGCTGAAGCATCTGCAAATCCTTCAAATGCTACTGTAAGTGGCATGTTCACTGCGAACGAATGATTTACTTGAATCATAAGTGGCATAAGTATCGCTTTTATAGCGAAATTGCTCTAACTACTCATTTACATATAGTTTTAGCACTACAGCGCCATCTAATGGCAAAATTTAAAACTTTTTTTTTTTTTTTTTTTTTTTTTTTTTTTTTTTTTTTTTACGAAAATTTTGGCTGCATGATCTACATAACATATAACTGAAGTTTCATTCGGATCCGCTCAGTAGAACCGGAGTAATGAGCCTCTGAGTACCGTCAGTTTAATTTTAACCACCCTGTACTTCAGAGTTTTTGTTAAGCCCTGTTAAACGTTTTTAAAAAACCTACCAACTTTATTGTACGTCAATAATTAACTAAAATTTATTTTAAGCTAAAACGAGCTTAAAACTACTGAAATCACATTTTCAGAAATTATCATTCATAGGTGTCCATGTATCTAATACATTGCGTGACTCTGCATATCATTTTATCTATATTCTACAAACATTTCTTAGGAAACTGAATGCAGTTCTGCGTAAAAATGCATAATTTATTTAAAAACCACACCTTATTAATTTAGCTTTTATTCAATAACGTTTGCAAGCTCTTTTGTGTAGCTCTGTGTATCAACTATCATTTATGCACACCATATTATAGGAATAGATTTAGTGAAACTAAAAATGCATATCGTAATTAAAATCCATTTCATGTATCCATCAGAAATTATCGGATACATATACAGTACTTCGGAAAGAATATACTATTTGAAATGTTTCGTGTATCCCTGTAAATGTTATGTACTTCGTATTAAGCAAGACTATTTCATATAACTTATTTTAAGCCTCAGGGACGCATATAAATTTTCTTATTCATATAATAGTTTAATATAATTGTATCTCTTAACAATTATGTATTGGAATTTTTTTGGGTGGCCCTGTAAATGAATAATGGCTATCTTTTTTTTTCGCTACATATTTTAAAATATGTATTTACATATTTTAACGCATTACGTAAATGCATATAAAATTTAATATGTTTGACAGGGTGTAACATCTTTAAAATTCCTTTGAAACGATTTTTCCTATAGACCGTAATGTGATGGTAAACTTTTGACTGTCTTTGTAAATAAACTAATCTTGCTGGAAACTTTATTTGAAATACAGTTCACTTGAACTGTATTTCAAATAGTGTAAACGTCAGTAAAGTCCAAAAATATCAGGGCAATCTGAGTACATTTACAGGAGTTAGAGCGAAGAGATGGACAGACGGGCAAACATCCAGACAAACCGAAATCATAAACACTTTTCAGCTCTGCTGGAAAGTGTTAAAAAACATCCAATGTATTTTAATTTCACAGAAAAAAACGAAAATACCCTTTTGAATAGTAATCACGTATTCATTCCATTTAAGTTTCAAACAAGAAAGAAAAAATCACGCTTCAAACACAAATTATGAAACAATTTCCAAAATATTCAAAATAAATTAACAAAACTGCACCTTTTAATAAGTTAAAATGTTATGTCTAATTCAACTATACTGACACGCGTAACACACTACTTGAAAACACAATTTCAGCTCTTCTCATATTACAATCGAAAAAATTATCCTAATTCTTTTAACAACTCTGTATAGCATAGGTTCCCAACCTTTTCTGGTCCACCGCCCCCTTTGCAAGAGAAAAATGTGCCAAAGCCCCCCCCCCTTTTATAATAGTTAATTATACAAAATGTTAAAATATTATTGCATATTATCTATATTTTATCTGTCTGTCAATCTATTAATCAAAGTAGAAGTTAATTAAAACAACCATGAAATGTAGAATTTTTTTTAAAATAAAATTTGAAAAATAATCACAAAACCAATAAGAGTTTTTAAAAAATAGTGAAGTAGTTGAGGCTATTGGAGTTTAACAATTTTTTCATATGAAATTCCAATTTCTTCAACATCAGTCACAAATTGTCAGGTTCAAAGGTACATGTTCCTTTTTTTAAACAGTAAATTAGCTTTTGCATGGAAGCCACTTTCAGCTAAATTTGATGAAAGGAAAGTAATTAAAATTTTATGTACTCTCCCTCGCAATCCAGATTAAAGAGCTGTAGGTTTTGAAGTTAGGTATCAATTTCTGAATTTTACTTATAGTTCTCATTTGCTGTGAGTTCCACGATTTCTTCCTCCAAATATGCTCCAGATACTGCTCTAGCTGCATTTGCGAAGGATTTTAAGACTAACTCGGTTTAATCATGTATAAATATCTTGGAATGACTCTGAGAAAACTTCATGAAGAACATCCAAGTGTTGACATAAATAAGTAAATATTCTTGTTTTCACAGACTGCGAATAATGTGGTAATTCGGCTGTATTCTCTTCTACTTAGATTTCCTATGAGCAATAGAAGTTAACCTACAGAAGCAGTTATGAGGGTTTTTCTGTTTTAATTAAATCCAACTCATCATCTTGCAATCACCTTAAGCCTTGTTATAAATATTTAAAATATTTAAATTTATTTAATTAAAGATTCTAAACAGATCTGTCAAATGACATAATCGATGTCATTTTTTAATGAAATCAGGGTTTAGCGTGTTTTTACACCTTTATTTTTAGTTAAGTGTAATACTAAATGAAATATATCGAAAAACGATTCAGACAAATGCGTTTTCAGAGACAACGAACTTCTGTGTGAAGCAGCAACCGATTGAATTCATTTACAAGTCTGATGCAAAGTGATAGTGACAACTGCACTACAAAGTAAAACAATTGTTTCTTTTGTCATGAATGATTTTCACTGTAAAGTTGGCAAAATATCCTGTCATTCAATGAATTTCTTCTATTCATATTGACTGCTCTAATAATGTAATGAAGCGACGCATAAAGATGTTCATTCCAATTTTTTAAAACCAAATGCTGATGATGTGCAACGAAATGTACTGAGAGTACATTTAGTACTGCCTGTTTAAAATGTGTTAATGAAACCCTTCTGATGTTCCGTCATTGTTCGATCAACATCAGTATCAAGCGACAAAGTATTACAATAAAGAACTTATTTCTCTTGGACTAACTTCGTGGTATTAAATATCGATTCTCTCTTTGTATGAGTTTCCAATTTTTAGCAAATAATATCTCTTGATTTTTTTTTCTTTTGTGAGATTTGTTATTTGGTAACGCTGATCCATGGAGTTGAATGGGAAATTTGCAGTAACAGCATAATATTTCAATGCTTTTAGCCATCTATTCCTCTTTGTACCGAATTATAACTCAGGATTTTTTCTGTTACTATCAGATGGTTACTTATGATGAAGAACAGTTTTTATTATCGCTCTGACTTCAGGCAAGATTAATTTCTCGCCGACTGTGTGCAATTTTTATAACTTTGGTATTAAAATTATAATGCTATATGATGTTACTTAGTCTGTCTGTCATCTTCTTGTTTAGAAGATCACTAAATAAGATTTCTTGTAGTTGAATGTTTTAAATTTTTCTTTTTCAGTCTTTGAATAGGTCAGATAGGGCAATCCCAAAACTTTCTTCTATCTCATACTTGTTAATGTCTTAAAATTCGCTATCACAATATCAAAATTAAATGGCTTAAAATTTAATCTATGTCCATCGTGAAGATTTTAGTGATATGAAATTCCGTGCATTAGTCCTTGAAATAGGACTGCTGCGACTATCGAGGAAAATGCAGAATAAAAGCGCCACGTATTATGCGATTTGCACCAAAATATAATCAGCATTAAGACTTATCAAGGTAAAACTGAATCTAAAGTTTGATGAAAATCCGTGATTTAACTCTTGAGATACAGCTCTTGCAGAAATCGTGAAAAAGACAGTCTAACAGCGCCACCTGTTGAGTGATTTTCAACAAAATGTAAACAGAATCTAATCATGTTAAGAAATAAACAAATCAAAAGTTTAGTGAAAATCTATGTAGTAGTTTTTGAGATAAAGCCGTTGTGGAAATCGTGAAAAAAGCAGCATAGCTGCGCCACCAGTTGAGGGATTTACACCAAAAACCAGTATCAAATTACTACAGAGAATACCTGAATATAGATTTTTTATAAGTTCCCATTAATTTCCGCTCTGTTGACATAGATCGCTTATAAAATTTATGTCACATGCAGACAGATAGGCTAACAGACAGACATTTTGTAAAAACATGTTTAATGAATTTCTGACCCCTAAAACGTGTAAATCCCTCAAAATCCGGAATTCGAAATTTTTTTCGAATATAATACTTTTTTCTTCTAACGATATAAGAATGTAAAAGTAGGACTTTGTCTAGTTAGTTTTGTCTTTTCTATCAGTACGCATTTATTCAAATGCTTTTGTAGCCTAGAAGGCTTCATGGCTTCATTTGAAAAACTTCTTGTCAAATTAAACATACAGGTAACGACTGGCTTGTAAGAGAGTGCGTAGATCCATATTTCAAATACTCAATACTACTGGCATTTCTTCTTCGATTAAAATATTTTGAAACATAAAAATATTACCTATATAAGTTTAAATAAACTTACTTTTGAATAAATTTATAAGGTACCTGTGCCTAATATGGACACACTAAGGAAAATCTGTTTTTACACTTTCATGTACACGTAATTAGGACTCCAAAAATATATGACCATGATCCCTGGACTGTTGACTATCAATTTTAAAATTAGCAACCTTGTAACTATTCCGGTTTAATTAAATGGTAAAAACAAATTTTTTTTACAAATGTCCATATAAGGAACCACTAGTCCATATTATGGACAGGTGGGCTCCTTATTAACCTACTACAAAAGGTGTATGGAAAAACCACTTTTCTATGGAATTTTAGAGGAAAGGGAATAAAAAATGTATCTTAAGGTATTGCAGGAGAGGGTAGGGCACAGTAAATATCTTCAGAACTAGTACTTAGGAACGGGCGGTCATTTTCGTTGTGGTTCTTCGAAGACCGATGCAAAGCACCTCAGTTACTACAAAATATTATGAAATGTTAGTTGATTTTGCTTAGCTTTCTATTTTTGTGAATCTGAAGATTCACCTGCTGTACTTCCAATGTGGACATAAGGTGTCCATATTGGGAATCGGTAGTGGTTTTATTAAATCTTGTAATAAATAAATAACGAAAACTTTTTTAAGCAATGCATGCAATAGCAATTAAAATTAGCAATGTTTTAAAAGCTTTCTAGAACACTCCACTTTTCAATATTTAAAGTAATTTTACAATGTCTAATAATAATTTAAACATACCTGTATTTACGATCAGCACACCACGAAACAACAAGTTTCCTTCTAAATAACGAACAGCGCGCTTTTTGTACTTTCCTTGCTTAATTATCTTTTCAACTGCTTTTCTTCACGGACATGTAGCGCTATTTCTCTATCAAAATTGTTACTTTTAAAAATATTAGGGGTGTCCATATTGAGAGCAATGTCCATATTGGGTACAAATACCTTAGACATAACGATTTTTATCCCTTTCACTAAGGTTAAACAAATTTCTTGAACTGATTCAAATCATGGGTTAAATTAAAAATCTCTATTCAGGTACGTGTCGTCATACTTCAGAATTTTTCGAAAGACAGGTTAATAAAAAAATTATTGTGTTTAAAACTTTTAGCCAATCAATTATCGCGAATCTTTTACTCCACAATTTTTGAATTGATAATGCGTTCTAATTCGAGTTTAATTCAGCCCTTCATCAAATTCTAATGCTATTTTTTGATATTAGTAAAATAAATTCAATTCCTCCTCTTCAGATTTAGGTTCGTCTGTATAGATTTCCATTTAAAGGTGCTGTTCAGGCTTTTGTTTCGGACTGGGAGAGGAGATCAACTGTTTTCATTTATATTAGTTTGTAAATAAGTAGGTATGCCATGACCGCCCCCCTTGACTGTCCGAACGCCCCCCATTTTTCTCTAGACCGGCTACTGCCCCCCTGAAATGTTCCAGCGCCCACTGAGGGGCGATATCGCCCCCGTTGGGAACCTATGCTGTATAGGATGTATAGATTTGTAAGTATTAATTACTCGTACATCAAAATTAATTTCTGTTAAGAAATGCATACATATGTCACGGTTAGTTTGATAAATTCGGTAATTATTAATAGCAGGGTATTATTAATAACTACCGCGTCTTTTGGTGAATTTGGTAAATATTGCATATTAGTTGCATTTATACCGGTTATCTATATTATAAAGGCCAAACGTATCTATGCGATAAAGCATGTGTCATTTTGCGAATGGCAACACTTTCCCCTGCAATTTCGGTTTTGCAATTTTTGCTACTGCAAATTTTACACTTCTGAACATCGCGCATTTTAAATTTTTACACAGTCGTATAGAGAAAAAAAATTACTTTTAAATGCAATTTGTTTGAAAGCTGCTTCAAAGTTGTATCTAAATTTATTTTTGAGAAATTATTTTTTTAATAATTTTTAGTAGCAATTTTGATTTTGTGGCAACAGAATCACTCCATTTTCTCTTAAAATTAAAAACTAGTCGTTGGGGTCCACCGTAATACTTACCCATCATGGATATGTATATGAAAATAAAACATGTGAAAACTATTTATACAATGCATTCCAATTCATGAACAAAATTTAAATATTGTTAATATACATAGTAATGCTATAATAAAGAACTGCTGATTACCAATTTCGACAAATTATATAAAACGCCAAACTACTCAAGTAGTACCGAACTGCGTGAAAGAAACATCCTTATAACTCCAAAATAATAATTTTACTAACTAACAATTAACTGCGTCGGATTAAGCTTCTTATTTCCAATTAAAATATACCTCTGAATTGAAATTTGAATGAAATACAGGGTCATGAAAAATCGAAGAATGTGGAAAACAGGATTACAAATATCTCGGCAACTAATAATTCGATCGACTTTGTTTTATATGCAAAATGTGTGTTATTTTGTTACCTTTTACGACCATTCCTTATAACAAAAAAATTCGAAAATTTTTATATACCTTTCATCAGAACGAATTTTTCGAGAGTCCGAAAAAAATAGTTCCGGATAATCGAGGTTGCTGATATTAAATAGGCTTCGTCCCATTCTTACATGTTACCTACATAGAAAATTTCAAGTCTCTATCTCAATTTGTTCGGGAGATAGAGCGTTTATAGACAGACAGACTGACAGACGGCAATTTTTTTTTTCTAAAAATATGTTTTTCGGAATCTCCACTACCTAAAACGTGTAAATCCGTCAAAAAAATTTTTCTATTTTCAAAACGATTGCAAGACTTACCCTATACTACGTATGATGGGTAAGTAAACTAGTCGTTGGGGGCCACCGTAATACTTACACATCATGGATATGTATATGAAAATAAAGCATGTGAAACTATTTATACAATGCATTGCAATTCATAAACAAAATTTAAATATTGTTAATATACATAGTAATGCTATATTAAAGAACTGCTGATGTACCAATTTCGACAAATTATATAAAACGCCAAACTACTCAAGTAGTACCGAACTGCGTAAAAGAAACATCCTTATAACTCCAAAAATAATAATTCTATTAACTAACAATTAACTGCGTCGGATTAAGCGTCTCATTTCCAATTAAAATATACTTCTGAATTGAAATTTGAATGAAATACAGGGTCATGAAAAATCGAAGAATGTGGAAAACAAGATTACAAATATCTCGGCAACTAATAATCCGATCGACTTTGTTCTATGTGCAAAATGTGTTTTATTTTATTGTCTTTTACGTCCATTCCTTAAAATAAAAAAATTCGAAAATTTTTATATACCTTTCATCAGAACGAATTTTTCGAGAGTCCGAAAAAAATAGTTCCGGATAATCGAGGTTGCTGATATTAAATAGGGTTCGTCCCATTCTTACGTACTAACTACATACAAAATTTCAAGTCTCTATCTCAATTTGTTCGGGAGATAGAGCGTTTACAGACAGACAGACAAACAGACAGACAGACAGACAGACAGACAGACAGACGGACGGCAAAATTTTTTTTTCTAAAAATATGTTTTTCGGAATCTCCACTATCTAAAACGTGTAAATCAGTCAAAAAAATTTTTCGATTTTCAAAACGATTGCAAGACTTACCCTATACTACGTATGATGGGTAAGTAAAAGTATATCACGCTTTTAAGAATACAGTTATCTGAGACCTTTTTAAATGATCACGCAATTTAATTAACCTAACCTTTGAAAAGGCAGTCAATATTTAGTTTCATCGTCTCTCATGATAGAGCAACAATTCGCCTAAACATCCTGTGATTCCATGAGAATTTGAAAACATCTTTTATGTTTCTCTCCAATTACCAGTATATGGAGAAAACTGGGAGTTTCTAAAATTGGGGCTTTAAGGGTGTAGCATTTAAGGAATAAAGTGAGAGAATTCCAAGAAGCTGAAAATCTAAAAATTTGCAACGGTTCAATTGAAGTGCGAAAGATTTTCAAAAAAAAAAAAGAAAAAAAGTTATTGATTTACATTTTTTTTTTCGTAAAATTGTCAGTGTGAAATTAAATTAAAAAAAAACACGTTGGGTATTTCATTTCAACTAAACAGTTACTTGTGAAACAATTCAGATGGTACATAAATGGCTTGATTAAACTGAAAATATGTACGGTCTCTATCCACCCCCCCCCCCATACATACACACACACACAAGTAAAAAGAGAGAAAATTTCGTGTACGTTAATCACTAAATTGTCCAAGAGAAATACATATATATATATATATTTCTCTCGGACAATTTGTGAGGGAGTGACCTTTGCATAAAGGCACTCTAGTATTTCTGAGGTCGTGACGTCAATAATTTAACAAGTGTAAGCGTAAAAGCGACATCTATCCTCTCTTTTACTTTAACTTTCTAGAGTGTGTGTGCTCTTTCGGATTTTACAGTTAGCTTGCGGTTATTAGTAATATGTTAATGTGAAGTATCTCAGTTTGCAGCATATAAAAGCTTGGGTTTGTGTGTCTCTGGTGTGTCTCTGGCATTAGCCAGCAGCCAGCGAGTGAGGATCTCTAGTATTAGACAAGCGAAGTGAATTATTGTTCAGCGAAGTGCTAGCGAATAGGAAGTAGCAACGGCCTCCTGTGAAGTGGAAAGGAGTTTGGATAATTGATTTGAGATTCGGCCGTGGTAAGAGAGTTTATATTAGTTCCATTTTTGATTATTTGGTGAAATAAAGAATTACCCACAGCCACGGGCTGTTTAACTAAGCTTTGTTTAGCAGCTCAGCCAGAAGATAGTGAGAAGTGTTAGGCGGTGCCCCGACTGAGCTAGGCCGAAGCCTGTGAGTATGATTTAGCTGTTCATAGTGTTTTCAGTTGTGTAAATTGGAGACTTGCTCCACTTCCCTTCAGCCATTATCACCTTAATAAACTTTGTTATTTTATCCTAAATTAATGAGTATGTCTACATTTAACCTCCACCACGATCAACCCACCGTTACAAATTTAGCGATGTAAAATTAATCGTACCCTACAAAACAAGAAAAATATAGGTTAAATAGTTCATATAACGTTTCAAACCCGCTAATTAATAGATCTAAATTAAACTACAATGCCTGTAGTTTTTAAATATAATTGAAAACAGACTTAGTGGAATGAAACGATATTTTATTTAGCACATTTATTTTAATTCCATGCCTTTAATCAACGTTTTATTTATTTTATTTTATTCTAAAAAACATTAATCTCTCAAAGCAATCCTTTTCCTAAAATACCATTATTTAAATCTATTCTTTTATCTGTTGAATTACTATCTTTGTATTTACGCTCTAAAAAATCATTCAATTACCCACAATTCCCTTCTAATTGACGCTAGAAACCTGATTGCATCATATAACATCAGACTAAAAGAAGAAAGTAAATTTCAGATAAATCAATTTACATTTTTTTCGTGCACAATTTAGTGATTAAAATACATCTTTCCTTTTTTAATTGCCAACTATAACTAGTTTTTTATAAACTGATTATTCATAACAACAGATTATATCTAAAAAAGATATTCGTTCACTAATAGCAATTAGTTTATTTCTATATCTGTTTTATTTCTATTGTACATTTTAATTATTTCATCGCAGTGTTATTCCTTCGTTGAATACGAAATATTATTTGCATTAATAAATTCTAACTATGCCAATTAATTTTATCTGTTATCTCGTTATATCATTAATAATGCAGCTTAAAAAAAAATCCCTCTTACAACATGTTTATTTTTTAGAATGTCTTTGTAATGTATTTAGCTGAGATATTCTTACACTGCATATTTTTAACCGAACTTTCATTTGCTTCCTTAGATTATATCCTTTGGAATCAATTAGTCATAACTTTTTGGGGTCTGGTGTATTATTAATAGTACATTTTTTTAATTGAGTATTATTTTGTTTTAACAAACATTTATGTTACTATTTACATGTAGCAATGTTAGTATATGTATATGCATTTATTATATGACTTCATTTATGTTTAGGCATTTAGTGGACATTTTGATAATAATAATAATAAATGTTTGCTTTATTCTCTTTGCACAATTTGCGATTCTTTCATTTTAAACATGTATAAAATAAAGTTTACTTTTCTGAAAGAATCATATGTAATAAAGCGCAAAAAGTATTAGAAAGTCGTAATATCAGTTAAATTTTGTCACAATACAATATTTTCTATACATCCCCAAAACTCTTCTTCAGCTTATTGCAGGGTTGCAAAAAAGCCGGCAAAAATTAAAACTAGTCGTTGGGGGCCACCGTAATACTTACCCATCATGGATATGTATATGAAAATAAAACATGTGAAACTATTTATACAATGCATTGCAATTCATAAACAAAATTTAAATATTGTTAATATACATAGTAATGCTATATTAAAGAACTGCTGATATACCAATTTCGACAAATTATGTAAAACGCCAAACTACTCAAGTAGTACCGAACTGCGTAAAAGAAACATCCTTATAACTCCAAAAATAATAATTCTATTAACTAACAATTAACTGCGTCGGATTAAGCGTCTCATTTCCAATTAAAATATACTTCTGAATTGAAATTTGAATGAAATACAGGGTCATGAAAAATCGAAGAATGTGGAAAACAAGATTACAAATATCTCGGCAACTAATAATTCGATCGACTTCGTTCTATATGCAAAATGTGTGTTATTTTATTGCCTTTTACGTCCATTCCTTAGAACAAAAAAAATTCGAAAATTTTTATATACCTTTCATCAGAACGAATTTTTCGAGAGTCCGAAAAAAATAGTTCCGGATAATCGAGGTTGCTGATATTAAATAGGGTTCGTCCCATTCTTACATACTAACTACATACAAAATTTCAAGTCTCTATCTCAATTTGTTCGGGAGATAGAGCGTTTACAGACAGACAGACTGACAGACAGACAGACAGACAGACGGACGGCAAAATTTTTTTTCTAAAAATATGTTTTTCGGAATCTCTACTATCTAAAACGTGTAAATCCGTCAAAATTTTTTTTTCGATTTTCAAAACGATTGCAAGACTTACCCTATACTACGTATGATGGGTAAGTAAAAGGAATAGATATTAAATTGCGCTTGTTATAAAATCCGGTGAATTTCGGTTTTATTTCGTATAATAATTTGGATAATTGAGTTTTAAAGTATTTTTTAAATTTTAGCTTAAAATAATATTTGCTTGAAAGTTAGACTAACCAATATAAGATATACTTTTTGCTGTAACTAATTTTTTTAGATTTATTATAAAGAAAGGAAACAGTTCTTTAAAGATTTTCTTTCGCCGAATTTCGACGGGTTCCACCTCGTTATTAATAACTACCAATCACATTTGGTCAATATGATTAACTGAGCTTGTAGCGTATACATTCTTTACTGAAACCTGTACTTTAATAACTATATGACGTGGGAAACTAAAGCTAGAAGGGGAGGGCTTATAAATGGTACTTTAAGAAAAAAAGGTAAAATTTATGTATATGTGAGAGGGGATATATCTGGAAGGGGCTTATTTTCTTGACCTTATGATAATTAAGTTTTAAAATGTATACATTTAGCAGTGAATATTAAGAAAAATTTTATGTAATTAGAAAGTTTTAAATCTAGACTTCTATTAAATTAATTTTAACATATAGTAAATATATTTAGAGAAGTTGCTATCAGAATGAGACAATTCTTACACAAATCTGATAAAATAACAAAAAGGAGAAAAGAAGTAGGTTAACCTCCTGACTGCCGCCGGCTGATTTTTTCACAGGTTTCACTGCAACATAAGCAATATTTAAATTAGTATAATTCCACAAATAAAACCCAGTTCTGAAAAATTAAGTTAGTATTGATGCTATCAAAGATTATACACCGATACTAATAACATATTTTGTATCAAGTTGGAAGAAACATCTTTTTTTAAATATTTTTAATAAATTACAGAGAAAACAACATTACAATATTACCCTTTGGCTGGGCAGTCTGGGGGGGGGGGGGTTAAATGTCCCTCATACGCACAGAAGTGCTAAATTAGAGGGCCCTCGAAATGTGGAAGAAAATAACATCTTATCAGTAAGAAAGGTGGACTGAGGGTTCCAAATACAATGTTATAATCCTTCTAAAAAACAACAAACTGCAAATAAGTTGTATGAGAAATAAAATATTTCTAAATTTTTAACAAATTACTTATTTTGGTATTTGAAGAGACAAAAAAATATTAATTTTTTTATTTGCAACAATATGAGCTACAATTAGCTTTACAATTTTTTATACGGAAAATCTTAATACCTGAATTGGAATTTCTTTGTATTGTTATCTTCAATTTTCTCGACTACTGTTGTTTTCAACGCGCTTAACTTAATAAATTTCGAACTAGCGGTAAAATTATTATTATATTGGTACGACTAGCTACGCAAAACAATGGCGAAAAATAAGTATCAATGCGCATCCCGAAAGTTACGACTTTCTGCATCTAAAATAAATCATCAGTTGATATCGTCAGTTTGTTGTCAACAGACTAAAACAAATTAGTGCGATCACATTTACTGTTATACGTTTGCGCATGATAAATAGTCAAACGCTGACATGGAATGAATAAACGCCTTTGTAATGAAAATCTGAAGCTAAATGAGTTGAAATTTATTATATTGACGTAACAAAATTGGTAATTATTAAAAAAAACAGTTAATTTGATAAATTCTCGAACATTAATATTTTAAATCGGTTTATTTGGATAATATTTGGTAATTATTAATAATAACTGGTTATCTTATTAATATTAAGCGATTAATCCAACTGACCGTAACATACACATTAGTTGAAATTTCTCTTTCAGCAATTTCCGCTAATAAGGAGAATGACATGTAATTTCTTTTGTGCAGCCCTGCATATGAGAAATAGAATTTATGTACAACTAGTAAAATGCAAAAAAAGTAATTAAATTTAAAAGCTGATGCCGAAATTAAAAAAAGCACTTCCGTCAGATTTTACTCAAACACAGTACTGTAAAACAAATTATTTTGTGTATACTTGTAAATGAACGACAAATGCTATGATTGCTTCATTTTATTGAAATCATCTTGTAGTAAAATATTTAGTGATTTATATCAGTTTCAATACATTTGAAGCAGCGTAATAGCATTAAGATACTCTGCAAATGATTTCCCGTATACTATAGTATAATGGAATTCTTTTGGGTGCCTATGTAAATGAACTATTAATTCTACCTATTTCATATACAATGCCAAACATGCTTGACCCTTAATAATGTTTGTGAATTATGTGAAAATCCGAGTATATTTACCTGAGGTAGAGCGTGAACGGACAGCCAGACAAACAGACAAATCAAATGCATAAATTATTTTTAATTTTGTTGGAAAGTATTAAAAAATAATAAAATTAAAGGAAGCATCTTCTTTAGTAAATTTCCCCACATTCTGAAATATTCAATACGAATGCTTAATTTTGACTTTTGAATTTTGAAATTTTCCGTAGACTGTGTCAAAGGATACCGAACGTCAAGGCTAGAAATTATAAAGACTTAAATGCGGAGCTTGTAATATTAAATTCATTTCTAATTGTTACAAAACAGATTGCAATACTGTTAGATTTTTTAAATAAAATTTAAAAGCTACTTGAAAAAATGAATTGTAATTTTAGATTATCACATTTAAAAATTCTAAAAATCAATTTTTGTTAAAAAAAATTCATGAATTAATGTTTAAATATATTATAAAAATTAATCTTAAGAAATACATATTATCTAAAAATGTTTCCAAAACAAATATCAGCTATAACTTGTAAAATTTTTAAGATGAAGATATTTCTAGGAGTTTGTAATATGCGAAAACAAAATTGCAGCCATTTGCAAAGTAGTTTTTTATTTTTCCTTAAAATGTTACTCAGATTGCAAACTATTTTGCAAGGACTACGAAGGAATTTAACATTACGAGTTAGAGTTGGGTACAAACCCACTATCACAATTTGAAAGAATATATATTTTGCAGCCTTATGGCTACTTACATTTTTCTTTGGGGCCATTTGGTGAATAAAACCTATGCGGTATTCTCTCTCACTTATTTATTCATTTTTCTACGACTTTACATTTTCAATATTAATAGTCACTCAACTTCCGAATTCCCGATCACCAATGTTAGTCTAATAGCGTTTGATGCATTCGTATATTTAAAATATCTCTTCGGAAAATAGATATAACTTCTTGAAAGGAAGAAAAAATTACAGCCATATGGCTATTTATATTTTTCTTTGGGACAGTTTGGTGATTAAAACGTATGTGGTATTTTCTCTTGATCTCGCCTATTGATTTATTTTTCACTTCTTGAAAGAAAAAAATATTTTGCATTTGTATGACTACTGACATTTTCCTTTGGGACTGTTTGGTGATTAAATCGTATGTGCTATTCTCTCTCTCGCGTTTATTTATTAATAAATTCAAAAAATAAATAATAATAAATTTTGAATAGAAAAAGTATTGCAATCGAAAATTTTTTTGACTCACGGTTTTTGACGGATTTACAAGTTTTAGGGGTCAGAGATTCCAAAAAACATGTTTTTACAAAATGTCTGTGTGTGTTTGTGTCTGTGTGTGTGTGTGTATGTGTTTGTGTCTCTGTGTGTGTCCGTATGTCGCCATTCTACTATCAAAAAGTGTATGAAGACATGCATAGAATTGAACCAAATTTTTTGTGAATGTTTTTGGCTGTGACAAGCAAGTTCACCTTTAATTTTGAAATATTCTGCCGGAAGGGAGCTCTGCAATTGCGATTTTTGTGCCATTTTCAATATTGTACCGATCAAAAGTGTATGAAGTTATGCATCGAGTTGAACCAAATTTTTTGTGTAAGTGTATTGCTATGGTTAGCTGGTCCTCCTTGGATTTGAAAAAAATCTGCCGGAAGTGTTCGCTGCAATCGCGATTTTTGAGCCATTTTCAATATTGTACCGGCCAAAAGTGTATGGAGTTATGAATCGAATTGAACCAATTTTTTATGTAAATATTTGTCTATTGTTAGTTGGTCCTCCCTGAATTTGAAAAAATCTGCCAGAAGGGGACGCTGCAATAGCGATTTTTGAGCCATTTTCAATATTGTACTACCTAAAAGTGTATGAAGTTATGCCTAAAACTTAACTAAAATTTTTGTGTATGATTATTTTTTGGTATGGCAAGTAGGTCCTCACTGAATTTGAGAAAAAAATCTGCCTATCATTTTATTGTCCATCGGTTCGTGCACAGACGGACACTGTTTTTTTTCTCCGAATAATTGACTGAAGCAGAAATTTAAAATGAAAATAAAAGTTGGTATAGTATTGAATTAAAATTATTAAAGAATTAACATGAGTAACTATTTTTTAAATATTAAAATGTATGTATGAGATAGAAGAAAGTTTTGGGATTGGCCCATCCAACTAGTTTATTTTTAACTTCTTGAAAAAAAATATTTTGGAGTTTTATGACTACTGACATTTTTCTTTGGGGCAGTTTGGTGATTAAAACGTATGTGGCATTCTCTCTCGCTTTTTTAAAAATATTTTTAATTTCTTGAAAGAAAAAATATTTTGGCAGTCCTTTTGTTGTTTACATATTTCTTTGAGACAACTTGGTGATTAAAACATCTGCAGTATTCTCTCTTGCTTATTTATTTATTTATTTTTTTACGATTTTACGCTTTCAAGATTAATAGTCACTCAACTTCCGAATTCCGTCTCACTAATGTTACGTCTAAAGGCGTTTGATGCATTCGTATATTCAAAATATCTCGCCAGAAAATTAATATTTTTAACTTCTTTTTTATGTGTTTTAAAGGATGTCTCTTTTTTTTCTTGGTTTTCAAAATATTTATATAATATACTACTTAATTTTTACGTGAAGTGTTTTATTCTTGCTTACATTTCGTCAGCTTTTATCATATAAAATATTAAATTATCCATAGATTTTAGAAATATTTTGAGAACTAAGAAAAAAATTAAACATGTTTTAAAAAGAGTACAAAGAGAAAAGTAGTTAAAAATGTTTGATCATCTAATGATATATTTTAAATATATAAATAGAGGCCTAAATATCCTAATATATTATCTAATATAATAACTCAACTATGCAACATTTATAAATGATGTATTAAAATATAAGTTTTTGTTTATGTGCGAAAATACATATTTGCATTAGAATTGCATGCAAAATAATACAAAGAATTCAAAATTCGATATACAGGGTTAGCTTAAATGATTAATCGAGTATTAAAAGACTGTTTATTTACATGTATACGACGTGCAAAGGCGGGTGATGCATAAAAAGCTTCATACACCCAGTTTCTGGTACACACTACAAACGTTAAATATGTGCGTCTTTAATCTTCCGACACGCATCCCAGCAGTAATCCGTGTTTTTAAAATTTGGCAGTTTGACGATTTTTTAAAAATTATTTCTTTATATTTATTGTGTACATTATTTCTTTATATTATTTGCATGCATTGGATATGAATATGGCGCAGATATCATATACGCACAGGGTTTGGTACAATTTTTTCCAACGTCAATTTGGTGAAAACCTCATTTTCGAATACTAGTTACACATACAGCTTCAAATTATTTTCTATTATTAAAAAAAATAACAACCAATAAAATATTTTTTAAATGTATGAAATTTTAAAAACTAATAACTATAGAACAAAAAAACATTTTATATTATTTGAAAAAAAAAAAAAAAAAAGTAAATTAAGTGTAAAGAAACTGTTTATCAAAAAATAATCAACAATAGCAGGATTACCATATTAGGTAAAATAACGCCATTTTGGCGCCAAGTAAATCCCAGTGCGTATATGACATACATGTGACCTGAATATTTAGGTAGTTAGAATTGGCAAATTTCTCGTATAGCCACCAAGTCGGATGCCAAGCAATCGCTAAATATGCGTTTTAGCTATAAATATAAATGTAGGAAAAAAAAAAAACAGACAAGCTTTTATTAAAATTCACAAAAATGTAGGGGAAATATATACTTTGGAAAGGCTTATTCCGAGAACTGATAGAAGGTGCACAATCTATTTAATTTAAAATAAAATTTTACTCAGAACAAAGATAGAAAACAATATTTAATAACATTTCCATGAATACTTAGAAGTAAACTCGGCCTCATAGGCAATTTTCCCTAAAGTCTCGATGGAATTGTGTTGGCATTCTGCTAAGTGGGTATCTTACAGATGTGGTCTATCAGTATACTCTCTCGCGTAATGATTTGGTAATGAAATTTGATCTACTGTTTAAAACAACTCGAAAGAGGTTTATTTTGTCGAGCTGTTTCAATCAACAGACCAGATATCACTACTAAATTTTTACTCGAGCAAATATTGTGTTAGTTCAGATATAGTCCACAGCATTGACAATTGAAGTCAAAGGTTATGTGTTCGACTCCCGATCTGGACACATTTTCGCTTATATAGAAAAATTACTACTTTTATGGATTTATACTGGCATGTAATAAAGGTACTAGGTAAACGACAGAGCTGAACGAAAATATGCAAGTATGTTTTTGTATATTAGTATAAACTGCTAAGAGAGAAATTTCAACCTGTTATGCGTTTTCATTCTAAATTAAATTTTCGCATTTTTAAGTATGTATATCAACCAAATGATCAAATACAGATCTGTAAAAAAGTATTGGCATACATATTTGGCTGTGAGGAGTAACGCTTTATTTCCCTAAAAAACGAAGTTTTGTTAAAGATTTCAGGAAGTGTTGGAAAATGTTTCATAATCTATGCTTGACATATGATTTTCCTTACTTGTTATATTTTAAATGAAATTAGTGCAAGTCTAATAGTAATAGTAAAAAGAAAAATGTTAAATAAATCCCTACATTCTAAAAATCAAAAGTACAAAAGAATTCCGACTCTGAGGTACTTTTATTTGTCACAAGATTTTTCTGGGTATGAAATTATAATAAATACGTCTTCACGACTGTTTGCATATTCTAAAACTTACATAAAAACAATTACAATATAAAACGTAAAATAAATAAATAAATAAATAAAAGCAGCAGAATAGATTAAAATATGTAAAATGCTAGAAAGGGGAATGACAGATTTATTTATAAATGTAAACATTACCCCTGTTCTCGAATTCAATGAAAAAAAAAATAATGCAAAAGAAATTAATTTAGAACAGCAGTACTCAATTTTTTATTCTCGCGGGCCACAGATACATGTTTGTGTTCGTTGGAATCGTGTTGGCATTCTGCTAAGTGGGTATCTTACAGATGTGGTCTATCAGTATACTCTCTCGCGTAATGATTTGGTAATGAAATTTGATCTGCTGTTTAAAACAACTCGAAAGCGGTTTATTTTGTCGAGCTGTTTCAATCAACAGACCAGATATCACTACTAAATTGTTACTCGAGCAAATATTGTGTTAGCTCAGATGTAACAACGTTTGGCGGGCCGCAACACATTTTATAAAATATGAAAACGGGGAATTAAAATAATGAGATACACTATTAAAAATTTTCTCGTTAAATAACGGAAATAGTACTGGTAATCTAGACGCCAGTATTATTTCCGTTTTTTCCAGAAGTATTTCCATTTTTTTTTTTTTTTACAAAATATTTCCGTTTTTTTTTCATATTTTTTCATTAAAAAAAAAAATTCGCTTGAAAGCCAAAAAAGAATTTTCAAGGACAAACTGGCATCTTTATGATTTTTATTCTTTAGACAAAGTCACATCAGGTCACAAACATTTAATTTAAAAAAACAGTGGAGAAATGCCACTTATCTTGGATGGGGATCGAACCAGGCATCTGTCCTATGGCAGCTTGCAGTAGTGTAATAGCATTACGCCACAGTTTTACATGAACAGCTTGCAAATATCTTTACTTATTTCGAATGATTTTATAAAGCAAAGGCGTCATGTTGAACTCGGCATTAATTTTTGTAGAGAATTATTTTTTATTGAGTGTATAGTTTTAAATGTTTAACAGATTTTATTTCCATAATTTCGAATATTTAGTTTTTAATTTCAGTTCTATAAAAAATAAATTTTAGACTTTAAAATATTATGCATGTATTAAGAGTTGAATGCATTAAAAAGTTTTGTTTTCTTCATTTTAAGGAGATTTTTATATATTGTAAAAGTATGTTAGCTTTATATTATTAAAACAAAAAGAAATAAAGAAAATTATTATAGAATGTTGTTCATAAAACAACTCTATAATGTTTTTGTATCCGAGATATAGATGTCGCCACTAGATTTATTTATGGAATTTATACTGTTATAATACGGAACTTCTGTTTCCAGAAAATTTACGGAAAACTTAATGTCATTATAATCTCAAAATGTCAAAAACGAAAATTCTACTGTTTTTTCGAAAAGAAAAAAAAATGAAACTACTCCGTAGAATTTTACGGAAAACTTTGTGTATATTAACGGTATTTTTTAAAGTGTAGCAAACTTTGTATAATAAACTTAATATTATCGTAAGTTTGAAAGTTTGTCGCGAAGATGTATTACCACAAAATTTCAACACCACTATTTCCAAACAAAACTTCGTGATAAATTACTATTGCAAATATTGTAGAAATAAGTAGCGAATTTTGCTATTCGGAAATAATCGTATGGAAATTTTTGGTACCAATTTTTCTGCAACAAACCTTCAACTCAAAAAGCAGCATTAGCTATATAATATTTAACTGATATTATAATATGATATAACAGTATAGTATTTCCAGGTTCTAAAGAAAAAAAAAGCTTTAGATTTTACTTAATAAATTAGTGTCTTGCTAAATGCAAAAATTTTAATTTCGTTTAATTACGGGAACAGATTAATGAAATTTAATTAATTTTGAATACTTTAGATTAAAAAAAATTTACTACATGTGCACGAATGCAATTAAATATAAAAATAATTTTTGATTAAAAAAAGATATTTAACATTTATAAAAACAATTTTAAATTGAATATAAAAAACTGAGAAGATTTTGTCTTCTTATGAAATTATATAATGCAACAGTGAATTTTTTAAATAATTTTTTCGCACCTATCAATTAATTTAAATATGGATTAATGATCATGTGTCTCGGGCCGCAAATAAAAGGTGGCCGGGCCACATACAGTTCGCGAGCTGCAGGTTGGGTATGGCTGATGTAAAATATACCAAAATGTTCAATATGCCTAGTTACAGAATTAAACTATTGTAATTTCTGACAGTCTTGCAAAAGGACAAAATTGTAATGTTGTTTTCCCTTTATTTTATTTTACATGCTGAAAACGGTGATACTTTCAACACTATATATACAAGGTAGAACCCGACAAATTTTGACGAAAGAAAACGTTTAAGAAGGATTAACTTAAGACATTAACTTATAAAAACCAACAAAATTATTTATAGTAAAACATGCATTTTACATTGGTACGTTTAACTCTTAAACAAACGATATTTATCGTCAAATTAACAAACTACTATTTCTATAAAACACAGTTGTAGAAATTGCTAAAATTAAACTTTAATCGTATATGTAAACAGTAAAAAATAATAAAAATATGTTATTAAGGTTCTTCTGTTAGTATTCCAAAAAGATAAAAAGCAAAATTTATTCAACTTTGACTCAATCATAGAATTTTTTCCCCCGTGAAATCTAAACCCGGTATCATTTTTCCCATATCAAAATTTACAAATGTACATTTCACATCTGCATTCACGTTTAAAAAAAATGGCATTTTAATTTAATAATTTTGATTTAAAACTTGAAGTCTCAATGCTATTAGCTGAAATATATATTAAACAGTTGATATTCTTTTACGTGTAAATCAAATTTTGTAAATGAAGTAAAAATTCACCGGGTTTTATAACAGAAGATATTTAAATTTCTATTTTTTCCCTTTTAATGAGAAAATAGCAACATAAAGATACAGCACTCAATTTTTTCCCCTTTTTAGGTGCGTTCGTAATTATGTAAATACGTAGTACCTATTTGTTGTCGCTCAGTCCGTCCGTCTGTCCGTCTGTCCGTCCGCATATAACAACGCAAAAATTACCCAACCGAATCGTTTTAAATTTAAAATACATAATTATACCATAATTTTGTCGAGTCATTTCAAATGTTATGAAAGTCGGATGCATAGATCAATTACAGGGACAATCAAAAGAATTTCGTTACATTATGGTTAATGGTGAAAAAATTTTCAAATGCATTTTAATGGTTTGAAATTTAAAACATATAATTATTACGTAATTTTACCGAATCATTTCAAATGTTATGAAAGTCGGATGCATAGATCATTTACAGGGACAATGAAAGGTATTCCATTACATTACGGTCAATGGGAAAGAAGTTTCAAATGCATTTTTATGATGTTACACTCATTCGAACATAATAGAATTTTCATGAATCTATGAAGTAAGTACTAAAATATGCATTCTGTACAATCTGTGATGCAAAGAATTTTTATTATTAAATTACAGGGTCACACAAAAGTATTCCACTACATAATGCTACACGGGGAAACATTGTTTGGGGCGTGTTTTAATTATATTCAACTATTTTACATTTTATGAATAATATATACGTTGCTGAGGTGTAATAAAAATTACTTCTTGCATATTTACAGAAACGCAAAGATTTCGACTACTATACTGTATCGGAAGTACGCTCTACTATATCAGCAAGATCTGAATATTTTAAAACTTCGTTATCGTAGGAACGCACCTCATTTGCTACGTTCACGTGCAATTTCCAACTTGTTTCCTTTGCTTGGCTTTAAATATAGAAATGGAGTAGTCTTGTTACCAGGATTAGAAAGAGGTATTAAAACATACAAAAAAATTAATATTTCGAAACCAAATTAAAATACAGCTTTCAAACAAATTTCATTTAAAAGCAGGGTTGGAAAAAAATCATGATTTTTTTTTTAAAAATAAAAAAAATCGGATTTATTTGATTTAAATCAGATTTTTTTTATTTAAATCGGATTTATTTGATTTTTTTAGAATACTATTTTTAATTATTCTGTTTTTATGTTTTTACTGTATACATGGAGCAGATTTTTATAATAAATAACTAAAAAAGAATAAATAATGTTTATAATTTATAAAAATAATGTAAGTAATAATTATATAGTTAAGAAAATACTACATTCTAATTATTGATTGGTACTAAAAAATAAACAACTAGGCTTTAATCTAAAGCCATTCTATTATTTTGTAATTGAATTGTGCACACTAAATAAGAAATAAACTGAAAATTGTTTTAAATGAATAGAAAATGGTAAAATTTAAAAAAACAAATTAAATATTCATTTAATGCAAGCTATTATATTAAAGGATAAAAATTACAATTAATTCAATATTTTTTAAGCAAATAGAAATAAATCAGGGATTTAATAGTTTGAACAAAAACACCAATTTAGAAGCTTTGTCCACTCCTAATTTATTACGAAGGTTTGAATAAACTAGTCTAAAAGAAGAAAATTGTCTTTCTATTCTAGCAGAAGAAGCCACGAATGTTGCTATTTTGTAACTAAATTCAATTTCAATTTCGCTTATTCTCTCTTTACATCTCATTACATAAAAGAACTTCCACCAATCATAATTTGTCATAATATCATAATAATTATTATGATATATTGTCATAATAATTATTAATGGTAATTTTTCGAATGGGTCTTTTTTTGCTTGAAAATGTGCTACAGTGGTGAGAAGATTTGGACAATTTTCTTTAGTGAATGCCAAACCTTCATTATTTTCCTCTACACTAAGTGAAATTTCATTTTGATTTAAAACAGAGAATTTATTATTAAAATCTTTCTCTTCTAATTCATTTCGCATTTTAGCCATGTTGGCAGCATTATCAGAGACTAAACTACGAACTTAGCATTAGAATTTGTTTTCTTTTAAAGGAATCATTTTAGTCACAAGTTCAGTCAAATATTTACCTGTGTGTGAAGATCCTGATGTATCGATTGTGTCAACTAAGTAGACTTTACCTCTATTTACCACACATGCACATACGATTGGTTCATTTTGTATGTTTGCCATCCATCAAATGTCATACACACAATTTCGCCACTTAAAACATCTATGCATTTTTCTGCTCTCATCATTGTATATTTTTCCAATAAAGTTCCAGCAATAACTTTACAATTTGGTGGGGTATTTAGTAGTTATTTTGGTTTCAGAATGCTTTTTAAAAATTCGTTAGATTTGATTGAAATTTGACAGTGTAATATGGCATGTTTTAAAACTTGTTCCTTGCACGTAGTATCCTATTTTAAGGTGAATTTGTTTAATGAACATTAATGAATTTGTTTAATTATTAACTAGTGAAACAAAAAAGATTCAAATCAGTTAGTTGCGAAGATTGGCAAACGAAATATGATTTATAAAGTGTTTCTGTGATTCGCCCAGAGAGATTCGCCTCATCATCTAAAGTTTATTACAAAAGAACAAAGAATTAAAGGATTGGGGGGGGGGGCATATGCCACATTCTTTCCAATAGCAATCCTGGAAATACCAGAAAAACACCTGCTACTGATTTACATTAAACATACATTAAACAATACATACCAAAACAACATACATACCAACATTAAAAAAAATTGATTTAAATCAAATGATTTTTTTAAAAAATCAGCTGATTTAAATCTAGATTTAAATCTTGATTTAAATCAATTGATTTAAATCGAGCCAACCCTGTTTAAAAGTACATTTTTTTCTACACGATGGTGTAAAATTTGAAAATGTGCGACATTAAGAAGTTTAAAAACTTTTAGTAGCAAAAATTGCAATACCCAAATTCATTTAAAATTTGAAAGTGTTGCCATGCGCAAAATGACATATACGTTACGCACAGATACGTTTGGCCTTTATAATATAGATATAGAAAAAACCTTGATTACAATTGTGAATGTAAATCTTGAGAGTAGAAATCATTGTACAATGCATTAGAAATCTATTAAATCATTAGATTTATATTATTTTAAATATTGCTTGTATGTTGTGAAACTTGGACCTTAGTGAACGTATTAACACGGGCTTGACAGTGAGAAGCTTAAGAGAATAATTGAAATCTTTATTAATTCAAAGTCATTATTGTTGTAAATCGTATGAATTTTAAAGAATTTAAAAAAACTGCAAAGTGCTAAATCATAAGTCTTGTTAATTAATAATGAAAAATCTATCTTAATTTTCTCAGAGCATTGAATGAAATATCATAAAATGGGAATTTCAAGTTAAAAAACGGCTGGGTTTGTTTATTTTCAAAACTCACTCAAAATTTTCAGTATTCCCCGAAATTTGGATTTATTCCCTAAGATGCCAAGGTTTATTCCCCTCCTTGAAAAACTGTGGGTTTTTTGCAACTCTGGGTGTGAAAGTTCAATTGAATTTCTTTGAAATTTTTTTTTTATAAAAAAGAACCGTTTTTTCTTAACTTGAAATACTGACAGAATGATATTTATGTACCTAATCAATAAAATGTGCTGCACAATTCAAAGCAGTATTTTCCAGTTCTTTTAAAATTTCAATAAATAAATTAATCTTCATGTTAACCACTTAACCGGCTACAAGTATGGGGAAACAGTGCTGTAACCCACGACTTATCTCGGGGCAGCCGTTGAAGTGGTTAATTAAGTCCTATAAACGGATACAAAAATTTAATCGTAATAATGTAATGAGATTAAAATGTTCAAAACAAATGGATAAAAATTTTAATTTGCAGAGTTGAACTACGTAAAGAAAACTACAAAATATAAAGAATACCATTTTATTTCCTTTTTTGAGAAATAAAGTTTAAAAAGTCTAATTCTATAAAAAATTACAAATGTTAGTTTTTAAAACTTAGTAATATTTAGTCCAAACAGTTAATTTAGACTGAAAGATATTACATAATGATAAGAGATGGGAAATTCAATACACTTTCTTCGGATAATTTTCTTAGACTTATTTGGCAATATGAATTCTACGATTAAATCAGTACGACATCAGTACTAAAGTTTTTAAGAAAATAATCCTTGTAAAAAATTTGCATCCTTGAAACGATGTATCAAAAAAGTCTTGACACCGTTTAACTAAGTACTGTCTTCTAATATAACAGTTTTCAGAATATGATTTACATATAAAATGGAAGACAAATTAGGATATTTTATGTGATATAATGAGTTTCACATTTTTTTAATGGATAGTTGTACAAATTTAAGTAATTTGCACACCATGCGTGTCTGGCAGAAGTAAAGCATAATTCTTCCATTCATTGCAGCTTTTGATTCGGTCACGCAATTCACTATAATCGTCATCCTCATCGCAGTTGATTCTTTCCAGCAGCTTTGTTATATCTTTATTAACGTACTCGTATAATTCAAGAATTGCTTTTACAGCATCTTCACCTTTGATTAATATAATAACTTTCCTGACGATTTCGGAGGGCAATTCCTTCGGATCAAACTGCCAGCAGAGACCTTCTACTAAAGGATTTCCGTGACTGATAATGTTGCGCATATTGAATCCTTGATAAAGTTTTGAAGACTTGATCCATAAATTTTCAGGAAGTTTCACTCCTTCAAATAATATCATGCAATCAAACAAAAGCATTTCTACTGCCACTTGAATCTGCAAATGTTTCGAATAGAGTTGCACTATCTTTTCAACTAGCTGTAAATCAATTAATTGTAAAGACTTTTCTCGCTTAATTTTAAGCCAAAGGTTTTGTATGTTTTCATCTTCATCTATAGTAATTGCTTTTAGCAGCTGTATTCTATTAAGTAAATTTACGAGATTATTTACTGGGAGTTTTTTTCTTTGTCCAAAGACTAAACTAACAAGTTTGTTCCTCGTTTTCTCTGAAAACTGCATCGTTTCGCAAAGTTTATCATATGCCTTTTTATTTGCACAGTTTTTGTCAAATATTTCTTCGAGTTCTGAAACAGGATCCGAAGATTTTAGAATAGTAAGAGCTCCTGTATCTTTAGTTTCATAGAGATTTCTTAATTTTCTTATCTTTGTTTTAGAAAGGTAAGTCAATTCAGATATTGCTTGGACATCCATTGTAAAACCACTTTCTACGGATTTAATAAGTCTATTCTTCAGAGATACTTGTTGTTTTATTTCGTCAGGAATTTCTTCTCTTATATTATCTTTTTCATCATCTGATAAATAAACGAAACCTTTTAAAATTTTCCTAAAATGTTCGATATACTTTGTAGATTTTAACGTATTAGGCGTTCTTTTCTTTGTAACAACATTGAATTCAGATAGAAGACTATAGCATTCTTTTATGAAAGCATCAGTTTTTTCTTTTAAAGTATTCAAAGACTCTATACGGCTTGATTCTAATTCTTTAAATGAGTTTAATGCAGTAGCAGCACTGCTCATATCACATTCTTGCAGTAACTCTAGGAACCATTTTAAGGGCCACAGCAGATAAATGATTTTCTGCTTTGCATTGTCAGCTTTAATATCTGTTGATTCATCGATATCGTTCTCTAAATTTATCAAGGCAATATATAAGAAATTGTAGCAACTCTGTCTCACTGGCTTAAAAAAATTAAAACGAATATTAGATCCGGATAATGCTTCTATAGTCAGGTCAGTTGACAGTTGAAAGGAAGGGGAAAATAAATCTGGAGAATTTTTTATTCTTTGAAGTTCTCCCACGAATTCGTTGAATAAACATACCTGAAACCAAAATTCTGCAATACACTGTACTGGTTCAAAATAATTATTTATTTCATTAATTTCATTTAAAATGGATCTAAATAAGGAAGTATTTTTTTCACATTCAATTTTTGATGGAAAAGCATGACCCTTTAAGTGAGTTAACTCATTTCTTAAACGGCGAAATATTTTTGCAATTTCTCTTGGTAAACATAAAGATAAAAATCTCTTAAAGGAAAAATCCTCTTTTTCTGTTGATGCCATACACTCGCCTATCACTTGTAGAACGCGTTGTACGACTAAAACAGATTTAATATCCATATCTCTTATAGTTTTGCATACATGCATATAATGAGATAATCTATTCATTCCATAAATATTTTTTATAGAAGGATGAAAATGGAAAATTGATTGAATTTCACTTTCAGGAATACGATTTATAACAATATCTTCAGTGATGTTAATGTTATGTAAAATCTTACTAAAATTATCCATTATCTGGATGTTATCAGAGCGATACATGAATGGAAATATGTGTATTTGTCTTGGGGTATAGAACGTTAAGTTTTTGATAAGATCTAAAACTTCTGGGGTTTGAAAAATTACGTTATATACATTTAAAAGGAACATCGATGATTCAATTTCCGAAAATTGTTTATCATTTTCAAGCATTAATCTCGCTTTTAAAAACATGATATTATGAAAGAAAATTATTGTAGCGACTCTATCAATAGAAATATAATAATCTTTATGAAAAATGTAATCATCTAAGTGAGATAAAGATAAGGTATCTTCATAATAAAAAAATTTCTTATACAATTCTAACAAAAATTCTATCATATCCCTTCTTTTCATGACTTCAAATGCAGTATCCGAAGTGGATTCATCATAATGCCTGTTTTTTATTTCTAAAATTTTTCTATTAATTTCTATTAGAAATTCGGTTAATTTCAACAATTCTTCAAATTTCATTTTAATATATGAATATTCTTTATCATTTGAATTTTTGAGTTTCGGCATATTATATAAAAGTAGTTCTTTAATGTTTTGAAGGTTTGTTACAATGTTAGGATCAGGATTTCTGAATGATACTTCAGCCTGGCAGCAATTGTTAACTGCAAAATAATACAATTTATATAAAATATTTGGATCTTTAGCTATCACAGCATAATATAGGCCGGAAAACCCATCAGAATCTTCTGTTCTAGGATCCATTTCAAAACCAGCTTCTGACAATTTTGATACAACGTAAAGTGATTTATACACGCCTTTTGTAGTTGCTATTTAAAATTGATTTTATAAAAGTATCCTTTTCAGGAAACAATAGGTATTATTTTTTCAATTACTTTCTTTGATATATCAGTTTCTTTTAAACAATATAATAAAGCTGCTTTTTTCATCCGCTGTCCTAAACTACCATCAATTAAAAAGTTGTAATTTGTTGCAGTGGAGTTCACATTATCAAAATCCTCGAACTAAGATGCTATCAAAACTATGAAATTTCGAAGTTTTTCTGCAGTTTTTGTGAAAATTTGCTATTTTATTAATTTTGAACTTTTTCTTATGATGAATATAGAACATTGAAGAGCCCCAGAAGCAATTAATAATTTATTGGAAACATTCGATAATCTGTCCCAGTTTCAATGTTTGATGTAATTGTTTACCACAGTTTTGAGAGTTTCTTCATTGAAACAAGACCATCTATTCCTAAATGGGTTAAAACGCCGGATTGATTTATTTACTAATTTTGCATTTGTATCGCTTCCCGTCAGTGCTTCCAGCCGTCTTGCGAAATCTCCTTGTTTTTTGTAGTCTGTTGACATTAGATAAGATAAAACAATGGACCATGCAAGATCTTCTGTCTTTTATACAGAGATTTCCCTTTCAGGTAAAGAAGATTCAGTTTCTCTGAAAAACAATTTCTTTAGACTTTGAGGAAAAACACGATACTGAGGTTTTCTATTACTATGTTTTCAGTTGGGGAAAATAGTTAATTACCAAAAGTTCTAATTGTAAGAAAGTCTCTACGCATTTATGAAGTGGCGTTTGGAAAAATATTTTAAGCCTTTTCCCATAAAAAATTGGAATATTTTATGCTTTTGATAAATTTTGTTTACATTATTTCAGTAGTAGAGAATTCGGATGACACCTGTGGTTAATACCTCATATTGCTTGAGATTGTGGTCTTAGATTGAATTCTCTCTAGTATTTCTTTCTTTCTCTCTCTATTTCTTTAATCTTTGCCAGAAAGAAAGATTCCAGTCTGTGAAGGAAAATATTCTCTTTTCAATAAGTAAAATGTGGCCTAAAAAAAAAAAAATGCAGTATAAATACATACATTAAATAAAGTATTACAATTGATTTCTTTTAAAAATATAAATAGATAAGAAAAACGAATTGTTCACTATTTATAGAAATTTAAGTGGAAAACTATACGGTAATACCTCGGTTTTCTTGAGTTCGGTTATTGTTGGTTTTGGTTTTCGCCACATTTTTCAGTTAAAAATTTGTCTCGGTTTCTGTCACTTGCCTTGGATTTCTTCGATGTACACTACTGACCTTGCTGTATTTTCTGCATACAATGGGGGTAATCATAGTCTCCTACGTAGTGTGGCGTTGTTTCTCATTTTATGTGCAATGCATTACCCAGCGCGTCCTCGCCAACAATTTTGTTTAGTTCCATGGTATTGTTGGGTATTTTGTATTGATTGCGAGTGGGCCATCATAGCACCAAAGAAAAATTCTAGGTCTAGTGGATCCTATACAAGTCGTGATTTTGAAAATTACATGAGTGAGTGATGAGGACGTGATCATTTGCTAACTAAACATAGAACCGACAATGTGAAAAATGTGCACGCCGGGGGTCAAACCCGGAACCTTGGAATATTGCTCCAAGCAGGGTTGGGTTTTTGACATGACAGTGGTAAAACCCGTCCTTTTACCGGTTTATTCCGTCAAAAACCTATCATTTTCGATTTCCTTCCAATTTATAGTGTAAATGTATAAATGTAAAAATACAATTCATTTCTAAATTGATTTTTCCTTGTTGTTATTGTTATTATTGTTACTCAAAATTACATATTTGTTAAATTTATTTAAAAAAAAGAGCATTTCTTAAATAAGAAAAATTTAAAAATACCGAGTAAAAGGAAAAAATATTTTTCATAATCTCCTTTAATATAGATTCTACTAGCTTCAATGGAGATTAATATTAAATGATAAGAAAAAATTATTATAATTATTAAATAACATTCAATTTACATTTCTAATAAAATACATTAAAATCCTTTTAGAGATGCAAGAGTGTTGTTACATGGCATGACAATAGATGTCAAGCATGGGCTGGTCATTGAATAAATTTGAATATTCTTAGATATAATGTTTTAAAATGCACATCTTATGCATTTCATAAATGTAATTAAATGGTGATTTTCATTTTTACTTCAATAAGCAGAACCTTAATTTTTTTTTTTAAATCAATAAAATTTTAAACTGTTTAACATCTGATACAAACACATAGACTTGAAATTTAACACAACAAAATAATATTTAAGAACAATGTAATAATAATTTACATATTTATATACCATAGTTTTTATTTTTTAACTGTGACATTTCAGCACTTATATTTTTAGATGTAAAATTTTACCCGAATAATCATGAACTATTTTTTAAATCAAAATTTATAAAAGCTACCATAAAGTCAAACTATTTATGTCCTGTATGCATTTTACTAGGTCTCCCCTCAGAGGGATTAGTCTGAGCGATATTGCTTAGAACAGGTTTTAATAATAATATTCTAAAAGTTAAAAAAAAAATGTTATTTCTAATTGATTATATATTGTCACAAACTGTAATGACAAACAATTGCAAAGTGAATGGTACAATCGCAAAATATTACATAAAAATTCCTATAGACAGTTGAAAAATATGGGAAATCAAACTATACAAAACAGCCATGCATGGGTATAAAATTCGAAGTACACAATACATTAAAAGTAATACA
The DNA here is from genome assembly GCA_964019185.1 of Maratus speculifer. Taxonomy (NCBI): domain Eukaryota; kingdom Metazoa; phylum Arthropoda; class Arachnida; order Araneae; family Salticidae; genus Maratus; species Maratus speculifer. The sequence continues at coordinate 373,652,062 of OZ025289.1, forward strand.
GATAATAAAGCAGTAAAATGTCTTGTATAGGAATTTGATTTTTTTGAAATGATGTCAAGAATATACACACCAATTTTAGTACCTAAAAGTGGCGCAAATCATGATGCCTGAGTAGAATGAGGGAATTTTTTATATGGTGTGTAATGCCCTTAAATAGTTAGAACAAAATAGTTAATATATATAATAGTATAATGTCTACATCTGTTTCCTATGCATGCGATGAGGCATTCGATAAAAGTTTAGGATGTTTTCTCTTTAAAAAATGATATATAAAAATCTCGAAAGTGCCAACAAAGGAATACAGTGTGTCCTTTCGAGTGTCAGTCTGTGTGCTCAATCTGATATAAATGGGTCGTAAATGCTGGCCACTACATACGGCTGTTTTGTTTTCTTTTCAAACTCATTCTCATGAAATTGAGCTGTATTTCGCTTTGACATGCATAAAATAAAACAAATTGGCAATCATGAATGTGGTAGAGAGTTTACAGAGGTATATGCCGTATATTTTCTGGATTTTTTAAGAACCACTGTATACCCCCTCTCTCTCAAAAAGCTGCAGTATATACATTCTAGGGTACATTCTCTAACTCTAGCGTATGTTCTCTGATTAGAGCGTATATTCTGCTTTTTTGCGACTATTCCACTGTTGACAATGTCTATAGTATAAGTACTAACAAGATCTCGTCTGCATAAGATTTAAGTCGTCAAGTGTCATCACAAATGATTTACAAATCTGAACATACTTTTTCAGTATAACATTCCGGTTCAAATACGTCAATCTGTACTCGATTATACAGTTTTACCCGAAAAAGTTATTATTTAAAAGAGCTGCTAGTGAAATTGAGTAAATGACTCTATGATAAAATGATATATGATAATATGATATTTAATCTTTATTATTATATTTATTATTATTATTATATTAATATTTTAACAAATATATATTATATTATAGATGATATAAATGTAAATATATAAATATAAAATAAAATATAATAAGATATTAATATGTAATTTAATAATAATAATAATAATATAATATATAAATTATTATACATAGTTAAAATTATAAATAATCAAATTATGAATAATAATAATATGTATGTATATGACAGATTCGGAGTTTGTAACCGCCCCTCCCCCCGACACACAGAGAAGAACAAGGGAAACGGATTAAATATATATGTTACAGGCCAAACCCGATTTTAGGCCAAACTAGCGCGCGTATTCCCGTCAAACACTTATCGTTCGTAACTCCCTTTCCTCCGCATATTTACGGATGATAACTAAATAAGCGATTCTTGTCAAACCTGCGGAAGGTTTGAGCTATCGTAACTGCGCGTGTCACGTGATCATTTTTGCAAGAGGTAAATAGCTCTCGTAACGTCGTTCGTAACTCGTTTGTAAAAAAGATGGCGGCGTAGCCATGCAGACACATGTGACGCTGATTTTTTATTTTATTTTTTTACATTCATAATGAAATTATCAATGTGTTATTTGTATGAAGTTATTTCTGCGAAGCAAATAAACAAAAGAACATAAATAATTCATACAGTCAAGTACCCGAAATTAAAAAACAAATAAAGATAGCTGATTCATTTGAAAGAAAGGTATGTGAAATGTTTTCAGTGTACTTTTTGATATGTTGTATTATTATGAATCAATTCTTAACATTTTTTTAGTACTGCTATAAAACTTTTATTTTACTTCTTTAGTTATTACAAAGATAAGATATACCAATGTAAATCGGTGTTGAGTTTTCAATTTAATCTCGTAAAAGCGAAATGATGTCGCTTCTATTGAAAAATATTTGTTTACTTTTTATCAAATTCATATTTATAGCTCAAAATTTAATAATAAAGTTTTTGTATTTTCGCTATTAATCTCCAATAATTAGATTTTATAATGCATAATAATAATAAAAAATAAATCTGGCACATAAATTGCTGTATTTAAAAAAAATATTTATTTATTTATTTATTCTGCAAGTAAGCAACTAGAGAATTTCTACGATTCACATTGTTGATTTTCGATAGCATGTAACGTATTAACTCTTTCGCTATCTGATGTTTACTTTGAAATAAATATTAAATGCACACATAAATAAATTTTGAAAAGAAATAATTTGAAAAGTTACTTTTATTAATTAACATTGTTTCTTATAGAGATTTTATTTTTAAAAGCTTATCTGCGCAAGAAGAAAAAGTAAAAATATATCTGATTACATAACATGAATTATTAAAAAATCAATAAATCATAATTCTTGAAATTATATTTTAAAGTTTATAGATATCTTATCTTGATTTTTTTTTTTTTTTTTTTTTTTAATAATACAACATGTTAATAATAATAATATAATAATACACTGAAAACATTTCACATTGTGACTGGTTGAATATATGTATAATTGAATATTGTTTATGTGAAAGTTTTAAATTCATTTAGGTCATATATTAAAAATTATTTGGTTTAAGGGGGGTCGGGGAGTGTAAATAAATCTCTTTATATTAGATCTAAGATAAAATAATAGTAATAGTAAAGATAGTAAATACTAGGCAGGTTGCAGATAAAAAAAATCTGTATTATTTTCAGGCTGAAAAAAAATCTAATTATCTGAAAGTTATTATTTAATGTTTTTTAACAAATTTAAGGTTTTATGTAAAGTGACTTCAACATTTTGGATTGAATAACATCAACATTTTAATTAGTACTTATTTCTGTAGTACTTTTTGGCACCCTTTTTTTTTATATCCTGCTACATAATACATTTCTTAAATGTATTCATTCCTCCATGAAATTATTTCTCTAAAAATAATATAAATTTTGTCAAAGCAAATTAAGTATTTTTTAAGCGTTTGAAAAATGTTTTCAAACTTGTTCTTTAGCATAAACAGCTTGCTTAAAGTTCTGAGCTCTTCAAGATTGCTAAATATATTGAAAAAGGCATTGATAAATATGTTATCGTGAAATTTAATGTTTAAAAACTCTACGCATAGCACAAAAGAACATCTTTAAGTGTTCCTCTTCATTTATATCAAATCATTAGAAGTAACATAAAATGAAATTGTGTAACAAATAAAAATAAGTCTCAATAATTACTGAAAATATATTTTTAATTTTCAGTAATTATAAAAATATTATGTTATAAAAATTCGCAGATAGCACAGTTAAAAATTGTGAAAAATATTAAATTGATTTAAATTGGATGGTAGTGATGTGTGTGTGTGTGTGTGTGGGGGGGTGTCTTGTGAAAAAGTATAATTGTGTATAGATGATGTTTGGGATTGAGCTTACATTATTCTTGTTATAAAATCCAATTTAAAAAAGCAATAATAATTAGCATTAAAAAAACTTTTATAAGACAGTTAATTATAAAAATAGTCTGTTGTAAATCAACTGAATAAAGAACAAGTAATAAAATAAATTTAACATTCACCTGTTTCAAAACTTTACAAATGAGCTATCTATCTGTCTATTTATCTATCTATCCATTTTTATCTGGTCATTTTTCGGCATTGAAGAAGGTGCTATTATGAAGCTTTGAAATAAGTACAAGATAAAATTTCTCTAAATATTGTAGTTTTTTTTTTTTTTCCGTTGATTTTTAAAGATTACATATTAACATTATCTTAGCATTTCCCCCCCCCCCCATAAGGTATCTAATCAAGTTTTAACTCTTCTTAGATACATAGGGAAATATAATACAAAAATTCATAGGAACTATAAAATACAAATATATAAAATTGGCAATACCATATATGTATCCACATGTACTTTAAAACTCCAGCTATTATGACACCTATATTAATTACTTATGTGGGACCTTGTGTATAATTCATATGTTTTTTTTTTTTTTTTGGCTCCACCAGTGGCCGAGAGGTTCTGCCTCCGAAACTGGTAGACGGCAGGTGACGGGTTTGAATCCAATCGCGGCCGTCGGCCTCACCGTTCGGAGTTTTTCGTGTTTTTCTTCGAACCTTGGATTTCCTTTCGTAAATACGGGTTAAGTTCTCTTAGAATAACTCCCATGGTGGGCATACCCCCCCCTTTAGGGTCTATATCCCAAGTGTAGATAATTGGCCGTCATAAACTCAAAAAAGTATCTTTTTTTCTTTTTTCGTTTTTTTTTTTTTTTTTTTTTTTCAAAGTATATGCTTATTTAGCGTGTGTGGTATTCATGCATTCTGCATTCAGAACCGTTTTAAGGCATTTTACAACGTTGCGCCTGAATGTGATTTTCGAAGTTCCAATGTATTAATTTATTCTTACTATCAGGGCCGAAATTAAGAAGGGGGGGGGGATGTAGAAGGGCATATGCCCTGGGCGCCAGTACGAAAGACAAAGGAGAGCGCCAAATAAAGATTTTGTTTGTCGTTTTATACAAAGGTGCATATTTTATGTATATATATATGACACACAAAGAAACTCACAGGCTAATATTAAATCTAAGCCCTTTACAAATTTGTAAAAATGAAAGTATCTGTGTATATATATGTATATAAAAGAAAAATTCTGCAGCCAAAATCGAAAAAATAAACACTAACCAGGTTAGAAATAAATCTGAACTATTTTAGGTAAAAAAAAAATAAACCATAAACTATTATTTCAAAAATATGCATTAAAATATTTAATTGCTATAAAGGACGTTAAATACTAATAAAAACATTAAAAGATCTTAATAATTTTTACATGTTTCGATTGAATTTACTCAATCATCATCAGAAAAAGAAAATACAAATAAACACAAAGATGGAAAATGACAATAAACTATTACAAATGAAATTAATTTTTTTCCCCCGAGTTCTGAGCACTTTTCTCTAACCGATTGTGTGTGTGTGTGTGTGGGGGGGGGGGGGGTGATTGCACTTTTTTACCATTGAAAACACAAAATCTCAAATTTTCCGGGGGGAAATGTCCGCCCTTGGTTACCCCTATTCTGGAGGGAAATGCACTTCTTTATCATTGAAGATACAAAAACTCAAATCTTCCGGAGGGAGGGGGGGGGGTGCCATCGCCTGAAATCAATACTGTATCTGATTGCTTTTTTGGAAGTTACAATATACTAATCTATTATTACTAATGTATTAATCTGTTATTTATCTTTTAATGTATTTAATTCTGTGAAAAAATATCATCATAGAAATGCCTATACTTGAAAGTAAAATGTTACCACCGTTCCATAATTTTACATTATTGTATTTTTTGTTGATAGGAAAATAGATGATACATTAAAGGGAGTGGGCTAGAGAAATAAAAATATTAATATGCAAAATGAGACTGTTATTAAACTATTCCACGAATTTTAAATATTTTTCAATCTAACATTTAAAAGAATATTTCATCGTCAACTTCACTACATAGTATAAAACAAAGTCGCTTTTTCTGTCCCTATATCCCTATGTGCGCTTAAATCTTTAAAACTACGCAACGGATTTTGATGCGGTTTTTTTTAATAGATAGAGTGATTCAAGAGGAAGGTTTATATGTATAATAACATCCATTAAATAGTGGAGAAATACTGTTATTTTTGAGGTTTTTAATGTGATGTCGTAAATAATTTCATTTTTTCCGCTTATACATTGCAATCGCAGGCTGAACCCTACAAGATTTATCACTACATAGTATAAAACAACGTCGCTTTTTCTGTCCCTATATCCCTATGTGCGCTTAAATCTTTAAAACTACGCAACGGATTTTGATGCGGTTTTTTTTAATAGATAGAGTGATTCAAGAGGAAGGTTTATATGTATAATAACATCCATTAAATAGTGGAGAAATACTGTTATTTTTGAGGTTTTTAATGTAATGTCGTAAATGATTTCATTTTTTCCGCTTATACATTGCAATCGCATGTTGAACCCTACAAGATTTATTGTGTATAAAGCAGGGTTTGAAAAAACCCGGGTTTTTTTGAAAAAGCCCAACCCACTGGGCCCAGTAGTCTAAAACCCGGGTTTTTTCGGGCTTTTTCGAAAAAACCCGGGTTTTTTCGGGTTTTATCAAAATGTTTTAGAGACCTCTTCACATTTCTAATTTTCACATGCATAGTACCTAAATTTTTCATTTATCAGTGGAACAAAGGTATAATTTTGCATTAAGTATAGATTAACAATAAAAATAAATATATAAAAAGAAAATATAAATATATTTAAAAAGATTATTTTGTATCTCATAGAACTAGATTACTGGAAGAATGATATATTAAATCAAGTGCAACTGAATTTCTTTATATAAATCTTAAGTTAAACAGACTAATTTATACAATTTCTTTAATTTACTTCAATAGAAATCAGTTTAAAGCAGCAACATTTATGTAAATATTTTTATTTTTGTGAAGAAAAAAATAGAATTCACACATATGTATGCATATATATATATATATTTACTACAATTTAAACAACATTTATATTGCAATAGTATTAAATTAGATTATCTAAAAGTCAATGTCAGTCATATCTATAAAGTTAGATCGTAAATGGCAATACACTTTTACTAGTTTAGTTTTGCTTTTGTATGCCATCTGTAAGCAATCTTTTAAAGTATCTGGATACATTTTAGATTAGATTTTATTAGGGTTTTTGGATATTATCAAGGTTATTTATGTTAAAGAAATATGGTTCAGAATGTTTGAAAACAAGGTACTTATATTACTAAATACAATTTAAAATAACTAATTGATTACTAAAAGTTTATGAGGTTAAAGGTTAAAAGGTTATGACAATAATAAACATTATAATATGCTTTTACAAAAATTAATAATTAGTAATAATTTTAACAATGAAATTATTAAAGTACTATACTAAAACTTTTTCACTCTTTTTGTTACAACAAGATTCCCAGCAAAACATGACTGGCAAATTTCTTGACTTTCTATGACCAAATCTCAAAAAATTCCCTGACTTTCCCAAACCAAATCTAGAAAAATTCTCTGACCAAACGAGCATACAGCAAAATTTTATACTTATTTTCACAATCTTTTGCCAAAATTAGCAATGTTTTTCTGCAATCATACTTCAATCTTTTTTTTTTTTTTTCCCCAACTGTGATGAATTTTGTGTCATTTTTCATTTTTTCACTCAAATGTTTTCCATGACTTTTTTAGAAATTATTTGTAAATTCCCTGACTTTTCCTGTATATTTTGAGATTTTCCTGACTTTCCATGATGCTGGGAACCATTATAATCTGTCACCATTTTTGTGTTGAAAATTACTGTATAAACTTTCATTGAATTTCAAGAATAAGGAACTGATAAAGAGTAGCTTTACTTGCCAGGGAGGGTATTCTTTTCGGTTGAAAATACTGGAACAGTTGTATAATACCATTTCGATTGTACAACTCAAATTTACTTTTGACCTACAAAAACAATCACCCATCCCATTTCATCAAACTATTGAATCATTCCAGAACTTTCTGTAGGTAGTTAATTTCACTAGTATCACCTTTTGGAGCTATTGTGAAAATTCCTGTAATGACCCTGTGTGCTGTACACGGGGTGTATCAATGTGCCCCAGTTCCCCCTACATTAAGATTTAAAGCCCTTGGGTGCATTTTAAAATATATAGCCCATGAAAATCTTCCTTATTTACAAACTAATTTATTTTATGGTCATTTTATCAATACTTAGAAATTCTTTTAAATATGGTTAGTTTGAAATATATTTAAATTGGCATTTATCTTTCGATTCTCATATCTTAGATTAAATAATGATACAGTTGTAAAAACACGAGAAAATTTGAAAAAACCCACAAATGGGTTTTTGATGGGTTTTTTCAAGTGGGCCCGCCCGAAAAAACCCGGGCGGGTTTTTTCGGGCTGGGCCCACTTTGGCGAACCCTGGTATAAAGACATCCTGTAATTGTTGTAAAAATAATATAAATAGGTAAAAATGTAAAAAGTAAATAAGTAAAAATGTAGTGTATGAATTATAAATAAATAAAAAATAATACTAATATCTGAATTTTCTTTTATAAGTTTACACTTTTTTAATAACTCCACCCACAAAGAAGAGAGTATGAGTATGTGTGTAAAAATTCATAACTTGAATTTTTTTTTAATACCTGTACAAAGCCTGGGCGGGCTGCTATAATCTATATCCATAAAACAAAGTCGTGTTAGTTACACCATCTATAACTTAAGAACGGATGGATTGATTTTTATGAAACTTTGTATGGAGTTATCTGGCACCTTAGATTAACATACAGGCTACTTTTTACCCGACTACTTAAAAGGAGAGTAATGGTTTTAGTAGTTGAATTTAATGGGGTGAAGTGGTAGTAACAATTTGCAGTGTCAGTAGTAACACGGAACTACCCGAAGCAAAGCGAGGGCGGGCCGCTAGTATTATATAAATCTGAATTCTAGACGTTCTTTTCCAGGAGGGATATCTGTGGCTCTGAAGGGGGGGGGGGGAAATACCCTTTTTTGTCATTGCAAACAAAATCCCAAATCTTCCGCGGGGAAACTCGTTGCTCCGGAAGGGGGGGGGATGTCCTAGGGCAATTAAAATATTAATATGCAATATGAGCTTGTTATTTAAATAATTCTTGGATTTTAAATATTTTTAAATACATTTAAATGAAATATTCTTCTTCAACATATCAGCTAAGTCAATGTTCTAGACATTTTTCTCCAGGAGGGATATATGTAGCTCCAGAGGGGGAGGTGCATTTTTTTTACCATTAAAAACATAAAATCTCAAATCTTCGGTGAAGGAACTCATTGCTCCGGTGGGAATATCCTAGAACAATTAAAATATTAATATGCAATATGAGCTTGTTATTTAAATAATGCTTAGAATTTAACTATTTTTAAATTTAATATTAAAAAAAAAAAAAAAACATTCTTCATCTGGTCAGCTAGTTTGGGTTCTAAAAGACAGATGATGAGTCACTGATAAGACAGCATAGAGTGTATGAATTCAAAACATTATATTTTGTCCCTTTAAAAATTGACGTCTTTTCATTGGTTAAAACATGCTAACATTCGATTAAACATCGATTCCCTTATTCTACAATCGTACGCGACGTCATCATTTGCGGAAGGTAAAAGATGTTTGGCAAGAATAGCGTCTTCGTATTCTTTCCCCTTCTCTTCCATAAACCCCCCCGTTTGCAGAACAGCTTTCATAAGTTTGCGGACGTTTGCTCTGAATACGCGCGTAGATTGGCCAAACCGGTCTATCCTAACGCCCATCGGAAAAACTTGTTTTTCCTAGGCCAAACCGGTCTGTCCTAACGCCCATCAGATAAACTAGTTTTTCCTAGGCCAAACCGGTTTATCCTAACGCCCATCGGATAGTTTTTCATAGGCCAAACCGGTCTGTCCTAACGCCCATCGGATAAACTAGTTTTACCTAGGCCAAACCGGTTTATCCTAACGCCCATCGGATAAACTAGTTTTTCCTAGGCCAAATTACTCTATCCTAAGGCCCATAGGACAAACTAGATTTTCTTAGGCCAAACTAGTTTGGCCTAACTCTTATAGGCTAAACTAGTTTAGACTGCTGTTTAATGGTCTGAACTAGTTTATCCTAGGCCAATTCAATTTGGCGGGATTTTAATGAATTCAATGACCGCCTCAACGCCAACATTCTTGTTTGTCCTAGGCTGATCTAGTTTATCCTAGGCCAATCTAGTTTTACGTGTTTTTAGCTCACGGGCATCAAAGCCAGAGAATTAATGGGCTCACTGGTACTGTATGTATGTATGCATGTATGTACGTATGTACGTACGTCTGTGCGCAACGCGATACCTCTTGATAGAAATAATGTATTTGACGTGTTTTTATCTCATCATGCTACCAAGGCCTGAGAACTAATGCGCCCGTAGGTTCTGTATCTATGTAAGTACGTAATGCGATAATCTTGATAGAAATACTCGATTCGCATCCAACTTTCAATGTAAATTTATTCTTATGAGCCTTTCTGATTAATTTTGGGGGGTAATTAGAGAAGAATGGGGGGGGGGAACGAGAGGCTGATTCACCCCTTCCCTTAATTCAAATAAATGGGTTTCCATGCATTTTAGCATATTTTATTCAAATTTTAGATATAGGTGCATTTACTTGAAGCGCCTCCATGATTAGTTGTGGGTGTACATTGTTTAAGCATAAAGGGAGGGAGAAATAGGGGTAACGTCGCATAATTTATGTAAAGGTTTTTTTCACGCAGAATTTATCAATTTTCTTCAATTTTAGAAATTAATTCATCCTGTAAAGCGCTTCCCTAATTATTTTGGGGGGTTAATTGAATAAGAACCCGCCTAATTATGGCAAATGATTTTTCATGCAGAATTAATCGATTTGCTGCAGATCTTGGATTTGTTTATTCTAATGAAGCGCTTTACTGATTAATTTTGGTGGTTCTTTGGTTAAATATAAGGGGGAAACTTACAATTTATTTCCTTCCTTAAATTAGATTAATTGGTTATAATATAGAATTATCCAGTTTGCTTAAAATTTTGGACATGAATTCATTTGATCAGGTGCTTCGTTAATTAATTTGGGTTTTTTCTTTTGGTTAAGTATAATGTGATAGTGGACATTTTATCGCTTTCCTTAAATTAGATAAATGGGTTTTTATGCAGATTTATCCGATTTGCCGTAAATTTTGAATATAGTTTTTTTCTTTATAAGGCAAATCCCTGAATTGTTTTGAGGTTTTAATGATTAAGTGTAAAGGGAGGAATAGGGGATTACCCTCCTTAAATCAGATGGTTTTTTGAGCAGAATTATTTGATTTGCTTCAAATTTTGGATAATTGTTTAATTATATAAAGCGTATCTGTGATTAGTTTTAAGGTTTCAATCATTAAGTATAATTGGGCTAAATGGTAAAAAGTAATCCAACTTACTTCATATTTCGAGGGTGTTATTCTTTAAAAAAATAAGACCATAATACACAATTAGTGTAAATAGCCTGTGAATGCAAAACCATCAATTTAACTGGGCAATATTATTTTTAATATTGATCCCAACTACTGCTCCATAGCTAACCTTGTGCAAAGTGTTTTTTTCATCTCCTTTATATAATGTATTTTATTCGAAGGGTTGTGGAATACTGTCAGAGGTTTGCACGGACCGGAATTTTGAGTTCCGGGCCCCGCCTTTCCCGAAGGAAAGTTATTTTGCCGTGACCCGGTGTAAAAATTAAAAATTCAGCACCAGCCCTGCCTATACAAAAATCAGTGAAAAGAGATTCAATCCGGCTCAATCTGGTCCTACTCAATTTCTTCAAAAATTGAGATTTTACTTAACATACAATTAGGATTCATTTAAAAATATTGCTTACATATTTATTGGATAAATTTACAATGTATTTTTAAATTACTATGCATTCACAGAATTGTAAATACACAGTGTATTATTGATTTTTAAGATTTTTAAACCTTTCAATATTCAAATAGGGATTCATTAAATTCATTAATGCAGTTTAGAACAAAAGAAAAAAAAGGAGAGATATAAACATCTTAACTATGGAATCTGTTCAATAAAAGTAGATTTGTGAATATGTTTCTCTGTCATTCCTTAAGGCTTTTCTTAAATCCAAAAGAGCTACATCCTAACACATTTAATAACTAATTTATTTTCGAAAATGTATAAGATTAACAGGCATTCTCATTCAGAAAATGTGTAATCGAATGGCGTTATCCATTTTTTTAATTAAACGATGTACCTTTGAGAAAATACTATTAAAGGTATAAGTTTTGAATCTTATTTCCGCTTACGACTTTACGGAAAAGAAAAACTTGACGCCGTGACAAGAATAGCTTATATGTCGACAGGTAATTAATTTCTCAAAAATAGAAAACGCTGTTCGATTCCAAATTATGTTCAGCTCCGATCTGGCTCGAATATGCAATAATAATAATAATAATAATAATTATTATTATTAATATGAATAATAATAATAAATTAAAAAAATAATTATAATAAATGCAAGTCTGATCTCAGTTGGCACGAGTCTGCAGAAAAAAAATAAAATAAGCAAACACCATGTCCAATGCATCATGTCTCTATGGTGGAGATGTTAAATTTCTGTATTGATGTTATAAGCAATGACTCTTTACACACATTTATACTTATTCTTGTGAAAGACATGTTTTTTACCGGCCAAACCCAATATCGAGCCAAATTAGATTAGACTAAGCCAAATCATTTTATCCTAACGCCAATTGGATAAACTAGTTTTTCTTACGCAAGAGGGTAATCCTTCATTATTTCCTTCATACTTAACCATTAAACCCCAAAACTATTCAGGGAATCTCTTTATCAGAAAGAATCTGTATCTAAAAAAGTTGAAACAAATTCATCAATTCTGCGTCAAAAAAATTTATCTAAATTATGCTGTGTTACCTACATTGCCCTTTCTTTTAGACTTAAACAATAAACATCCACAACTAATCACGTAGGCGCCTTGTCACAATGATAATATATCTAAAATTTTAAATGAAAACTGATAATTCTGCTTGATAAATCCATTTCTCTAAATTAACGGTGGGACATTAGCCTCCCGTTCACTCTTCTTTATTCTTAACCAATGAATTTCCAAAATTAATCAGAAAAGTACCTTATCAGAATGAACTTACATCCAAAATTTGAAGCAAATCGGATATCTTTATCAAGAATTATCGCGTTACGTACATACGTGCGCACATACGTGCGTACATACATGCGTACATACATGCATACATGCATATACAGAACCTGTGAGCCCATTATTTCTTTGGCTTTTACGCCCGTAAGCTAAAAATACGTAAAACTACATTGGCCTAGGAGAAACTAGATCAGCCTAGGACAAACAAGAATGTTGGTGTTGAAGCGGTCATTGAATTCAATAAAATCCCGCCAAATTGAATTGGCCTAGGATAAACTAGTTCAGACCAATAAACAGCAGTCTAAACTACTTTATCCTAAAAGAGTTAGGCCAATCTAGTTTGGCCTAGGAAAATTTAGTTTGTCCTATGGGGCTTAGAATAGACTAGTTTGGCCCAGGAAAAGCTAGTTTGTCCGGTGGGGGGTTAAGATGGACCGGTTTGGCCAAGGAAAAACTAGTTTATCCGATGGGCGTTAGGATAGACCAGTTTGGCCTAGGAAAAACTAGTTTATCCGATGGGCGTTAGGATAGATCGGTTTGGCCTAAGCCTATCTAGTTTGGCCTAAAATCGGGTTTGGCCTGTAATATACATATATGTTAGTACCTTGTGTTTATACTGTAATTCACCGTACCTTACAAAATTTTATCATTGACAGGTTTGGAGATCATTGTGAAAGCTAGTATTTATATTCTAAGATTTACCATGTATATTATTATCATACTTATTTAAATATTTTATTTGAAAATAGGTGCGCTTTTTTTCTGGGGGCCCTTTTTTCCGGGTGCGTTTTTTTCCGGTCCGCTTTTTTCCGTAATTTACATAAGTAGCTTAATTAGTATTTTTTTTTCATTCTGAGTATGCCCGGTATGGAAAACTTCCTTGTAAGTTGAATGTACTACATACAATTATGTCTTTGTCATTGAAAATGTATGTAAAATCATCAAAATAACGCAATTTTAATTTAAAACTTTTATACAGTACTATTAAAGCAGTTTACTCCTCAATAAAAAAAAGTTTGTTTTGAAAATTGAAACTCTGTGCTATTTTGAAAGATGATTTGAACATTATTATAAAACAAGAAAGCCAAATTTTACACTACAATATGTAAAAAGAGCGATTTTAAAAAGTATTTAAAAACATAGTATTAAAAAAAAATGTTATTTTAAATTCCTAAACATTAGCAGCTCTAGAGTGACTTAAATATTGCAATAAAATATAAGTAAAACATTAAAGTAATCAAAAAATCAGGTTGAAAAAAAAAACATGTTTTAAAAAAATAAATAAATAAAAAAGACCTTTTTTTTGTTTAAACCTGCTTTTTTTTGTAAACATTCTTTCTTATTCATATACGTGCGTATTTATTGATAAGAATAGACATTGTTGGATTGTAAATAGTGCAACTTCATTTTGAAATAATTTAAATTAAATAGTTACTGTAAATTTATGTAGAAAATCGATTTTTTTAAAATAATTTAAACAGTATTAACAAAAAGTCTTATGTTCAAAGAATAAACTGCCCCACAGTGATATATTGATACTCTGAAAATCTTTGTAAACAATCTTTTGTTTACTAATACTAAACATTTGGATGTAGTTTGTTATACAGTCACAGCAAAAATAAAATCTTGACATTTTCGATTTCAGACGTTTTGTTTAATATCTAGAAATATACACAAATAAGGACTCTGAAACTCCATATGTATGAACAAAGTAGTATAGGTCATATATTTTCGAAAAGATTTTTTCCCAAAATTCAATTGGGGACCTTCAACAAATTAAAAAAGAACGAATATATTATGAATATTCTTGTCAAAACTAATATAGCAAAAACTTCTAAACTGCTCATTATGATTAAGTGGCTTATTGGTAATAAACTGTGTTCATTTTTATGCGGACAGCATGTATACTCGTAGAAAAATTAAGGTTTTTATAAAAACAATCCCAAATTTTGCCAAGTTTTTTGCTTATAATTTGCAGAATTCTTAATAAAAACAATGTTATTTTCAAAAAATATGAGAAACAACATAGTACATTGTACCCTGTAATCAAATTTTTAAAATATTAATAATTGTATGAAAAATGAGCAGGTTTTCTAAATAAATTTTCACTGCGCATGCGTCAACCCTATAAAAAAAAAACTCATTTGCATTTTGTGTTAGCTAAATATAACTTTTCTTAAAGTTTCAAAATCAAAGCCTAAAAATTCTGAAAATTATCGTCGAAAGAATAAGATCAAAATCCGATATTCCCAAAATGAAACAAAAAAATGAGGGACTGTATCCATGTTCCATTGATTAGTGTCTACACAATACCGCACGTACAATATTTAGACACAGCTCCTCACCTTCTTACTTCATTTTGGGAATAATGGATTTTGATCTTATTAGACCGATGATAATTTTCAGAATTTTCAAGGTATGATTTTGAAACTTTTGAAACAAAATTTGCTCTATCATTTAGCTCACACAATATGCAAATGAAAGTTTTATAGATTTGATGCATGCGCAGAAAAAATATATTTAGTAAACCTGCTCATTTTTCGTACAATTATTAATATTTTTTAATTTTGATTACAGAGTAATATGTACAATGTTGTATCTCAAAAGAACATTTTCTGAAAAGAACATTGCTTTTCATTAAGAACTCTGCAAATTATAAGCAAAAAACTTGGCAAAATTTGGGATCGTTTTTATAAAAACCTTAATTTCTCTACGAGTATACATGCTATCCGTAAAAATGAAACAGTTTATTACTACAAGCTTCTTAATCATAATCTTCAGTTTGAACTCTTTTGCTACGTTAGTTTTGACAGGGTTATTCAAAAGATATTCGTTCTTTTTCAATTTGTTGACGGTCCTCTATTAGATTTTGGAAAAAATTTTCTCGAAAATATATGACCTGTACTATTTTGTTTCTACACCTGGAAATTCAGAGTCATTCCTCATGCATATTTCTTGATATTTGATAAAAAGTCTGAAATCGCAAATGTCAAGACTTTTTTTTGCTGTGACTGTACAGTCGTGTGTAAAAGTTTAAGATCAGCAGCAGGATTTTACTATTCTAACACAAGTATCATTAACGCCGAATATTACGCCGTTTTATCTCTGAATTGCTTCAGACTCGTTCTCCTAGGATGAAGAACTACCCCCGTCTCATCCGTCGCTATCCGATTTAAGAATTTAACCTTAGATGGTGCTGATTTTTAACATTTTTTAATGGGCAGGGGTATGTGAAGAGAAAACTGCTCCCAGGGCAAAGTTTCAATTTGGCGCCCACTTTCCAGCTTTTTCTTGTGACACGCCAAAAATGACGTTGGTAGCATAAATTTGGCACCCCTTAAATATCCACGCTCGGGGTGACTTCCCACTTTTGCACGTCGCTGATAATAGGTAAAAAAACCCACCATTTTCATTACAAAAAAGGCAGAAGTAACTGCCCCGCATAAAGTGACTTTTCTGAGCGTAAATAACTAAGAGGGTACATGTGAGCTAGACTCAAGCTGTTAGTAAATTTAATATTTTGGGAAAGTATACTGACCTGAAGAGTAGCGGTCGGCCATGAAAAACATTCTAATCATTTTGATCATGTGATCCGAAAGGAGGTAATGCGATCTTCAACAGCCTCCTGCAAGAAGATTAAACATTCGCTGGGATGTAAAGCGCACCGACTTTAGTTTGAGTACTATTTCAAGATATTTATATTTGACTAAAGATTTCGATTTATTATCCTAATATCTTTATGGGTGGTTTTAAACTTTTGCACACAATTGTAATATTATTTCCCACACTTATTCAAATAATAAGTCTCAAATATTTCTTCGGATTTTGTTTTTTGAGTGATAATTTGAAGTCAAGATTTTTGGTCACTAGATTCAGCAGATAACAGGGGGAAAAAGAATAAGTGCTAGTTATAGCATTTTAATAATAACAATATGAATACTATTTTATTCGATTCATATTTTGATATTAATTTTTCAAGATATCTTCTTAATTAAGAAAAAAATCTTTTACAGCTTGAGCAAAATTTTATAGATCATCATGTTATGTTATTAATTGCATTAAAAAATCTGCATTTAAAAAAATTAAAATATTTTATACTAAATAACTAAATTTTGAACATATGTAATCTGTTTTATTTTTGATCAGTTCACATATTTGAAGCTTTTTCTTTAGAATAATAGATATGTTTACCAACGAATACAGATTTTAATCCTAAACATAAAAAATCATCTAAACACACACTATTTGATGCTTATTGCTGAAATAAAGTGTTAAAAGTAGAAATTATTTATGTCCATTAATCTGAAACACGCAAATTATAAAGAAAAAAAACCAGAAAATGTCATTAAAATTCTTCTAAAAGCTCGTTTTTTTTTGTTTTTTTTTTTTTTGAAAAAAAATTTAGTGGGTTTAAATTGTGGATTAAATTATGGTTAAAACCGATTGTTTTAAACCATGCCAACCCTGTCAAAAAGTAATCTGCTTTGTATATTATGTACCAATAAACAACACTAAAATCAATGTAAAACTTATGACTTTGAAATATACTGAAATACTTCATACTTACAATAGTTAGGCTTATAAATTGTTTGTCTCCTTGTGCACAAACACAAATATGATTAGTTTAAAATGCAATCCGATATTTTAATTTTTATCCAGAGGTAGTCTGAGTAATAAAAAGTAAGAAAACACTGATGAAATAGGCATCCGGCATTTGCTTCGTCGATGAACTGTATATGTGTGGATAGTTATCCTCAAGACTGGCGCTTTATGCAGCGTTAGGTGCTTCCAAAGGCGATAGTTCTTCTAAAAACATCAGAGCAGTCGTTACACTTTTATCAGACTAAAACTTCCTTCCTCCATTTTTCTATTTATTCTTTTTGTTTTTCTCTATATCATGTAACCTCATCTGTGATGCAATGAAGTGTCCGGCGACATTACTCTTACTCATACTTTTTTAATATTTTTCAACACAGTTGCAGAATGTTTACGAGTTCGCGTTATCTGACTCCACGGAAGTGAACTGTTAAAAATTTTCAGCAAACTGACCAAACATTCGACCGTTTTTATAATTAAGAAAGAAAAAATCATGAGTCAAGCATTGAATATGAAGCACTTTCCAACATATTAAAAATATTATAATATTATTAATAATAAAATATTACGTCTCATTTCACCATGTGGAAATGTATAACGCATTTCAAAACTAAATTTCA
This sequence comes from Maratus speculifer, assembly GCA_964019185.1. Lineage (NCBI taxonomy): Eukaryota > Metazoa > Arthropoda > Arachnida > Araneae > Salticidae > Maratus > Maratus speculifer. Next base: position 373,669,870 of record OZ025289.1, read on the forward strand.
ATTGTTCCCATCTACAATCGGAAAATTATCCGAATATTTTAGCAGCCCTATGTACGATAGATATATTTGTATCCCTTAAGAAGATGCATTTGAAAGTTTAGTTCATTTAAGCAATACACAAATTTTAGTTGAAAATTCCCCTCCAGCAATTTTCTCTAATAAGGAGAATGGTATGGAAATACTTTTGTGCAGTCCTGTATATGAGATATAGAATTTATTATATAAAGAGGAATACAAAAAAAAAAAAAAAAAAAAAAAAAAAAAGATTAAATTTAAAAGTGCATATTGAATTTTAAAACATACTCTCCAGCAATTATTACGCAAACACAGTGTACCCCAGTAAATTATTAAAAAATGTCATGAGTGCTCTGTTTTAACGTGAATGTCGTGAAAATCTGTGATTTATATCCGTTTCAATACATTTGAAATTGCGTAATGCCATTAAAATATTCTCCAAACGATTTTTCCCCACATACTGTAATATAATCGAACTCTTTTGAGTTTTCCTGTAAATCATAGGTTCCCAACGGAGGCGGTATCGCCCCCCAAAGTGGGCTTTAGAGCCTTTCAGGGGGGCGGTAGCGAGTTTAGAGAAAAGTGGTGGAGGGGCGTTAGGATATTCAAGGGGGGCGGTCATGGCGTACTTGCCTATTTAGGAATTACTGTAATGAAAATAGTTGATCTCCTCTGCATTGCCTGGTCCGTGACAGAAACCTTAACTGTACTTTTAAATGGAAATCTAAAAAATCGAACCTAGACCTGAGGGGCGGGTGGATTGAATTTATTTTTCTAATGTCAAAAAATTGCCGTGGACACGTAGAAGGGCTAAAATCGCGGAAACAAAATCTTATAACATTATGCTAAAATCATTGTAGCTACAATTCTTTCATGAATGTCAAAATGTCCCAGCGGAACACCAAAAATCGGTATGACTTGCATTAAAAATCATTACGAATTTAAAAATTGTGGGATGCAAAATTCGCTATAATTAGCTGTCTAAAAATTTTGAAAAGAAATATTTTTTTATTTATCTGTATTTTAAAAAAATCTGAAGTATGGTGACAGATGCCTGAAAGTAGATTTTTAAAAATATCTTAATCGAAGAACAAATGCCAACAATACAATATTGAGTATTTGAAATATGGATCTAGACGCTCTCTTACAAACCAATCGTTATGTGTTTAATTTGCCAAAAAGTTTTTCCATATGAAGCCATGGAGTCTAGGAGGTTACAAGAGCATTTCAATAAATGCGTGCTGATAGGAAAGACAAAGATACCCCCTATTTTTATTTTATTCTATCTTTAGAAGAAAAAAGATTTGGATTCATGAAAATTTGCGAATTTAGGTTTTTGGCGGATTTACACGTTCTAGGGGTCAAAGATTCCAAAAAATATTTGTTTACAAAATATACAAAATATACAAAAAACTGAGCGAGCTGGATAAAGCAAAACTGAGCGACAGTTTTGCTTTGTCTAGCTCGCTGAGTTTTTGCACGGAAGAAGAATCTCGTTAGTAGATTCGAAACAGCTGTTTGCTCCGCTTTTCTTACTTTATTTGTGCATTTATAATCGTTGGTTTTCTATCTTTAAACATTTTTGCACAAAGGATTTATTTGCTATATTAATACAAAATATCTGTCTGTGAATCTGTGATTTTCTCTGTCTGTATGTGACATAAATTTTAAACGCTTCTCTGTCTCATCAACTAATGCATGGAATCCATTAAAATATTATATTAAGTTAGTCCCTGATATAAATCGATGCTGAATAGTTTTTGTTGCAAATCGCTCTACAGGTGGCGCTGTTATGCTGCCTTTTTCACGACTTTCGCTACAGCTTTACCTCAAGAACATCTGTACACGATTTCACCAAACTTCAGATTATGTTAGTCCTTGACTAACTAATAAATACTATTTACATTTTATTGAAATTTTCTCAACAGGTGGTGCTGCTATGCTGCCTTTTTCACGATTTCTGCAACAGCTCTAACTCAAGAGCTAACCCTCGGAGTTTCACCAAACTTCAGATTTGGTTAGCTGTTGAATTGATATTTAAACATTAATATACCGAGTTTATTTTTAGATCCTTTTTCAAGTGCAGATACAGCAGTATCATCATATTTGAATGAGGAAATCGCGGAACTCTCAACAAATGAGAACTAACAGTAAAATTCAGAAATGGATGCCAATAATTCTAAATTCATATAAGCCAATATAGCTCTATAACTAGACTGTGAGCAAGAGAACATACAAATTTTATTGCTTTTCCTTCATCAGATTACCTGAGAGTGAGTTCCGTGCAGTAGCTAATTTACCGTCTAAGAAAAGGAACAGATATCAGGAACAGATATCTTTGAAACTGACAAATTGTGACTGACATTAATGAAATTGGAATCCGACATAAACTATTTGTTAAAACTCCACCAGCGTATACTATTTCATTATTTTTTTAAATTTTTAATAAATCACTTTTTATTAGATTTGATGATCGTTTTAAATAACTTCTACTTTATGATTCTTAACAGACAGATAGACAGATAAAATATAGATATATGCAACAATATTTTAACATTTTGTATAATTAACTATTAAGAAAGAAGGAGGAGGCTTAGCCTTTTCTTACTCTTCTAAAGGGGGTGGTGTCCAGAAAAGATTGGAAATCTATGCTGTAAATGAAGCAATAATCTACATATTTTATATGCAATATCAAACATGCTTTGGTCATCCTAAATAAGCATTTGCATGAAAATACGAGTATATTTACCGGAGTTAGAGCGTGGACAGACGGACAGACAAACCGAAGGCATAAGCACTTTCCAACTTTGTTGGAAAGTGCTAAAAAAAGAAATGCAGACAATTCAATTTGTGTCCTATATTTTTCTAAGATAATCTTGAAATATTTTAGTAAAATGTAAAGAGAAATGACATGCTTTCGTCATATCAAACATGCTTTGGATATCCTAAATAAGCTTTCTCATTTGCATGAAAATCCGAGTATGTTCACGGAAGTTAGAGCTTTGACAGACGGACAGACAAACCGAAGGCATAAGCACTTTTCAAATTTGTTGGAAAGTTTGTTTCTAACACCTGTAAATATACTCGAATTGTCCTGAAATTTTTGTATGTTATTGACGTTAACCTTAGCACAAACCCTATGGAAAATGAAATTTCTACCAGGATTAGTTTATTTACAGGGAGAGTCAAAAATTTTCCATTACATTATGGCCTATGGGGAAAAAGTCGCTTCAAAGGCGTTTTAAAGATGTTACACCCTGTCAAACATATTAAAATGTACATGCATTTAAGCGATGCACTAAAATATGCATTCTATAAAATATGCGGTAAAAATATAGCTATTATTTCTTTACAGGGTCACACAAAATAATTCCATTAGATAATGGTAAAGGGGCGGGGAATAGTGTACGACATTTTAAAAATATATTAAACTATTTCATGTATAACAAAATTGATATATGTCACTGAGGCTTAATATAAATTATACGATACTGTCTTGCATAATATGAAGTACATTGCATTTACAGGGACACACAAAAGATTTCAAATAGTATATTCCTTCCGATGGACTGTATATGTTTCTGATGTTGGCTGATGGATGGATGTAATACATTTTAATCATGATATAAGCATTTAAGTTTCACTAAATCTTTGTACATTATAAGGACGTGTATAAATATTATAGTTGATATGCAGGGCTATCTAAAAGAGCTCACCAACGTTATTGAGTATGAGCGTAAATTACTTAAAGGTGGTTCTTAAATAAAGTATACATTTTTGCTGAACTGCATTCAATTTACAAAGAAATTTTTGCAGAATATAGATAAAAATATATACTGGGCCATGCAAAGAATTGTGTACATGGACAATTTATAACAATGTGATTTCAATTGTTTTAGTTTAAAAGGAATTTTAGTTTCTTACTGACGTGTAATAAAGGTACAGGGCTGAATAAAAATTTTCAAGTATGTTTCCCATTTATTAGTACAAATTGCTCAAAAAGAAATTTTAAGCATTTTTCTTGCTAAACAAAATTTTTCCATTTTATAATATGGATATCAAGTGACAGATCAAATACAGTGCTTTTCAATAGTATTGAAATACATATTTGGCTATATACCCTTATCTCCCTAATTAACGAATTTTTGTTAAAGATTTCATGAAGTGTTGGAAAGTGCTTCATAATCTACGCTTAACGCATGATTTTTCTTACTTGTTTTAGCTCTGCAGTAATTAATTTTTGTTTTAATATTTAAATTTATAATTTTTTTTCTTAATGCGAAAAATAAATTATAATAACATTATTTTTAAGTTTTTTTCAACAATTAAAATCTAGATTTAAACAGATCTCTATTAAAATAACACCTCTCGAAGCAAACAGTTTGTATTGGAACTGAATGTTGTCACTCTAAAGAGGTTTTATTGCACTTTTAATTATACTGCAAAAAAAAAGAATGAAAACAAATGATATCTATATGGTTTATTTTCGATGCTAGTGGAGTATACTAGAATATATTCGTGTCTATTAGTGTAAAAAATCATCATTTCAACTATACTGCTAAAAATTTTGCAGCAAACTCCCATCTTATAAAAATATGGTTATATATAACCTTAATTTATCTTTATCCAGACCAATTTGATTAATAATAGGCTCTAATTGATCATTAATAGTATCAGTCATTAATACTATGGACAAATGACTTATCAGTAAACTAGTTGTTGGGGTGTTCACCGTAATACTTACCCATCATGAATATGCATATGAAAATAAAAGATGTCTAAGCTATTTATAAAAGTCGTAGCAATTCCAAAACAAAATTTAAACGTATCTTTAAATATTTTTAACACATAGTGATGCTCTATTAATGAATTGCTGATGAACCAATTTCGACAAAGTACATGAAACGCCAAACTCCGATCCCCGGGCCACATTCTGAATTCAACACTCTGATTTTTGTTTGGAAAATCTGAGAACTATCAAGATGGTATAGTGTTAATATAAATACAATTAAACTGTAGATTAAAATTTTCAAATAATAAAAAAATGAGTAAAAAATAAAATTGTTATTTGATAAACAGATGACCTTGATCCACTTGCGTATCCTGATTTGTATGTATTACTAGTTAAAAGTACAATCAATATTTCAATGCTTCTCAATCAACACTTCTCAAAATAAAGAGTTGTTTTTTCAGAGGCAAATAATAATAATAATAAATACTTGGAAGATAGGTAAAGATAGTTTTTTGGAACACCTGGCATAATTAAAAAAATATTGTCTTTATTTAAGTAGAGTGCCGAGGGATGCTTTAACCTTATAACCCTTCCTTTATCTATGCCCCTGTAAATAATGTTTACTATCATTGTAGTTTTATCTTAGTGGTGTTATCTTAAAAATTGCACTATAAATTCGGGCAGTGTTCTTTCTAAATTTTCAGAATAAAATAATTAATAAAATAAATCAGCATTAAGTTAAAATATGAAAGACACTGCTCCCACAACGATACTCTCCCTCCACCCCCTCCCATAAAAAAACGCTTTTTTACAAGGGAATAATCAAAATACCTTTATTAGTGCGTCTAATAATTGTGTCAACCAGGGGAAAAAATAAAAAAAACATAATCTAGATTTAAAGAAATATAATCTTGTGTAAAGTCCAAAATATAATAAAATAAACTTATATCGGCAGATTTTATTTATTGCCTAGTTAAGAGGCTACTTGAATCAAGCGAAAAGAGACGTTCGCTAATGCTAATCCTATTAAAGAAATTCATAAAGATACTTTGGTTGTTACAATATATATATTTTTTCATTGAATAGCTGAAGTCGATCTGTATGCAAGCTGTTACTTTTTTGAATTTTTTGACTGCAGATTTTTTTTATAAGGATGCTTTCACTTTCAAAACCGGTTCCGAAAATTAAAGCATCCGCATTAAAAATAACTGCAAGCAAAATCGAAAACCAAAAAATGACACTTGTGCAAATTCATCTTACATATCCAATGAATCCCCCCTTCCCGCAAAAAATTAAAACATTGAAATACAACCGCGATATCTTTATAAATTTCTATTATATTATAGGATCAACAATGGTGAACGGATCTTTTCGCTTGACTGAAATAGTCTCTTAGGATTAATAAAAGCATTTTTTATTTTATTTTAGTATGCTTTTATGTTGAATGTTCCATTCTTAATGCATTGTATCTATAATTACTTTCTCTTTCTGATTATAAATTTATATACATACATCTTGCATGCTTTTATTCGTGTTATAACATACATGCTGTGAATTCTTGCACGTAACAAATATTTCGCACTGAATTTGGGCTGCAGTGATTTTCCATTTTCTGATGGATTTCTTTTTCTATAGAGCAAATATCTGTATTTAAAAGATACAGAAGAAAAATACCCAGTTTCAGAATTAATTAAGAAAAATAATCCACTGATTTAGAATTTTAGATTTAATAAAAGAATATTTCAGAAGTTTGTATATACGATTATGCTTGCTATATAGAAATTACTTTTATCATATTACTCTATGTCTATGTCTACACTGTAAAAAAAAAAAAAAAAAAAAAAAAAAAAAAAGTGTCGATTTACTAATAAAATTTTAGTTTCTCTCAATGATCCTTGCAATAACTAAAAAAACTTTTGCAATCTTACTCAGTTACAGGAAAATCTGTAAGAATTACTAGAAAAAAGCTAGTAACGAATAGAGTTAATAGTTTTATATTTTTAATAGCTATTACTAAAACCCACTTAGTCTGGCCATGATAGTCTAGTGGTCATAGCACCGAACTCCAGGCTGAAAGGCCTCGGGTTCGATGCTCGATACTACCAAGGACGCATCGAGTGTGTGCCGTGTAAGTACTTGTTAAATAAAGGGGGTATGAAAATCCTGCGGCAATGTTTGGTGCTGCCATCTATCGAGGCTTTGCCGAAAATCTTCCGCTGCAATATTCATTTATACAGTTAACAAAATAATCGTTTGTTTTATTTGCTAAAATTGCATTTGAAATAGCTACTAAGAATCTGTGAATTATGGTTACTAAATATATTTTTGGAACTCTTACTAAAATTTCCTTGGTGGCTCATACTAAAAAGTTTTAAGTTAGTTATACAAAACATTCTTTTGTTTAGTTTACAAAAGAAATGTTTGTTTCACTTGCGAAAAAAAGTTTGGAATGGATACTATTTGTACTGTGAGTAATGGTTACTGAAAAATTCTGTGGAATACAAATTTACTAAAAAAATTTTAGTAACCTCGTGAATTTTTTAAAAAGTGTATAGAAGATGTTATCAACCAGAAGTCTGTGGGCGCTATCGTGTCCTCAGATAATTTTTTTTGCGCCCATGAAGCTTCGATTTATATATATGTAAAAAAATATACTATTAATGGGAAATAGATAATTATCTTTGTGGAAAGAAATTGAATATTTTCCTTGAAATAAAATTTGCTTGAACAAAATACAGAAAGAGTGACTAACAGCTAACAACATTTTTTTCGTATTTTCTTTTTTTTTTATTAGTGGTTTCTATAGTTTGATAATTATTGTTATTATTTTTACTTGAATGTTCCATGAAAGCTACTTTCACCTTACATCTATACGTGTGTTTGTGTAATGTGTGACACTTATGTAATGTGTACACACCATTCATACATAAAAATGTGCTTATAAGCATAAGTGCGAAAAGCGATAAAGTGCGATCGCGAAGTTGGTTAGAAAAAATTAACGACAGTAGTAATTAATAGTAAATATAACCTGCCTTATACATACATAGTATATAGTAATAAAAGTAAAATCAAATGAAAATGTTGAAAAAAAATAATTCGTTATTTTCTCTAAGAATAAATCTGCTATTGCAAGATACTATATAGTTTCTAGTTAATAAATGATAGTTCATAATTACAAGTTACAGATCGAATCGATTAATAAGTAATTGTAAATTCTATTCTGTTAGATATCCAGTTGTTATCACCTTAGAAAAAAAATAGTATAATTTATTTTGAACATTGATTATTCTACTACGCAGAATGAATATCCAACTATTTAAAAATATTTCTTTTGTAATATTTTAAACGGGCATAATTATTTTAAAGAAATTCTAGACCTTATTTCGGTGTTTAACAGAATGAAAAAAATGTATTTTTCTTATTGAAAATATTTTCCGTACTTTACTGTACACATCATTCACTTTTTACTAATTCTTATCACAGTTTTCATTCTTGTAATATTTGAAGAACTAATGCGTTAATAAAACAAAACAATTCCCAACGATATTTTAAAAATTTCTATATCGACTATGGAAAATACTCTGTAAAAAATTTGCAACAATTCAAGTTTTGTCATTCAAGCATCCAGTCATTCAAGCTTTGGCCGTAATTTAACTCTATTCTGTACATAATATGGACAATAATGTGGTCAAAATGGAGTTTGATTATCTTTATGTAAACATTTTCACTGGAAATAGTTGAATGCCCAGACATTTTACTGCAATTTTTTAGCAGTGTAGACAAAATAAAAATTTAATGAAATTAAAAGGGAACCATACGGGAATCTTACATTTTCAAACAAAAAAAGAATTATCAAAATCGGTTCATATTTGAAGAATTTATGAGTGAACAAGAAATACATACAGGTGGAAATCATAAGCTCTTCTTTGAGGTCGGTTAATTATAAAATACGCTTTAAAAAAAAAAAAAAAAAAATACTGGTACTACTGTGGAATTCTTCTTCGTTCTTTCGAAATCATCATTAACTCAAAGACATGTAATAGAGTCTGACACCGTTTAAACTTTTAAAAAACTTATACTAACTGTTGAAATTATTTACAAAGGAAATATTTACGAAAATCTATTTACAATTTAAACAATCATAAACTCTAATTAATCAATTACATCTTATTCGGGAAGTCGTCTTAATCCGACATTCTTCTTTCAACACCAAACAAAAACATTCCATCAAACGTTATCTTCAGTTCAGTTCTCAAGTGTCGAGGCTTTCGTCTGGCTGCGTAGGAATTATCTCTGCTTCTTGAATCGTCTGCCTGGCTGAGAGCCTCCGTTTCAGAGTGGTTATATGAAGAACCTACAAGACACGCTGTAGGAGAAAGATCGCTCCTACACTACTCTATTATCCCGTCGACCAATTTCGTCAAATTATACAAATTGCTAAACTAATAGCTAAATTATACACTATATTGCCATTGATTATGGGACACTTGCGATTTTAGAAATTTTACTAAATATCTAGAAAAATACATGAGGAATCACCTCGAAACTCTTAGTGTATAAATATAATAGTATACGTCATACATCTCCGTGAAGATTTTTTTACCGAAACTCCATAGGGGACCGTCAACAGATTAAAAAAAAATGAATATCTTTTGAATAACCCTGTCAAAACTAATGTAGCAAAAGCGCTCAAACTCTAGATTATGATTGAATGCCTTATTGTAATACACTGTGTTCATTTTTATGCAAATAGCATGCATACTCGCAGAGTAATTAAGGTTTTTATAAAAATGGTCCCAAATTTTTCCAAGTTTTTTCCTTATAATTTTCAGAGTTCTTAATATAAAATAATATTTTTTTCAGAAAATATGACAAACAACATTGCACACAGTACCCTGTAATCAGAATTAAAAAATAATAAAAATTGTATGAAAAATGAGTAGGTTTACTAAATAATTTTTTATTGCGCATGCGCCAAACATATCAAAATTTCATTTGCATATTATGTTAGTTAAATGTATAGAGCAACTTTTGTAAAAGTCTCAAAATTATAGCTTGAAAATTCTGAAAGTAATCGTCTATAGAAAAAGGACAAAATCCGTTGTTTCCAAAATGAAGCAAAAAAATGAGGGATTTTATCCAGAAGTAGTCGTAACATCCCGTATTGTGTATTCTACATTGACACTAATCAATGAATATATGGATACAACCCCTCTTGTTTTTGCTTCATTTTGAGAATAACGGATTTTCGAATTATTCAATTGACGATTATTTTCAGAATTTTCAAGTTATGATTTTGTGACTTTCACAAAAGTTGCTTTATACATTTAGCTAACATAATATACAAATGAAATTTTCATATCGTTGACGCATGCGCAGTAAAAAATTATTTAGTAAACCAACTCATTTTGTATACAGTTTTCATTATTTTTTAATTCTGATTACAGGGTACTGTGTGCAATGTTGTTTGTCATATTTTCTGAAAAAAATATTATTTTATATTAAGACCTCTGAAAATTATAAGGAAAAAACTTGGAAAAATTTGGGACCATTTTTATAAAAACCTTAATTACTCTGCGAGTATGCATGCTATTTGCATAAAAATGAACACAGTGTATTATAATAAGGTATTCAATCATAATCTAGAGTTTGAGCGCTTTTGCTACATTAGTTTTGACAGGGTTATTCAAAAGATATTCATTCTTTTTTAATTTGTTGACGGTCCCCTATGGAGTTTCGGTAAAAAATCTTCACGGAGATGTATGATGTATACTATTATATTTATACACTAAGAGTTTCGAGATGATTCCTCATGTATTTTTCTAGATATTTAGTAAATTGTCTAAAATCGCAAGTGTCCAATAATCAATGGCAATTACGGTTGCAACAATGAAAGATGATTTGTGACAAATCATTATTTTTTTTATCAAATCCATATTTTTTCATTAAAAAATTCTAATCATCAGAATTTAATGAAATTAAAATGGGACCACATGGAAAAATTTATTTATTTATCGTACACACACATCTGACATGTGTGCTCGGCATGAAAGCCTCGGATTACCTGAAAAATGAACGCTTCTAATTGGATGACTGCTTCAAAAAGAATTAGAACTTTAATGTTTTTATTTTTAAAAAGTTCTAATCGCAAGAATTTGATAAAATTGAAATGGAACCATGCGGGCATCTTACATTTTCAAAGAAAAAAAGAATTATCAAAATCGGTTCATATTTAGGGAATTTTTAAGTGAACAAGAAATACATACATTGCGAAATCATAACCTTCTCCTTGAAGTCGGTTAAAAGAAAATTAAGAAATTCCAGCTTCTGTCAGTTATTGATACAGTGCGAGCTTTCCGGCATTATAACTGAAAATTGCTTTTAAAATTTCTTCAAAGTTTTTTTTTTTTTTAAATCATCTAACAAGGAAGGTCTCCATACGGACATATTCCAAAAAATCTAAAAAAAAAAAAAAAAAAAAAAAAAAAAAAGCAGAATGTTCTTCTTATCAGCATATGTACGTTTATAAAAACAATTCCGGCTGGACCTCCGTATATCGTAAATAGTAAAAATTTGGTAATTTGGGGATTTTTCATTGGTTGGCGATAGAATGCAATTTCATAAAATACTTTTTTACGTCAAATACACTTTAAGGAAAAAAAAGTTTATCGTTGAACTTGTTTAGTTAAATTTAATATAAATAACTTTAGTTTTGACAGTTTTAGTTTTAATTTATAATATTGTTGTATGAATGTTTATATGAACAATGAATTTTTTTATACATGAAAACATTTTTTTTAGTAATAAATAACATACAATACATCTTCTATTCTTCTATTTCTTACAAAAAAAAAAAAAAAAAAAAAAAAAAAAATCTCAATAGTATGCGACAGCACTGAAGAATTCTCCATAGCATTATTACTTGTATTAATTGTATACGTAAATTATATTATATATGTAGCAGTTCTATATGTAATACAAGATATATATGTATATACTACATTAAACTCTCTCATTGTTTATGTTTAATTTCGTTAAATACCATTTACACGCATTCTAAAAATCCAACTGTTTTCAGTTGCATTAAAATAGTTTGCTTTTGGCGAGGAAAAGTGAAATTCTCCAAATCGCGTGAAGTTTTTGTCTTTTCATGCCAAGTATTTCAAAGTATTTTATTTTTTTACAGATTTTCTAGTATGATTCCGCCGTTAATTTTGACTAATCTTTTATTACATAGATAGAAAGTTTAATTAGCATTTTTTTTTCAAAAATTTCTGAGAATGCCCAGTATGGAAACCCTCCTTGTAAGTCAATTTTTGAATAAAAAAAATTTCAACGTTTTCTTGATCTCTTCTTCGACCGTCTCCATACCAAATGTGCACTATTAAAAAGTTCTGTAAAAATACAAGAAAAAAAAGTGAAACTCTCTGTAAATTTACACTAATTCTCAGTTAAATGCATTCGATTGAGTTTCTCGGTCTTCATTTTACAGACATTTCCATTATATTATATCTAATATTCTGTAGGGATTTCCATGTCTTTATTAGAAATTTTTATCTTTGTTAAAATTTATTCAAAACACACATTTAAAAAATATATTTTGCAATTTTATTAGAAACATTATAGAAAAAAAATTAGGTTTTCTTAGAAAGCGAAAAATCATTTCTTCAGAATTAGTGGGGATTTTGTCGGCAGTCACTTTTCAATTTTCCCTTCACCGTATACCAAATGCTTAGAATTATCAAACGTAAATAGTATAGCATAATTTTAAAAATGTTACTATTATTACAATGCTATTATTATTGTTTCATTGGTAAATGCCCTATAAAAATATCGCAATCTTCTAAAAACACAAAATGAGTAAAATAATGAAAACATAAAAAATTATTTTTAAATAATACATTATGTTTTTCTGTTTATTTTTATTCTATTTCTTACAAAAAAAAAAAAAAAAAATCTCAATAGTATGCGACAGCACTGAAGAATTCTCTATAGCATTATTACTCTAAAAATGATTTAGATAAAAAAAAAAAAAAAAAAAAAAAAAAAAAAAAAAAAAAAAAAATCCATTGAATCTTTTTTATTTGTTACATAAACTAATTTAAAAAATAAAATTAATTAAAAGATAATAGATTTATGTATCGGTCTAAAATAAATTGAAATAAACATTTTAGGAATTTCCTAACGAATTTATTTAAAGCGAAATCTTTGAAAATCACGATGGAATTTTCCCTGCTGAATCATAAATCACATACTTTGTACACAAGCAATGTCTTCTACAGCTCAGTCAGTAAGGTATCCTTCAACTTTTTCGAAACTGGTAGACGGTAGGTGCAGAGTTCGAACCCATCCGCGGCCGTCGGCCTAATCGTTCAGAATTTTCCGTGGTTTTCGAATCTTGGACTTCCGTATGTAAATACGGGTTAGCTTTCCTTAGAAAACCCCCCACGGCTCCCTTAGGGCCGATATTCCTCGTACTGATAATTGGCCGTCATAAACACAAACAAACCTTCAACTGTCAAGAGGTCACGGGTTCAATCCCAAGGACGGATTAAAGCAATTTGTACATAAATTACATGAAACAGCAGTTTTAATTTACTCGGAACATTAAAATTCTTTGTAGCTCACTGAAGATTGAATGATTCGCTAATTTGAAAACTAAATTAACTTATTATCATTTAGAATAAATTTTTAGAGTCATGTGTATTTTTAACGACGTTAATTTACAGAGTCTATTGTAGATTTATCGAATAATTTCTTTGTTATTTAAAAGAATTTCTGCATTGAAAAAAAAAAAAAAAAAATCCGTTAAATTATGGCAAAAACTGATGGCGGCAATGTTGCCAGCTTAAAAATTACAGTAAAATAAGATGTAATAATAAAAAAATTTAATTATGAATTCGTATGGATTGTAGATTTTCTGTAATTTCATAGAAATGTTTTTAACAGTGTGGTGAAAATGTTTGTAACCGCACGAATTTGCAAGAATTCTTTATACCCATACACTCAGGAAACAAAACTTCACTATCTAGATTGAAAGAATATCATTTTGGTTTCGCTTATCATGTCGGTTCATAATTTCATTGTTACGATAACGTACTACATATACATAATTTCAAAAACAGATTAAAAGGCTTGCAACATTTGGTGGGAGTTTCGTTCTCAAAAGACAACCTATCAAAGGAACTATTCAAACCTATCTGTAGACTCATCATACAACAGTTCACATATTAAGCTTACGAGATTCTCAAACAGGTATTTCGATAGTCAATTATTCGGTTTGAGTATTTGATCTGTGTTTCATAGTTTTATAATATTTATTACATTATTTTTTAATACAGATTTTAGCATTGAATATATTGTGGATATCTTTTTTTAATTGTATATTCTCCATGAATAAGTAGCTGTAGGCAAAATATTGCAATTTGTTATGGTAAAATTCATATATGTGAAATATAACTTTTGTATTCATTATGATATTTCATTGTATCCTGAAATTTTTAATGCAAATTGTTACTGCAATTATTGTTTATTCATATTTCCGAAATAATATCAAGAGATGGAAAAATAAAAATTCCACATATAATAACAATAGATTCATAAATAGGTACTTTGGGAATTAACTCCAAAAACATCTATATAAGTATGATGTGAGCAGTGGGTTCAAATTTTCTTTAAACTCTTCTGAATGAGCAACGTGTTAACGAAGTGAACAAATCTCTTAATTATCAGCATTTATTTAAACATCATTACTTCCGAAAAGTATTTTTTTTTAGCTATTTAATCCTTTAAATTAGGTAAAATGTTTTATTCGAAATCAATGCTGCTTAGAAATTAAAAGAATTATAGGGTGCGCTCTTAACCCCCTGAATGCCCTGCAAAAGAGCAAAATTGTAATGTTGTTTTCTCTGTAATTTATTAAAAATATTAAAAAAAGATGTTTTTTCCAACCTGCTAGAAAATATGTTATTACATATAGTTGTATAATCTTTAAGAGTATTAATCCTAATTTAATTTTTAAAAACTGGGTTGTATTTGTAGAATTATATTAATTTAAATATTGCTTATGTTGCAGTGAAACCTGCAGCTTAGTGTGCGAAAAAATCCGGTTGCGGCAGACAGGAGGAAATGTTCTTCATTAGCTTTTTGATTTTTTAGGTAAATTTCCTCAACAAAAACGATTTTGTTTACTCATCATTGGTATCTTATATTTAAGACAAAAGACAATCGATAATGGAAACACATTTATTTTTTTTATATTATGTTATGAATCAGTTGTATAGCAAATATGTTTTTTATGCTCACATTTATTATCTTTAATGAAGACGCTAATTTGAGCCATATATCTACGAATAAAAAAAGTAGTTTATCCATCATTTTTATTGCAATTATAAGAAAAATATCTTAATCTATGATCTTCTTTGCTAAATGAATACAATAAATCTTCATAAAAGGCAAAGAGGATTCCTTTCTACAAAACACAAGTATAACTAATCCCGCACTTTTTTTTTTTCTAAATCATTTTCATTAGGAAATGGTGATAATTTTAAACCTTAGCTCACAAAGTGGGAGATCACCCTATAAAATTATTCATTATTAAAAAGAAATTACTTAGCCTACATAACAATTTATTTGCAAATATATTATTCCAGTTATAACACGTTAAGGGTTCAGAAGTAAACAAAAGTTGAACACACTGAATATCTTTAGTTTTTATTTAAAATAATTATTAATCCGGATAATCGAGGTTACTGATATTAAAAAGGCTTTTTCCATTATTAAATACTAAGTACACACGAAATTTCAAGCCTCGATCTCAATGTTTTCGAGAGATAACACGTTTACAGACAGACAAATGGACGGCAATCCCCCCCCTCCCCCCCCTAAAAATATGTTTTTCCTAATCTCTAGCGCCTTAAACGTGCAAATCCATTAAATTTTTTTTTCGATTTTCAAAACGATTGCAAGATTTACCCTATACCATGTATGATGGGTAAGTAAATATTTGTGAACCTCATTTATTTTATACTATTGTTTCGTTATTCAAGAGAGCATCTCTTCCAAATTTTAAGAAGCTTAATGTATGCTGAATCATAGCATATTCTTTATAGTGAAAAGATCTCTATTGATTCTCGGAAAATGGATGGCAAATAAAATTGTGATAGATAAATTATGCTACTACTTTTTAAATTAATTGTAAAGTTTCTTTGTTATACAGTCTGGCCAAAGCGAATAAATCATTCAACAACTTTTAAAATTAATCTGTAGAGTTTTTTTTAAATTCTGGCCAAAGCTATAGTTTTCTTGTTGTATTTGATATCGGCTATATGTTCCTTGATCCTAAGTTTTAAATTTCTTGCTTGTCAGTCCTATATAAAATTGTACTGTTCCGTCTTCGTTAGTAAAATGTATTTCATTTATACCCCTGATAATTGATTTGGTTCTTTGAATCTACTTTCGTACATACTAAGTTTTTAAATGTTACTAATTTTATTAATTAAGAAATTTATTCCAGAACCTTCCTTAGGGCGGCTGGTCACTCAGAGGCCGAATTCCCATCCATAATGTTAAGTCTATGGGCGTTCGATGCATTCTTATAATCAAAATATCTCTTCGGGAAATAAATACTTTAAACTTCTTTTTTCAGTTCTCTTCTTAAGGGTGTTCTTAAATCAAAAAAGGCAACTTTGTGACACATGCTTTAATTTGTTTTTGTTCGGAAATGCATGAAAATAGCAGGTGTTGTTATTCAGAAACTGTCTAACTGGACTCAATTTTCTGTTTTTTAAAGAACACAATAGATCTTTCATAACAAGTTTTCAAAGTTGACGTTTTTGAGCACATTTCGCGACGAAAGCAGAAAAACCGGTCGAAAAGCAGGAGAAAAAAGGGTGTTCATGTGATCGAAATAGCTTAGGACTGGATAGGTAATTTAATTATCATAAAATGGAAAACTAAGTTCGATTCGAAATCGCTTCCATATTCAGGCATTCCAATTTTATATCTTTCTGTTAAAAATGAATTTGTATATGTGTCAAAACATTTTGTGCTTGTTGAGCGGAGCAGTTGAGGACACCCTTAAAGGATGTAAATTTCAAAATATTTCTAAAATCTGTGCACAATTTTATATGAAGTGTTAAAATTTTATTTCCAGTTCGTCAGTTTTTAAAACATAAAATATTAAATTGAGCATAAATAGAAGCAATATTTTGACAACAAAGAAAAAAAAGTAACATCTTTTAAGAAGAAAATACTGAAAAAAGAAGTTAACAATTTTAAGGGGTCTTGTACCTTTTAAACGCGAGGAAATTTACCGAAAAAAAGTTTGATATAATCTATCTTCAAAACATTTTCGTGTATAAACATGCAATTTCGAACATTGATTAAACAGAGCATTGTTTTATAATATGCATTAGAAATTGATTAGGTTGTACAAAATTTGTCTATTGTTGAAATTATAAGAGTTCTTTTTTTTTAATCTGCAAGTCACCGCGCGCACGATATCTTCAGAATGTATGTTTGAATTGTTACGAAATTTGATGTACATAAGGAACAAATATGTGTATTTAAAATAATTTACTTTTAAGTATTTATGATGATAATATTTTTAGTCATGACTATTTTTATTCATTAAAAAATGTAAAATATAGATTTTGTTTACAAAAATATTTTTTCTACGTATTTAATGAAATAGTTTTGACGTAAGAGCAGATGATTTTGAAAATACTATGCTTATTGTATGCATCAAATTTTATAATAATCCATACATACCGGGTGTCCAGTAAATGACTGACCCATTTTGAATGTAAATAACAAAAAAAAAGAAAAAAAAAAAAAAAAAAAAAAAAAACTGTTTGAGATAAAAATGCGTGGCTTTCTGTATTGTTATTAGAATATAAATAAATTTTAAAATATGCACTTTGTTAATGTAATATAATAATACTTAAAATAATATCTCAGTCTCAAGACTGAGGAGGTGAAGTATAATACAGATGGTTCAGTCATAAATATTATTTTAAATCACTTTCCAACCAACGTGGAAAACAAATTTGTGTCTTTCCAAAACATATTTGTGTAAAAAAAAAAAAAAAAAAAAAAAAAAAAAAAAAAAAAAAAAAACACGGGATATTTTGTAACGGCAAACTCACGCTGGGTGTCGTTTGTAACGTTATATGCAGACATACTCAGTAGTTTAGGTTAAAACAACAAAGTTTATTCAAGTGATAATGGCCGAAAATGAAGTGGAGCAAGTCTAAAATTTTACACACTGAGAACACTATGAACAGCTAAAATCATACTCACAGGCCCCGATCTACACTGGTGTCCAAAAGTTAAGCATAATTGGTAATTAAGTAATTATTTTTAAGTAATGAAAAAAATATGAATCGGAATGTGCTGAAACTCCAGGTGTGTAAACAAAATAGTACGCGTCACATATTTTCGTGAAGAGTTTTCCCCGAAATCGAACAGGGGACCGTCAACAAATTGAAAAAGAACGAAGATCTTTTGGATAACCCTGTCAAAACTAATGTAGCAAAAGCGTTCAAACTGCACATTATGATTAATTGACTTATTGTAATGTACTGTGTTAATTTTTACAAGGATAGCATGTATACTCGTAGAGAAATTAAGGTTTTTATAAAAACAGTCCTAAATTTTTCCAAGTTTTTTGCTTATAATTTGCAGAGTTCTTATTATAAAATAATGTTCTTTTCTGAAAATATGACAAACATCATTGTACACAATACCCTGTCATCAGAATTTAAAAATAATAAAAATTGTATGAAAAATGAGTATATTTAGTAAATAATTTTTCATTGCGCATGCGTCAACGATATCAAAATGTCATTTGCATACTGTGTTAGCTAAATGTATAGAGCAACTTCTGTAAAAGTTTCAAAAACATAGCTTGAAAATTCTGAAAATGGGAGTCTATAGAATCAACTCAAAATCCTTTATTCCCTAAATGAAGCAAAAAGATGAGGGGCTGTATACATATTCCATTGTTTAGTGCCTACACAGTATTGCACGTACAGCTATATTTAGGTAAAACCCCTGATTTTTTTGCTTCCTTTAGGAATAGCGGATTTTGAGTTGATTCTGTAGGCTCCCATTTTCAGAATTTTCAAGCTATGTTTTTGAATCTTTTGCAGAAGTTGCTCTATACATTTAGCTAACACAATATGCAAATGACATTTTGATATCGTTGACGCATGCGCAATGAAAAATTATTTACTAAACATACTCATTTTTCATACAATTTTTATTATTTTTAAATTCTGATGACAGGGTATTGTGTACAATGATGTTTGTCATATTTTCAGAAAATAATCTTATTTTATAATAAGAACTCTGCAAATTATAAGCAAAAAACTTGGAAAAATTTAGGACTGTTTTTATAAAAACCTTAATTTCTCTACGAGTATACATGCTATCCTTGTAAAAATTAACACAGTACATTACAATAAGCCAATTAATCATAATGTGCAGTTTGAACGCTTTTGCTACATTAGTTTTGACAGGGTTATCCAAAAGATCTTCGTTCTTTTTCAATTTGTTGACGGTCCCCTGTTCGATTTCGGGGAAAACTCTTCACGAAAATATGTGACGGGTACTATTTTGTTTACACACCTGGAGTTTCAGCACATTCCAATTCATATTTCTTTCATTACTTAAAAATAACTACTTAATTACCAATTATGCTTAACTTTTGGACACCAGTGTAGCTCAGTCGTGGCACCGCCTAACACTTGACACTGTCTCCTGGCTGAGCTGCTGAACAAAGTTTAGTTAAACAGCCCGTGGCTGTGGATAATTCTTTATTTCATCAATAATTAAAATGGAACTACTATTAAACTTTCTTACCACGGCCGACTCTTAAATCCACTATCCAAACTCCTTTCCACTTTACTGGAGGCCGCTGCTACTTTCTATTCGTCAGCACTTCGCTAAACAATCATCCACTTCGTTGTCTAATGGCAGAGGTCCGCACTCGCTGGCTGCTGGCTAATGCCAGAGACACACACACACCCAAACTCACCCCCAAGCTTTTATATGCTGCAAACTGAGATACTTCACATTAACATATTACTAATAACCGCGAGCTAACTGCGGAATTCGAAAGAGCACACACACTCTAGAAAGTTAAAGTAAAAGAGAGGATAGATGTCGCTTTTACGCCTACAAAATGTTAAATTATTGACGTCACGATCTCAGAAACACTAGAGTGCCTTTATGACAAAAGGTCACTCCCTCACAACCCCCCCTCGGATTCCGCAGAGAAAAAGGGCTGGGCCAAATGCATGCCCAGAACTTTTTCTTGTTATAAATTTCGAGCCGTAATAAAACACAGTGATGGGTGAAATTTAGCGCCGATACATAACTTTTAAAATATTAACTTTAACCCATCACAACCAAAAAAAAAAAAAAACTCAGTTTGCCTCAAATATTCACATATTCAATCCAATCATTCTTCCATCTTACAAATAGCCTCCGTAAAACTTCCAAAAACTCGTAAAATTTTCAAAACTAATTACTTCTTTCAAAACAGCCCACTCCACTGGGAGTGCTAAAATTTCTCAAAATACTAAACTTCCGAAATTTTCCTCAATATTGCAATACAACTATAACTTTACCAAAAATTTCTCCACAACTTTTAATATACTAGAATTCGCACCAAGTCCAAAAAACCCAATGCGCAAAAATTTTCCTCATCCAAATTCCGACTTCATCTAGAATTACAATTACTACATACTAAAATAACTCTGCTACAACGTAATACCTACAAACCCATTAGCCAATGAACTAACTCCCAAAATTCTTCAGAACTTAACTCCACTTTAACAATAATTGGGGCACATACGTACAGCGGCATATCGCTGTGCTTATGTAACAATAAAAAAATATCAAAAATTTACAAAATGACGTCATCATGCTCTTCATCTGTATTAACTAAAAGAAAAATAGCAGAATCAATACATAACACAGGTATACTTCTCTGCAAGAAAATCACATTAACATTCAATTTTTAATACAATACAATTTCAAATTCAAACGCGGCTTAAAACTTCGCAACTTGCGGAAACCATTCCCAACTAAAGTACAAAACGCAACTCATAAAACACGAACGATAAGAAGAAAGTTAATTCATTAAATGTTAGTATAAGAGATAGAAACGCGTGTCAAGGACTTCTTGACCGCAAAACACGTGCGCGTCTGAACCGCGGCGCGTGTACAAAATAACCCAAATTACTATCTGTACTTTCTGAAAATTTAAACATACATTAACATACATTTTATAACACATGAACAATATAACAATATAGTAACATTTTTAACAAACAACACAACAATTTAACAATAGATCCAGAATTTTTAAAAGCAGTTAAGACCAAAATCTCAAACATACATAAAACTAACAATTTTGCAAACAAATTTTGAACACAATTAAGCACTAATCGTGAGTCCGTCAAAAAATTCCAAAAATGGCCAAAAGTACCAAACAGTCTTTCTGCTTTCTATTCCTTCACATTGCTACCACATATATGCACTCTAATAGAAATTTAATAAAGAACATTATCACCCAATCATAGAGATGATTCGCTGCTGGCAGGCTTCATACTACAGGATGGCTTTCTCCTCCTGTCCCAGAAACCTTGTACAAAGGATCTTTCGTCATCAGAACTGTACGGTGACGCCACAGTTGACTGTCGTGCCTGCAGCCTGGTTCGGAATGGATGCCGCGGGATACTTGTAGGTTCCGCTCGACGACTCTGCTCTGGCCGGTTTGCTGGGGTCACTCCATGGCGAGATTCACACTGTTGATGCCGGTAATCTGAGCGTTGTCTCCTCTTTCTAGATGCACCCGAAGTTACTGAAGATCCTAGACCACGTTTCTTTCCAGACCTACGCTGTTTCTTATTGGGCAAAAATTCCGACTTTAAAGTCCTTTTAACAGTTTGTTGAGTGTCCATACGAAATCTTTTCCGGGGATTAATCACTGAAGATGGTGAACTATTAGATATTGTATGTTTGCGAGGTTGCTGTTTAATAGGTGGAGGAACTGGACAGTTTATAATTTTTTGTCTTTTATGGCACACAGAGTCCGATGTATTTGACACAATTCTCTTATTTTTATTATCATACTTTGCTCTCGGATTGCTAGGCTTTCGACTTTCAAGAACAGTTTTTGGAGCTGTTTGACCAAATTTTCTTCTTGAATATTGATGAAAAGAATTAGATGAAGAAGTGCTGGACTCGGGACACTCATTGGATCGGGAATTTCGCGAAACACCACTCGACACATGAGAACCTTCACTACCATTTTCTCTAAACTTATAAACTCTAACCTGATCCAAATTAACCGTCATTCTTTCACCATTGACATCCACAACCAAATTATTATTTCGAACTTCTAAAACCTCGAACGGACCTACAAACTTCGGACCAAACTTAGCTACTCTCTTTTGACGACTTGAACTTAACCAATGCTTTTCTATTAACACAAAATCTCCAACTTTCACTTCTAACTCCCTCCTACGCATATTATAATACTGAGCTTGCTTTTCTTGCGCTTTTCCCATTTGAACCTGAGCTTCCTTAACCAACCTCTCAATATCCTGACACATGTACTGACTTTCCGCATCCGACACCATAACTAACCTTTGGAATGGAGTAATGACTTTTCTACCCAAAAACAATTCAGCAGGCGTTTTCCCCGTTGACTCGTGAACTGCTGTACGAAGTGCGTACGCAAAATGCTGAAGAAACTGGTCCCAATTTGCGTGATGAGAACCAACATATGAAGAAATCATTTGAATTAATGTACGATTTACACGTTCAGCCATATTAGACTGAGGTCGATACGGAACAGTAAAAGAATGATCGATCTCCAGCTTCTCACACAGGGCCTTAAATATATCAGAAATAAAACAAGGGCCATGATCGCTCACTACCCTAATTGGTGCACCATATTTAGAAATATAATTATCGAAAAATGCATCGGCAACTGCAGGTGCAGAAGCCTTCCTGAGGGGGACTAACTCTACCCATTTACTGAAATAATCAACTATAACTAGCACAAATCTATATCTTTTAGGATTAGACAATGGATAAGGACCGATTAAATCTACACCTACACATTCATTAGGAAAATTTACTTTAATAGGAATTAATTTGCCAGCTGGACTTACATTTTTATAATTATAACGTTGGCATGTGCTACAGCTGGAGACATAAGCGCGCACTGCTTCCCGCATTTTAGGGAAGTAGCAGGATTCACAAATTCGAGCATAAGTTTTCCTGATTCCTAAGTGATCTGCTAATGGATTATCATGAAATTCTTTCAAGATGGCCTTACGAAGACTAGCCGGAATAAAAACTCTTAATTCTCCACGTGAATTTACAATTTTAGAATAAAAAAGAAGACCATCGATAAGCTTAAAAGATTGGGACCATTTCTCAAACATAGGCACATCTGCGCTCGGGACATCATCAGGATTTTCCAAGTAACGATACAAACTACCAAACTCTTCATCTTGCTTCTGTTCTCTTATCAACTGCTCTCGCGACCTTAACACCAATGAAGACAATGCACAACACTTAACTTCCTCCGTGACCTCTAAACCACCATGCGGGTTTCGTGACAGAGCGTCCGCTACCGCATTCTCCTTGCCAGCCCTATGTTCTATAACCACATTATACTCTGCTAACTTCAAACACCATCTGACCATACGAGACGACAAACCCTTTCCATTAGTTAACTTTGTCAAAGCTGAATGATCCGTAATGACTTTAACCGGTATATTAGTGAAAAAACAACGAAATTTATTCAAAGCCCAAATTACTGCAAGACACTCCCTTTCCGTAATCGAATAGCTCCTTTCCGCTGCATTTAAAATTCTTGACGCAAAAGCTATAGGTCGACCTTTCTGTGCTAACATCGCTCCAACCCCCACTGCACTCGCATCGCAATACACTTCGAACTGAGACGAATAATCGGGGTGAGCCAAAACAGGAGGGGAAACTACTGCCTCTTTTAACAATTCAAACGATCTCTGAGCCGCTGACGACCATACAAACTTCACCCTCTTCCTTTTTAAATTATACAACGGTTCACATAACTCCGAAAAACGTGGAATGAACTTGGCAAACCAAGCCACCATCCCTAAAAACGTCGCCACTTCCTTACTATTTTTGGGGGGACTCATTGACGTAATTGCCTCAATTTTCTCATTATCTATATTAATACCATCACGCGTAATTTTAACTCCTAAATACTTTATCTCTTTTCTCAAAAATTTACATTTTTCTAACTTAACTGTTAACCCAGCATCTCTTAACAACGTAAATACTTTCCTCAACAATCTTAAATGCTCTTCAAAAGTAGCTGCCATTATAATTATGTCGTCCAGGTAGACCAAGACACCCTTACCAAGCAAAGGTTTAAGGATATTATTCATGGCCTTCTGGAACGTTGCCGGCGCTCCCGATAAACCAAAACTCATTCTCTTAAAAGCAAAACAACCGTCCCGAGTAATAAACGCAGTCTTAGGTATGTCCTCCGGCTTCATTGCAATCTGAAAATAACCCGACGTAAGATCTAACGTTGACATATAATTCGTACTCGTTATATTAGCCAAAATGTCGTCGATTACTGGAATAGGATACTGAGGGTATTGCGTTATCGCATTTAACTTTCTATAATCTACTGCAAACCTATATGCCTCTGGATTATCTAAACTTTTCCCATTATTTTTACGACATAACACTACTGGAGATGCAAAAGGCGACTCAATTGGCATTATAATATCGTCCGCTAACATTTTTTGAATATGATAATCAATTATACCTTGTTTAACTTTATCATAACGATATGGTTTACTAGCAACAGGTGCTTTCAAACCAGTATCAATCTCATGCCACGCAACATGCGTTAAACCCGGTTTATCAGAAAAAACCTCTCCAAATTCATTCAAAAACTTATTAAATTCCCCCCTTTCCATTTCACTTAACCCCGACTCCTCCAAATTAACTGACACTAAAACAGGCTCTTTCTTACTCACATTCTCATCATTATTCACGATTAACGACTTTTTAAAGAAATCCAAACTAATTCCTCTATCCTTCATATAATCCACACCAACTATACAATGCACTGGTAACCCATCTAACACACAAAACTCCCAACATGTCTTAACCGAACGAATTTCAACTTCCAATTCTACTGAACCTTTATTATCGCAAGCTACTCCCTGTGCTGACTGAACCACAAGACTTGAACTTTTCAACTTCTTATACGAAAAATATTTCCGATAACAATCAAAAGAAATGAACGACTTATCTGCCCCTGTATCGAAGACACTTTTAACGACAATACCATCTAACACAATTAACACTTCAGGTAACTCAACCGGATTAATAGTAATTTTATTCAAACTCACAGAAGGCTTTTCCGATTTAACCTGTGACTGCATACCTTCCGAAATACAGTCACCTACCAGTTTAACTGACCCGACCTCCTCACACCTCTCCTTTGCACTGATCTACCTTCAAAATTCTCATCCGAAGTTAATCTCCTTACTTGCGAAGAAACATTCCTGTCCCGTACTCCCCCACTACGATTATAACCACTATTCTGTCTATTTCCATACATATTTCTCTCACCACTTCTAAAATTATTAGCACCACCACCATTCCTATTACCATTACTCGTATTCGACATATTACGACCAAATCCATCATTTCTATTACGCACATTATTATCCGGAAATCGCTGTCCCCCTCTCACAAAATTACGTTCCCCCTCATTTCTCAAATTACTATCCGTGACAGGTCTCTGCCGAGGGCTACGCAAATCCCGTTGATCCGAGCTATGCCGAGTCTCGTACTTCGATAATATCTGATGCATTTCTGCAAAATTCTTCGGTGCTCTAACTTCAATAAAGTCCTGTATATTTGGATTAAAAAGAGGAAAAACAATGTCCAACAATTCCTCAAATGTGATATCTAAATCTAATTTATTTTTTAGTTCAAGCTTACGAAGATAAAATTTTGACACCGACTCATAAATATTCTGCTTATTACAATAGAACTCTTTTCTCAAAATACTTTTATCTTTAACGGGAGGAAATGCTTTCTTTAACTCGATCACAGTTTGTTCAAATCTTTTCGCTTCTTCATTAATCAAAAACTTTCCTATATTTTCCAACCACAAAAGTACTTCGCCCTTTAACGAGCATTTAAGCACTACGTATCTACTTTTTTCAGGTATATTATTGAACAAAATATAATCATCTAATTTAACTAAAAATTCACTAATATCACCCTCACCGGTGAAATACACACGTGGCACAATCTCAAAATGTCCGATGTTTCGTTGGGCGCCATTTGTAACGGCAAACTCACGCTGGGTGTCGTTTGTAACGTTATATGCAGACATACTCAGTAGTTTAGGTTAAAACAACAAAGTTTATTCAAGTGATAATGGCCGAAGGGAAGTGGAGCAAGTCTAAAATTTTACACACTGAGAACACTATGAACAGCTAAAATCATACTCACAGGCCCCGATCTAGCTCAGTCGTGGCACCGCCTAACACTTGACACTGTCTCCTGGCTGAGCTGCTGAACAAAGTTTAGTTAAACAGCCCGTGGCTGTGGATAATTCTTTATTTCATCAATAATTAAAATGGAACTACTATTAAACTTTCTTACCACGGCCGACTCTTAAATCCACTATCCAAACTCCTTTCCACTTTACTGGAGGCCGCTGCTACTTTCTATTCGTCAGCACTTCGCTAAACAATCATCCACTTCGTTGTCTAATGGCAGAGGTCCGCACTCGCTGGCTGCTGGCTAATGCCAGAGACACACACACACCCAAACTCACCCCCAAGCTTTTATATGCTGCAAACTGAGATACTTCACATTAACATATTACTAATAACCGCGAGCTAACTGCGGAATTCGAAAGAGCACACACACTCTAGAAAGTTAAAGTAAAAGAGAGGATAGATGTCGCTTTTACGCCTACAAAATGTTAAATTATTGACGTCACGATCTCAGAAACACTAGAGTGCCTTTATGACAAAAGGTCACTCCCTCACAATTTTTTTTTCGTTAAATGGGCATTGGTTGAAACAGAGAGGAGATCCTCATCCAAGTTCTGTTGCAATACAAGCATAAGAAACAGAGTTTTAAAGGCTAGAAAATGGGATTTTTTTTTCAGATTTTTTTAAATTAAATTTTATAAAAATCTTCTATTATATAAAATTATTTTTCATCGCACTTTATGTATACAGCATACATGGACGACGATGAAAGAACGAAATTAAAGAGAAGGTACACTGCTAAAATCACAGGTTGCATATGACACTCCTAGGGGTGAAACGCTTGTCTCGGGAGCGACATCCCTAGGGGAGACAATTGCACTCCCCGGCACCATTTAGGTTGCCATGGGGGTGCCGTAGGGTGCCTTAGGGGTACAATTGGGGTGTCCTAGGGGTGCAATTCTGGCTCCCTTAGGGGGGGGGGTCGCTCACGGCAAGCATTTCACCCGATAGGAGTGTCATATGCAACCTATAGTTTTAACAGTGTAGATTTTGAAACATATTTGATTGTGATTTGCAGCACAAGCAGAATTTTTCTTTTTTCATTCGTTTTTCTTTCTGTCTTTCTTTTCTTTTTTTATTCTTTTTCTTTCTTTCTTTAAAAATGAAATAAAATAAACTAAGAGATCTTTGTAGGCGATGCCGATGCATTAAGACATACTTAATTTTAAACATAACAGCACGACAACAGTATAAAAATTTAACAATTTTAAAATATCGACAATTCAAAAATTGACTTAAGCCAAATTATTATTCCCCACCCCCACTCCTCTGTCAACGATATTATTTTAATTCTATCTTTATAAGAAGGAAGTATTGTATTCATGAAAAAAAATGACTTTCAGGTTTCAACGGATTACATATTACATGTGCAGAAAGTCCTGGACACGATTTGACTGTTTTTAGAAAATGTTTGTCTGTATGTGACACAAATTTCATAAGCGTTCAATCATAAGAACTAAAGCACGGAATTTTATAAAATTTTAGATTCAGTTATACCGTGTATATTGGTGCTGATTAGGTTTTGATCAGTTATAAATCGCGATCAACAAGTGGCACTTATATGCCGAGTTTTCATGATTTCCCTAAAAGCTCTGTCTGAAGATCTAACGCACGGATTTTCATAAAATTTAAGATTTAGTTAGACGTTGACGTAAGCTTTATTGTTTAGGCTTAGGTGTTTATAGCACAATAAATAGAGCTGTTACTCTGCATTTTCCACAATTTCCGCTGTAACTTTTCCCCAAGAAGTATTGCACGGAATTTTAGAAAACTTCAGATTCAGTTACACGTTGCTGTTAAGTTTTGGTATTAACCACCCAATACATGGTGCTCCATTTTCTGCTAATTCCACAAAAACTCTGTCTGAAGAACAAATAAATGGATTTTTATTGAACTTCAGATTCAGTAAGATGTTGATATAAATTATTGTTGGTTAGGTTTTTGTGTTAATCGCAGAATAGGTTGCACTGTTATGCCGCATTTTCCACGATTTTTGCGATAGCTGTATCTGAAAAACTAATGCACGGATTTTAATAAAACATCAAATTCTGTTACTGTTTCCCATAAATAAATTCTTATTAAGCGTGGGTGTATACTAGGGTGGAGTGAAAATGACCAAAAAATTTTTTTTCGGAATTTTTTCTTTGGATAGTTCTAAAAAGTTGCCTTTTGGCACACTGAATATAAGGTTAAAATTTCATTTCGTTTGGAATTCATCTTTAGTTCCTACCAGCTCTTGAAGATTATGCTTTTTATATGAGAAAACGAAAATTTCAAATGAATTGTAAATTATTCAACCTTTTTGTAATAACTAAATTTCTGATTTCAGTAAAAGAACCCACAAAAATGACTTCTTAAAGTGTCTTACTTATAAATGACCTACCGTTGGTTGTGTTTTAACTCTCTGAATCGCGAATAAAACCCTAAAATATGGATCGTATTGTCTCAGAGAAGAGAAAGCACAATAATTAGACACGCAGTTCACTTATATTTTTCGAATGCACATGAAAGATACTTCTCTAAATTTAAAGGAAATGCAGTTTTCTGACTATATAGTAATGTAATGAAAAGAATATGTACGACGTGTTGTAAAACGATCTTTCATTTCACTCTAATTTATATTAGCCTTTGTTACCAAAATTAGCTATAACCTTTCGTGATTTGATTTTTGCTCATATATATCTGTTCCTTGCTTCTACTACTACAGTCGCTAATGGCGCTTCAGTAATTATGCTTACGAACCTTTTGAATATTTGAATCTAACAAGGAAATTTTTCAATTGAAAAGATGTGATCTGAGAATTTAAAGTTCCTCTCTTGGTACTCTAGTGATAATGTGGGATGATTTCAAATTCTTGCCTGTCAATAATGTGTATTTAGTTTGTAACACTGAATTTCAATATTGGAACATGAAACTGTCTTATTGTAGAACATACCATCTTCACTATTCTTCGGAATCCAAATTCTCAAACATGATTTTTTTTTATCATTTGTCTTTCCTGCAAATTTTTATCTCAGTAACAGAAGTATTAGTTTTGTTGAATAACGGAATCGACAATTTTCTTTAAATATTCCCTCAAATAACGAAACAACTTAATTGTTGAGAAAAAAAAAAACATTTTGAGCTCTATTTTTCCGAGAAGAATCTTTCTTGAAGTGAAACAACATACGCGAATGTACTTTCATTACAAATTCAGAAAGAATCTTCAGATTTTGGGATGAATTCTGACTTCCAATCTGCAAACCAAGTAGTCAATTGGCAGTTGTCAATCATTTAGAGTGCGACATTCTTGCTGGATTACGATTTTTCAGATTTGAGGAGCATTAACCAGATGCAAATATTTGACACATGTCGTAAAAATAATTTTGGTGTGCACTTAATTTTCCAGAGTTCATTTCTCGGTGATAGGAGCAGATACTTTTTTATATCCATAAGTATATATTGTTCACATTGACCCAAGGACTTTCCAATTGGAACAGGAAAAGCTCGTGAGCCTTTATTTTGTTTATCAAGTTCAATGACTTAGTGGCAATTCGTTTGCATTTTAACCACTACAACGGACGACTAAATCTAAAGTCTATTAGCATGATTTTTTGTGTTGTTCCGTCACAATCTATTACTATAAATTTATCAAGGTTTGAATGTTTTTCAGTGCAATATTTTAATACTTCCTCCAATGATATTTACTGGTCCAAAAGATGGTGAAATAACTCCCAAATACAAATAATTTGACTCTTAAAATCCGAGATAATGTTTTTCAATTATAGTTCTTTCATATAATCTATCTCCAATTTTCCATCATTTCTTTTGATTTTGGGGAATTGAATAAGCTTATGATATTCAGAAAATCTGTTGTCTATCATTTGATCAATACGTCTTTAGGAAATTAGAATAATTGATGCCTTCGATATTTTCTCTTAGGATTTTTTTTACCTCTAATTTTGGCGAAACTTTACAATTACTGCTGTGTTTTATTTATTGTTTTGTATGATAATATTTTATTGCATTCTGCTGTTGTTGGCAAAACAGCTTTACTTAGTTTTGAAGAATCACCAACTTCTAGTAATGGCAAACTTCGATTTGCTTACACACGTACTCATTTTGACTGTAAAAATGACAACATACAATTTTTAAAACTCAATAAATCGTTTCAAATATTTAAAAATAAAGACTTAAAGTTTGAAAATGATGAAAGGAATTATTTTAAATATAAAAATATCAAATGAGATTACCAAAAATTCCTGCTAATGCACAATTTATGATAAGAATCTATCGTATAAATCAATGAAAATATATATGTCCTGGTAAGGAACTCAAGACGATTTTCAAAATTCATGAAATTTTGCATGTGTATTAGAGGTAGTAAAAGGCAACTTTTGGCGGCTATCCATAATCAAAACTCCAACTTTCGATTTTTCACTGCACCCTAATGTATACTGCCCAACAAGTGTTGCTTTTATACTTTTTGCATAAAGAATCGTGGTTGCAGACATCTAATAAAGTTGGTGCTCAGATTAAGTTATTTGTTTGAAAGACCCGATGCTTATATCATCTTTTAAATGCATACAATTTAATGCATCTATGTCTTTAAAATGTTCATGATGAGTATAGATCGTCATTTAATTTTGATAGTATGATATCAAATTTTTAGTATTAACATGTATGAGATAGAAGAAAATTTTGGGATTGGGACATCCGATTAGTTTCGATTAGTGTTTAATTATTTACATTTGATTAATTATATGTAGTTTTTTATTTATCTATTTAACAATGATATAATTAAAAAATAATCTTTAATGAAATATATTTAGTATATATTAAAGCTATCATACATTATTAATGCATATATAACATGTATTTAATATCAATCATTTGAATACTTTGTTCCGTTTTATACGTTACTTGATATTTTATTACTTTGCTCATATTTCACAATATTGATATATCGGAAAAAAATTAGTTACATTCACAAACGCGCATAACGTTTATAAAAGCATTTCCAGGAAATATTATTAATAGACAGTATTGTAACTGTATGTCATGTTTTTCACGTTGTGTTTCTTTATGTTAATCGTTAGTATATGTGTTCCTGTAAATGAAAGATAAATGCGTTTTATTCTACAAGTACAATAAGCCTATTCTAGTGTACCTCAATGATATACATCACTTTTAATATGTTTGAAATACTGTAACATCATTAGAATACACTGTAAACGACTTTACTGCATAAACCGTAATGTAATTCTTCAGTGTTGCTGTTCACGAACAATAAATGCTACACATTTCATTTTCAATATCGAACACGCTCATTTGATCGATAGCATCGATAACAAATACAAACTTGGCAATCCCAGGAATTGTATATATTACCGGGAGTAGACTGCGGGCAGACATATGAAGCTAATTCATAAACAATTTTCAACTGTGTTGGAAAGTGTTTAAACTCGACAATTTTTTCTTTCGTGGGGTAAAAAACCCCATTATAAATCAGGCAATAGTAGGCGAATGATAATATTACCTGTAAACATTTTTAAAAAATTCTGCTGCAAAAGTGTCCTTTACTGTCTTTTCAAGGCAGTCCAGGTTGAAATAGATTTTAGAGTTTTGTATGTGAACGTATGGCCTGAAATTTAACAATGATTTTGAATTATAATTACTCTGTGCTCTACAAAGTATGAAATAAGTTAAAAAGTAGATACAAATTACGAAATTTGTATGTGATTGTAATCATGCTTAAAGAAACATGAATGTATGGACAACAAATGCATAACTTCAATCATTTAAAAATAAAGCCAAAAAAAGACCTCAATTTTTTTTTATTCTAATCTCAAATAAGCTAAACAAATGTCTTTTTATAGATGCAGTTTTTTTTTCCAAAAAGGTATTTTTGAAGTTGCTGTTGCAAAAATTATTAACTGTATTTCTTTGTTTCGTAACTGTTGAGTGATAGAAATAAACGGAGATATGATAAGCAATATCTATTTTCAGCTTTTGGTAAATTCGAAACTACCTCTTCGAATTTTTATAAACCTTGATTGGAAAAACGCTTATCTACATTCGCTTATTTTTGTTCTATAGAGTTAATATTCAACTTGGTTTAAATGATTACTTAATTCCAATATTTTTTAATTGCTCCAATTTTTAGATATTTCGTCAATTTATGGCGTTGGATTTTCAAAACAACATGTGAACAGTTTTCCAAGATAAGAATAGAATGTCAGAGCGGTAGAATCTTGAAGCAATTGGTGCAATCACTTTTCTCAACGAATGCATAAAAACACGATTTTTCAATTTTTTTAACCTTCAAGCTAGTGGTTTTTAAAGTAATCGAGTTGAAGCTGCGTAACTTCGGCTCATATTTCAAGGAAAAAAAACAAAACCCAAAACCAATCATAAACAATTGTCATACAGGTTCTTTTAGATTTTTTTTAGACATTAATTTAAAAAAATAATAATTATTATTTTTTGTATTTGCAATATAGATACACCAATAACAAATATATGAATCATTTTTCTTATTTGTTTATTTGCTATATAATATCCCATTAAAATCAAATACACCGCTTGAAATAATAAAATGAATAATGTGTGTACTTCTACAAAAATGGTTTCTTTAAAAGTGAACAAAAAAATAAGGAAATGATTGTTAATTATAAAAAAACAAAACAAAAAACAAAACAAATAAAAAATGTCAAAAAACTCAATTTTTAGCATTTTTTTCAACAGACGTAATATTGTAACTTGACTAGCTAAATTATGTAATCCATGTACTAGTTTCGTATATATTAGTGAAGATTTATGTAAATTATTCATGGATTGTATCATTTATGCACAATGTGTCAATCTTTTTTTTTATATATTTCTTAGAATTAATACATCTCATGCCTTAATTCCTTAAACAGCAGAGCAATAATTTCTTATTGCTTAATTTTAAAACTAAAATTTGTAATTTTTTTTTTTTTTTTTTTTACCAAATTTCACCATTTTAACATTCCTGATTCAAAGAAAAAAAATCCCTGTAAAATTGTTTTTGTTATATTTTGAATAAAATATTTAAAATTCTGATTAAATAAAATTCTGATGTGAAATCAATAAAACAGAAACATAATAACTTGTCCCTGGAAGGGTTTATTAATATTTAAAACTAATTCAATATGCAAGAATACCCTCATGTAGTGTTCTAAACTTATATTCAGCTATAAGCAATTATTTAAATATGCAAATATATATATATATATATATATATATATAACAGAAATTAAACCAAGTGGTGAGACGGAATAAATTTTCCTGTACTCGAATGAATCATATTAGAAGCATTTAATAATATCAAATCTACGACTGAAAAAGACACCTGAACCTCGGACATACTACCAAAGGTTAAAAGAAAGTTAAGAATCTCAAAGGAAAAATTTTACATAGTGTTCTTACTTGACTGGTAAAATCAGATGAGGCACGGTCAGTTGGGAGCGATATCCAGTATTAATTATAATTTCGGCGATATTAAAAGAATTTCCTTTGTCAATTTCATTGAACACAGAATCATGTTTGATACAAAACTTATAGAGAAACGTTGGTTTCATTTTAGCAGATGATCACGTTTAAACGGCCTGGAAATCTTTATACACAAATATTACTCTTCTGCGAATTAATTCTCGTCCTCACTCGGCCAATGCAACTCAAAATCTTCTTCGAAATATCAAATCGAATGCTTTGAATCATCCTTCTAATGTATCTCTCATTAGACCTTTCATTTTTTGCAGTGTTTGATTTATGTACAAAGTCATTTAAGAGAACAGCACTGGGCAGCAGTGTCGTAGTCATAAAAAATTCCGGTATATGCTATAGGCAGATAGTACATGCTAAAGGAATGAATGTCATGGTTTGAGTATACGCTAAACTCTCCTTGAGAAACCGAATTTATACAAAACTTTCTAAAAAAAAAATCCAGAAGATATCTATACTTGCATATGCTCTATACTACATCCCTTGTGGGCAGCATTTTCAGCATAACGATGACGTAAAGGGAGTTTTTTAAATAGCCTTCAGAACAACTCCGGGAATTTTTTGCGAATGTTCATTGTCTGCTTGGTATCCTATCAGGATAAGTGTCTCCCACTTGCGGTAAGCACGATAAATACTTCGAATGAAAATACATCTCGATTGTCAAGTTCCTCGATTCTTAATGAATTAAAGTCCTTTAATATAGTCATTTCTCGAAATAAGTAGAAGCTGAATTGTAAAATTTAGAAAATGAATCTGTTTAGTTAAAAGTAGAAAATAATATTTAGTTAAACATGTATTAAAATCATTTTTTAAGACGCAAAATGTTTATTTCGAGAATATTTTAGAAAAACAAGAATTTATAGAAACAAATAAACAGAATTATGCAATAAGTCATAGCGTAGCACAAGACAAATTTTCGGAATAAACATCACAAAAAAGAGACTTCGAATACCTCAGATAAATTGCTCAAAATTGAGCTCAGGCCCAAAGGATTTGTTACTTAGGTCGACTGAATTCCGTTTTAACTAATCTCAACTATTAGGGGGAACTGGGGGACATTGATACAGCTTTTTTCAAAAAAAAAAAAATTTGGTGTCTAGGAAGCAGAAATTTCAAGTTATTTTTCTATGTGATGTCAGCAAAACCTGTGTAGTGTGTTATAAAAATGTACAATCGTTGTTTTATATATTATTTTTGCATGTAATTTTAAAAAAATCAAAAAAGCAATTTGTATCAATGTGCCCCATCCCCGGGGCAGATTGATAAACTTTGACACATCTAGGAAAAATGGAGACAAAATAACACCAATGCATATTTTTCATAGAAAAATAGTTAGCAAACCATTTTATGTATATTTATAGACATTAAAATCTCACACAATTTATTTGTAAGCAATATTAAAGCAATCAAAATGAAATGTATAATGACCTGATGTTCTGGCTATTCCTTGTCTGTTTGCTGGCTGTGGTAACTTTGTCATATCTGGCACTTTAAACCCAGAATTATCTTCTTTCTTAGGAAAGGTGAAAGAATTACCAGATTATGTGTTTGTAAATCGGTTTACAAACAGAAAATAAAGGATAATTATATTTAAAATTATGTTTATAATATAATTACCCTGTACTGTTCTGCAGCTTGTTTCTCTTACTTAACATTTCTCATGTCGATAATACTTTTTTCTCTGGAGAATCGATATAAATTTGAGATTTGCCAGGCTGCCGTCCATTTCTTTTGTTAGTTCTACTAGCACTAGATATTGTGTAAGTTTGTACGTCTTCTGTTTTTCAAAAATACCATAAAATGTTCTAATATAAAGAAATTAGAGCTATTTCACTTCAATAAAAACTAATAGTAGATATTTTTGACGAAAAATGTTGGATTAAGGAGTGTATGGTAAAAAAATAAATAAATAAAAGTAATGAAAAAATGAACTAGAAAAGGATTTAGGTTGTATCAATGTGTCCCGACAAAGACTGTATCAATGTGTCCCATACAGCCATTTTGAATAAAATGAGTCGCAAATCCAACACTTCATAATTTATCTAACAATAAAGAATGAGGAACTGATAATGAGTAGCTTTACTTGCCAGGGAGGTTATTCTTTTCGGTTGAAAATACTGGAACAGTTGTATAATAACATTTCAATTGTACAACTCAAATTTACTTTTGACCTACAAAAACAATTAATCACCCATCCCATTTCATCAAACTATTGAATCATTCCAAAACTTTCTGTATGTAGTTAATTTCACTAGAATCACCTTTTGGAGCTGTTGTGAATCTTCCTGTAATGACCCTGTGTGCTGTACAGGGGGTGTATCAATGTGCCCCAAGTATTAATGTACCCCAGTTTCCCCTATATATTTTTGGCCAAGAAACGCAGACCGATTCCGGATAATTTTATGAAGCCATGAAGATATGAAGCTTCACATTAAATAAATTTTCTCCAAAAGTACACCCAGAAAGGCGTGGTGAACTTATTGTCTTCGCTTTCATGAATTGTCCGTCTAACATTTCTCCATTCCCAATTAGAGGAATTTTAGATACAAATTATAACTGAAGTAAATTCTCAGCTGGAAGAGTGGTTTGACAAATTCTTAATATTCAAAAACTAATTTAAAACTTAAAGAAATCGTATCCATGTAGAGTGATTAAAATTATTCAAATATTATGATTTCAATAAATTAATGCTGTACAGTAAGTGTAAAAAAAGTACATTCCATTTTAATTATGAATTTGTTGCACAAAATACAAAAAAAAAATCCACCATTTCATTAATAATTGTGTCTTTTTTCACTTATTTCTAAAAAATAAACTTATGGAGTCGTCTTTATATTAAAATAAATATATACTTTAACAAAAACTTTGAAATTTTCAATATGAACCCCCAATTTTAATATCACACTGTAAAAAAAAAAAATCTGGAAAGGTACTACACTTTTTCTTGGAAACTGGGATTCCAAGAACTTTTCCTGTAACGGTAACAGCAAAAATTCAAGTTTCAGAATCGATTACATGAATTTTTCCTGTTATCGTTACATGAAAAGTTCTTGGAATCCCAGTTTCCTAGAAAATGTTTAGTACCTTCACAGATTTTTTTTTTTTTTACAGTGCATGTTTATAGCTTTCGTAAAATGTTATATTCAGATACCAAACGAAGAAGGTTTTTCAAAATATGTAAATTTTGAAATAATATTAGGAAACATATGTACTGTAGTCTATGAAAATTTTAGCAGAAATCGCTCTGTACATTCGAATCCGAAAGTAGTTTTTGAATTATACTTGAAAAATTACAATTTGTTTTTCATCTGTTAATAAAATAAGCTTTTTAAGAAAAAAATATCAACCGACTTCAAAAAAGCGCTAAAAAGAATTAAATAATTCTTTAAAATTCTCTAATGACAAAACGTTATCCAATAAGCACACATCGGATATCAGGTACCGGCCTAAAAAACGGTTAAATTTAATATCCACCAAACATAGATTTTAGAGATAATATTATTTTACAAGAGATGAATTGACATATTTATGATTTATTTTATGAATATATACATATAAAAAGTAATGAATTACTTTTTGAAGTTGGTGCCAAATAATCACAATCAATAATGATTATCCCCATTTTAATTATGGTACTAGGCATAATTTAGCTACAATTCTTAATATACATCAAATAGTTTGGCACCAACTTCAAAAAGTAATTCATTACTTTTTATATGTATATATTCATAAAATAAATCATAAATATGTCAATTCATCTCTTGTAAAATAATATTATCTCTAAAATCTATGTTTGGTGGATATTAAATTTAACCGTTTTTTAGGCCGGTACCTGATATCCGATGTGTGCTTATTGGATAACGTTTTGTCATTAGAGAATTTTAAAGAATTATTTAATTCTTTTTAGCGCTTTTTTGAAGTCGGTTGATATTTTTTTCTTAAAAAGCTTATTTTATTTCCTACTTTTTAGTTATGCATACCGTAATACATAATTATGTGTACTGGCACACGATAACTCTTTGCAATGCAGTACTAATGTACGCACTTTGCTAAGTTCTGATGTATTCAGTTTACTTGTCACTGTTTGATTGTCAACTTTTCTGAAACCACTTACAATATCGTTTAGTATCGTTGTGAATCTTAAGAATTTCTTTGTATGGTAACTTTTTCAGACGAGATCTTCCACTTCGAAAAGCTACCGCATTTATGAAATCTTAGTCTGCATCGAATCCTACGGTCATCGAAAGTGGGTATCAAAAGGTGACAATCCATCAAGTAAAGTTCCTTACACATAAGAGCGCTACATAGTGCTTCCATATATGAGCACGCAGCAAAATGACTTCATATATTAATGTATAGTAAAATGTTTTTCTAGTGTAGTCAGTCAAAAGTTCCCCCTTCACTCAGAAAAAGTAAAAAGAAAGATTTTAGCAAAAATCGCACTATGCTTCAATCGATAAACAGCAACAATCTAATACCTATACAGGCAGTAATGGCATCGGAAATGAGCAGTGTCGATTCGACAAGGAATTTGAAATTCATAACGATTACCTGGCTGCCTCTGTAAGAGAGTGACAGCATTTGATTCCCAAATATTTCTTTTACAGACGCTTTTGTCCCAACTACACTGTTAAAAATTTGAAACTTTTGCTGTACACTGTTAAAAATCTGCTGCATTTTTTTGCTACGCACTCCAGCGCTTGTATAGAAAACGGTTACTTGACTGTATTAAGGAGCATTCTCATAGGTCGCAGTAGAGACATTATATACAAGCGGCGGAGTGCGTTGCAACAAAATGCAGCAGATTTTTAAAAGTGTATTATCACTTCACCGCTTATATAGAAAACGATTAGTTAAATGCATTATGAAGAATTCTCATTGATAAAAATAAAGATATTCTATAAAAGCGATGGAATGACGATGCAGCAAAAGTTGCAATTTTTTAACAGTGCATTGCATTGCCAGGCATTTTTTATTATGGAATTTGATGATGATTTCCTGGAAGAATTCGATTGTACTCGTATGAGAAGTTACCAAGATTGACGAAAATTACTCGCTCAACAAGATGCTTGGTGACTCGCTTTTGTCCAGAATCGTTTCAACCAATTATACACTGTTAAAAATCTGCTGCATTTTGCTGCAACGCCCTCCACCACTTGTATATAATATCTCTATTTCAACCAATGAGAAAGCGCCATTTCACGGCCAAGTAACCGTTTTCTATACAAGCAGGGGAGTGCGTTGCAGCAAAATGCAGCAGATTTTTAACAGTGTATACTGTGCTACATGTGTCGTCATATTCATATCGATAAATCCTACACTGTAAAAAATTTGACACTTTTGCTATATCATCACTCTATTCCTTTTATAGAAAACGATTACTTCACCCAATTACGAAGCATTCTCATAGGTCAAAAGAGAGATATTCTACAAAAGCAGGGGAGTGACGATGCAGCAAAAGGGTCACATTTTTTACAGTGACACTGTAATCGGAAATGAGCGGTGGCGTATTCGAGGAGGAATCTGAAACTCATTACCTATACCTGACTGCCTCTATAAGAGAGTGACAGCATTTTATTCACAAATATTTCTTTTACAGACGCTTTTGTCCCCATTACACTACAAAAACTTTGAGCCTTTTGCTGCATCATCAGTCCACCGCTTTTATAGAAAACGATTACCTTACTGTGTCATGGAGCATTCTTATTGGTCATAAAATACATATTCTATAAAAGCTGTGGTGTGACGCTGCAGCAAATGGGTAAATTTTTAACAATGTATCACGGAGCATTCTCATGGGTCAAAGGAGAGATGTTCTATAAAAGCGGGGGAGTGACGATACAACAAAAGGATAAAAATTTTTACAGTGTACACTGTAAAAAATTTGGCCCTTTTGCTGCATCGTCAATCCACCGCTTTTATAGAAAACGATTACTTCAGCCTATCGTGGAGAATTCTCATGGGTCAAGAGAGAGATATTCTATAAAAACGGGGGAGTGATTATGCAGCAAAAGGGTCAATTTTTTTACAGTGTACATTGTTAATAAATGCGAACCTTGTCCAGTTAGGATTTCACACTTTGAAAAGATCGTGTGTCTATGTAAGTGTAACTTAAAAACATGAAAAATGAACGTTTCTAATTGGTCGATTGCTTCGAAAAGATATTGAATTTTAATGTTTTAATTTTTTAAAAAGTTCTAATCAACAGATTTTTATGAAATTTGAATGGGACCACATGGGCCCCATACGCTTTCAAACAAAAAAAGAATTATCAAAATCGGTTCATAATTACGAAAGTTATGCGTGAACAACAAATACATACAGGTCGAAATCATAACCTCCTCCTTGAAGTCGGTTAAAAAGTAATTTTATATTAAAAGTTTCTCAAATGTCATATTAGCATAATTCCTAATCTGCTTTCACAAAATGACTTTCCGCTGGTATATGAAGGTAAAATTTACTGAAAATCGAAATATGATATTAAAATTAAGCGTCCCTATTACAATTTTTGTTAAATTTTGAAAGTTTGTATCAATTTGAAGATAGAGAGTGCAGCCTAAGCACAATTGTTTTCATTAAAAATTGAAAGGAAACACTATTCTCAGTTAAATATCTATTTCCGTTTTTTCTGGGCCAATTTAATAAACAGGAAAATGTCAGTGTTCTGGAAGTAAAATTCCCTTTATTAAAAAAAAAAAAAAAACTGTTAAAAAGGAATTTTATATTAAGAGTTCCTCAAACGTCATATTAGCATAATTCCTAATCTGCTTTCACAAAATGATTTTCCGCTGGTATATGAAGGTAAAATTTACTGAAAATCGATATATAATATTAAAATTAAGCATTCCTATTAAAATTTTTGTGAAAGTTTGAAAGTTTGTATCAATTTCAAGATAGAGAGTGCAGCCTAAGCACAATTGTTTTCATTAAAAATTGAAAGGAAACACTATTCTCAGTTAAATAACTATTTCTGTTTTTTTTCTGGGCCAATTTAATAAACAGGAAAATGTCAGTGTTCTGGAAGTAAAATTCCCTTTATTAACAATATATATATATATATATATATATATATATATATATATATATATATATATATATATATATATATATATATATATATATTCAAATTTTCTGTTAGAACCGCAGCCTGTCTATATTTCTCAAATTATTGAATGAATATATTTTCCTTTACTTTTGGTTCACCTAATATAATGAACTTATAATGCACTTTTCCACTTTAATTTTTCATGGAAAATATGAACATTTCACTTTGCTTATTGTGTTGTGCCTTTTTACGTTTAAAAAAATCGATTGTAATATTTTAATTTGTGTATGTATTAAGGCTATACTTTTTTATTTTTCAGGTCACTTTTTACCATTAAAGAAAGAATATTTTTACATTTGAAACATGTTCATGCATGTTTCATAGAGAGAAGAAGACATTGAGACTAGAGAGTATTCAAATTGTGGTCATAAGTTCAAGCGTAATGTGGTATTAACCACAAGCAACGCCACTTTCTTTCATTGAAACAACATATGCATGGCATATTATCAAAAGCATAAGCTGTTCTAATCATTTATGAAAAATATCATGAACTATTTTGCTAGTCATCTCTTTATTAATGCCTACGTAATATTTAAAAAGCGTTTTTACGACTGCTTTTTTTAGTAATTAATAATATTCTCCTATTGAAAAGATGGTTATAAAAATACCTCAGTATCATGATTTTCCACAAACTTTAAAGAGGAAAATTTTCAGTAAAACTGGGTTCTCTGTACCGGAATGGGAAATCTCGGTACAGAAAACAGATGACCTTGCATGGTCCGTTGTTTTATCCTATCTAATGTCAACAAACTACAAAAAACAAGGGAATTTTGCAAGACGGCTGAAAGCATTGACGGGAAGCGATACAAATGCAAAATTAGTAAATAAATCTATCCGACATTTTAACCCATTTAGGAATAGATGGTCCTGTTTCTACGATGAAATTCTCAAAACAGTGATAGAGAATTTTATCAAGCATCTAAACTGGGACAAGTTATCGGATATTTCCGATAAATTACTAACTGCTTCCGGAGCTCTTCAGTGCCACATATTGCTCATAAGAAAGTATTCAAAATCATATGAATATCAAGATTTTACAAAAACTGCCGAAAGAAATCAAAATTCTATAGCTTTAATAGCATCTTCGTTCGAGGATTTTCATAATCCTGAGCTCACTATAACTGTTCACAACTTTTTGATCGATGATAGCTTAGGACAGCAGATGAAAAAAGCTGCTTTACAATATTATTTAGCAGAAACTCTTGTACCGAAAACAGTAATTAATAAAAAGAATACTGCCCAGTTAAACTGATGGCATTGAGCTCACAGGCTACAAATACTAATTGCACATTAAAGCCTTATATTTTCAAGGGTTAATTCCGTTCGAAAAAAAAATTAAGAAGTGGAAACAGCTCTCCCCTTTCCTCTTTTTTTTATACTTAATCATTGAACCTCCTATACTATCAAAGACATGCTTTATCATATAAAAAATCTATATCCAAAATTCAGAGCAAATTAGATAATTCTTAATAAAAACCCATTTAGCATTTATATAATTTAAAAGGAGTTATCCCCCTCTTTTATACTTAACCATTAAACTTCCAAAACTATTCAGAGATTTGAACGAAATCTGACAATTCTGCTTGAAAAACCCATTTATATAAATTAAGGGGGGGGGGGCATTAGAACCCCTGTTCCCCTTATTTATACTTATTCAATGAACACCTAATAACAGTCACGGAATCGCCTTATCAGAATGATCCTAATCTAAATTTTGAACGAAAATTAATTCTGCATGAAAATCCCATTTATATCAACTAACGGGGGGGGGGGAGATTAGAGCCCCT
Organism: Maratus speculifer; assembly: GCA_964019185.1. NCBI lineage: Eukaryota > Metazoa > Arthropoda > Arachnida > Araneae > Salticidae > Maratus > Maratus speculifer. Next base: position 373,712,623 of record OZ025289.1, read on the forward strand.
GTTCCCCCTATTTATACTTATTCAATGAACACCTAATAACAGTCACGGAATCGCCTCATCAGAATGATCCTAATCTAAATTTTGAACGAAAACTTAATTCTGCATGAAAATCCCATTTATATCAACTAACGGGGGGGGGCATTAGAACCCCTGTTCCCCCTATTTATACTTATTCAATGAACACCTAATAACAGTCACGGAATCGCCTCATCAGAATGATCCTAATCTAAATTTTGAACGAAAACTTAATTCTCAATTAAAATCCCATTTATATCAACTAACGGGGGGGGGCATTAGAACCCCTGTTCCCCCTATTTATACTTATTCAATGAACAACTAATAACAGTCACTGAATCGCCTCATCAGAATGATCCTAATCTAAATTTTGAACGAAAACTTAATTCTGCATGAAAATCCCATTTATATCAACTAACGGGGGGGGGCATTAGAACCCCTGTTCCCCCTATTTATACTTATTCAATGAACACCTAATAACAGCCACGGAATCGCCTCATCAGAATGATCCTAATCTAAATTTTGAACGAAAACTTAATTCTGCATGAAAATCCCATTTATATGAACTAACGGGGGGGGGGGATTAGAACCCCTGTTCCCCCTATTTATACTTATTCAATGAACACCTAATAACAGTCACGGAATCGCCTCATCAGAATGATCCTAATCTAAATTTTGAAAACTTAATTCTGCATGAAAATCCCATTTATATCAACTAACGGGGGGCATGAGCCCCCCGTTCCCCCTCTTATACATATCGAATGAACTCCAAAAACTAATCAGGGAAGCGCCTTATCAGGATATACCTATATACAAAATTTCAAGTGGATCCGATATTTTTATCATGAGTTATCGCGTTACGCACATACGCACATACGCACATACATACAGAACGGACGGGCACATAAGCTCTCAGGCTATGATAGCCTGTGAGCTAAAAAACTAACATCGATCGTTTCTGAAAATGATACTTTTATAAAAGCTGTTTTGGATAGCAGCTATAAAAATGCTATCTTAGATGTGTACAAATCGCCTTATGTAGTGTCAAAATTGTCAGAAGCTGGTTTTGAAATGGATCCTAGAGCAAAAGATTGTGATGGATTTTCTGGAATATATTATGCTGTGATGGTTAAAAATTCGGAGATTTTATATAAATTGTATTATTTTGCAGTTAACAATTGCTGTCAGGCTGAAGTATCATTTAGAAATCCAGATCCTAACATTGTAACAAACCTTCAAAACATTAAAGAACTACTTTTAGATAATATGTCGAAACTCAAAGATTCAAACACTGAAGAATATTCATATATTAAAATAAAATTTGAAGAATTGTTGAGGTTAAACGAATTTCTAATAGAAATTAATGGAAAAATTTTAGAATTAAAAAACAGGCTTAATTATTATGAATCCACTTCGGATACTATATTTGAAGCCAGCAAAAGAAGAGATGTGATAGTCTTTTTGCTGGATACATATAAGAAATTTTTCCACTGCCAAGACAGTTCAAGTTCATTTACCTTAGATAATTACATTCTTCATAAAGATTATTATTTTTCAGTTGATATGCTTACTGCAATGATTTTCTTTGATAACATTACGTTTTTAAAAGAGAGATTAAAGCTCGAAAATGATAAACAATTTTCAGATATTGAATCCTCGATCTTCTTTTTAATTGTATATAACTCGATGTTTGAAGACCCAAAATGTATCGATGTTTTTAAAGGCATAACGTTCTATACCCCAAGACAAATACGCATATTTCCTTTAATGTATCGCTTTGACAACTTCCATGAAATGAACAATTTTCGTGACATTTTACATAACATTAACATCAATGAAGATACTGTTGTTAATCAGATTCCTGAAAGCGAAATTCATTTAATTTTTCATTCTCATCCTGTTATAAAAAATGTACTTGGAATGGATAGACTAGAGAAGTATATTTTGATTTGCAAAATTATAAGAGTTATGGATATTAAATCTGTTTTAGTAATACAACGAGTTCTACAAGTGATAGGCGAGTGCATAGCACCAGAAAAAAAAGATGATTTTACTTTTAAAAGATTCTTATCTCTATGTTTACCTAAGGAAATTGCGCAAACACTTCGTCGTTTACGAAACGTGCTAACACATTTAAAAGGTCATGCTTTTCCTTCAAAAATTCAATGTGAGAAAAATATGTCTTTATTTAGATCAATTTTAAGTGAAATTCACGAAATAGTTAACTATTTTAGACCAGTGGGACGCATTATAGATTTTAGTTATAATGTACATTTACTCAATCAATTCGAAATGGAACTTCAAAAAGTAAAAAATTCTGCACATTTATTTACTGATTCTTTTCTATGGGCAACCTTTCTGACTAAAAATGTTATCTTCAGAAAAAATTATCGCGTTCATTGTTTAAAAGAAGTAAGAGTGAGTTGCTGTAATTACTTAAAAATGGCCTTAATAAATTTAGAGAATGATATTAATAAAGAATATGAATCGTTAGATAGTAAAGCTGACAATGCAAAGCACAGAATTATTTATCTATTATGGCCTTTAAAATGGTTCCTAGAGCTGCTTCAACAATGTGATATGAGCAGTGCTGCTACTGCATTAAACTCATTTAAAGAGTTAGAATCAAGCCATGGTGAGTCTTTGAATACTTTTAAAGAAAACACTGATGCTTTCATAAAAGAATGTTATAGCATTCTACCTCAATTCAATGTCGTTACAACGAAAAGAACACCTAATGCTTTAAAATCTACGAAATATATCGAAGATTTTATGAAAATTTTAAAAGGTTTTGTTTATTTATCAAGTGAAGAAAAAGATAATATAAGAAAAGAAATTCCAGATGCTATAAAACAACAAGTATCTCTAAGGGATAGACTTATTCAATCCATAAAAAGTGGTTTTACCATGGACGTCAAAGAAATATCTAAATTGACTTACCTTTCTAAAAACAAGATGAGAGAATTAAGAAAGCTCTATGAAACTAAAGATTCCGGAGCTCTTGAGATTCTAATGACACCTGATCCTATTTCAGAACTCGAAGAAATATTAGCTAAAAATTGTGTTAACAAAAAGAAACATGATGAACTCTGCAAAACAATGCAGTTTTCAGAGAAAACGAGGAACAAACTTGGCAGTTTAGTTGCTGGACAAAGGAAAAAACTTCCCGCAAATAATCTTGAAAATTTACTGAACAGAATACATTTGCTAAAGGCAATTATAATTGATGAAGATGAAGACGTAAAAGAACTTTGGCTTAAAACCGAGCGAGAAAAATCTTCACAGTTAATTGACGAAAAGATTGTGCAACGTTATTCGTACGATTTGCAGTTTCAAGTTGCAGTCGAAATGCTTTTGTTTGATTGCATGATATTATTTGAAGGAGTGAAACTTCCAGAAAAATTGTGGATCAAGTCTTCGAAACTTTATCAAGGAATTAATATGCGCAACATCATCAGCCATGGAAATCCTTTAGTAGAAGGTCTCTGCTGGCAGCTTGATCCGGAAGAATTACCCTCCGAAATCGTCAAGAAAGTTGTTATATTAATCAAAGGTGAAGATGCTGTAAAAGCAATTCTGGAGTTACATAAGAGTGCTAATAATAATTTCACAAAGTTGATGGAAATAATCAACTGCGATGAGGATGACCATTATACGGAATTACGTGGCCGAATCAAAAGCTGTAATGAGTGGAAGAATTACGCTCTACTTCTGCCTGACATGCACGGGGGGAAAATTACTTAAATTTGAGTAACTGTCCTTTTAAAAAACGGGAAATTGATTATATCACATAAAACATCCTAAGTTTTGTTACATCTTTCATGTAAATCATATTCAGAAAACAATTACAAGATTTTACTACACCTAAAGGTGACAAGCGTTTTTCTACAGAGATGTTAATTTTTTGCAGGGATTTAACACTTTCAAAATTTTAATACCACTTTTCATGAACATTTTTGTCCTTCTTATTTAATAGAGAATTTATTTTGTTAAATAAGAACAAGAACATTATTTATAAAAAGTGTACTAAATTGTAAAAAGCGTGTGAACTCTGCACATATTTTCCATTTCTTATCATCACGTTCTATGTCATTCGATGTGAATTAAGTATTTAGACTGAGTTTTACTAAATTTTTAAAGATTATCCTTGTAATTTTTTATAGAATCAAATTTTATCTTTATTTCTCAAGAAAACAAGGGTATCTTTTTGTATATATTGCAAGTTCCGTTCATGTAGTTCAACTCTGCAAATTAAAAAAATTTTCTATTAGTTTTGAATACTTTAATGACAATGAATTATTATACTTCAATGTTTGCATTTGTTTGTAAGACTTAATCAACACAAAGAATAATTTATTCACTGAAATATTGAAAGAAATGAAATATTGCTTTTAAATTGCACATTACATTTTATTTATTAGGGGTATAAATATTACTCTGTCAATATTTCATTTATTCAAGAAACTACACTATTTGTCTAACTTTCAGATAAAAAATTAATTGTAAGGCGAAAAAAAAAAAAAACCAGGTTATTTTAAAGTAATCTATTAATCAAGTTAATTTTATTTTTTTCTATCTTTACAAGAAAAAAGTGTTGAATTCGTGAAAATTTTCGAATTCCGTTTTTCAACCGATTTACCCATTTTAGGAGTCAGAGATTTCAAAAAATATGTTTTTACAAAATGTTTGTCTATGAGTCTGTCTGTATGTGAAATAAATTTTGTGGGCGTTCTATCTCATGAACCAATTCACTGAATTTCACAAACCTTTATATTTAGTTAGACTAGCAATAAACTGGATCTGATTAATTTTTAGTGCATAACGTCCAACAGATGGCTCTGCTATGCTACCTTACATTAGCATACATTCTGAATTGTTTAAATCACACAGAAGCATTTAAAGAAGATATTTTAATTAATATTAAACTTTGCACCATCAATCATTAATTTAACATTTTGGAGATATGAACAATTACGTAGTAGGTTACAATAGTTTAGCAGTATTGTTTTCACATATTGTCCATGTCATATCTCAGCTTGTAGTCAAATCTCCTTGAAATTTTTTTTTACATAACACTACTTTAAAATACTATCAAAGGCCAGAATTTCAGTTTTTTATCTCTTGCCCCACCAGAGATATCAAAGCCTAAAAAGTGAGATTTTTAAAGTTTTCGACAAATTTTGGAATTTTTTTCGCAAAGAGAAATATACTCCCAGATCTGGGACTTGGTGTGAGAGTACATGTACATTCGACCTATTTGTAAAAAATATTCTGCCATGTTGATAGTTTTTCTTGCATGAAAAATCTCCTCTTGTAAACGGACAGATTTTTGAAAAAATCATAAATTTTATTCTAAAATTTCACCAGCAAAAATTTATTTAAAAAAAATATTTCACCATCATACCTTTAGCCAGTTTTATTCTTAACAAAATGCTGCAAACCCCCTTTCAATTGGAAAAGTAAAAGACGAGAAAATTACAATTTTGTATACCCTAGTATATGAGAAAATTGCTGCACACAATGAAATAAAGATGGCAACCATGCAGAAACAAATATTAATAAAACTAAAGTATTAGTCATTTTGAACTTCCATCATATTTGAGTAGTTGTACAAAAAATTTAAGATTTTTTAAAAATGGCTGCGTTTTTAAGATTTTTTAAAAACGACCAGTGCTGGATCACTTGAAATGGATTGACCCTTTGGGTTTCTTTTCTAAAAAAGGATTTATATGTGACGCAATGTATCGCGTACGTAGGAGAAGGAGATGAAACAAGCTCAATTTGTATATCAGTCTTAGATGGGTTCAAGTTCAATCTGTCTCACATTCAAAATATCATTTATTCATATGTGTACACACACACACACACACATATATATAGAATTATTTCTCCTTGAAAATTACGTATTCCATTTCAAAACATTTTAATTTGATCTATTTTACACAGGAATCCTGTTTTTCTATTTTAGTGATATTTGCAGACTTAAGTATGTCTATGATCAGGGAAGTAGTGGATGGTACACGGGGTATACTTTCTGAATATTTTAAATCAACACCGTATACCCTCTGTTTCTCAAGAAAGCCATGGAATACACACTCTAGAATATACGCTCTGCCTTGAGCGTATACCCTCTGCTTAGAACGTTTATCCTCTGTTATTTTTACGACTACACCCCTGTCTATAATTGGCTTCATGTTGATATGGCGCCATTCAAGAAAACCAACAAGGAATTTGCTTTCATGTTCGATTTTGTTTTGTGATATGAGGATATTTTTCAGTTGAATTGTTAACTTTTTTTATTTCGATCTATAACCCGAAAAGAATTTTTTTTCTTTTGTTTTCATTTAACGAGTATCAGTTTGAGGTAATATTTCTTTGAGATTTTTAGTCTTCTATTGTGTATGAGTATGATAACATTAGTGGTACATTTTTTTTTTCATTGTGAACGTCGTCAAGTTTCTGCTCTGCGCATTTACGACATCACTTTCATTTGTAATAGATATATTTGCCAAGGTTTTCTTTATTATTCTGATAGGAAGCAATCGAGCAATTTCTCGCCTATTTCTATAAAAACATAAAATTTTTCTTTCTTTTTTTTCTGTTAACACTTTATCCGAATCATAATCCTTGCCTTATTTAATAGTAGAATCCTGCGATCAATTAACGTTAAAATTATGCAAATATTTCTATTTTGACGGAGTGATAAAGTAAAAAGTGGAACAATTGACAGTTAATTATACACAGGTAGATAGATTTAAAGTCTTTATTATAAGACATACAAAAAGCTAAGGGAAACAAGTAAGAAAAATTATGCGTTAAGCATAGATTATGAAGCACTTTCCAACACTTAATGAAATCTTTAACAAAACTTTGTTATTTAGGGAAATAATAGTGTATAGCCAAATATACCCAAATATGTATTCCATTACTTTTGAACAGCTCTGTATTTCAAATGTCAGTTGATATAATGAGAAAATTTAGTTTAGCAAAAAAAAAAAAAAAAAAAAAAAAAAAAAAAAAAAAATACCCAGTAGCTTGAAATTTCTTTTTCAGCATTTCATACTATTAGATGGAAACATACTTCAATACTTTTGTTCAGCCCTGTAGTTTACATTGTACCTTTATTACACGTCAGCATTAGGCTAAAATTTATTGTAAACTAAAACACTTTTAAAACAACTGAAATCACATTCTCATAAATTATTATTCATAGGCGTCCATGTACCGAATTTTTTGCGTGGCCCTGTATATCCTTTTATCTATATTCTGCAAACATTTCTCAGTAAATTGAATGAAGCTCAGCGTAAAAATGCATAGCTTATTTAAGAACCACGTTTAAATAATTTACGCTCATATTCAGTAACGTTGGTGAGCTCTTTTGGGTAGCCCTGTATATCAACTATAACATTTATACACACCATATAATGTGCATATATTTAGCGAAATATAAACGCGCATATCATAATTAAAATGCATTTCATCCCTCCATCAGCCATCATCGGACACATATATGGTACTTCGAAAAGGATATACTATTTGAAATCTTTTGTGTGGCCCTGTAAATGCTATGTACTTCATATTATGCAAGACAGTAGCGTATAATTTATATTAAGCTTCAGTGACATATATCAATTTTATTATACATGAAACAGCTTAATATATTTAAAATATGTCACACACAATTCCCCCTTTTACCATTATCTAATGGAATTCTTTTGTGTGGCCATGTAAATGAATAGTAGCTACATTTTCACCTTATATTTTACAGAATGCATATTTTAATATGTTTGACAGGGTATAACATCTTTAAAATTCCTTTGAAACGATTTTTCCACATAGGCCGTAATGTAATGGGAAACTTTTGATTCGCCCTGTAGATAAACTAATCATGGTAGAAACTTCATTTTCAATAGGGTTCGTGCTAGGGTAAACGTCAATAACGTCCTAAAATTTCATGGCAATCCGAGTATATTAACGATTTTTCCCCATAGGCCGTAATGTAATGGGAAACTTTTGACTCTCTCTGTAGATAAACTAATCATGGTAGATACTTCATTTTCAATAGGTGTCGTGCTAGGGTAAACATCAATAACGTATAAAAATTCCATAGCAATCCGAGTATATTTACGGAAGTTAGAGCGCGGACAGACGGCCATCTGGCCAGACGGACAGACTGACAGACGGCCAGACGGACAGACTGACAGACGGCCAGACAAACCGAATGCATAAGCACTTTTCAACTTTGTTGGAAAGTGCTAAAGAAAGATACTTTAAGTTTTGCAAATACAGTAAAACCTCGATAATTCGGATTAATTGGGACCAGACCCAATCCGGATTATCCGGAGAATTAGAAAAAATGACATAAAATAAAACATACTTACAGAAAATCTCCTTTCTGTTAAACTTTTGACTATTTACAGACAGTAAAAATGTTTACTTTGTAATAAAAAAATTTGTAATTTTCTGCTGTGCCAGTTTTCTATACATTTTGCGAGTCTTATGGTCACGCATCCGCTTCAGCATAAGTAGTTCGTTGGGTATAGTCTCAACCTGATGTTCAAAATAAACCATTAACTATTCTAGATTTCAGAAAATGTTTTTTTTAAAATTCAGAATACGACGATGAAACAAGTTAATGTCAAGGAAATTAGCCAATCGCTTCTCAAATTCGAAAAAAAAAAAAAAAAAAAAAAAAAAAAAAAAAAAAAAAAAATTGACCATATTGATTCGGATTAACGGGGTCCGAATTAGTGGGGCTCTACTGTAATGCATAAAACATGAATTTACAGGTTGGAGTAACCAGATTGGAGTAACGGCGGGGAACTGGGGTGGGGACACGCACAGAAATATAGTGGAGAAGGTATACGGTATTTAACGCCGTATTTTTTCTGAATTTTTTAAAAGAATAACGTATACACTCTGTTTCTCAAGAAAGGTATACTATATATACTTGAAGGCACACTTTCTGCCTCGAGTGCATGCCTTCTTCTTAGAGCCAGGGATGTAGTGGAAGGTATACGGGGTATGCGTCGTACATTTCAAATATATATATTCATATATTCGTCGTAGATTTTTCAAAGGAGCACCATATGCCCTCTGTTTCTCAAGAAAGCTTATAGGATATACACTCTGGGTACATCTTGTGCGTTTAGCGTAGTGGCGCCAACTTTTAAAAAATATTGGGTTAGCTCAAAAGATATTTTGGTAAAATGGTATAACCATTTTTTTTTTTTTTTTTTTTTTTTTTTTTTTTTTTTTTTTTTAAGGGTGGACAGCTGGTGAAAGATAAGACTTTTAAGTCAATCTAGCATGCTTTAAGATATTTGTAATTTTTTTAAAAATTATATTCTCATGCGTTTTTTCTTATACAGACACTAATATTTATAGTAATGTCATCATATAATGAACATGCTTACAAATTGAAAAGCAGAAATTTAAACATTTACATTTCAATCATTTATTATTTATCGGTGTCAGTCAGAGAATTAAAACGCTCGGTCATTGTTAAAATAAATTTTGTCCTAAGAAGAAAAATAAATAATAAAATAATAATGAAATAAATAACTAAATAGAACAATGAAAATTGGATACGCTATGATTCAAAATTATTGGGTGGGCTCAGGCTTCACGGGCCCATATAAGTTGACGCCACTGCTTTAGCGTATACCTTCTGTTAACAGCTTATATATACTCTGTTATTTTTACGATTACGACTACATCCTGCTTAGAGCGGATATCCTCTTTTTTTTACGACTACATTACTGGACACGCTATGATTTTAGTGTTGTAAAATATTAGGGCACTTTTTTTGTTAAAAATTAAACCTTCCTGGGGACAATTTATTTGAAAATCGCTTCTTGAGCCAATCATCCCTTATAATTTATGAATTCCTAACTCACTGGTTCTTACAGATGTTTAAAATTACAACGATAAAGCATAAAACCATTTTTCGATATTCTGATAACAGAAGGAAAACGAAACTGCAATCCTCACAAATGATTTAATGATAAGATATGTATGTGAAGGAGAAGAGGTTAAAGCCCTTGATACAAGAAGTTTGCAAAACAGATCACTAGCACTCGTTTTCATGGCTCAATTCTTTTTTAGTGCTGCCATCTGTTATTCAGTATGTAACATAATAATGATTAGAGAATTAACAATTTGACCAAGAAAGTCTACACCTGCAGCGGTTTTATTTCAACCGCAGCGCTTCGAAAATCTTAAAATACAATTAATTACATTTTATTTATTTTAAGAATAAATTTTCAGGTAACACAAAAAAGTAATAGGAAAAAATTTTATATTCATAGAGTCATATTATATTTGCATAAAGTAATCTCAGACTTGGATGGTGTCGAAATAACACATATTTGCGATAAATTTTCAAAATACTTTTTGATTTCATGTTTTCTTTGTTAAACAAATGTGACGGAAGTATTTCAATAATGTATTTTAGGTGCCACTTAAATATCCCTCCAACCCCAAAACTGTCCATAAACTGTAAGTTTAAATGTCAATAATGTATGATAGTAAATGTCTCATTCACTTCATATTAAACGCGTGTTTGTTACCAGCGGCGTAGTCGAAAAACAATCAGAGGATATATGCTCTAAGCAGAGAGTATACGCTCAAGTTATAGGGTATACCCTAGAAAGTATATACTAACAGCTTTTTTTTTGAGAAACAGAGAGTATACAGTGTTACTTAAAAAATCCAGAAGGTATACGGCGTATATCTCCGTATACTTTCCACTGCATCCCTGTTTGTTACATCATCATATCTTTTTAATTCAACTTTAATTTGTATTTTTATTAATGTTTTATTAATTTATTTGTTAGTCCATTATTTAAAATTACTGAATTTTTTTTTCAAGTTTATATCTAATATTTTCATACATTTTATAGTTATATCCGTTTACATTTTTTTTACTAAACAAAGGGCATTAAATTCCTTAATAATTTCCGTTATCATTGATATTTATTGAATTGTGATCCTTAATAAATTTGATTATTACATCTAAACTGCTTACATTTTATTCACAAATGCAATATCCCTAAAAATATTCGTTTATTTTCTGTTTTATTTATTGTCCGAAATCCTCCAAAATATCAAATTTTATACTACGTGGTACTCCGCTACGTCATCAATAAGCGTCATTATTGAAGTAATCCTATTCTTTAAAAATATTTTTAATTTAAATTCATCAATTTTCCGGTCCTAAAATTTTAAAATGGCAACAGTCTTAAATTTATGCAATTTGGTGATTTCTGTAACTTGAAGAAATTGGTGATGGGATAATCATGTAATGCTCTATTTTAAAATGCCTTTGAATTTTGTATTTTCAAAGTACATACCACACGTTTTTACACATTTCAATCTCTCATGTTTAAACTACAGATCAGTAATACGAGACGAAATTGAATTGTAAACAATTCTTTTTTTCACTTTTAGAAATTAAAAATTTTATTCATATCTCCGCTAAACTCTTTAAATTTCGAATTTTTAAAACATTTAGTGGTTTGGATGTTATTTAAATGGTTTGATTTGAACATTTTTAATTTGATTAAAATAAATAACTTGCTTTTGTAATTATTTTGAAATTAAATTTATTGGTGTCACCATCTGTGTAAGAATTTAATAATTATAAATTAACAATTTGGATTTATTAATTAAAGGATAAATTGTTTTGAAAGAAATATTAAACGAAACCCTCTGTACAATGTGCGATCCCATTTACCCACGTGTTGGATACTGGCAAACTTCGCGGCTTTGCTCACATAACAGTTAAATATGTCAAGTGACATTTGTATGTCTAATTTTTATTAGAAAAAAATATAATTTTAGAAATAATTTAAAAATTACCGTTTAAACAGCAGTTTAAGCAAGCTTTATTATTACACTGCATTAGGCAGAAATGAGACTTAATATGAAGAAATAAAACTGATTCTAAATAAATGTTAATTTAGAAAATATTTTGATATTTTTATGCTCAATTTATTATTTATATGCTCATTGAAGTATTCAGTTGAAATTTTGATTTTCTTAGATGCAATCTTCTTCGTGCTCATTTACACCTTAAAATTAATCATCATGTCAAATTTCAAGCTTTTTGTCTTACGATCTACCATTGCATCAGGAGAATTGGTATCAATATAAAATGCCTTTGTTGAAATAAGGACTCTCATCATTGTTTTTCCAACATTAACTTTGGAATCGGACTAGTCATCATCATCATCATCATCAACCGTTTTCGATCCACTGCTGGATGTAGGTCTCCCCCAGATTTTTCCAATGTTTTCTGTCTAATGCTTTTCCTAATATTCCATAGAACCGTAATTTAGAAAGTTTTAAAAGTTTTTTAAGAACGTTTGTTTGTTTCTACCAATCGCGCAGATGGTAGCGGGTGCGGCAATACAACTTGTGTAGGATCAGAGATTGTCATTATTGATTCGCAACTGCTACATTTATAATCGGTTTATTATTTCCTGAGATTGCATAGAAATCGGGATTTAGGAATTTTTTAGTCTGTTTTTCGCTCTTTGTCTTCGCTTCACAACTTTTAAATTTCGAATTTACTTTTGATCGTTCTTAGAGGACATTTATATTTTTTTTCTATTATTGTGTATTATTTCTCTTATTAACTACCATACTTATGTTTAAAGTTTCGAGGGTTTCAATATCCGAGAAATCGCAATTTAGAAAGTATTTTGTTTCTGCAACCTCTGGCGTTATTTAAATAGGTTCTATCACTACCAATTTGCAACCATTATTTTTTAATCGGTTTTGTGTTTCTTAAGATTGTATGAAAATTGTAATTTAATACGTTTTTAGTGCGTTTTTCATTCATTTCATCCTTTTAAATTTCGAATTTCCCTTCGATGGTTCTTAGACAGCATTTGCATCTTTTAAGTAACTACCATGCGAAATGTAATTCTAAAATCCTACAATTAAACCAAAAAAAAAAAAAAAAAAAAAAAAAAAAAAAAAAAAAAAAAACCGCAATATTAGAATGTTTTTTGTTTTTCAAACACACAGGTGAAAGCGACAACATAAAAAAATATAGCCTGATACGTATATCGGAGAAGCGACTGTCACCATCAATCTGCAATCTTACATTTGAAATCGGTTTGATGTTTTTTGAGATTGCGTAAAATCGCATTTTAAAACGTTTCCAGAATTCTTTTCGCGAAATTTAACTTTCGAAAATTTTCGAAAGTGTTCCTGAAGAACATTTACATGTTATAAGTAATTACCATGCCACATTTCAAGTTGCTAGCCCTTACAGTATCACAATTTAGAACTTTTTTGCTTCTGCAACACCTATGTTGTTGTGCCAACGATGTTAAACAAAACCTATGCTGGGGCAAGTACTGTCACCAAAAATTTCCAGCCATCACTTTTGAAAATGGTTTGATACTTCCTGAGATTGCTTATAAATCGCATTTCAGAATGTTTTTAGAACGATTTTTGCCTATTTTCACACTGTTTAAATTTTGATTAAAAAAAATGGTCTTAGAAATCATTTATACATTATAAGTAACTACCAAGTACAACTTCATGATTCTAGGTCATGAAATAACACAGGTCTTACCAGTACCCGAAAAGTTCTGCTCTCGAAACTGGTGGATGAAAAGTGCTGGGTTCGAAACCAATCGCGCCCGTCGGGGTAATCGTTCGGAGTTTTTCATGGTTTTCTTCGAACCTTGGATTTCCTTTCGTAGATATGGGTTAGATTCCCTTAGAAAAAAAAATAATTATTACATAATTATTACATCTGTTGGAAAAATCATAAATTAAAAATAAAGCTTATTTTAAGAGTTATTGCATATGTCCCGTCCAGTATCCCATTCCTCCCTATTTTCCGCTATAGATTATATTGAAGTTGTCATTTTCTACGGTCAATAAAGCAACTTGCTGAACGTCGTCTATTTTTATTTCAAAATAATCTTTCTACATATAATTTGTAGGAATGAAACTCAATTAGATTTTGATAAGTTTAATTAACTTTTATTATGTATAGTGTCCGTGAAATACCAAAAATCCTGCTATTTCATATATATATATATATATATATATATATATATATATATATATATATATATATATATATATATATATATATATATATATATATATATATATATATATATATATATATATATATATATATATATATATATTTTGGAATTGTCTGGTTTATATTCATTTCTAATAAATAAGTTTTATGAAAATGCAGATGTTTCAAGTGAATTATTGTACGACGTCCAATGAGAAAATTGATACAAAATCATTTTCTTCCTTTTTTTATTTATTTTTATTCTTATTTATTTATTAATTTATTTTTTCACTGTTCGAGTGTTTACTTTATCAAGAAAAGTTATATTAAACCCTAAACGTAAAATAACATATCTATATATTTATCCCAAAATTTGTATTTTAAATCAGTTTAAAAAGAATTTTAATATCTTATTATTAGAAAAATATCAATGTCCTTCAACTCCCTTACTTTTTGTTTTTTACATGGTAATAGTTAAAAAAATGTTTGTGTGAATGTTTACGTATTTGTTGTTTGAATGTAATGCATTCAGTGTTATGTATCTCAAACATATTTTTTTTATTATTTAAGTTATTATTATATTAAGTTATTGGTATTTTAAGCATTTCAACAATGAGTATTTCAACTTTAAGTTTTATTTATTTCAACTATGAATTTCTTCAATTGGTAGGGATTAAATGAATATTTTAAATCATAGGTTCCCAACCTCTTCTGGACCACCGCCCCACTTTGCAAGAAAAAATTATTCCAACGCCCCCCTCACTCTTCCATAATAGTTCATTATAAAAAAAATATGAAATATTATTGTAATTATGTATACCGAATTCTATTTATATTAAGAATTACAACGTAGAAATTAATTAAAACGACAATCAAATGTAATAATTTTTTTTAAAAATATTTATAATTAAACACAAAATCAGTAAGAAATAAAATAAAATGGATGGAACTAGCAGACTTTTAACAATTTGTTAATATTGGATTCCGATTTTGTTGAAATCAGTCACAAATTGCCATGTCCAGACATGTGCAGTTTGTTCCTTTTCTTAGACAGTAAATTAGCTAACTTACTGAACCCATGCTCAGCCAAATATTATGAAGAAAACTTTCTGGCAATTAAAAATTTTTGTACTTTTTCTTACAATTCAGAGTAGAGAGATTGTTAAATATTGATATTTGTAGCCAAAGCTCTTGGTAACCATGCCTTTCGTCGCGAGTTCTACGAGTTTCTAAATTAAATTTCATAATTTTGCCGTATCTACACTTGAAAAAGGATCTAAAACTCAACTTGGATCATTCATGTTTAAAATATCCTGGAATCGCTCCGGAAATTTAGCATAAAGACGTTCAAAAGTTAGCAGAATGCAAATAAATTTTTACTGTTTAGCAGACTACAAAAAAATGTAGGAAGGTGATTGTATTTACCTTTACTTACATTTCGTTAGAACAGAAAAAATGTTTCTCAGAAAAGCAGCCATGACGTTTTTTCTTTTCTTTCACTATATTGACTTTATTAAGTATTCTTCATAGGAGAGAGTGGGGATGAAAAGGACATATTGACTTTATAATCTTATAAAATAATGAAATTAAAAGATAAAATTCTCATATTTGTGCCTAATTTTTGTCTAAAACTTTGGCTTTGATATTAGTAAAATCTCTTATCCCCAAATGCTGCAATTAAAAATCTGAACGCATTCATAAAAATTGAGAGTAATACCCCTTTTAATTTCATTGCAGGGAGTAAAACACACAGTGGGAAATACATAAATAAAACGCTTTTATGAACATTTTGTCTTTCTATTTGCAATTAGATTACTCAAAAATAAAAGGAAATAATACACAAATAAAAATCAAGTATATTGCAACATATTATAAAACGAAAATAATCTTACCACCAATCATGGATTTAGGCAACTTCATCAAAATATATTAATAGGGTGGGTAGGGATAAAAATACAATGAGCTACCAGTATTCTCTTATAGCACATATTTCCAATGATATAAAGATATTAAAGAACGCGATTTTTTCTTCAACAAAATACTGGTGTTTCAGACATTTTTTACTGTGTTTTTCCCTCTCTCTTGTAACTCCCTCAGTTATTGTCCCTGTCACATAGCGAAATTAAAACTGCATTCAGATATGACAATATTTTAGCTAACAAAATCTACTGGTATTCACATAAAGTGCATACTTTACATTGCTAAATATCATAAATATTATAATGTTAAACTCAATATTAATGTTTTAGTGGAAAAAATAAAAGCAAGATCAAAATTTACTTTTTTATATCAAAAACAGGTTTTGCTTTCAGCACCTACAACGCTACATTTCCAGACAACGCGTCAGTTGTAATAATTATTAAGACAGAACAAGTATCGGCATCAAATGAGACAAAGTTGAAACTTAGGACATTTTATTTTCTTCCTGAAATTTTGAGTATCCCTTTCATCCCTACTCTCCCCTAAGTCTGTTAAGGTATTGTCATTTTTGGATGTAATCAAGTCTTTGTTCTATTTCCTATGAACTTCTGTGGGCAGCAGCGAAAGATTGTAATCTTCATCATTTTCAATACAAAGTTAAAAAATAATCTGTCATGCAATGAAATGCTTTTAATTTTATTGACTACCTTAATAGTGTAATGCAATGACGTATGCAGTAGCTCATTAAATTATTTTTTAACCAATGGCTGACGATGAATAATGTACATCGAGTACAAATGATACTGCTTGTTTCAAATAAACCTCTTATGACAATCCGTAAAATTGCTGGAGAGCCATCAATAGCAGTGGACAAAATTTTTGACATTCGAAAAAGAAATTAGATTTTCGAGATCCAGCTGTAGGTTCGATTGTATAGATTTTCATTTAAAGGTACATTTTAAGTTTTTATGACGGTCCCAAACAAAACAGTGGAGGTAAACTAGTTTTACTACGCATACATTAAATTGCTAGGTACGCTGCTACGACAACGCCCCCCCTTGACTGTCTTAACGCCCCCCATTTGTCTCTGGGCCCGTCACCGCCCCTCTGGAAGGTTTCAGCGCCCACTGGGGGGCGGTACCGCCCCCGTCGGGAACCTATGCTTTAAAGTAAAAGCACTTGCATGCATTGTCAAATTGAGATACTTTAAGCCTCTCATTTACTTTTTAACTACTGTAAATGTAACAAGCATCACGTAAATGCAAGAATGATATATAAATTGAGGTTTCTGATAGCAATTCAATTTCGACAAAATAAAATAGTTTTGAAGTAAAACACAGTAATTAACGTTTTTCCATTT
The DNA here is from genome assembly GCA_964019185.1 of Maratus speculifer. Classification (NCBI taxonomy): domain Eukaryota; kingdom Metazoa; phylum Arthropoda; class Arachnida; order Araneae; family Salticidae; genus Maratus; species Maratus speculifer. Next base: position 373,729,974 of record OZ025289.1, read on the forward strand.
TATAAAATACATACTTATTTAGAATGACAAATACCGGGTGATCTAAAAGTCAGGACGAACTTTATAAATGAATAATTTGTAAATGAATCAAGATACAAAGATACGGTTTGCACCAAATGGATGGAGAAGAAACCGAGTTTTGTGTGGCAAAGAAAAAATACTAGTTCTGTCGGCGAACAACAGATGGCGCTCTAGTGATCTCATGCACCAAAAGATGAAAAAAAAAATAGACACCTTACAAGTCAGCTTATATACAGATAATTAGTACTACAGTAAATGTTCAGTGTTCTGTCCATCATTCAGGAGTACAGCTGTGAGAGGAGACACCTTACCGTTCAAAGCCTAGGGTAGCATTTCTTGCGTTATGGCAGACACATTTTGGCGGATGGCATCTTTCAGTGCTGCTATTGATGCCGCGTACACTTTGGCCGCGGTACACTTTTGACTTTAATATTCCCTACAGCGAAAAGTCCCAGGGTGTCAGATCGGGAGATCTTGGTGGCCATGCGTGATTAAAGTAACGACTGATAACGCGATCCTCCCCCAAATATTGAGCGTAACAGGCATTACACAGGCAGAGTAATATGAGGTGGTGCTCCAACTTGCATAAAGGTGACTGTTTAAAGTGCCTGTCGCACTCACAATTCAGAAATCTGCCAGCGCCATCTGTTGGTTGCCAATAAAACAATTTTTTCGTAGTCACACAAAACCCGGTTTCTTTTTCTTCCGTTTGGTGCAAACCGTATCTTTGTATCTTGATTCGTTTTCGAATTATTCGTTTTTAAAGTTCGTCTTGACTTTTGGATCACCCGGTATATTCTAAAAGCGAAAAAAAAAACCACCACTATGTCAAATCGCTTCTTATTTACATACAACGACCTTATATTTTTACTTAATCCTTAATGCCATTGAAAAGGCAAATGTATTTACAGTAGAGTTACATCATTCTAAACCTATTTTTTGAATTCCATTGAAAAAATTGATTGGATTTAGATTTACATCGTTCTAAGAATCTTGAAACTAAATTCCATTGGGAATTCAAATGGATTTACTATCTCACCGTTTTAAGCATCAAATGAACGAAAACATAGAACATTTTTCAAAAAGAATCTATAAAAATATTAAACATGGCACGAAACATTTCGAACCAATCTACTACATATTTTTTATCATTTTTTTTGTATGCATATTTTTTTTTTGAATGGAATTGAGTTTGTTCTAGTTACAGTGAAAGTAATAATAATAAATTATTTCTATAGAAATAAATCAGCAACTTCAGTATCTTCAAAAATTCAATTAGTGGCATAACTAGCAATGCATATGAAACAAATATCATTTCTACATAAAAATTCCAGGTGTTGTTCAGTTTATAATTTAATGATAAGAATTTTTATCTAAATTGTAAAAATGTTTACTATTTAAATGCGTATACTATGATTGCACATATTTAAATGCAATATTGATATAAATTTCATCTAAATTTAATAAAAAATAAAATAAATATTCTTATTTGTATTCAGCTCATCAGAAAACGAGAAGAATTTCAATAAAACCATATGGGAAAAATCAAATAATATTAAACAAATATTAATATTCTAATAAAATTCTTAACTTTCATACTTTTAATTTTTCCCAAGTTGTTCAATTTTTCAAAAAATTACTTTTAAAGGTACTTTTTAAAATCTACTTTTATAATCTGCTATTTATTCTACTTTTTAAATATTGTTTTGTTAAAATGTCTATTTTTGTAAGTGTACACTGATGGAGAAACTTAAGAATAGTATCTTTAAAACGATGGTTGCCAAAAAACATCAAAAGAAGTCGAGAGTGGATATTGCATAGCCGCTTTATGTAGTAAAAAGCATAGCAAAGAACGTAAACGATATTTTTAGTTTCGCACATGTAGGCCACCTGACATCGGCTATAAGGGATTTAAAATACGCTTGTAGACAGGGAAGTAGTCGAGGGTATACGGGAGTATACGCCGTATACCTTCTGGATTTTTTAAAAGAAACACCGTATACCCTCTGCTTCTCAAAAAAGCTATAGCATTTACACTCAAGGGTATACGCATTGTTTTTAGCGTATACCCTCTGCTTAGAGCGTATACCTTCTATTTTTTTACGGACAGTTATTTTTGAAAATGAAGTTATAAAGAATAGGAATGAGTTGTTACTTCTTATAAATGTGATCAAGTCTGGCAAATGTTTTCACGTTCGCATGCGTTATTGGAAAATTATAAGGAGAGCGAAAAACTGCAGATAATGCCATCAAATGCTAAGTTACTCACAGTGTTGTTCATATCTTTTTGATCAATTTTGAACAAGCAGAGTGTGTCGCTGAGGCTAAAGGGGATATTATTCTCGCAGAAGGTACAGTGGCCAATAAACAAGAAATATACAGGAAAAAGGAACCTGCCGACCTCTGATAGTCGAGAGGCAAATCAATTTTGAGTTTCAACTGGTAATAATTTATCTTGAGAAGTATAGCTATAGATATAGTAATATCTATATAAAGCAAAATATATCTTAAGCTGTTATCAGATTCACCAACATTTCGAGAGACTTATGAGCCAACACATGATTTCCTCCAATTTTTCACGAAATGTCTGCCCAAAACTCAGTGTGATAGCAAACAGCAGTTTCCCCCAACTTTTTTCTGCAGTTCCACAAAAATTCTCCCCTAGGCAAGACTTTTCATCCAACATCGAATATTTCAACGAATCAGAAATAAGCGATTAATATTAATAGGCGATAAATATTAATGCCTGGTACTAGTAAAGCTGTTATCAGATTCACGGACTTTAGGCGTGACAAACTTTTCAGGTGATTTTAACCACAACATTTTCCCGTTCAAAGAGAGAAAAAGGTTACAATTGTCTTTCAGAATGTTGGAGGAAAAGCCGGGAAACCAGGTCTACTAGTACCAGCCGTTAATATTTATAGCCTGTTCGTATCAATCGCTTATCTCTGATTGGTTGAAATGTTCCATGTTGGATGAAAAATCTGGGCTAACCCAGACTTTTTTGGAACTGTCGAAAAAAGTTGGGGAGACATTGCTGTTTGCTATCACACTGAATGTTGGGAGGATATTTCGCGAAAAGTTGGAGGAAATCAAGTGTTGGCTCAAAAATCTTGTGAAATGTTGGAGAATCTGATAGCAGCTTAAAACTGGTTTTCCTCCTTTTCCTCCAACTTTTTCCAAGACAATTTCAACCTTTTTCTCTTTTTGAACGGGAAAAGTTAGGGTTAAAATCGGCTGAAAAGTTTATCGCGTGTAAAGTTCGTAAATCTGATAACAGCTTAATGCGAAATCGTACGGGCACAGAAAGAAAATTCCGCCGATGTCATTTCTACGACTGTGCACAATCCCATTCTTTCATTTTCCGAAAGTAGCCCATATTTAAATCTTAGCTTTCTTCTTGGGCGTTTCCGCTACGATAGAAAACATAACCATACATTTCCTTTTCATGCATTTTACATTAACTATATGAATTTAATCACTATTGCTAGTGCGATATTAAGATGCACCTCCATTACTGCATGCTTTCTTGTAATATGAGGCCATATCTTAATTTGTTGAAATCATGTCATTTCATAGATTCTGCAAATTCAAATGAGACTCTTCTTTTAATATGTATTTATGATAATATGGCAACAGAATTATTTAGATCCGCATTGAAGTCCTTAATTTAATTTCCCATTACAATAACGGCTAAACGAATTTGTTATAAATTTCTCAATATCAATTATTATGTTATATCAATAAAATATGCACAGATATGTTGAATACTGGAAATTATTAAAATTGTATTAATGCAAAATGTTAGCATAGCAAATATATTTGAATTTCCTTATATTTCATGAAATGTAACATATGGGGGTTCATTTAGTAAGTCATAAGCAATGATGTTATAGCGAGTATTATGCCCTTAGACTCGAAATCTAATGTCAAACTTATTCAATTGAAAATACACATAACTCAAATGATGCGTTTATTATTTGTTAAATAAACGTTTTCTTTTCCGAAAGCTCATTGAAATTGTGGGCTATATTTTTAAAATAAGAGTATCATTTGCTTAAACATTTTAATGCGCCATTCATTAAATATTCAAGATGATTATAATAAACGCTCACAATGTCTGCCTTCACTGTTTCCAATGTGCTGTAGTCACGAAATATCTTTATGGTCGATAAGTTCAGTAAGTCTTGCCAAAGTATTAAAAAAAAAAAAAAAAAAAAAAAAAAACAAGAAAAATCATGCGTTAAGCATAGATTATGAAGCATTTTCCAACACATCTTGAAATCTTTAACAAAACTTCGTTATCCAGGGAAGTAAAGATTATTGTCCATATCCAAATATGTATTCCAATACTTTTGAAAAGCCCTGTATTTGATCCGTCAGTTAATATATAGACTATACAATGGTAAAATTTAGTTTAGCACGAAAACACCTAACTGGTTAAAATTTTCCTTTCAGCACTTTATACTAATAGATGGAAACAAACTTGAATACTTTTGTTTACCCAAGTAAAATACATACTACCTTTAATACACGAAAGCATTTTGCTAAAGTTTAGTTTAAAAATAAATTCTCTTTAAACTACTTAAATCAAATTTCCAGAAATTATCATCCAAAGGCGACAATGTATCCAGTTCTTTGCATGACCCTGTATATCACTTTACCTATTTCACAGAACATGTCTAAAAACATTTCTTAATAAACTAAATGCAGTTCATCGTAAAAAGGCATCACATATTTAAAAACTACCTTTAAGTAAATTACGTTCATATTCAGTAACCTTTCCGACATCTTTAGTGTAACCCTGCATATCCGAATTGTGTAACATTTAGCATTTATATAAACCATATAATATGCATACATCTAGTTGAAACTTAAAAGCGTATATCATCCATCTAACAGCCATCTTCCATAATATACAGGACTTCGGACAGAATATACTATTTGAAATCTTTTGTGTATCCTTGTAAATACTATGCACTATGTATTATGCATGAAATAACTCATATTAATCCTCAGTAAAGTATATCAATTTGATTATATATGAAATCGTTTACCATAATTAAAATGTATCGCAAACAATCCCCCCCTTTATTATTATCTATTGGTTTTTTTTATGTGGTCCTGTAAATGTATAATAACTATTCTTTTCGCTGCATACTTTAGAAAATGCATATTTTAGTGCACTTTGCACATATAAATTTGAAGATGTTTTACAGAGTGTAACATTTTAAAAATTCACTAGCTGACCCGTCCGGCGTTGCCCGGGTCCGTATTAACAATATTAAACGAATTTGAAATTTGTATGATTTTATCATTAACTGGAAGCATGCATTGTTTGAAATACGTCGCAGCTGACTTTGTGAAAAATCGGTTTTAAAAACAACTAATATTAAGCTCTAAAAATACTTAAAATGAGCAATGAGAAACACGAGAGGGAACCGATATCCAACGATTGCGTTAGTTTCGTGTTAAAGTGTTGATATTTACCCGTAAAAATCACTGTTAAATCACGTAATTAATTACTTTTTTCGCATAGAAATCCCAAGTGAGATATTTTGAATTTCAAACTAATTATATCACTCTTAAATCCGACTATACCGTGAATGAAATCGATACGCGATGATAAAAGATTGGTATATAGTATTATAATTTCAGAGCCATTTAACAAACGTGTATATTTTTAATCAAAGCATGCGTAATGTTCACTCTGTGGACTAATTCCTAACCGTAAACTTTTGTACCTTAACCATAATCTGTCTGTAACCTAACTGCGACTTAACAGTATCCTACCGTAACTTAAATATAACATAAATGTAACCTAGCCGTTACTTTATTGTAACCTATTCTTATTCTACACTCTAAAAAAAATGTGTAAATTAGTCAAATTTACACACATTTATGTGTAAATTTGTAAATTTACACACTTGCCATGTACTTTACACATTTTTTTGCAGAATTTTACCTGTTTTTATGTGTATTTAGCTTTTGAAACTAAGTGTGTAATTTGTTATCACTTGAAAAACATAAATAAGTGTGTAAAAGTAGAAAAATACCTAAATTGACACCGATTGGTGTGTTATTGTAATTTACGCATAGTTCTTATATACACTGATAAGTGTGTAAATTTCTAAAATCACCCACTTGTCATGAAAATTACACATTTTGTAAAAAGAATTACTTGTTTTTATGTGCATTTATTTTGTGATATTAAGACTGCAAGTTGTTGTCGGTTGGTTACCTAGACAAATGTGTAAAATTAGAAAAATACCTGGATTTACATGAACTTTTGTGTTATTTTAAATGTTCGTCTGCATTTTGTATGATAGCAAGTACGCAGGTGAAAAATGAAAATTGCATCTGCTGTATCGTAGTTTCGCCTTTTTTAGAATCGAACATGTCAAAAGAGGAAAGTTTGTTCCTGTTAACTCAAAAAATAAGAATAAATCATAATGCAATTACAAATAATCGAGGAATGTTAATTAACACAGAATGTTTGTCTTCATATTTAGAAAAAATTGAACTATATTTTCTTTTTTATTGTGATTTTACCGTCATGAAAAAAATGGATATTCCATAACAAAGGTATGTAAATGTTTTGTTCTAATGAAAATAAAGCTTTTCAGTTGACAACTAATTTAATAGATTTTCATGGTTCAGTTTTTCATTTTTAAACTGTAAGTTTTTTGACATACAACCAAAAATTAAGGAATTTAAATGTCATTATAAATATTAGCAGCGATAAAATTTTTGGTGCTTTATTTTCTAACATTGTTTTTCTATTTGAATATATCTAATCTTTTTCTAGCTCAGATTCCTTTTATTATGTAAAAATGTAAAATAATGTTTATGATTTCTGTGTGTTATGAAAGTTCTATCATATTTCAACTAAATTATGATTATTTTATTGAATTAGTAAAATTTAGATTAGAAAATCTTAATCATTGTCCGAGTTCCAAAGGTGTCGCAAAAGTGACTGTGTTCCTTCATATTAAGCATACTTATGACAATTCTATGAAAGCTATAATTATGAAGAAAGAGGAGTATACATATATGTATTACATACATGAATTGTATACCTATATGAATTGACTGTTGAATTTAAACACTAATTTAACACATTTAGTGAAATACTTTTTGCACTTATTCTAAAAAGAATTATATACATGATATGTATATGTATATATATACGTATTGTAAAATGATACATTTTTGCAAGAATGAGATTATTTTTGGTTAGAAATTGAATTAACTGTATAAATGAACTTTCTTAAAACAGAGCCCAATATTTTGTTATTAAATTAGTTAGTGTTTTTAATTTCATTATTTGTGAATTTATTATCTTAAAAGTGTAATTAATTTGTGTACATCTATATAATAATAATAAAATTAAATATATTACATTTTTTTTAGCTCATTTATGCTTTTTTGTGCGTTTCTGTATTTATAAAAAAATTTTGATACTTCTTAAGATGTATTATATAAACCTGTAATAAATATATATATATATATATGTAGGAATGTAAATGAATAAATAAATAAATAAAAGTTATGCGCGCATTTTTTTTTTTTTTTTTGGGGGGGGACGTTTTTTGAAGCAAGCTATTTTAAAGTATTACATATTACACTTCAGTACAGGTAGATGTGCCAGTAATGAACACCCTTCTAGTAATGCATCAACAATAAATCACAATAATGTAATCACAATAAATAAATAAATAAATGCAAACTAAGCTTTTATAATTTTTCATAGGGAGCGAACGATTTTAATCAGCTGACTTAAACCGGTAATTAAATCGTAATTTAAATCAACTTTTTTTTAATCATTGACTAAAATCATAAATTTTATAAAGATTTAAAATGACAGAAAAAAGTATTAAAATCTAAGGTTACCATAATTTGGCAAGTTTCTACAGGTATTGACTTTTGAATACACAAAAAAGCTTTAAATAATTATTTCTAATCTTAATTTCTGAGTATTGTCAAAGACTTAAGCATGATAATTTTGTAAAAAGCATTAGTTTTTATCTTATAAGTATAAAAATCATTTAATTTAAAAATGATATTCAAATCTGGTATAAATTACAATGTCATAATTTCCTTTTAATAATCAAATTATTGATTCTTTTATGTAATATAGGCATAGCAAGTATAATAATTTTCTGCAAATAAACGAATAAAGCAGCCAAATCTTATTTTCTCATTCTGCTTTTGCAATAATAAATTTATAGCAAATATTGGAACTAAAAATAGAATGAAATAATGACATCGGCTGAATCGCTATTGTAAAAGAAGGCATGAGAAAAAAAATTAATAAAATATTAAGCATAGCAAGAGCTTATTCAGTAAAAGTTGAATGTTTTTACTTTTTCAACTCATATACACCAAATAAAAATTTTCATGATTAATTAAGGCAGCAAAACTGTCTGAAACAGTAAATGCTGAGAACTTCCACTAAGTGCTAATAATGGTGCTGTTTAATGTTTTGAGGATTTCATATATAATTGGCTATTCCTTATATTTACTTTGTATGTGTGCATGAATGTGCTGACATATTTTGGGGGGGTTGATAAGTGTACAAAATATTGCAAAAAAAGCAATCAAAAACGGCAATTTGAACCGATTTTTCCGAAGTGGGAGATAAGGGAACGAAAAAAAGGGTCTTCCAGAGAAGTTAATTGCTTCTAAATCAAATTCTAATGAATTGAGCGTAAAAAGACTTTACTCGGCACCTCATACGTCCCTTCAAGAATTCCCTCAGCAAGTTTCATGATTCTACTTTTAAAAATGTGTCTGAAATTGTATTGGAAAATTTCGAGCTGCTGAAGGTGGAAAAGCGTTTTTTCGAATACACCCTTAATATATGCAAACGTGGATGTAAATTTAGATTCAGGCTATTGACAGATTGCAAAATGAGATGCAAATAAATTTGTTAATTTTATTAATTGTGATACTAATTGATGAAATTACTTATTTGCAGTTGTTATTAATTCTGTAACTATTTGCTGTTTCCTCTAAGCACTTTTTTAGGGTGGAAAAACTTTCTTCTTATGAAATTGGCAAAATGCACTCTACTTTATATTAAAATATAATTAAATTCAGTTACAGTAAACACAGATTTCTTGTAATACAACTTCCAAATTACACATTATTTCTTAATAGTTCCCAAGATCTTATGAAAGTGATAGAGAATTATTTCTTTAGAAAAAAATTAAAACATGTTATTATTTAATTGTATTTTTCAATTTATAATTCATAAAATTATTAAAATTAATGGCACTTTGTTTATCATAATGAGAAACTGAATGCTTTTTATAATTACTAAACAAATTACTAAGTATATTTCCCCATGAAATAGTGTACTTTTTGGAACTAGCATCTTCCCTTTTTTTCTTTCTAGAATGAGCACAAAATTGTTAATAATCATTTTAGTAATTAAAATATGTTATATACTAATTAAAAATTATATTATTACTAATTTTATGCTAATTAAAAATGTATATTATGTTACTAAATACAGAGATTGCTGTTTAATAATTATTAATTTTATATAGTGTTAATAGTTTATGTTAAATGCAGTTATTAATAATTGGAATAAATGTAGATATCACTAGTATTTAATATAGTTTTGCATAATATTGCATAATATTATTTCAAAATATTAATGTATATAATGTTATTATATGCTACAAAGGAAACTACTACTAAAAATAGCTCATAGTTACAGACATTATAAAACTACTTTGTAGTTTTTATAATGTCTGTAACTATAACTATTAGTTATGTTAGTTAAAGGATAAAGACACAGATTATGTTAGCAATTAGAGGAGGTTTTTTTTGTTTTGGTAGACTAAAATCCTTGGTAGTCATTCAGTATTTGAACATTGGGGACAAAAATCATAAAATTCCAATTTATATCAAAATAATCTGATTTGGTCCTTTCAGGTATGATGTACTACTCATTAGTATGTGTCTTTTAATGTGGTATTATTTTGTTTTACGAAATATTTTTGCGGATATTTACATGCAGTAATGTTATTATATGTCTATGCATTTATTATATGACTTCATTTTATGCTTAAGCATTTAATAATAATAATAATTATTATTATTATTTGGTTAATTTTCTCTGCGCTGTTTGCGATTCTTTTATTTCAAACATCATATTTCACTCTTTAAATTTAAAATAAAAGTTATTTTCTTGAAAGAATCATGTCTAATAATGCGCAGAATGTAGGAGAAAGTTCTAATATCAGTTATATCTTATTGCAATGCAATATTTTCTAAACATTTGTCAAAATTCTTTTTTAGCCTATGGCCATATGTATATTGAATAATACGCAAAATAGCAACATTCGTTATCTATCAGATTATGAAATATTGGTGAAACACTAATTAATGTACTTGGATAGCTAGTATTAATATTAATAATGTAAAAGTATGTATTTTTAATACTATTAATATTACTAATATTAAAATGTATTATTAATATTATTAATAATAAATATTTCTGAAAAAATTGCTCTTTAAAATATTAAAAACAATATGAGTTGTTATAGCAGTAAATATGAGCGAGAGAATTTCTTTTTAACTTTAATTTAAAAGACAGAAATTGTAAGGAATTGAAATTATGCACAGTCTGCGCATAAATTGTGATCTCACGGTTGTAGATCTATAAACCAACTCTAAAAGAAATTACAAATTGGTAATTAAAATTTCAGTTTATCATGCTTTATATAAAAACGGGTATATCGGTGATACGAAAATGATTTGTCTTTTATTTAGTGTGGTGTGAAAATTGCCAAAATACATTGCTAGTATACTATTTTCTGGGCATCAAACAGAGCTACCAGAAAATATAATCTCTATCAGTAAATGATATTGTTCTTTGAACAATTTTTTAATCATTAAAATTATCATTATTAATCATTGGGAATTAATTCCCAATTTAAACATACTAAAACATATAATGTTAACGCTAAATACATAAAAATATGTCTGCATGGAATATTACACAAATATCTAAATATTTTGATTATTACACACAAATCTGTGTTTTGCATGTTCAGCAGAAATATTTATATGAAGAGAATGCTACACAAAAATCTGTGTATTTTGCATATTATACAAAAACCTGTGTAATTTACATACTACACAAAAAATTGAGTATTTTACATAAAACACAAAAGTATGTGTTTCTTGCATTATACACAAAAATACATTTAATCACAGAAAATTACACATATGAATGTGTGAGAATATTACACATAAATCTGTGTATTCTTCTGCAATTTACACATTAAAGTGTGTATTTCAAGACTTATCAGATAACATTTACACACTTGGACTTATCATCAAATTACACTTTAAAATGTGTATTTTCAAATTTACACATTAGGCGTGTATTTTGGCAATTTACACACCAATTTACACACATAGACATGTCGTTTTTGTATCATCGATATACCTGTTTTTATGTGTAAATTTACACATTTTTTTAGAGTGTAACCATCACATAAATGCAATTTAACTTTAACCTAACTTTAAATTAACCGTGATCTAACTGTAACCTAACATGAAATTAAATAAAATCAAAGACTTACCGTAATGTAATTGCAACCTAATCGCAACCCAAATGTTACCTAACTATTCATAGAGTTCATGTCCGTGGAAATTATTTTGTCTTGTTCGGATTTGGTTATGATTTATTAGAATATTTTCGTCGGGTTCAGATTTGGTTCGATTCCGGTTTCAGGTATTTTTTGAAATTCGATTTAATTGTTCGGGTCGGATTCATGTCCATGGAAATTATTTTGCCTTGCTCGGATTCAGTTATGTTTCTGTGAAATAATTTTGTCGGGAACAGATTTGGTTTAATTCAGATTTCGGCGTTTTTTATCAAATGGAATTTTTGGGTTCAGGTCTTCCTGCGTGTCCAAGGAAATTATTCTGTCTAATTCGAATAAAGACATGCTTCATTGGAATATTTTTGTCAAGTTCAGACTTGGTTTAATTCAGATTTCGGCTTTTTCTTCAAATGTAATTTTTGGATTCGGGTTTTCTTGCGTGTTCACGGACATTATTCTGCCTTGTTCCAATAAATACATGCTTCACTGGAATATTATTATCAAGTTCATTTCAGATTTCGAGATTTTTTCAAAGAATTTTTTTAGGTTCAGATTCGGTTCATGTGCATGGAAATTTTGTCTTATTCGGATCTTGTTACGGTTCTTTGGAATATTTTTGTCATGTTCAGATTTGGTTCGATTCAAATTTCAGGTATTTTTTCAAAAGAATTTTTAGGTTCGAATCGCGTTCATGTCCACGGAAATTATTTTATCATACTCGAGTCCGGTTATGATTCTTTCTAATATTTAGATCGGATTCAGATGTGGTTTGAGTGAAATTTCAGGTTTTTTCAAATCGGATTTTTTAGGTTCGAGTCGGGTTTATGTCCATGGAAACTATTTCGTCTTGCTCGAATCGGGTTATAGTTCTTTGAAATACTTTTATCGGGTTCAGATTTGGTTCAATTCAGATTTCGGGTTTTTTTTCAAATGGAACTTTTGGGTTCGGTGACCCGATATTTCGGGTCAGGTTTATCTTCTTGCGTGTTCACGAAAATTATTCTGTCTTGTTCGAATAAGGAGATGCTTCACTGGAATATTTTTGCCAAGTTCAGATTTGGTTCAGTTCAGCTTTCGCGATGTTTTCAAAGAATTTTTTCGGGTTCGGATTGGGTTCATGTCCATGGAAATATTTTGTCTTGTTCGGATCCGGTTGCGGTTCTTTGAAATAGTTTTGTCAGATTCAGATTTAGTTCGATTCAAATTTCAGGTATTTTTTCGAATGGAAGTTTTAGGTTCGTATCGGGTTCATGTCCACGGAAATTATTTAGACTTACTCTAATCCGGTTATGGTTCTTTCGAATATTTCGGTCGGATTTAGATGTGGTTTGGGTTAAATTTCAGAATTTTTCAAATGGAATTTTTTAGGTTTGAGTCGGGTTTATGACTACGGAAAGTATTTTGTCTTGCTGGGATCGGGTTATAGTTCTCTGGAATATTTTTATCGGTTTCAGGTTTTGTTCGGGTCATATTTCGAGTTTTTTTAAAGACAATATTTAGGTTCGGGTCAGGTTTCATGCCCACTAAGATTATTTTGCCTTGTTTGGATCGGGTTATGCATCATTTGAACATTTTTATGGGATTGAGATTTGGTTCGGGTCAGTTATCAAATCCATAGTTTTTTTTTCAAACAGAATTTTTAGGTTCGGTCGGGTTTATATTCACGGAAATCTTGTCTATCACGGATGGGAGTGTGGTCTGTTTTTTCTGGTTGGGATCCGGTTATGTGTTAATTAGTCTAAACATTAAGGTTATAATCAGTTTTGCTACTATTCTTTTTATGGCTATTTCTGATAAATAATTTACTTTGGTATTTGATAATTTATTATGGTGTATGAATCGTTTGCGAATTCGAACAATTGTACGCCAAACAGCTATATTTTATTTTTGTTTTAAAACCAAATTAAAGCCATAATTTAATTTTAAATTGAATAAATTACATTTAAATTTTATCAATGATAAAAAAAGAAACTCCTAGAAAAGTGTTGTGCGATTTTTTTTACTGCAACACAGCTAATGACTCATACATTCTAATGTTCGAAATACCAAAGATCTGCGTATATAACTACACAGTAAAAAGAAATTGAGAGGAAGTATAATGTCTTGGGCTGACGCCAAAAATGTAACCCTAAAATCCGCTACATTAAGTCCAAATAAGTATCAACAAAACCATGTGCTTTGACACGCCGATCAATTCAAACTGGTTTAAACCCGTATTTCTTTGTTTTTTTACCTTTTAAACTATTATTGAATAGATGACTAAAATTTCGTTTAAAAATAACGTTTTGTGCCATTATTGACTGTAAAACACGATCGGAATGCATAAAAGATACAAATATATCAATCATAGACAAGAATTGTGTGATTATTTTTATCATATGACATTGAAATGTCAATATAGAAGCATCATTTAAGATTTTACTTGAAAGGTTAACATTCTTTCGTTAATGTCTTAAAATCGTCTGCATTCTGAAATCTAGATTTTAGACTAATATTTGTTATTTAAGTTTTCGCGCATGATTTTAAAAGAATGTTTTCATAATATATTTTATATATTGACATAGAATTATTAATATATTGTTAAATCATAAACATTTTTCATCTACGTTATAAAGTATTAAAAAGTTCTGAAAAAAAAAGAAAACTTTTAGTAATACAATTTTTAGCTCAAATCAAATATTTTCAATATTTTATTTAATTTTATTTTGACATTTAATTATTTCGAATTTATCAATTTCAATTATTTTAAAAGCAAACATTTTTTTAAAATAAATAATATAATAGAAAAAAGACCATTTTAAAAAATTACTATTTCTTCGTAAAATATACTTCAGCTGTAATTCATTTCTTTCAATTCGTCTTATTAATACAAAATCCCTTCCACATGCTTTTGTTTGGGATATTAAAATTTGAGCGATAAATGGTTTAATATTGCAACCCTTTTTTCGGTTTACTTCACCACCACCTATCTTTTTCCTCCATGGTTTACAACCGCTGTGATAAAAAATCATCATTTAAACTGACAGTTTGCCAGTCTATAAATTTTAAAGCTCTGTTCCAGATTTTTTAATTACTTATGCGAAAATTTTATGCAACCAACCAACCATAACTAAATGAAGGGGGGGAAAAAGAAAAAAAAGGCGATTTTTATGAGTGATCTTTGGAATTTAATTAATTACTCAGTTAATAAGTAGAATTTCGAAATTCTGAAGCTCAGGTGCATCAGGACAGATTTGGGGCTACTCTCAAAAAAATTTTGAGCCTCGTTCATGCTGTAGATTTTGCTAGCCATCGCAGACACACACACACGCAGACAGACAGAGCGATTTGTTATTTTATTAATATAGATTTGAAACGATTTTTCCCAATAGCCCGTAATGTAATGGAAAACTTTTGACTGTTCCTGTAACTAAAATAATCATGGTAGAAACTTCATTTTATATAGGGTTCCTGCTTGGATAAACGTCATTAGCGTCCAAAAATTTCATGACAATCCGAGTATATTTACGAGAGTTAGAGAGCAGACAGACGGCCAGATGGACAGACAAATCGAATGCATAAGCACTTTTCAACTTTGTTGGAAAGTGCTAAAAACTTTCCGACTTTTTTTTTTTTTTTTTTTTTTTTTTTTTTTTTTTTACAGCTGCTGAAGGTAAAATGACATTAAACGTACACTAATGACGAATCTTTATTCTACATAATATTTATTTAACATAGTATGTCTGATGCATCTTTGTAGCGATTTGTAGTAAAAATTTTGTTCGACTGGGGGGGGGGGGCAGTAGAACATGCCAAGCACTCTGGATTGGATAACTTTTGCTAACTCTGTACATTAATTTGAAGCTGTATGAGATTCATTTATGAGTGTTATCTTGGATTTGGTACACTGATGAAAATAGGTACTCGAAATAAGAAAAATGTCAAACAATAGTTATTTTTTAGTACTTCCTTTGCTTATAGTAGCTCCAAGTATTTGAGTCACAATTAAAAAAATAAAATAATAATAATAAAAACAGAAAATAATACGCGCTTAAGGTTTTGAAACGTTTTTTCAAAACCACAGCTGTTTTGCTTTTACTAATATTTATGTAATAAATTAAGGCACTGTAAAAAGTATAAATCGAAACAAGACAATCTTGTTTCTATTTATCTTGTTTCTTGTTTTCTGTTTGTCTTCAGATCGAGCCTTCTAGTAAAATGAAATAATTTTCAAGTGCATACACTGATGTAATTATTATCACAAGGCACTTTTAATGGCATATACAAGTTTTTTTAAAAAATAAAACAGTTTCTGATTTAATATATATTATTAATTATACTATTTTATATATTAGTATAAATGATGAGCTGGAATAAATGTATTTTGGATTGAAGAACTTATTAAACTTTTAAATTATGAAAAAATACTGCTAAAGTCTGAATCATTTATTAGCGGTTTACAAAATAGACTATTAAAAGAAATCATGAACTAGTGTTCCCACTTTGCTACATTAAAAACATATAAATAATGAAATTTTACTTAAGAATAAAAAAATAAATAAATCTTCAGATTTGAGATCTTCTTAATTTAAATGGCCTGGGTATATATCCATCTGCCCATGTCTTAATCTGGATTTGGATAAAACAAGACACACACGGATTCAACATATCCTTGGTAAGATATACCTTGTGACATAGGTTCCCGATTCCCAACATCTTCCAGGGGGGGGGGGTAATAAAGAGTCTAGAGGGAAATAAGGGAGGGGTGTTAAGAAAGTCAAGGAGAGGGGCGGGGGAGGGGTGTACTTAATTATTTAGAAAATTGCTTTATAAAACTAGCTGACATTCCTCTTTCCTCCTCTTTGCGATACTGATATTTGACTGGATTTTAAAGCTCAAGGTTTGACGTTGCAGAAGCATTACAAAAGTTCTGAATAAGTAATACAGAGGTAACTTATATGCATTAGAGTTACAAGATATATATTAAAAACTTACAATTCCTTTACAATTCCAACATACAAAAACTTACCATTGTATGCTAAAATGTTTCAAATTTTTGCAAAATAGTACTGAATAAGTAATAAAGAGATAAATTATATGCATTATATTCACAAGATGCTTATTAAAAACTTACAATTCCTTTACAATTCCAACTTACAAAAACTTACCATTGTATACTAAAATGTTTCAAATTGTTGTGTTCTCTATGTTTCAGATGATATTTTCAGATGTTTGAATTAAATTTTGTGAAACAGCATTGATTAAAGCCGAGATGAGTTAAAGTTCCTGAATTGTTTTTTATTTTTTCATGCTGTGTGGACACATTCATTCAATAAAGTATCTTTTATATACAATGTTAGTTCTTTGTAACAAAATAATCCTCTTGTCTAAAATTTAGTTTTCATTGAATCTAACAAGCCATTAAATATAATTGCATTGAAATTAAATTGGAAATTGCATTTGGATACTACATCATTAAATTTTATTGATTTGTTACAACAGATGTGTAAGTAAATTCAATAGTTTTGCGCAATATAATAGATTTTTCACAAACAGGTCACAATGTATTAATAAAGTATAAAAGACAAGATTTCTGAATTGGCTGAAATGTGAGTTTGATAATTTCTTTGAAATAACGAAATGGTTGTTATCCTTGCTGCAAAATAATAGTATTTCAACCAGTATAAGCTATTGATATAATCCCTAAACTGACTTTTTACAATACTTACAAATTGTGAAAGTACTTACTATAAGAAAGCTTCTAATTCTTGAGAGTAGTTTATATTATTTTACGTTCTTTTGAAGATATTGTTACTAATTTATATTTAAAAAAAATAACGGTTGAACACAGTATTAATAAATATCATAGCTGAGCAGCTTTATCCGATATAATTCTCAAAATGAGCTAATTCTCACGCTATTCAATTATGTTTTTATCAGCGACAAAGAAGGTACTTGTGAAAGATTTTATAAAGGAGTAAATATTAAGGATAAACATGACAAAAACGGTGTTTATCTCTAAAAATTTTGAAACTCTATAATAAGTGTAGAACTTTCAGAAGGTCCAGTTCCACTTTGGTACTCAGAAATTTGGTATATAAAACAAACAGACAGACTAATGATAATGAGAGATGTGCATTTGAAATTGCTGATTTCGAAATTTTTGTTTTGTGATTACGCCCTTAATTAATTTTTATCATTATAAAACTGTAAAACTATCAACGTTAAAAGCACTAATAATTTTAAATTTTAAGCATACCAGTTTAGGTAGCATATAGCATATTGTCTTCAGTACTAACAATGGCTTAAATTTGCTCTATATATAGGAGAGATGGGGATTCAAGTTAAAGGTTTCATGATCAATAAAAAAACAGAGGATTGCAGGTAACAGCCAGTAGGGAAACAGATGGGAAATGGAATGAATTTTTTTTCTTACTTTTATTTATTTATTTATTTTTGAAGCAACTCTTACTACTTTGGTTCCATTTCCCATCTGTTTTCCTATTGGTCGTTATCTGTAATCCTCTGTTTACCGATTAGTCATTAAACTTTTAAATTGAATCCCCATATCTTTTATACGTTTGAGCAAATTTCCGTCGTCTTTAGCACTGAGGATGGTAAGCTGTATACTACCGAAACCGGTATGATTAAAATTACTGGTGATTTAACGCTGATATTTTTACAGTTTTATTACATTGTAACAAGCTCTATCTTAATAATTATTAATCATTTGCATCATTATAGAATTTTTTTCTTTATTCAGAAATTGAAAATCTACGCCGTAAGTTCCGGAAGAAAAAATTTTGCTGTTTGCAATTACAAAACATTTGCCTTAAACTGAACGTTAACCGGGTAAGTGTGATCGCGGATCGCATTGAGTGATTCGTTTAATTTGTCTTTTAAAACCCTTTATCCTTAAATAAATAAATCAGAATTGCTAATTTATAATTACTAAAATCGTAAATGACAGCGCAGCTATACTCGTATTTAATTATACAACGCCTCTTTTCAAGTTACGTTTTTATACGTCATAGCTTTTCTCAATAGGTAAAAGCACAAAAAATGTCAAAAGTATTTTATATTAAAATACTGTCTAAATGTACTTCAAAACCACATTTTAAGCAATTTTTTTGTTAATAATTAAAAAATATTTTGAATTTCTTTTTCAATTATTAGAGCTGTTCGAGAAACACATTAAAAATACCTATAAATGTAAAAATAGTTTTAATACTATTGTTAAATCAAAAAGGGCATTTTTATGATATAAGTATTAATTTATTTTTGTTCGAAAATGCATGATATTAGTAAGTGTTGTTGTTTAGAAACTATAAAATCCCACTCATTTTCCCGTTTTTTTGTAAACACAATAAATGTTTTGGAAAATAGTGTTAAAGTCAGCGTTTTCAACCGAATTTTTGAACGAAAGAAAAATAACCAATGAGACAGAGGTAAAAAACGGGTTTTTCTCATGATGTTAAACGTTTACAATCCAATAGGTAATTTACTGATAAAAAAAATGAAAAGAAAATTCAATTGTATTCCAAATCTCTTCCACTGTCAAGCTTTCCAATTTTAATTTCTAATTCCGTTAAAATATGAATTTGTAAATGTGTCGAAACGTTTTGCGCTTGTTGAGCAAGGCAGTTTGGAAAAGTCTTTGGGCAGTTTGGAAACAAGTCAAAATAAATTTATCATTCTAATAATTTATTTAAATAACAATAAAAATAATACAAGCCCCTAAATTGAAATAATTATATACAAAATTTCATTTATAAATCCATCTTAATAGAAAAATTTTAACTTCCAGCATAGGGGTTTAAACTAAGAAACTTCTGATTACTAGTGAGATACTTTGCCTCCATACTATGATGTCGCAGTGAAAACGTTGAAATTGTGGCTCTTTTTAAAAATTTAAATCGCAAAAATGAATCGATGACATTAAAAAAATTTATTTAATGAAAATAATGGACTTTTTCGAAGTTTTTGTGACACGAGGAACATATCTGTAAGCACACAAAAATTTATGTCTCTGACTGATGCAATATTTTCGTACGGACTCTGTGACGGAATGAGCCAATAAGGTTTTGACAGGTGAACGACTTGTCTTGTCTTGTCTTGTATGTATGTCGGCCGATTATCTACGCTATGGGACACAGGCCCTATGGGGTGGGATGCCCTCCGTGGGTGTCTTTCTAAGGGAACCTAACCCGTATTTACTCAAGGCTCGAAGAAAACCACGGAAAACTCCGAACGGTTAGGCCGGCGGTCGCGATTGGGTTCGATCCCAGCACCTACCGTCTACCAGTTTGAGGTCAGAATCTCTCGGCCACTGGTGGGGCGACAGGTGAACGAAACCTTAAATATTGTTATTCAGAACTTGCAACGTTAATTCAAAATTTCTGAATTTTGAAAAAAAAAAATCTTGAAATGCAAACATATTTCGTTAATGATACAAGTGTATTAATTACAGCATCGCTTCATATGTTTCCAAAAAAGTCAATGCATCCAATGAAGAATAAAACATGAAGATCTACTTAGTAAAAATCTCATCGCATAAAAAGCTGTAATGAACACAAAAACTCTATTACTGATTATTTCTTTTTTGCAAATTTCTACTGTCTCTAATGAACTTGAGCTGTGTGCCTTATCATATGTTTTCCCTTTTGTTTCTATTTTGGTTCTATAGCTGTAACTGCATGATTCTACAGAAAAATAGTCCATTTCGTATGTTTGGAATTTCTAAAATTTAAAAAGAATTTTGAATAATCTTATATATATGCCTCATTTATTCTAATCAAAACAAATTCTATTTTGAATACTCGATTATTCAAATTTATTGAAATGAAAACAAATTTAATTAACTTTATTTGTATATGTAAATCAACTGAAATATTTCTTTAAAAATATCGCAGGAAACACTGGAGTTAAATTACGTTCATAATAAATAAGATTTGTGAGATTGAAATGCTTGACTTTCTGCAGAAACGCAGTATTAAGTGTAATCTTAAGGTATTTTCGAAATCAGTTGTTGTTATTTGATAATTAACATTTTCATTAAAGGTTTTCCGTTTCTCGTTTAGTTTTTTAAAATGTAAACTAAACGTTTCAAATGTTATATCACACCCTATAGATTTAAGTACTTTGTGCTCTGTAAATATTAAATCAAAATACAGTCGAGTCTCTCTATAACGAAACTCCATACATCGAATTTCTCTATATAACGAATTTTTTTCGGAACGGTTCCCTTTTCGCATGATTACATTAAAAACAGTCTCTATATAGTGAAATATCGATCTCCATATAACGAATTTTTTCATAAATTGATCTTAATTTACTCAGTTTTAAAAGGCATCGAAATCACATGGAATCAATTTTCCATCACTTATTTTTTGATTTATCGTCAGTGCTGAGTTTTTTTTTTATATATGACTTCTTTCCTTGTTCTTTAAATCCAACGAATTCATCCCATCTCCCACACACCTTTCCACTTCCTTCCCAAATCAGAGTCAATTGGATTGATGCACATGTAAGAGAGGAACCAATGAGAGGCACATAAGAGAGGCTTTCAAATGGAGGAAAATGTTAACTACAATTTTTCATTCCTTGCTAAAATTTGAGCATTTTTTTAGAGCTTAACAATTTTAAAATCAAAACAACAAAAAATCTCAGATTTCTTCGTCTATAATTAATGCAAGTCTTCCTTATTTGATTTTCATTAAGCTTTCAAATAAATGTCTGTTCTTTTCTTTGAAACAGCTTAAATAATTAAGAAATAAAATGGTATGTTAATATTTACTTTTAAACATTTCAAATTATGATAAAAAGTTAATTAAATCCAATTGATTTTTTAAATCATCAGATTTTAAAATATTCACCTTTTATATAAACATTTTAATAACAATTTTAATTTTTCTTAAGAAAGGTGTTATAGTAAAAATAAAATACATTGACATGTTTCGGAACGGTCAAATAAGTTCCATAGTCATAATATAAATAAAACAAAATTTCAAAATATTTCTCGGACAATACAAATGACACGCGACAATGAGATATAAATAACAAAAAAAAAAAAAAAAAAAAAAAAAAAAAAAAAAAAAAAAAAACACGCGCTCTATTGCAAAAAATTAAATTAAAATATAGACCATGATCTCAAACTTAACTAAAAATAAAAATTTCAAACTATTTCACGGTCAATACAAATGACACGCGACAAAGAGATATAAAAAAACACCAAAAAACACGCGCGCTATTGTAAAAAATTAAATAAAAATAAAAATAGACCATGATCAAAAGAAATTCCAACTTGGTTTATCCCATTCAAGCCCTCACGAGGAATTTATTCATTAATTCTAACCATAACTTAGGAATAATAAAAGAAACGGTATCATTGCAAACCAGATTATTACGCGTATAAATTTCAATGATAATATATATATCTCTTATAATAGATTTACGATTACAATTAGATATGAAACACAATTTACTTTGATTAAACAATATTTTTATCTCCTCATTTAAATATGTTCTTGATAAGGCAGTGTTAGTACGTCCAAATTTAATATCAGATTCGTGCTCCCCTTTTCTAATTCCAAACTTTCTCCCAGTCATGCTATGTAATCACCATTTTCAGTAATATAAGGTATTTCATAAACTCCAGCAACATCATCATGTCTAATAGGATCCACTTGCTTATTAAGTAAACATCTTAATTTTGGTGGAGGAGTTGCAATCAAATCAATATTAAACTTTTTTAATTTAAATTTTAATTTCTCAAAACTGCCTTTCAGATATGGAAAAGAAACTCTTTTAAAATTTTTAGAATCACCCCTTTTATTGAATATTTCAGTTAACCCAGGATATTGTTGTTTAGGCTTCCCTTTTCTATAATAATTAATTTATTGATGCTACTTATTTTATACCCATTAGAACCTGCAATCTCACGGATCTTACGCAACTCTTCGTTTAAAAATTCATCAGAACAGACTTTAAACGCTCTATCAACCATAAAACGGAAAGTAGAGAATTTATAACAAAAAGGTGAACAAGCGGAATTTGGAATAATGTGTTGGCTATTAATTTTCTTTTTATAAATTGATCTTTTCAAAGAATCACCCTCCCTAATTAAAAAAGTGTCTAAAAACGGTAAACTACAATTCGCTTCTAATTCATAGGTAAATTGAATATTTTTATCTAATTTATTTACTTTATCAACAAAATTAAGGAAAGAATCTACCCCCCATTCCCAAACCAAAAAAACATCATCAACATACCTTTTCCAAAACATAGGAACTTTGTCAAAATTTTCAAATTTTTTTTTTCATAAGGTCTCATTTTAAATTCCGCGAGGAAACCCGAAATGGCAGAACCAATTGGAGCCCCCAACTTTTGCTCATAAAATTTTCCATCAAACATAAAGAAATTATTATTTTTGATTAACTGTAAGCCAATTTTCAGTGTCTTTTTTATGTTATCATTAAACTTTTCTGAACTGTCTATCAAATCACTAATATAAGAATTAACTTCACTAATGTCTATTGATGGAAACAACGACTTGACATCCATACTTGCCAAAATACAATCATGAGGAATCTTAAGTATTTTGATATGTTCTACAAATTCTGCTGTGGAATTAACAACCAAGTCCGAAGGAGGTAATAAGTCTTTCAACAATAAGACAAATGCTTTTTTCCAAAAAATATGTTGGAGCTTGACATCTCATTACTATGGGGCGCAATGGATATCCTTCTTTGTGATCTTTTACTCTACCAACAAGACGTGGAATGACACCTTGCTTATTAATTCTTAATTTTACTTTCATATTATCTGGCCAGTAGCCTTTCCCTATAATATCTTTTAACTTACTAAAAATACTGCCATTTTTCTATATTGTACACTAATTTCTATGTACCCAAATCCGCAGTAAATTTTAAAACTTAGAGTTGTTACTTAAGCAGACATTTCCGTCCTAAAATTCTGGTGTTGAAATTTAAAAGTTTTGTTTAATTGAAGAGAATCTATAAATAGATCGCTGGGTGGTAACGTGTTAAATAAGTCTGTCCATAGTTAAAATCAGAAGTTCTAAATTATGTTTAATGCAAACTTATTACGCTTTCCTTTACAAACTTGGTGCTTAGAAATTTGTGCAAAATATGGAAAGATGGCCGCCAAGCCCATCATGCATAATTGTAAAACATTTGAATTTTCAAAACACGTTTACGATGTATTTAGTACAAGATAAAAGGATTTCTATCAACATATGCAAAGACATTGAGTTATAAATAGTAATTTTTTTAATGGAAAATATTAAATAAATACCATAATATAAGCTTGGAAATTTGATATCAGACTATTTTTTAAACACAACTTTCTTTTTTCTTTTTCTTTTCTTTTCTTTTTTTTTTTTTGCTTAGCCTTTTTTTTTTTTTTTTCTTACTTTTGAAAAGTGTTTTTTAGTAGATATCACTTTTTTTTTGAAGAGATTATATAAAATATAAATAATCATATAATAGTAATCATAATCTATATAATATTTAGTACAAGATAAAAGGATTTCTATCAACATATGCAAAGACATTGAGTTATAAATAGTAATTTTTTTAATGGAAAATATTAAAATATTCCTGCTTATTCAAATTAGAATGAGTTCTCGTAGAACCTCTGTAAGTAGGAAGTAAGAAATATATGTGTACTTTGTATTTATATATCATTTATTTCTTACAGTAATTTATCATTTAAAAGAGCGAGAATCAACTCCTTTTCTTAAAGTATTATGCTTTTTCAATTTATACGGTATTTAGTTTTGATAAAGAGTGAAAATTTTGTAAAAAACTGATAGAATCGAAATAAAATATAGATCTATAGTTGCTATTTTAGTTAGATATGATACGAAAATCTAGTTTAACAAGCAAACGAATAATAAACTGAAATTTCTCTTGCAGGAATTTGTGCCAATACACGGACATTTACTTGAATACATTTATGCAGCCCTATATTTTATCTGCTACCTTTACATTCACTCTACTATTTAGCTTAAATTTAATTCAGACTAAAATACTCTTAAAACTAGTAAAATTACACTTCCAGAAATTATCATCCATTGACGGTCATATATCTAAGTTTTTGCGTGATCCTGTAAATCGTTTTATCTGTATTCAGTAAACATCTTTTAGTATGCTAAATATAATTCAGCATAAAAATGCACAACTAATTTAAAAACACGAATTCATTTATTCCTCGGAAAAGGGAGTCAAAGATATTTTCTGATTTGTTTGTCTGCCCTCGAACGAAAAGCCTGTCATTTACAATATATATAACATATTAAACTCATTTAACTCATTTAGTATTTTGCGTGGTCCTGTAAAACGTTTTATCTGTATTCAGTAAATATCTTTTGGTATGCTAAATGTAATTCAGCATAAAAGTGCATAACTAATTTAAAAACACAAAATCATTTATTCCCTTAAAAATAAAGATACTTTTTGATTTGTTTGTCTGTTCTCGAACAAAACGCCTCTCTTTTACAGTTTAGCTAAAATTTAACTCAGACTAAAATACTCTTAAGACTAGTAAAATCACACTTCCAGAAATTGTCATTTGTTGAAGGCCATATATCTAATTTTTTGCGTGGTCCTGTAAATCGTTTTATCTGTATTCAGTAAATACTTTTTAGCAAGCTAAATTTAATTCAGCATAAAAAAAATGCGTAACTAATTTGAAAACACGAATTCATTTATTCCTAGGAAAATGAAGCCAGAGGTATTTTCGGATTTGTTTGTCTTCCCGCAAAAGAAATCCTGTAGTTTATTATTGATAATTGTAATTGGTTAATATTGGTCTGGAGGCCATCTTTTCATATTTGACACTAATTGCTATGTATCCAAATTCGTTCTTAGAATCCAAAATTGTTACTTATTCAGACATTTAGATAGCAGACACTTCCTTATTTAAATGCTGGTGTTGAAATTTAAAAGTTTTGTCCAGTTATAGGTAATCTATATGGTATCGTTGGTAACGGGTTAAATATTGGTTAGAAATTTGCGTAAAATATGGAAAGATGGCCGTAAATCGATTGATTATATACCATTGGTTAATATAATTGTACAAAACTATTTCGGATGGTACAATTGGTTCGGTAGTTCCAGAGATTACCCTCTTTAAATAAACATTTTATAGTACAATCGTATTTCATCAAACAGTGACGTCAAAGTTGTTATATATGTTGATTCTCTTCTCACACACAAAGCGAATATCGTTTACCATGGTTCTCTTTTTATATAAAAATCACACTCAACTCAATTTTTTTTTCAAAGTTTTGCTTACATTAGGAAGGAAACTTTAAATGCTAATAATTTTAAATGACTACACTTTAGAAGATATCTCTTCCTTCAAAAATTAATTTTATTTTAAAAATCTTTCTAAAAATTAACTTTTACAATGTTTT
This sequence comes from Maratus speculifer, assembly GCA_964019185.1. Classification (NCBI taxonomy): domain Eukaryota; kingdom Metazoa; phylum Arthropoda; class Arachnida; order Araneae; family Salticidae; genus Maratus; species Maratus speculifer. The sequence goes on from OZ025289.1 coordinate 373,756,041, forward strand.
ATTAGAAAAAAATAATTTTGAAGAAAATATTTGATTGGCAAATGAAACTTGAAGTGGCAGCATCTAAAATGATTTGCTCTACTATAATGTAGCTAAATAAGCTAAAAAACTTTCTAAAATCACCATAAAAAGAAATTTAAACAGGACGCGTTTCGAGCTTCAAAAATACAGCTCGTTTTCAGCTGATCCAAACACGTGTCACAAGGGACAGAGTGGAAATAAATTTTTTTATTTTTACTCTGTCCCTTGTGACACGTGTTTGGATCAGCTGAAGACGAGCTGTATTTTTGAAGCTCGAAACGCGTCCTGTTTAAATTTCTTTTTATGGTGATTTTACAAAGTTTTTTAGCTTATTTATCAATTTATCGCCAGTGATTTCGGTGTTTCACAATATAATGTAGCTAGTACACGATTGGCGGGTTTATCACATTTGGCATAATTTCTTAATTAAGTAGCAGTTTTTTGCTCATTAAGCATAGATATTTTATTTTTTAAACTGAATTTTACAAAAACACGTAGCTTGAATAATTACTTCTCCGAAAATGCATTCTATACTTCTTTCTGTTCCTTATTTAAGTCTGTACCTTGATTGAAAAAAAAAAAATGTTTGACGAAGAAAATAGTGATCATTTTCGGTATCTCGACGTTTTAAAAAAAATCTTGTATCTTTCTTTATAATTATTTTATAAAGATAAGTTTGATCTCAAACTAATGCTTTTCTTCATTATATTCTGCTAGTTTTCGTTTTATTTTTCTGTGATAGTTAATTCTTAAAAATCTTCAATTTTTAAATGCCATGTTTGGTCGATTTAATATGGAGAAGTTGTCTCGAGTATATGAAGCAGTTAAGCGGTCGTCATGTTCTTGGCGTTTGTTCGTTTGGCGGGCATATTTTTTTTTCTAGCTTGGCTTTGGCAGAACGACCGTCCTGCTTGAAATATAATTTGCTTTGTAATTTTGCCTATCTATTTTTTCTCTATTCAACATTTATTTGAAGCGATTTTGCAGTATAGAACTGAGTTTTAAAATATTTCAGTAAAGCTCTATTATTTACATCCAATTTTAAATACAAAATCATTCATTTTTACAGGAGAATAATGTTTTAAGGCAGATGATCGTGACACATATATTGCTCCTTGCTCATCGAATTCAAAAGGAAATGATTTTGTAAAAGATTTAACCTTCAATTTCTTCTTATTTTTTTCGTACTTAAACATGCTTTTAAAAGGATGTTAAATACTTGACATTGCAAGTTTATTACTTTATTTCCGAGTTTTGGAGTGTAACGATCCATTACGTAATTTTTAAGTGGTGATGTAATACGGCAAATATTTAACATTTGCTCTTTTTTGAATTTTTTTCGAGTTTTAATGTTTAGTAATCAGATTTGCATTTTTTTCGTCTTTTGCTGACTTATTGAAAAAAAAAAGCAAGTAAGAGAAAATAACTGGAGATTACAATCAATTAAGAGAAAAAGAATAAATATTTTAGGCACTATAAGATGAAAATACATATGTATTAGGGTCAAAATTGATATATTTTAATAATGTGTGATAATTAGAAGGAACTTTGGAGTTCTTTTTAAAAAAGGTATTTTATAAATGCACGTATAACATGGATATACACACAAGTACAGAGAAGAAAGTTATGTTTTCATTATCCGCTGACGTGCACAGTGGCGGCAATTTATATGGGCCCGTGGGGCCCGAGCCCACCCAATAATTTTGAATCATAGCGTACACAATGTTCATTGTTCTAGTTATCTATTTCCTTATTACTTTATTATTCATTTTTATCCTTTATTTTGGCACTGATCATGTGTTTTAACTCTCCAACTAACACCCATAATCCCAAATGTCTGAAATGTTTTGCTTTATGGTCAACTTTCTGCCAATTTAATTTGTAGTCATGTTCATGATATCATGACATTACAGTAAATATCAGTGTCTTTATAAAGAAAAACGCATGAGAATATAATTTAATACAATTTCAAATTAATTAAAATATGATAACCTGATTTAAAATTTTCATCTTTCACCATCTATCAACCCTTCAAAAAAAAAAAAAAAAAAAAAAAAAAAAACCGGTCGTACCATTTTACAAAAATATTTGATCCCACCCAATATTTTTGAGCCAACCCAATATTTTTCAAAAGTTGACGCCACTGGACGTCCAACATAATTAGTGTGAGAGTTGCATTTATAAAAAAAATTAGTTATTATTATTATTTTTTGTTGTGCTTTTTCTATGTTCAAAAGACAAAAAATGAATTTTTTAAGATGTTCTATATACAATAAAATGTGGCAGAGGTTAAAAACGCCGCGTCTTTTCACCGCATCTATAGTTTTTACTAACATGCGAACAAAAAAACCCCCCTTTTTTATGAAACGCGTTTTATTATTTCTTATTAACCCATAGAGTACTTATATATATACATACAAGATATATGTGCATACATACATACAAAATAAAAATGCCTACTAATACAGTGCTTAAGTACAGCTTTTGTAAAGTCTTTTTTGCATTACTTTAACCAGAAATGAGAACAGGAAAAGAGTCTGGTTCGATTTTTTTTTAAGTTCTGAAATGAAAAAATACAAAAATTCTCTCAGAAAATAAAAACTTTAATCCTCAATTATCTACATATATACTGGTTGTTCTAATTCATTTTATTTTAAGAATGTTTTGTTTTAGAAATTATAATCTCTTAATACTGCGCTGATATGCAATGTACTGTGATTTAATCTGAATTCAATTACTTCTCAACATTACATAATTTTAAATTTTAAACCATCGAATAGAGAAAGCTTACTTCTAAATGTAAAATGTCTGCATTTTTCAATTTGATTTACTGAATTTTTTTGATTTTTAAACGAAATAATTCGATTACGGAATAAGAGTATATGAATAGCTTTTATCAATTATTTCAAATTTTAAGGGAAAATCACGATTTTGACCCACCGTTCTAGAACGAGTGTCTAGAGTAGTACATGTATGAATAGACTGGAGGCAGTAGCGAAGACAATCATCTCATCGAGTTCATAGATGAATATATAGTACTAGTATGTAACCCCCGTCAAAAATGACGGAATTTTGACCTGCGTTTCATTTTCGTAAAACTTTATACAAACAAACAGAATAAAGATTTTATTATTAAAGAGTTTGTATTGCAGAAAAGCATATTTTAAAAATAGCAGTACAAATGATAAGTTTTTTAAAAATCTGATATTAAATTTCTGAAATAGTTCAACAATTGTTCAAAACATACAGCAGTATTTATCACAACAATAAAAACAATTAGCGAAGTAAAACACAATTTCTGAAAATTTCTCTAAACATTAAAATTAAATATTGATTTTTTTTTCAATTTTAAAATGCATTATTTTATAAGAAGCAATGATTTCGCAGCGATTTTAGTCATATATATAGGAAGGATATGAAATATGGATTTGGCGCCATCAAGCAGCAGTTATATAAAAAAAGTTTTGGTAAAATTGTAGTTTTTTATAGAAAATATGCAGAAGCAATATTCATTGATTTAGATCAAAATCAATTTTTAAAACTCTAACTATGTGACTTTAAAAATTCATTCCTTATTAATGAAAACTAAAATCGTTATTATTATTTCCTTCGTAAAATTTTATTACGTCAATTTTTAAAAGTTTAGCTTATACCTACTTGATGTGTCCTTACATTGTAAATGAAATTTACATTTCTTATAAAATGTCATTGAAATGTAAGGAATATACAGTCATGTATAACATATACTAATTACAATAAAGCAGGTAAACTTTTGATTTTTAGCATAGTATTTTTTGTAATATAATAACTTTAAAAAATAAGAAAAATTATACTTTAATAAAAGAATGTGGAAAATCTTATTAATTCAGTCATAATAATATTTCATGTATCCATTACGTCTTGAGAAAAAATATTTTCTTTATGATAGAAAACAAAATTTTAAAAATTAAGTGGATAAATGTTGACATCTTTAAAAAAATAATAATGAAACAAAATTTAAATTATATCAAAGAAATCATAATAAAATTATTCAATTCATTTATACCTATTGAATGGTATTTTAAAATTATATTGGAAACGTTCAAGAGAAATTTCTTAGACAATATTACATCTCGCAATTTTTATTTAATACTATTATTATTATTATAATTATTTTATTATAAATTCAATGGAAAAATTCCGATAGATGGCAGCACAGTAAAAGTTGAAGTCAGTCCACAGAGCATAAAACTAAAAAAAAAAAAAAAAAAAAAACCATTCACTTGAGAGATTTTTTTTAAATTGTAAATTTATTGCCTATAATAAATGTAAACGAGAGTGAAAATAATTTAAACTATATTTAAAGGCTTTAATACAATTTTACAAATGTTTTAAAATCATAATTGGATATTATTATTATTATTATTATTATTATTATTATTTTAATGAAACTCTCAGAGTCGTTCGTTCCTTTTTTGTGAAACCATCAATCGTTTATTTTGTTTATAATAGCTTATTTTTAAATTGGAACTTAACATATTGTAATTGGATTTGATATGCATGTTTTATTCCGTTTCTACACTTGTCTTAAGTCGCATTTTATTATAAGTAGATTAGTTAAACCTCGATTCGCATCTTAAAACGCAATCGGCCTGCTAAATCATGTCTTGCTGGAAAACACTTAAAAGCCTCATTTTAGCATTGGTCTTATATGTTTATTATTATGTTTTTCTGCTCCCAATCCTCAATTTCTTTTTTACTTTTGGTTGCAGGAAAGCACAATGGTAAACCTACGAGTAAACCGTTAAAATCGAGTTTTTAGGTGTTTTCCATCAAGATATGACTTGGCAGAAGTATTGCTTTTTAATATACGAATCGAGATTTAACAAATCTTAGATTTTTATCCGTGAACTCGATGAAATCATTGCCAGTGCTGCCGTTTCCCGGTCTGTCAGAAAATAATGTTATAAACCTTATGAAAAAATATTTTATTTTGCAGGGAATATTTTTTTTTGTGGCATCTTTTTTGCATGAGTGGAAGGTGCTATATTGTATATACATATGCTTTCTGCTCAGAAACAAAGCACTATGTTATAGATCATATTTGAAATTTTATTTTAAAACTTTAATTGCGTGTTTTAATGATTTTTGTAAGAATAACAATAAAAATTATTTGTGTACTTATTTTGTATGAAATAATATTAAGGTTTACGGTAAAATTTATAATTAATATACAATAGTAATACAATATTAAAATGAGAAAGCAATAGAAAGCAGTAGTATTTTGGAATTTAAAATGTAATTTAATAATTTATTGGGGTTTAATTTTTATCTTTAGTTTATGAACACAAAATACTTTAATTTTCAAATTTAATCTGCTGATTTTTAATGTTTTTATTTTAACCAAAAGTGTGATGTCACATTTTTTCTTCCCCTCTTCCACACTCTTTGTCACAAACTGTCACAATTTCACGAAACACTCTTTACTCCTCCAAATGTGACATCATTTATGGACTGCCCCTAATCAATAAAATTAGTAGGTTTACCCAACAAGACACGTAGGAGCCCGTTTTACTCGTGTTCGGATTAACTAAACTGTTATTTACTACCTGATGATAAAAGTTGCTAAATAATTGCTCCCGAAACTATACTTATGTCTTTTTATTTGGCAGAAAGTGTTTTACGATTTTTAGGTTAATACAACTTAATCTTTCGCCGGGTGCGCATATTTTCATCACATGAGCGGGCGCTCATTGTAGATTGTACAACAGGCAAAAAACAATCAACTACTGCTGCTTTATTTTAATTTTACAAATAATTTTACTTACATATATCATATAAGTTACGTCTGATCACAATTTATGAAAGTATTCCGCAATACACTTATTTTCTTATAACATATAAAGCAGAAGTTTAGATGTATAAAAGACTACTTGCTACTACAATCACAAAGAATAAAAATTAATAATGAATTACTAAACAATAATTAAGTAATTTCGGATTTACAAAATTAGTTCTACATTTCATCTATATTAGTCGCTACCCATATCAAGCGTAATATTTGCTTTTTTGAAAGCTGTTTACAGATAAACCTTGTGCATTTCATGCACTGTTAACCCTTTCCGGAGCACTACCCTTTAAAGTTGGAATTTAAAGAAAAAAAATTAGGCAATCTATTTAGGCCTAGAGAAGTACATAGGTATTGTTTTGTAAAGATTGCACTAACCATTTTAATTATACAGCTGTTGCCGAAGTGGTAACCTCCCATAAGTAAAGCATTGATAAGCGCAGTGAGAAGAGCATTGCTGTGAAGCGCGTATTACAGTAAAACATTTTATCTATTATTTAAAAACAATATAGTTTAATCTCTGTGGTGCTGCCATCTAGAACTCATAAGAAAGATTTAAAGTAGCCATTAGAGTAGTTTTTAAAATATTCACGGAGTTTTTGTGTCTCTAAACAGGGGGAACTTTAGGTGTTGCCAACCCGGAAACACTGCGCGTTAAGGGGTTAACAGATTAAAATGACAGGTACAACTAATTGCGCAATCTGAAATAAAAATAACTTTAAGGAACTGGGTAAAGAAATTCAATAAACGAATACAAACGGTTATTAAACACCCATTATTGCTTGAATTTTGTTTTAAAGAAAAAAAGAATGTGAATGTTGTACATTTTACAACTGTGCGCCCACCGAAAGATTAAATTACACACTTTTAAAAAATTTTCGGTGAAACTACAGGAAATCTACGGGTAATCAATTATCATATATGTAAAATTGCAGAGATTAGAAAAACTGAGATTCTATTAAATAACAGAGAAATTATTCGGTAAATTTACAATAGACTTTATAAACTAACATATTTAATATTACACAAAACTCTGTAAATTGATTTTTAATGATAATAATTTAATTTAGTTTTCAAATCAGCAAATTTTCAATGAGTTTGAAAGAACTGCAATATTTGGGGTAATTTTGAACTGCTGTGTATCTTTTTTTTTTTTTTTTTATTTTTTTTACATAATTTGTTTCTAGCCGTCCTGGGGTTTGAATTTGAGACTTCTTGAAAGTGGAAGAACAACCCAATGACTGAGTTGTAGGAACGTTTCTTATTTTACCTAAATATGTCTTTTAATAGCCGCCCTTGACGACCAGTTTGGTCCCCCTTGAATGCACACTAAGCATTTAATCATTTTGCTTTTATTCATAATTTCTTTTAATTACTCATTTTTTTTTGCCAAATTAGAAGATTTTGCTACAGAAATAGAAAAAGATGTCATATACGAACCACATTGGTGCGATTGCAACAAAATGCTAGTTATATGTGCCTCACATGTAACCCTGCTATTTTTATTTATATGTTACTGTAATTTTATTTTTTAAAAGGATCTAAATTGTTTTATTCTATAATTATTAACTAAACTTTATTTATTTATTATTATTTCTTTTTAAAGATAATAGAAATTAGTTAAAAAAATATGTATATAACTGGTATTTGAAAACGAATTTTTCGCTAAATTGGAGTCAGAAAAATAACGCGCCAATGTAGTGCATACATGGCATTTATGCTGATAAATCAAGAACTCAGTATTTTAATGATAGCCTGGTGCAGATAATAAATCGCCAAATATTGTGTCCGTAACATTTTTTCGTATTTCATTAATTAATTAAAATATATTAATATAATTCTTTCACTCATTTCATTTATCATACATAACTTTAATTCAAAACTAAAAAGTTGAAAATTTATAACTTTTATTGATTTTTTTAAAGTAAAAAGAATAGAGAAAATAAATAAAAATAAAGATATTTTGAAGCTCCATAATTGGAGCGAAGCGAAAAAAACAAATAAATTCAATTTCCCAAAGCCTAAATCTTACCAAAGGACTTTTGCACAGTAACCAATAAGATGCGTTTCATTTGACGTTGCCATTAAACAATTAATAAATAATCGTGATTTTTGTGCCACATACGATAGCGTAATATATATATAGATGATTCAGCAGGGAAAATAGAAAAAAAAAAAAAACGCCGCTAACAACGAGGATATGATTATTTTTCCCTTTCTAAAATATTCTAACTTAAAAATAAAAATAATAAAAAATTTCTTTTTAAATATTTTTAATAAAAAGGCAAAATAAATTTATAATTGCTTATTTTAAATTTTAAATTTTAACAAAGATTAAAAATATCTTTGACGAAATCGGTACAGGGAATTAAATGTATCATAATAGAAATGTCGGTAAAATGATCAACCGAGGAATTTGATGGACTGCATTTAACCTTTTACAGGCCAATGTTCCCAATTGGGAACATAAGTTTAAGCATTTATTAAAAATTTAATTTAATCAAAATCGACCAAAAAAAATTAGCAGAAATAGTAAAAGAATGACTTTATTTTTTGAAATAGAAGTTTTATTCCTATCATTAATGAGGCAAGGTACAGAAAATCATAAAAATGACCAATGACCACTGGAAAATGATCAGTCATAAAAATGATTTTTTGAAATAGATTTTTCGAATTAGAATAACTTGATTTTTTGGAATATAAGTTACATTCCCATCATTTATGAGGAATTCTACAGAAAATCATAAAAATTATCAATGGCCACTGGAAAATGACCACCGGAAGTGACCAATGTTCCCAATTGGGAACATTCTGAAAATTATATATATATAAAAAATTCCACCATATTAATCACTAATATCTCTTAACTAAAGCATTAGAAGGCATAATGTACAAAAAAGTAATTTAAAATATGCCTGGATCTGAATTTGGCCTGTAAAAGGTTAACGGAGAACTAATGTAAATTTATAGAGAAACACGCTTTTTAGGTGCGTTCGTAATTATGTAAATACGTAGCACCTATAGTTGTCGTTCAGTCCGTTCGTCTGTCTGTCCGTCTGTCCGCATATAACAACGCAAAAACTATCCAACCGAATCGTTTGAAATTTAAAATATATAATTATTACATAATTTTGTCGAGTCATTTCAAATTTTATGAAAATCGAATGCATAGATCAATTACAGGGACAATCAAAAATATTCCATTAGATTACGATCAATGGGGAAAAAGTTTCAAATGCATTTTAATCGTTTAAATTTAAAATACTTAATTATTACATAATTTGTCGAGTCATTTCAAATTTTATTAAAATCGGATGCATTGTTCAATTACAAATACAGTCGAACCTCTATATAACGAAACTCCATACATCGAATTTCTCCATATAACGAATTTTTAGTAAGAACGGTCCCCTTTTCGCATGATTACATTAAAAACAGTCTCTATATAGCGAAATATCGATCTTCATATAACGAATTTTTTCATAAATTGATCTTAATTTATTCAGTCCATATGACTCCATATGATTTCAAAGCTTAAAAAAGCTTTGAAATCATATGGAATCAATTTTCCATCACTTATTTTTGATTTATCGTTCAGTGGAGAGGGTTTTTTTTTTTTTATAAATATTACTTCTCTCCTTATTCTTTAAATCTAACAAGTTCATCCCACCTCCCACACACCTTTCAACATCCTTCTCAAAACACAGTCAATTGAATTGTTACACATTTAAGAGAGGAATCAATGAGAGCACATAAGAGAGACCTTCAAATGGAGGAAAATATCAACTACAATTTTTCATTCCTAGCTAAAATTTGAGAATTTTTTTTTTTTTTTTTTTTTTGAGAGCGTAACAATTGTAATTTTAAAATCAAAACAACAAAAAATTACAGATTTCTTCCTCTGAAATTTATGTAAGTCTTCTTCATTTGATTTTCATTAAGCTTTCAAATAAATGTCTTTTCTCTTTTTTGAAACTGCTTAAATAAGTAAGAAATAAAATGTTAGGTTAATATATATTTTTAAACATTTCAAATTCTTAATTAAAAAGATCAAAAATAATATTTGTTCAAAATTTACACATTAAATACTATTTTTAACATCATACTCTATACATCGAATTTCTCTATATAACGAATTTTTTACTGGAACGATGGTTTTCGTTATATAGAGGCTCGACTGTACAATCAAAAGTATTCCGTTACATTAAGGTTAATGGGGAAATAAAGTTTCAAATGCATTTTAATACTGTTACACTCATTCGAACATAATAAAATTAATATGCACCTATAAAGTACATATTATAATATACATTTTGCATAGTCTGTGGTGCAAAGGGCATTTGTTATTGATTTGCAAGGCCACACAAAATTATTCCATTGCATAATAGAATAGGGAGAACATTGTTTGGTGAGCATTTTAATTGTAATTAACTATTTACAATTTTATGAGATTGATGTATGAGAATAATATTTTGATAGATAACTTCGAGATAACTTCGTTATTGTACAAACGCACAACATTTGTTAAGCTTCACGTGCAATTTCCAACTTGTTTTTCTATGTTTTTACTGAAATGTTTAACAATGCACTGTGTATATTCGCGCATTTTATTTCGATTTGTGAAAAAACCAACTGTGTACTTGAAAATAAATTATAATTTCAAAATGACTTTTTAAAATATTTTGAAGTACTTAATAATTTGCATCCAGTTTTAATTAAAAAAATCATTCATTTTAACTGAAAAATAACTTTTAAGCGAGATGTGCGTGACACACATATTGCTTCTTACTCCTCAAATTTGTAGGGATGCGACTTTGTAAAAGATTTAACCTTCAAAATTTTTCCCCCACTCTTTTTTGTACGTGAAGAAGCTTTTAAAGGGATTTTAAATACTTGACATTGCGATTTTATTATTGTACTTTCTACTCTTCAAGTGTAACGTTCTTACGTGCAGTTTCTATGTGGTGAAGTAATAAGATAAATACTCAACACTGCTGATTTTATTATTATTTTTTAATTATTTGCGAGCTTTAATGTATAGTAATCATTTAACTTTTTTTTTCTTTTGCTGACTACAAAGAAGCAACCAGTGACGACACTACATCGAGATTTTTAACAATTATGATAAAATGGAGAAATATTTTGCATATTTCTTTTAACTGTGATCAATAGTGATATATTTTGATAATTTATGAGAGTTAAGAGGAAACCCGGTTTACTTTTTATATAGTGACATTTTATTTTTTGCACGTATAACATGAATGTACGAAAAGAGAAAAAAGTTATGTTCTGATAATGTGTTGATATGTAACACAATTAGTGTGATAGTCACCATTGCAAGAATAATAAATCTTTTACTTTTACTATTATTAAACGAAAAAAATATGAAACAATTTATGATGTTCTAATATACAATAACATGTGACAGGTCCAGAATTTCTCGAACAGGATTGATACAGATGATGTGAACCACAACATTCCCCCCCCCCCCCTTATCAGAATTGTTCCTTTATTTGTTATATAATCCAATATATATAACACAGTAAGTATACATATGTATAATATATATACACATTATATACCGGGTGTCCAGTAAATAACTGACCCATTTTGAACTTAAATAACAAATAAACGGTTTGAGATAATAATGGACGGTTTGCGGTATTGTTATTAGAAAATCAATAAATTTTTAAACATGTACTTTGTTAATATAGTTCAAATTTCGGGAAAAAATATCGCGCTGGCGGTAACAAGCTGTTTGAATACAGACATGACTCTAATTTTCATAAATATGAGATTTTCGGCTGAATCTGAATCTATATGTTGTCGAATCTGAATCTATATGTTCAATCGACTCTCGAATCAGCTTCAGAAATAGGGTACGTTGGTTGGAAAGTGATTTAAAATAATATTTGTGATTGAACCATCTGTATTATATTTCCCCTCCTCAGTCTTGAGACTGAGATATTATTTTAAATATTATTATATTACATTAACAAAGTGCATATTTTAAAATTTATTTATATTCTAATAACAATACAGCAAGCCGCGCATTTTTATCTCAAACAGTTTTTTTTGTTATTTACATTCAAAATGGGTCAGCCATTTACTGGACACCCGGTATAAAGAGTATATATAAATAACATAAAAATGCCTGTAAATAATGTATTTGACTACTGCAATTCTTAGCTTTTTTTTTTTGTATTAATTTAACCAAAAATGGGACCATGAAAAAGTTTGGTTAGATTTTTTAACTTGTTCATTAAAGAAACATAAAATTGAACAGAATATCTATCAGAAAAGGAAGGCTTTAATCCTTAATTATATGCATATTGGTATACATGTTTGTCGAATGCATTTTATTTTGTTTTGTTAAAATATTGACTGTGTACTTGAATATGAAATACAATTTCGAAATGAATTTAAAAATATTTTAAAGTACTTAATAATTTGAATCCAATTTTAATTACAAAAGTCATTCATTTTTACTGAAAAATAACTTTTTAAGCGATATGTGCGTGACACTAATATTGCTTCTTACTCCTCGAATTTGAAAGGATGCGACTTTGTAAAAGATTTAACCTTCAACTTTTTTACCCACTGTTTTTCGTACGTGAAGAAGCTTTTAATTGGATGTTAAATACTTGAAATTGCGATTTTTTTATTGTACTTTCGAATTTTGGAGTGTAATGATCTTATGTGCAGTTTTTATGTGGTGATGTAATGCGATAAATACTTGACACTGCTGTCTTTTTTTTATTATTATTTGCGAACTTTTATGTATAGTAATCATTTAACTTTTTTTTCTTCTTTTGCTGTTCATACCAAAGAAGCAGCCATTGACAGAATCTACTTCGAGATTTTCAACAATTATGTCAAAGTGTAGAAATATGATGCATTTTTCTCTTAGCTATGATTAACCCTTTAAACGTCTTAGTCGTGTTTTTCCGTCACGTATTCCGTCACCGCTGTTTTTACACACATTTGATATTAAAGCTAGCTCATTTAATTGAAAAAGATAATCAAACATGTAAAGTTATTAAACATAAGTTTTCATATAAATACTTTCGACAGCTACTTTTTTATGAATCGTTAAACAAGAATGGGAAAAAACTGCACGAAGCTTAAAGGGTTAATAGAGATATATTTTAACAATATGTGAGAGATAAGAGGAAGCCCGGTTTACTTTTTACATAGTGACATTTTATTTTTGCACATGTAACATGAATCGACGAGGAAAGAGAGATTAAGTTCTGCAGAAAATTATTTTCTGCAGTTCCATATATTGACCTTCGATTTATTCTGTTGAACTGATCCAGAATATCAGACCAGATTAAGTGATCGTTGAGGTTAATTGGGTGAAATAGTCCTCCAGTGTTCGTGTCCGGGATGGCTTAGTTGGTAGAGCATTGGCGGCTTCAGCCAATACATCCCTGGTTCGAATCCTGCCCCGGATTTTTTTCACCGAAGAAAAATGGCAATATATATGTATTACGAAGATAAGAATTTCTGTTAGGAAATCAATGCTTTATATATTTAATTTAATATTCTTAATGTAATATTATTTTAATGTAATTTAATGTAATATTATTTTCTTTTTTCAGTAAGAGCAATTAAAATATTTCCCTTTACCCACAGAAGAAACTGTATTAAAAATTATGTGAGTTGCAACTGTTTTATGACTTTACGTGCTTAAGAGTAGAGTTTAAAATATGTTTAAAACAGCATTTTGAAGTGAAATTCATAAAAAAAGTCTTTTTTTTTCTTTTAATCCTTTAGTTTGGGACTCTTTCCAAATGTTATATTACTTTTATTTCTAGGTCAACAAGAAGTTAAAAAATCTTAAGTACTTCAGTTTGTTTACATTATACAAAATATACACATCTGTGTAAACTTTACTCTCAGTTTTTTTTTTTTGAAAATGTGGCTTTTTGAACTTTCTATGCAATTTTTTACAGAAATTACTACAGATTATTGTTTGCAATCTTGCCAGAATATTTCACACATATACGTGATCAATGTGATGTGAACTTTTGTTACGGATATATGTAATATATATATATATATATATATATACATATATATATATACATATTATATATAAAAAAGTTTTTCAATGGAAAACATTTTTTGCTATTTAAAAGCTGTTTATTTTACAAAAGAAGAAGAAAATAACAATAATTAACAATATCTGTTTATAAAACAGACTTCACTTTATCAGTAATTACATATAAAATGTTTCAAGAGAATAATCTTTGGTTGTTTCTCAAAAAAGGTCTATTAATTTAACATGGAAGGCATAGGGGCTAATGTGCATCTTAAGGCCTTAGAGGTTGAAGCAATTATCTGGCAGATGAAATGTGATCGATTCAGACATTCAGTTTGCATTTGAAAATTATTATAAATAAACGAGAAACTACTCTAAAAAGTGTAGAGAAAACAAATAATAAAAAAATGTAAACACCCGTTTTAAAATACATTAAAATGCATTTCTAAATTTAAAAATGCGAGCGAAAAAAATATTTTGTATGATTAAAATAAAAGTATCGATTAACTTAAAATTTTTAATTATATATATATATATATATATATATATATATATATATAATCACGCTTTACATTACTTACTTTTTAGTAATATGAAACTTTAACTTGGTATTTTTTAGAAAAAGTGCAATATCAAAAATCACGTAAACTGTAAACTGTACGTGTTTTAGCTCCTAGAAATCAAATAATACTGAAACCATATTTAAAACCCCAAGCGATAATCTGGCAGATGCAAATTATTGATTCGAGAATACAACTTCCATAGAGAAAATAATTTTAATATATGAGAAAACACTTTAAAAATGCTTTGAAAATAAAACAAGCAAATAAAAAAATCAATACAGCATATAGAAGGGATTTTCTTTTACTTATCCTGTACAAAATTAATAAAATCATTATATGTTTTCAGCGGCTATATTTTTGTATTTTCTTTACATGTAGAAAACAAGATATTTTATATATATATATATATTATTTGATTCGCAGTGTGATTTACTGTACCTGTAAATAGGTAAAATTATGTTAGAATGCTTTAAAATACGATTGAAATCAAAAATCAATGTAAAAACCAATATTTTGTGTATCATTAATAATAAACGCATGGATTTCTTTTAATATTTAACAAATCGATATTATTATTTTTCCTAAACCTGAGATTTTACGATTGGATGTTTCTTATAAATCAAATTTTCCCATTTCTGTTAATTAAACAAAAAATTAACAGGTTAGTGATTCTGATGAATTTCTCGATTGTACAGGTAGAAATGACAGCGGTGGGAAAAAAAATTCACCGCATCCCGAAAATCCTGGCGAAAATCTCTACCGTGACGTCATCCGGCCAAAAGCCCTTTTCATTGGTTCGGAATGCTAGGGCGCATGCCCCCTGGTCGATTCACGACTGAGGGTGGGGAATTGTGCGGGGGGACATATCGCAAGCGCGCTGTTTTCCATTTTGACAATTGCCGCGGTAGCAGAGTTTTACCTGGTTTTTACGGACGCGTAGATGTATAATTTTTAACACAGTGGCTTAGTTCTCTAGCATTTTTTTTTTGTGGATCAATGATATTTATTTCGGATACGACGCTACCTGTGAGTGTATGATTGCAAAAAAAGTAGGATGACAAAGATCAAAACGGTAAGTCTTTTGTATTTTGTTAAATGATTTTTCTTTTCAAAATGTGCGCATTAACTTAAAAAAAAAAAAAAAAAAAAAAAAAAAAAAAAAAATGTTATAAGATCTTTCTTTCAAGATATTTCTTTTATAATATTGCATTTTTTTTTCTAAGAAAAATTCAATTGTTTATTGTGCATTTATGTATATTTTCATGTTATTAATTAATTCAGTTTGTGAAAAATGGAAAAATTGGAAAGCATTTATTTATTTATTTTTAAATTTAAATCATAAAGTGGAAGGATTTTGGAGATTTATACTTTGATAAATTTATTACTTTTATTAAAAGACATTTATTTTTTAAAGAGATATTCGCATATTTAATATGTTTTTATGCATATTTTCACATTTTCAGCTAAAAAGTGAACTAACAGTGTGAAAAAAAAAAATGCAAGGAAAATGCAATGCGCTAGTGTTTTTACATATAAATTACTTAATACGTAAGGTAAAATGCGAAAAGAAAGCTATATTTTAGAAGTGCAGTCACCCGCTGAAACAGAAGAAAAAAATAATTAAAATAGTAAACTCATATTTAAAAGAGGAATAGTGTAAAAGCGTTAATTTTAGAAAAATACTATTGTAAATAGCTTTCATGTAAAAATAAGTGATTTCTACGAACTCTAATAATACCAAGAATAAAACAGAATATTATCTGTTGCCAAAACAATTATCATAAATATTAGAAAAATGATTATTTGACGGATATTAACTTTGATTAAATAAATATCTATTCGTATGTATTATATATTTACTCATTATGCAGTTCAATTTCTACACAAAACGTAGCCATTTAAATTGATTTACACAACAAGAAATATTTTAGAACTGCTGTCCAGCTGCGACAAAATGTTTAAATATTTATTTAATGATAAATAATAAATTATTAGATGCTTCGCATGATTGAAATGTAATGCATTTTTTAAAGATTTATAGTGTTCTAATTTCAAAAATTAATGATAAAAAAATTTTATATTTAGAAATTTGTTCTATGAAATATTTGTCTTCTAAAAAAATTACGCCTAAAACTTCCATTCCGTTTTATATAAAAAGCATTTGGGGGCAGTTAACAAATGTAATATTTTGAATTATTTTGATCAAATATTTATTCATAAATTAGTAAATTTGTTTCCCAAAACCTTAAATTGTTTAAAATAACAAGAAGTCTGTTAAAAAAAATTCTAAGAGTTCAATAGATTTATTTACATTCTTAAATTGATAAAATATATCATGCGTTTGAAAAAACCGATGTATATTTAAATTTAAGCGATTGTTTTGAGCCGATCAATCTTTTTATGAATGGAAAAAATAAAAGAGTTTACGCAATATGCGGCAAACAAAGAGAATAAATGCATTTCAATGTTGTATTGCATATTTTATCCATTATTTAACTTATTTAAATACTTTTATCTTTCTTTGTTCTTGTTTTTTAAGTAAGTTTACATAGATGCATAAATTTCGCACGATTTTTCATAAATTATTCTATTCTCAGAGGAATCTTCTCTCTTAAGGAGAGAAATACCAGGCTCTTCAATGCGGCAACAGTTTGCAACTGTTGCATTTTCCAATTTCTCAGATCAAACTAATTCTCCGTTTAAAAAAAAGGATCAAACGTAAACGAAGATTAAAATTTGCAGTCGCTCATGCTTTATATATATTTCATCACACATGTTTGCATAAATACATACGGATGCATTATTAGTCCCGGAAAATAAATATATTTAAGAAAACAATAAGTCTCTGTAAGATAGTTTGTTTCACCAAAAAAAAAAAAAAAAATCGTTAAATTTACGATAAAAATTGCTGACTATGTCAGCAGTTTTTGCCTTAAATTTTTTTACAGTGTACGAGATTGTTTATGCAATGTGCAAGTGTATATTAAACAATAATTAGGATGTAGTAAAAGTGAAAAAAATATACATTTAAATTTTATTTTAGTATATATTGTGACTCTGCTTAAGCATATTTCAGATTACAAATGAGTAATGTGTGAATATTTATGTAACATTTTAATTACGTATGTATGTGTGTGCGCATGTGTCTATTTTTGTGTGCATATTAAAGACCAATAAACAATTAGGGAATGGGATAAAATATATTCATATCTACATCATAATGATGATAATATATGTTCTACAGCGAATATATAAGAACCTATATTATAAATAATTATTTTGTTTATAAGACGTCCCTTTTATAATAAAACATTTAAAATATAATAGAAATTGACATGTTTCAACTCATTTTCATTGAGTCATCAGAATATAAATAGAAAATATCAAACACAATGAATGTGAAAGCCTGGAGTAAATAATTACTGAATTTAAATTAAATACAACGCAATTAAATATAATTGTAATTTTCTATTTACATTCTAAAGATGACACGAGGAAAATCAGTTGAAATATGTCAATTTTTAATATATTTTAAATGTTTTATTATTCACCCTTTCTGGTCTGGTGTACTATTAATAGCACACGCCTTTTAAAGGAGTATTATTTTGTTTTAAGAAATACTTTTGCTCCAATTTACATGTAGTAATGTTAGTATATGTCTATGCATTTATCTTATGACTTCATTTATGTTTACGCATTTAGTAATAATAGTAATCATTA
The DNA here is from genome assembly GCA_964019185.1 of Maratus speculifer. Taxonomy (NCBI): domain Eukaryota; kingdom Metazoa; phylum Arthropoda; class Arachnida; order Araneae; family Salticidae; genus Maratus; species Maratus speculifer. The sequence goes on from OZ025289.1 coordinate 373,774,219, forward strand.
TTATTTACTTAATTCTCTTTGCGCCGTTTGCGATTTTTTTTATTTTAAACATAAATAATAAATAATAGAACTCTTTAAATTTAAAATAAAAGTTATTTTCCTGAAAAAAATCATGTGTAATGAAGCGCAAAATGTATTAGAAAGTTGTAATATAAGTTAAATCTTATTGTAATGTAATATTTTTCAAACATCTCCAAACATTCTTCCTTAGCCTATTTTCAAACAATAAAATGTTTGTTAAACACTATATAATCTATTTGGATAGCTAGCGTTAATGTTGTTAAAGTAAAAGTAGTTTTTTTCTAAAAATAGAAAAAAAATCGGACCAGAAAGGGTTAAAGTGAGGTCTTATAAGCAAAATAATTATTTATAATATAGGTTCTTATATTTTCGTTGCAGAATATATATTGTTCTTATTATGATATAGTTATTAATCTACGCAATAAAGACTTATTGCTTTTGTATTTCGCATTGATATTCATATCTGTCTGTTTTATTTTCTTGCGTTCGCACATTACGTGTGTTGATGTACGTACAGTATGGAAGGATGAATAGTATATATGGCAAAATAGAGAATGATTACATATATTCCTATTCCTTCTTCCTTTTTTTGTTATTTATCCAATGAATATTTATGTATGCGCAAAATAAAATCGACAGAATGTGAAAAAAAAAACTTATCACGAAAAAACATTAAATGAAAATAAATAAATTCATTTAAATAAAAACAGGGTTCCGACGGTACTAGAAAGCGTAGAAAACAAGGAAAATGAAAAGTGCTCAAAAAGTCAGGGAAACTGACATTTTTTTTTTTTCTAAAATCTAGAAAAGTCAGGGAATTTCTTTTATGTGTGTATGCTATCATGTGATAGTTCTCTTGAGTTCTGAAGTACGTCTGCAAAAAAATTCACTTTTTCACTTACAAATTGAATTTTTGATAAATTCACATTTTAAACATAAAAATCTTTTAGCTATACAAATTTGTCGAATATTTAAATAAAAAAATTACAAAGTATGCAAAAAAGGAAAGTTGTAGTTGATTTTAAAATGTTAAAAGACAAAAAATTTAAACCTATACAACAAACTGCTTCTGTAATAACACAAATAAAATAATATGATGAGCGGAATTGTCTAAAATAACTTTGAACAGTTAATATGCATAAATTTAGTTATTTGACTAAAAAGTTACTATGAATCCATCTGAATTATATTTTAGTGGGGTTTTTTAATTTGTTTTTAATTTATTATCATTTTTGTTATATTTTAAATATCACATGATATAAATTTTTAGTTTTAAATGTATAAGTTATTTTCATTTTCAGAGGTAAATTTACATTTTATTGTTGTTAATCTATCAATTTATTATCTATTGCTGTATAAGTTCCATCTTTAAATTATAGAACTGAAATTCGAAATTGTAAAAAATGTCATGAATTGTTGGTCAGGGAATTGAGGAAATATGGCCAGGAAAAGTCACAGAATTTTGTTATTCAAATAGAGTATAAAACTCTGAAAAGCGGAATATAATTTTCACCTTGTTTTAAACACTAATATATAATATGAACTTTGAAACGCTCAGTTTTACGTAAGAGGGGATTAAAAATAATCAAAAAAGAGGTGTTAATAGTTAATTTTATTTAAAATATCTTAGTACTTTCAAGCCTTAAGGGAGTCCGAGACACAAAAATCTTCAAATTTCCTAACAATGTTTTATTGCATTAAAAATTTCTCAGTTTTTTATGCTTAAAATGATGCTTAAATCATATTTCTAACTTAATTAGAAGAGGAAATATTAATTTTTTTGTTTTGTTATTTTTTCAAAATCTAGCTTTCAAGCAAAGGTTGTCATGAAGTGACTTCCTGCGAAAATGCATTTTTCATCAAGATGGATTTTTTTTCACAATTTCGCGGGTTTAAATTGTTATAACTCAAGAACCGTTAAACGTAAATGGTTAAAACTCGAAACATGTCTTTTTTGACCATTTTACTTGAATTTTGATTCAGGAAATTTGAAAAAAATATTTACTTTTGAAAATATGATATTTTAAATAAAAGTTACATAATTTTTTTTTCACATTATTACTTTAAATACTTTTATTTTCATTTTTTATTAATACTTTTTAAAATGCTGAGTTAAAATTAAAATTTGTATATTTCTGTTTATTTAAATGTAAAAAAAAAATTGAAATACTACAAATAATATTTTGAGTTATAACAATTTTAAATTGCCTCACTTTTTAAATAAATTCTAAATTTAAACATTTTTAGACAAATTAAGAGAAGTTTCGTCATATTATTTTGCTTACAAATGACATGATTAACCATCACAAAAAAATTCAAAATTTTAATTCAATAAAAAATATTATTTTAAAATGTGGCCCGGACCCCCTTAAACCAGACTTTTCACCAGAGAATATTTTATAGCTAATTTTTGTTTATTCATAAAAGTACAATTTATTTATGTAAATAAAAAAAATATTAATTATTTTGATATTATTATTATTAGGTCATTTAATTATTTTTTATTTAAACAAATTTGTATTTTTATAAATAAACAAAAATTAGTTATAAAATATTCTCTAATAGCTTAAAAGTACTAAGATATTTTAAATAAAATTAAGTATTATCATCTCTTTTAGGCTATTTTAATGGTTTTTTAAATAAAATGGAACATTTTAGAGTTCATATTATATATTAGTAAATTCATTTATATATTTTTTTCATCAATTTTTCATCAATATTTTTTTTTTCATCAAGAAACGTATTCAAACTCAAATTTACGATCTGAAAGAGGAGTTAAGTTTGCGCCATTAAAATTTAAATCTTTAAAAATGAATGTTGATTTTTTACAAAAATTAATAAGGATAAGAAAATGAAGGGAATAGAAAGGAAAAAATTTATTAATTTTAGAAGCTTACTATGCTGATGTCAAAATTTTATAAATTTCTTTAGTAATTGGACAAGATAAAAAATACTCCAATGTAATGTAAACATTAGAATTAATATAATTATTCTTAAATTCTTAAATTAATTGAGTGGATTAAGTGTAAAATTCTTAGGATAATTCTCTCTGCAAATACTATATTAAATAGTGTATGATTTGCTAAAAGAAACGTGAAGAAAAGCGACAATGACCAGAATTTATTGTAGCTCCAATTTATTTCTAGAACATTATACTGAAAGCAAGCACATCGTTTACCATTTTTGTTTTTATTTATTTCTTCCGAAATTAGGATTTAGAGGCGTCAAGGAGTTAAGGAAATATTTCTTTTCAGAAGGATTTCACAGCTCAGTACGGAATTTCGAAACTCACAAGCATTTTGTTAAGAAAAAGAAAATGATGCTTTCCTTTCATTAGTCTTATCGATTTCAAAGAAGGCGTTTTTTAAAAAACCTGTTAAGGTGCTCAAAAGCATAGAGGTGTGTTTGTGTTAAAGTGGAGATTACTTACAGAGATTGAACGTGAGACACTATAAACACATCACTCACACATGTTTACTTTGCACTTTTTTTTCAAAATTATGTAATGGAGATCCACTAATTTGTGTGAACTAGCGAAAACAAATATTTTACAAGCAACAATTTTTATTTGCAAATATGGAAATTGTGGGAAAAAAATAATGACTATGAGTTGTTAATTTCGACTGAAACTCGTGGATTTTTCCAATTAGTACAAAATTCGTATACACATGAATTGATTCAGGTGTTTTAGTATTGTTAGGTGTTTTAGTACCAGAAATGTTTATAAAGCAATGCCTGAAGATAGACTTTTTATTATAATTATTACTTTACAAATACTACTTTACAAATATTTTGATAAAAGCTGCTAGGAAGTTCTCGAAGCATACTCACGCTTTTTTTTTTTGTCAAAAGGGGATTAAATTCAAAACAAATCTCATTTAATATTTGTTTATGATTGGTCCAGGAATATTAACGTGACTCTAAATGTCCAGGCATATTAGTACGACTCTGTTATTACGTAAGTTACGTTTTGATTATTATAAAAATGGCGTTATTGCTATTTTTTTAAATATATAAATCATTTATAAGGCTTAGTTATATTCTTTGAAAATATTTTCCAAAAAGTCGTTGTAATTTGTTAAATAACAATTTTTTTTGTTTTATCTTTTTTTCTGTAATTATAATAGGTTTTGAATATGTGAATACGAATAGATATTTTTAAGTAATTCATAAACCTTTTTCTTAGATTTTGACTTTTTTGGAACTGCGGGAAAACGTTGGGGGGAATTGCTGTTTGCTATCACACTGGGTGTTGAGATGATATTTCCCAGAGAGTTGGAGGAAATCAATTGTTGGCTCAAAAGTTGCTCGAAATGTCAGTGAATCTGATAGCAGCTTTATTGACACAGTTAACGCTTAGTTGTCCAAAAGATTTCTTCAATGCAGTTTTACTCTCGCTTAAACGTATAGATCCTTAAAGTCATCTTTAGGTTAATTTTCTAATTTAAGTCAAAAGTTTCTAATTTAAGTGTCAAAAAGAATAAAATTAGTTCTATTTGGCTATTTACATAATTCTACTCTGTCCGAACCATTTTCAAAATAATACAAATATTCTAAAATTGCACGGTTTATGAAATGCCACCATTCAGTTTTTCACGTACTCTATCATATTATGGAAGCTCTTGTTTATTTTACTTGGATGGTAACTTTTAGTTTCGTAATTATTGAGTAACTCGAAACATAATTTCAATATGTTGAATGATGTTGCATCGTTACATATTGTATTTTTGTGTGTTACAATATCTATGATTTCTCTTACAACGGTTGTAGAGTATTAACTGGAGGGAAAAATTATCTTATAGTCATTGAAATATATTTTAATGATTTTTTTTCTTTATACAATCTTGATAAAGCTGGCTTTTTTTATTATATTTATTATGCTATAAAATTATGAAGTAAAAGAAATTATTATGTAAGGAAACATAAACTAAGGCTTCTACTATCCGAGCTACTTCGCCAATTCACGTTCAGATACCTTTGATTCTAAAAGCGGGCTAATTTAATCGGCTTTAAAAAGATTGAATTATAATTTTAAAGCACAGCGAGGATCCCTTTGTGAATGGGTTTTCATTCGTTTTCCTTTGACTGGAGATTTTTAAGGCCAAATCAGCCGTTATTTCTTATTATCTTTTGATAACGCTATAGGAAAGTTTTTTTTTTTTAAATAAAAAATAGAAATGCAGCGTTTTAAATCCGAAGTAGTTTTCATCAAATTTTTATTTTGTTTTCATGTGAAAAAACTTTTGTTGTTAGAAAGGAAATATTATTTGCACTACCTTAGAATTCACAACAGTAGTTGGAATGATTATCTCAAAAAATGAAATAAATGATTTGCGCAAATATATTTTTAAATTTAAAATGTTTTGCATTATTATTGTTTGGTCATTTAAAATATGGCACGATTTCTCCTATTCACGGCTTTTGACGCATATTAAGGAATTTATTGCTTTAAAATTTTGTTTATTTTGCAATATTCAAGATAAAATATTTTTGTTGTTCGAAAGTAAATATTTTTGATTCCGCTGCTTTAGGATTGGCAACGGTAGTTTAAATAATCATCTAGAAATGTGAAAAATCTCGTGTAAATATATTTTAAACTGTTGTATAGTTTTAAAGATTACGCAATTTGCACCAAAGTTTTCTTTTTCTTTTTAATATTTACGTGAAAATACTTTAGTTGTTAAAAAAAATATTATTTGCGCTGTCTTTAAATTTACGATAACAGATCAAAAGATTATCTCAAAATATGAAATGCATGTCTCGCGCAAATATATTTTTACATTTAAAATGCTTTGTAATTATTTGGCTACTAAACAATTTGTAATTTTTGGCCAGTTTAAATAGGACGTAATTTTACTCCATTTGCAATTTTTTAAGCATAATAATGAACTTATTATTTAAAAATTGTCCTTCTCTTTTAAAATCCAAATGTAGATATATTTTTATGACATGCTTTTTGCACGTAATCATTTAATTCTAATTTTAAAGTTTTCTTAAAGTTTATAGTAGATGCGAATAAATATATATTTTTTAAGTTGTAGGAAATGTATTCTTTGCAGTGATTTTATAATTGCAAACAATTTAAAATAGTATTTTTTTTAAACATATAAAATATGCTTCTCGAAATGCTGAAAATTTGAATTTAAAATGGATATAAATCCTGGAAAAATGAGTAAAAAATAAATAAATAAATAAATAAATGCAATCTGCCCATCGAAATTTTCTAAAAAATAATATGATCTAAAAAGTTTTAAAATTTTGTGTATTTTTTTGCATCCACAAAACATTTTTAAAGAAACCATTTTGGCCAATGTTAATAATGAATATAGTTCTTTAAATATTTATTCGATCTAAAAATTTCCTGCATCAGAATATTTATCAAACATTTCTCTATAATATCACAATTTTCATAATTTTATATTCAACAATTTTCTTAATATTGACGAAAATGCCCCGGTCACGGAAAAAAACCCCAATCATTTTCAGTGGCTGAGACAGCATTAATTACTCTTTTTTTTTAAAGTAGAGAGATAATTTAATTTTCTACTAGCCATATTGATATAGTAATCTTTTATCGGTTTGTTCTAATGAACATAATTATGAGGCATCATATACTGCTGAGTTATTCTCAAAATTAAATGGGTCAATTTTAGTGCAAATGTTATTTTTTAAATTTTGGGGTGATTTCGCTAGAAGTATATATTGAAACGTTTAAGACTTTATTTTAATTCATCAAAAAAAATCTTGGAAAATAATGGACAGTATAAAGTTTGTATTTTTGTGAATCAAATTTATGTTCAAGGTTAAAATTTTATACGCATGTGTAAGTGGAGAATATGCGTGTTTTTTTCGTATAATAGATAGATAGTACACTCTAAAAGATAGACAGATGTTTATTGAACTACGAAACTTCATTTTAATCAGGATCTAAATTATCGATAACAACTTCTAAGTCACTAAATATTCCGAAAAACGTTCTTCATTTTTAGAAACCTCGGACAACAATTTAGTTTTGAATTTTTAAGAACCATTTGTAAAAATTTATTTTTATTAGCTGCCCATAATTTTCAGACGTTTCTGAGTAGCTTTTGCAATATAAATAAGTTATACGTATCCGGAAAATCATTTTTTTCACATGCTATCAGACCTCAACAAAAATTTTAATTCTTTGTTTTTCATTTAATCGATAGTTATAGTTCGATACAATTTATGTGTATAGAGTGGAGAGAAAAAAATATCTAATTCAAAAATCGTTTTGAATGGTTTATTTCTGATATAGTCTTGCTATAGCTGGGATTTGTCTATTATATTTAATACAAAAGGCATGATCTTTTTTAGATGTGTTCGTAATTATGAAAATACGTAACACCTACAGTCGTTCAGTCTGTCCGTCTATGTGCTTGTCCATCCGCCTATAACGGAGCAAAAACTGCCCAATTGAAATATTTGAAATTTAAAATACATAATTTTCTCGAATCATTTCAAATTTTATGAAAATCAGATGAATAGTTTTATTTGAGGGACAATAAAAAGTATTCCGTTAAATTACGGCCATGGGAAAGTGCATGTTACACGCCTTCCAACATAATAAAATTGATATGCATCTATGAGGTATATAATAAAATATACAATCTGTACAATATTTGTTGCAAATTTCTTATTAATTTGCAGGACCACACAAAAATATTTCGTTACATAATGTTATAGGGAAAACATTATTTGGAGCGCATTTGAATTATATTACACTATTTCACATTTTATGAAATTAATACACGTTACTGCGTTTTACTAGAAGTTATTTCCTGTAACATAGAAAGCAGATATTATATACACGCACAAAAGATTCCGGCTACTATGCTGTATACTGTCACACAAAGATCTGGATATTTTTAAAACTTCGTTATAGTATGAATGCACAGCATTTGCTACGCTTGACGTGCAAATTCCGACTTGTTTCTGTAGTTAAATTTCATGCTAGTCACACAAATATAGTAATTCTTTGAATCGTTTGCTAATAAATAGTATGCCATTTGTTTTCGAGCAAAAAAATATATAGATTAGCAATTTCCCAAAACAGTTACCTAATGTATTAAAACTGCTACAGTAATTATCGATGAAAGTTACAATCTGTTCTCCCACCCAAGAAAAAAACTTCTTTGCATAAAAAGTTGGAAATTGCACGTCAAACATAGCTAATGAGGAGCGTTCGTACTATAACGAAGTTTTTAAAATATACTGTACTACGAATACAGTACAGTAAATAAAATCTTTTGTGTGTCCTTGTAGATACTTTATGATTTCTAATACACATAAATTAATTTGTAGTAAACTTAAGAAATGTATATCAATTTCATAAAATGTGAAATAGTTTAATATATTTAAAACACACCCAAAACTATGTAACTCCTTATACCATTGTGTAATAGATTACATTTGCGTGGCCCTGTAAATTAATAAAATTGTTCTTTGCACCATAGATTGTATAGAATATAGATTTAAGTCTATATTTCATAGATGCATATCGATTTCATTATGTTCGAAAGAGTGTGACATCATTAAAATGCACTTGAAACTATTTTTCTCCATTGACCGTGATGTAACGGAATAATTTTGATTGTCTCTGTAATTGAAATATGCATCCAATTTTCATAAAATTTTAAATGACTCTATAAAATTATGTAATAATTATACATTTTAAATTTCAAACGATTCGGTTGGAGAGTTTTTATCCTGTTTTATGCGGACAGAAGAACGAACTGAACGACGAATATTGATGTTACGAATTTACATAATTAAGAACGCACCTAAAAGTATATAAAACTCTATATTTGTTTTGGTTGGGATGTGTGTGGGGGGGAGTTTTTTTATTTTTGTTTGTTTGCTTTGCCGATTGTATTTCAATTTAAGGCTTTACATGCAATTTCGCAGCTGTTATCGCCCTTATACAAAGAGATGAAATATTAATTTTAAGGACACAGTTTTTAAAACAACCACTAGTTGAAAACAATTTTTAAAACAGTCAGTAGCTTACAATCACTAGTAACAATACTTAAAAAATTAATTTGTAACAATAATAGCTAATAGTGTTTTCAAATAAATAAATAAAAAATATTTTTATTAAGTATGATTAGAAAAATTCGATATTCTTACTGTTGAAGACGCTGAACTTGGAATTATAAATAAAAATATTCAACACTAATAATTAGTAATACTTATATCAGGGTATATTGGTTAATTAACCCTTTACCGGGTGATTTTTTTTTATCACAGCGAAAAGAAAACCCCCTTTCATTTCTTTGAATAATGTCATAAGGTACAAATAATTAAGCAAAATATTCCTTCAGTTTTCAAATGTTTCAAATTTTATCTTTCATGACTAAGTGGCACATAATTGCAGTATAGCTATTCAGAAAACTTGAAAGATATGGCAGAATGCCAATTGAAATTATTTAGGGTAATATATTAACCAGATACCTTTTCCTAAGTTTATATTTTGAATTATTTATAACAAAATAAATTTATAAATGCAGAAGGTGTTTACATATTTTTGTTCGATGCAATACGTAATTTTTATACGATACAGTTAAGCTCGATGTACTTAAAAAAACTCAATTAAATTTAGTTAAAATTTCTAGCAACAGCTTATTATTTATAGTTTAAAATTATCGTCTGTTTATTAGATAATTATTCTTTTTTCAAAATTGTGCATGTAAAGAAGAGGTAGATCGTAGGATTAAGTTTTTTCGATAATCAAGAAGAAATATTCTTAATCCGTAATAATAATGATAATATAATATTAGAAAAATTCGAAATGCAAGCCATAGACTTTTCTAAGTATAAAATAAACAAAACCGGATACAGTTCACAGAATCTGAAAGAACAATATTTTCAAACAGTGCATATACAATTTAAAAAAAGAGTGCAAATAGAAAAGAAATCCTCATTAGGAGAGGATGTAAGATAAGTTTCAGTAAAGGATTAATGACAGCGCAAGTATGAAAATAAATTTCGACATTTTGTGTTTCATTGTTTTATGTTTAAATTCGCTCCTTTAAACTGAATAATAATATAAATATTGCATGCGAAAATAGAGCAGATAAGGATAATTCTTGGTCACTTGCAATGTGGGGTGTTTACTGCTCAATAAAAGTTTTATTAATACAAATGAAGTAAGAACTACTTCTCCTTGAAAGTAGTTTTTACAAATAGCTTATCTTCTTTGTAAGCTGTTTTCAACGATTACAGACAAATTTAATATAATTATGTATTTCAAGCTTTAAATCTTCTCAATCCTTAAACTACTTTAAGAATGAGTCCCTATTTGGCATTTTGCAGTAATATAAATAAAAATATTCAAATAGGATGTAAAAATTAAGTATTCATATTATAAATTTCAGAGTTTGGTACAGTTTTAGTATGGAGACAAACCCTGAACTTTTTTAGCTCTCAGGCTATCAAAGCCTTAGTGAACTAATGTGCTCGCTGGTTGTGTATGTAGTATGTACCTATGTAACGTGATATTTTTTGATAGAAATAACCGATTTGCTTCATATTTCATGAATAGGTTTATACTGATAAGGTATTTCCCTGGTAAGATTTGGAGGTTCATTGGTTAAGAAAAGTAAAGGGAAAAAGGGGAGGCATCATCCGCCCCGCTGTATTTATTTACTGCTTTGCTCGAAAAAGTGAGCTCTATTATACGAATAATCGACATAAGTAAAACTTTTATATACAACATGTACGAATAGCTTGTCATCTCAATGCCATCAGTTTACTTTGGCATTTTTATACACTTTCCAAAAAAGCTGAAAAGTGTTTATGATTTCGGTTGTCTGTTCGTTTGTCCGTCTGGCAGCGCTCTAGCTCTCATAAGTATACTAGGATTACGCTGAAAATTTTGCACATAACTGATGTTTTATAGACTCTAGCACGAACCCTAATTCAAATGAAGTTTCTAGCATGGTTAGTTTATTTACTGGAACTGTCAAAAGGTTTTAGTTATATTACGACTTATGTGAAAAAATCGTTTCAAATCAATTTTAACGATGTTACACCATGTCAAATATATTAAAATTGATATGCTTTTACGAAATGCACTAAAATATGCATTCTGTAAAATATGCAGTGAAGAGAATAGTTATTATTCATTTACAAGTCCACACAAAAGTATTCCATTACATAATCTTAAAGGGGAGAATTGTTTGCGACATATTTTAATTACATTAAACTATTTCATGTATAATAAAATTGATGTACGCCGCTGAGACTTAACATAACTCATTTTACGTAATACGAAGTGCATAGCTTTTACAGGGGCATACAAAAGATTTCAAATAGTATATTCCATCCAAAGTATCGTAAAGGTTTCTGAATATAAAATTAGTTCTATTCAGAACTATTTCATAAAATTATTTCTATCCAGAATTATTTCATGTATAATAAAATTGATATACGTCGCTGAGACTTAACATAACTCATTTTACGTAATGCGAAGTGCATAGCTTTTACAGGGACATATAAAAGATTTCAAATAAAATTCAAATAATAATAAATTTTCAAATAAAATAAAAATGCCTTTTTAATTATGATATGCAATTTTAAGTTTCACTAAATTTATGCATACTATACGGTGTCTATAAAAGCTTTAGTTGATATACATGGCTAAAAAAAGGACTCGTAAAGGCTTCTGAATACGAGCGTAAAATTCTTAAAGTGGTTTTTAAAAAGGTTATGGATTTTTACGCTGAATTGCATTCAATTTACTAAGAAATGTTTGTAAAGTATAGATAAAATGATGTAAAGGGCCACGCAAAAAATGGATACTGGTTACCTACGAATGATAATTTCTGGAAATGTGATTCCAGTAGTTTTAAGAGTGTTTTAGTTTGAATTAAATTTTAGCTGAATACTTGCGTGTAATAAAGGCATTAGGTAAACTTCAGGGCTGAAAAGAGTATTAAAGTGTCTTTCTATTTATTAGTAGCTTATTACTTAAAGAGAAATTTCAACATGTTCTGCTTTTTCTTTCTAAAAAAAATTTGTATATTATATAGTATATATAATATATAAACCAATCGATCAAAAACAGGTTGTCCAAAACTACTGGATTAGATATTTGGCTATGGACTGTAGCACTTTATTTCAATAAAAAAAGAAGTTTTGTTAAAAATTTCAGGAAGTATTGCAAAATGTGTTTCATTTCTTTGTATTTTATATACAATCAATTAAATCAAATATGAATATAAATATTGCCTGTAAAAATGTGAAATAATGAAATATATTCTTAACACAGAATTGATAATATTAGATCCGTTAATGAGCTTTTAATCTTTTAACAATCCTTAGATTTCGTGGGGAATTCTCTTTTTCACAACTTTGTGGTTTCCATTCAAAATGCGTTTTTTTTTCTTTGATGAAACAAACGTTTCTGAAACAATAGTCCTGCGTTTTACGTTAGATTATTTACTTTTACATTTTAAAAATTAAGTATATGTAACAAATACAAACTGCTGAACATTTAAGAGGATGTAATTAGAAAAATGCCTGATAAATATGACACATAGAAGTTTTTAAGGACTGGATTAATATTGAAATATTTATTACACTTATGCATTTCACTCTTGTTGTTATGTACTATAAACTGTCACATTTACTAAAAAAATATATGAACAAAATAAAATATAAAAATGAATTTCTTTACCTGTTTTCTCTATTTTATATTACATATACGGTCAGTTAAAACAAATATTGTCTGCAAAAATATGAATTAATAAACAATTTTCTAAGCAGAATTTCATAATGATATCATGAAATCCGTAAATAACTTTTTAATCATTTAGTAATATTTCAGTTTTTTGATGAATTATTTATTATTTTCATTAGTTTGTGCTTTTCCTTCAAAATATATTTTTTAAAAATAAAATAAAGCATTTTATATAAATGACCCTGTATTTCACGTAGATGGTTTACTTGAATGAATCTCTTGCAAAAAATAAAGAATTTTTTTTAATAACAATAGCCTTATATTTTATGTAAAGGATTTACTTTTATTGTCTAAATAAATGTAACAACGGCAGATTACTGATATTTCAGATTAGGTAATTGTTTGGACCATCGTATAATAAGTATGGCATATCAAAGTACTGCAATTACTATATTATTATGAATATTTATACTGCACATACTCATAAGCACTTTAATATTTTTATGTTGTTCGTACTGATACCGTTATTTTCCAGGTAAATTACCGGTATATTATTTTATACATATAAAAAATTAAATCTAATTCAAACGCACTAAATTTCGCTAATTTAAGGAGAGATTTTCTAAAAGAAAATATTGGTACCGAGAATTTCCTAATTTTGAAATTCGAGGACTTTCATGAACCCTGTTTTATGTACCAAAAACGACCATGTTTACTAAACTAACATAAGAATAATAATAAAAAAAGTGTATGAAAGAGAATTTCGTAAACCTGTGCTTCGTTGCTTTGTATTTTATATACGATCAATTAAGTCAAATATTAATATTAATATTTCCTTGAAAAATGTGAAATAATGAAATATACTCTTAACACAGAATTGATAATATTAGATCCGTTAATAAGCTTTTAATCTTTTAGTAGTCCTTTAATTTCAAGCTGAATTCTTCTTTTCACTCCTTTGTGGTTTTCATTCAAAATGCGATTTTTCCCGAATGAAACAAATGTTCCTGAAAGAATAATCCTGAGTTTCACGTTACATGATTTACTTTTATATTTTAAAGCCAGTATGTGTAACAACGACCGACTGTTGAATATTTAAGATGATCTGATTAAAAAAAAAGGCTAATAAATATGACACATAAAAATTTTGTAAAGGCTGGATTGAAATATTTATTACATATACGCATTTCACTTCTACACTGTTAAAAATTTTGCTCTAATTTGAACAAAATTTTGGTGTTCAGTAGCTGCCCGGGCCGTAGCTAGAAGTGAACAATGGGGGGGGGGGGGGGAGGTCATAATTTTCTTCCCTCTCTCTGACGCAGAAAGATAAATTAGTCCATTTTCACATTGTAGGTACTATAAATTTCTAATTAAATTGGTGTAATAAATTAATTTTAGGTTAAGAAAAGCACATGATAATGAAATTTTGAGTGAATAACTGGTGCAAAAGTAAACCTTATATTAGCTTCATATGTACAAATAAGATGAGGGGCTGTTGAAACACTTATTTTAGATACTATTTAGTAATTCTGCAAAACTGTCAAAGGTTCTCAAAACTGAATTATCTTTTTGAATAGAATTTCATTTGAATTTTCGGAACAGGAATTCATTTAGTGGCATTGGAATCTTTTCCAGGAAGGAGGCTCAAAATATTTTAGGGGGGGGGGGTGAGCCGCCCATAACTCACCCTTAGATTCGGTTCTGGTAGCTGCCACCATAAGATACTGAAATTTCGTACCAACATTTAGAGTACATTAAATAAGGTGCTCCAAGTGTTGGTTCAAGATTTCACCATCTTGTAGTGGCAGCTATTCAGCATCAAAATTTGGTTCAAACTAAGACAAGATTTTTAACAGTGCAGTACTTTTATGTACTGCAAACTGTCCCATTTACTAAACAGATATATGAATAAAATGAATTTCGTTATCTGGATTCTCTGTTTTGCATTATATATACGATCAATTAAACCAAATATTATCTGCAAAAATGTGAATTATAAATAATTTTCTAAACAGAATTTTATAATAATATCGTAAAATTCGTTAATAATTTTTTAATCATTTAGCAATCTTTTGATTTTTGGATGAATTATTTATTCTTTTCATTAGTTTGTGCTTTTCATTCAAAATTTTTCATTAATAAAATAAAGCATTTTATAACAATGACTCTGTATTTCACATAGATGATTTACTTGAATGAATTTCTTTCAAAAAATAAAGATTTTATTTGTTTATGTAACAATAGTTTTGTATTTTATGTGAAAACATTAGGATGAGGTAATTATTTGGATCATCGTATAATAAGTATGGCATATAAAAATGCTACAATTACTGAATTAATATGAAAATATATACTGCACATACTCATAAGCCTTTTAATACTTTTATGTGCCAGAAACAATCATATTTAGTAAACTAACATACGACTTATAGAATATATATATATATATATATATATATATATATAAAGAATTTCGTAAACTTGTGATTCGATGCTATGTACTTTATATACGATCAATTAAATCAAATATTAATATAAATATTGCCAGTAAAAGTGCGAAATAATGAAATATGATCTTTACTCAGAATTGATGACATTAGATCCGTTAATAAGCTTTTAATCTCTTAGTAATCCTTTAATTTCACTGTGAATTCTCCTTTTCACTACTTTGTGGTTTCCATTCAAAATGCGATTTTTTCTTAATGAAACAAATGTTTCTGAAGCAACAGTCCTGCGTTTACGTCGGATGATTTATATTATAAAGACTAAGTATATGTACCGACAGATTGCTGAATATTTAAGATGATCTAATCAGAAAAATGGCTAGTATATATGACATATAAAAGTTTTGTAAGGACTGGATTAATATTGAAATATTTATTACACGTACGAATTTCACTCTAGCACTTTTAAATTTCATAAACTGTCCCATTTGTTAAACAAATATATGAACAAAATAAAATAGAAAAATGAATTTCGTTACCTGTATTTCTCTATTTCGTATTGTATATGTACCCTTGGTTAAACCAAATATTGTCTGTAAAAATGTGAATTTATAAATATTTTCCAAAATAGAATGTAATAATGATATCGTTAAATCTGTTAATAAATTTTAATTATTTAGTAATATTTTTTAATTTTCGACGAATTATTCTTTTTTTCTACTTGTCATTTGTTTGTACTTGTATTTCAAAATACAATTTTTCCTTAATAAAATAAAGCACTTTATAACAATGGCCCTGTATTTTACGTAGATGATTTACACTAACAAATGCAGGGTGATAATTATTGAACCATGTGAAATAAAACGCAAATTATTTAAAAACTACTGAGTGCACAAACTTTTTTCAACATGTAAACGTCACTAGAGATATTTGGATTTAGATTTTAAGTTTGATATGTATGTCATCATTAGCTATGACGTGGCGCAGAATAGCAAAATTTGGAGTGACTCGCTGAAGTGTCAGAATCATCGATGTTGTCGATGACCTCTTGAATGAAAATTTTTTATTTAAGCAATGGATTTGAGTTTATTTGTGTACACATTGTTTTTAATGTAGTCCCCCCAAAAATGTGTCCCATGTGTACAGATCCGGAAAATATTGCGGCCGAGCGAGTTCCATTCCAGTGGCCTCTGGACACCCCAGAATCAAGATGAGGTCTCCAAGGTACTCTTTCAAGACATTTACACTTTCTTGGTCCAATGTATCAAGTATCAAGCTCCGTATTGCTTGAACTACATCTTGTCGAAATCAGGGTCACTTTGGATAATGAAGATAAAACCATTTTCAAAACTTTTACGTATCGCACAGTAGTTACCGTGCCGTCAATAAACATCGCGCTGATTATTCTGCGACTGGACATTGCACACCACACAGTCACCCGTTGAAGGTGGAGAGATCACAAAATGCGATTTCCCAATCCCCCAAATGTGCCAGGTTTGCTTATTGACCAACCCATCGAAATGAAAGTGGGCTTCGTCGCTATAAGTTGCGTGCGCATGCGCATACTGATTGCCGTTATGCCTTGCAATGAACCACGAAATTTGAACTTTTTCACGCACACCGTTCATAAGTTATGACGGTTTAAATTCATATAATTCTTTAACTGTTACCCTGTAAATGCAACAACGACAAATTACTGAAAATTCTAGATAATCTAATTTTTAAAATACTTTCTAATAAATATGGCACATAAAAAGGTTGTAAGTGCTATCCATGCACATTTAAACCATTTTTTTTGTTTTAGAAACAATTATATTATATAAACGAATACGTGAATGTAATAAAACGTTAAAATGAACTTCGTTATCTCTTGTTTCGCTGCTTTACAATTTTATGTTCCTAGAGATCACTGCACCATATATTTTTAGGTATGTTTGTAAATATATAAATACATAGTACATATAGTCGTCGTCTGGTCTGTCTGTTCGCATGTAATAGTGCAAAAACTACTCAAATGAATGATGTAAAATTTAATACATGTAATAGTTGGGGAATTTCGGCGAATCATTGTAAATTTTATGAAAATCGAATGAAAAGATAAAAAGATAGTAATAAAAGATTTTTTTCTGTGTGTTAAATAATATTAACGTAAATAACAGAATGCGTAATTACATTATAGGCTATGATTCTAGATTTCTATGCTGATTATTCTATGAAATAATATCTTACGTAATTAATTCAATGATATCTGATGATAGTTAATGATTCTAGGTTTCTATATAATTATTCTATTGAATCTAATTATACGCAATAAATTCAATGATATTCCACGATGAGTTATGATTCTAAGTTGCCACGCTTATTACGTATTTAAGATTGAACTACATTATTTCCGTACTACTGATTTTAATATATACAATCGTAATAAATTTTGTATTTATGCATTTTTGCATAAAAACAATACAGCTATTGCATTTTTTATTGAAGACACAAGAAATATTTTAAGAAGAAGTATTTCTTATTAAGAAATACTTCAGAAATAGTGGTAGCGAATGAATAAAAAATTTAGAATAAATTAGTCCAAATAAACAATCAATTAAATCGAAATAAATATAAATATTGTAAGTAAAAATATGTAATAATAAAAAATATTCTGAACACAGAACATCACGGTAACACTATAAAATACTTTAATAATCCTTTAATCTTTCATTAATCTTTTAATTTCACGGTGATTTCTTCTTTTCATTACTTCGTGTTTCTTATTCAAAATACGATTTTTCTTGCATAAAAAGATTTTTTTTTGTACTAAGGTATTTGTACCCTATATGGACAGGGCTCTCAATATGGACACCCCTAATATTTTTAAAGGTAATAATTTTAATCGAGAGATGGCTCAACATTTTCGCGAAGAAAAGCAGTTGAAAAGATAATTAAGGCTGGAAAGTGTAAAAAAGCGCGCTATTCGCTATTTACGAGGAAACCTGTTGTTTCGAGATATGCTGATCTTAATTACCTGTAAGCTTAAATTCTTATTAGATATCGTAAAATTACATTAAATGTTGAAAAGTGGAGTATTTTAGAAAGCTAATAAAACATATTTTCGATTACTATTGCATATTTTGCTTAAAAATATTTTTCTTGTTCATTTGTTACTAGATTTAGTAAAACTACGCACGGTTCCCAATATGGACAGATTATGTCCCCATGGACTACAACTGTAAGAAAGAAGAAAATTCAACGTTGCAAAGCAATAAATTGAAAATGCATCAAAGTGGTAAAATCTTTGTTCAACAAGATGCCATTTGAACAACCCCCCAAAACCTTCCTCCAAAAAATCCTTGCAGAAAAATAAAAAGAAGCCCCCCCCCCGGCAGTAGGATATCTGTTGGCGAAATCATAGTCAACAATGGTATGACTTTCTCAACAAAAGAGAGCTGGTACTGCTTCTTTTGCAGTATTGATGCTTTTTCAAACATGCGGCCATGCATCACATGTAGCAGATATGTTCATGAGGATTATATGGGACTTACTGCCCATGGTGAAAAAGTTTCTATTATTCCATGCTGTGAGGACTGGGTGATAACAGATGTAAATTCGCATACAGATGCTATAAAGCTAAGTAAAACCAACAATATTATTTCATAATATTTACTAGTAACTAGGGGGCTTTGCATGGGTCTTCGAAGGGTAAAAACCGAAAATGATCCTCCCCTTTCGAAAATGCATGTTCTAAAGATATTTACTGTCCCCCCTCCTCCTCCGAATACTTTAAGATACATTTTTTTAATTCCCTCTCTTCTAAAATCCCTTGGAAAAGTGGCTCTTCCATACACACTGTGTAGAAAGTCAATAAGGAAACACCTGTCCATAATAGGGACAGGTAGTTCCTTATATGGACACTTGTAAACATTTTTCGTTTTTATCATATAAATTAAACCAGAATAATTACAAGGTCGCTAATTTTAATATTGATAGTCAATAGTCCAAGAATAATGGACACACATTTTTGGAGTCCTCTGACTTGTACATGGGGGTGAAAAAAATACATTTTCCTTAAGGTGTCATATAGGGTACAGGTACTATATATTTCTTATATTTGGTGTGAATGATTTATTTTTATGTGTGATGGATACAGTAAATGTAACAACGTCAGCTTGCCGAGCATTTAAAACCAATTAATTAGAACAACGTCCAATAAGTATGACAGAGAAAACGCAGTAAGGACTAGAAGAAAATAAAAAATCTTATGAATACGTATTCAATTTTCTGTCCTATAAATACCTAAATACGGTATTATTTTTCATAGGTTTGTCGCATTTTATTAATTAGTAAATGCTAAAAAATGTTAATTATAATTATTATTATTAAAAAAATAAAAGCTAATTTGTTTTGGAGAAATTGCTTTATTATTTCTAATTTTGCCAAGATTTTATCATATTTAGGTCGCATTTGTAAAATTTACAGTAATTAAAATCTAAATAAAATATTCAAAGTATCTGAATGTAACAATGCATTTTACGCCCATCTGCTTATTTTATTATTTTAATCGCTATCAGATTTTTAAATACATAATATTGCATTAGAATCAAATAATGAATTAGTAAAAATTCAATCTTTAAATATTTTAACTCTGGCAAATCAAAAAGGTTAAGAATAACAAATTAATCCTCGTTTCTACATTACTTTTTTAACCAATGCAATGTTTATGGCGTATGTTATATAATACAGGTGCAGAGATTCTTAAAATTTCAAAGGAACCAGTGGGTACTAAATCCAAGAAATAAATTGTGACATTGTGAAACAAACGCATAAGCAATACTGTTTACATTGGAAAAAAAAAATCAGAAATTCAAAGTGAAAAATAATTTATTTTATTTACACATACGTGAACAAAACAGACTAATTAAAATATTAACCAATGCGGTAATCTAAATCTTAAACAATGTGGTATTGCCAGAGAATAAGAGTGAACAGGACAAAGCTCTTAGAATAAGTTAAAGTTATCATGGTAGTGAAGAGCATTATGATTTTTATTTTTTTTATAAAATTGCTTACTTTTTTAAAAACTGAGGCTGTTTTACACTATAAAATGATATAAATAATAATAAATTGTTTTAAAACATTTGTTTTTAAATAAAAAAAAATATTTAAAATAAATGGCGAATTAGAAGGCTAGTTGTCAAAGTAAAAAAATTAGTCGCTACGTGGCGACTGGTGACAGTGAATCTGCTCCTTTATTATATGGTATTAGTTCATAAACTTATTTTTATATGTAGGAATTCCTGAAATGCTGTATTTGTCACTGGAATTTAACGACTGTGTGAAGACATAACTATCAAACTTTCCGTTTGCTTTAAGTAAAATAAACAACAACAACAACAACAAAAAATGAAGTAAAATAATTCGAACAAATTGCTGTTTACTGTTTTTACGCAGTTTTTTTTTTAAATGTATTTCTTTACATCAAAAAATTCTTGTTTTAGTTAATTTGTGAAGGAAAAAAAGAGAAGAAATGAAACACAAGACTGCTAGATATTCTGAAAGTGGGTACTGTCATATATTTATTTTTAATGGCATTTCCTTTTCCATTTGCCCTCTTTAAAAAAAATTATGCGTTTTCTAAAACTTTAACTGTCAGTCTGTATCTGGATATAATTTATTTAGTTATGGCCTGTTACATTTATAAAGATAAGCAATCGATTTTAATTCCCTTTCTGTAACTCTCCATAACGTAATGCAGCGCACTGCGTTAAAATAAAATAAAATATATATTTTATCCGTCTTATAATTTTTATATTTCACTTACATGGCAAATTTAGCTGCTATTCAGAATTTACACAGTTATTTTACAATTATTCTTTTGACCATTATACCAGCTGCTTTCAATTTCTTCAAAGTTTCATTATTAGTACTTTTCCACCTTATTACTTGATTGACGTTCGTTTTCAGTACTCCAATTATGAAAGTTTTGACAGCTTGTTGTAAAATTTTAATATTGTGGTTTACCGTATACCTCTTGTTATTATTGGGGTTAAAAAGATCCTATTTGTCCATTGTTCACCTCCATTGAAGTTTCATTAAAGGAAATAATAACACGTGTCTCTTCAAAATAATTTCTCACCATGTCATAGGTTATTGGCTATGCTTGTGAATATTTAGTTCCACCAATACTCGAAAACTTTGAGAGAATGTCACTCACGAGTTTGTTCTTGATCATTTTATTGATAATATAAGATGTAGGAATTTTGCTCTCCTTTCCAGAGCACCACTTGCTTACGGTTGGAATTGTTCTCTCTTTGACTATCCGAACTGGATCCTGATGTTGCAAACTGATATTAAACTTCTTTCTATTTATGCATGAGGTCTATACGCATTCAGTATAGGCTTGATTCCCTTTTATAGCATCCAGAAAGTACTATCTCTAACATCAAATTTATTTTACAGTAATAGATCAATATTATATGTTGTCTAATTTTATGCAATTTATACCGCACTTTCTGTCGACGATTTTTTAGTCACACTCTGATTATTTGAATTACCTTATCTTGCTTAAAAGTAACAGCAGTACCTTAAAAAATCCAATTCGAACTCAACAATTACAAAACTATAAACTTAATATTATCATTAAACTCTTAAATTAGAATTTAATGTAATAATAATAATGGTAATAACTTAACAAATTACAAAGATCGTTTGGAAAATGATACTCTTAAAGACTAAAATTTTAAACTTATAAATATATTCTGCGTTAAAAAAAAAAAAAAAAAAATAAAATAAACATCATTTTTATGATGATCGAAACGTGGTTTACGTATTAACAGAGTCATATATTACGTATTTCATGGTTTAAACATTAATATTCCTGTACCAATCATAAACAAAATTTAAATAAAATTACAGTTTTACAATTTTCGGTACTGCAAATCTTTTAACTTCTAAGCATCGCACATTTTTTATTTTTACATCGTCGTATAGGGGAAAAAATGTACTTTTAAAGAAAACTTGTTTGAAAGCTGTATTCCATTGTGTTTTTGAGTTATTAATTTTTTGAAGTTTTTAATACTTTTTTTTATCCTTGAGGCGACAGAAGTATTCTATTTCTCCGAAAGTAAAGGGAAAATTGCAAATTAATGTATCTTTTTGTTCACAAAAGAAAAAAAAAGTGATTTTACATAATAAGAGAGTCATATATTATTTACGCTTAGGATTAAACATGGACCAATCCGAAAACGAATAAAATGTTGGCATCACAAGGATTCAGATATATCTCACAAGGAAGGTCTCCATACGGGCATACTCCGAAAAATCTGAAAAAAAATTACAGAGTGTTCTTCTCATGAGAATATATACGGTTATAAAAAAAATCGGCAGAATCTCCGTATTTTGTTCGTAAAAAAATGATGAAAATTTCGTTATTTTGCGATTTATCATCGGTTGGTGATAAAAACAATTTCAAAAAGTACTTTTTAATGCCAAAAACATTTTAAAGGAGTAAAGTTTCATGTTCAACTTCTTTAGATAACTTAAATATCTTTGGTTTTGTCAGTTTTAGTTTGTTTGAAGTATAATTTCGTTATATCGATATTTATATGTATCTATATTCAAATTTAACCATCAAAATTTGAGATTTAAAACGAAATTCAAATTTAAATTAGTTAAAATTGTTTCAAGTTCAAAGTCCAGTTCAGAATTGCCGATTCGATTTTGTTGCTATGGAAACATCTAGCTTTTATTTTTGAAAACGCTTAAATGTATAAAAATAATTTTTTGGAATAAGAATTTTTTATGTATGAAAATTTTTTTCCAGAGATAAATTAAATAACTACAGCAACAAATAACACATATATGCGATGCAATATATATATGTATGTATATAATATATTAAACTTTCTCATTGTTTATTTTTAAATTCGTTAAATACAATTTATACGCATTCTAAAAAACCGAAAGTTTTCAGTTGCATTAAAAGCTTTTGTTTTTGGCTGGGGAAAACGCTGCTCGCCAAATCGCGTGACACTTTCGTCTTTTCACGCCAAATGTTTGAAAGTATTTTATTTTTTTTACGAGTTTTCTACTGTAATTCCGCCGCTAATTTTGACTGATGTTTTATTACATACATGAGTAGTTTAATTAGTATTTTTTTTTAATTCTGAGTATGCCCAGTGTGGAGATCTTCCTTGTCAGATATTTCTAGACCGAGAGCAACAACCATTTTCCAAATGGTTAAAAGAAAATCCCTGTATTTTATAATAAAAGGTCTGACATACCTGCTGCCAGCACAGTTGCTGTATAATTTACAAACTGCTTTATTTAAGAGTGATTTAAAATGTCTCAAATCTGAACAAAGTCGCGTGGGTATTGGCTGCATGGTGCAAGTGATAGAAAGAATTCGATTTTACTTCACTTGTTACTTGAATTTGCTTTCAAGCACTGGTGCTTCAATTCGATTTTATAACATCCGTACTTGAAAAATTACAATATAACGCGGAGGAAAAGTCACTGTATTTTACAACAAAAGGAATTGTCAATACAGTTGATGTAAAATTTACGATATGGTGTTTTAAAGAATGCTGTAAAATTTCTCAAATCCGAAGAAAGATACATTGGTATGAGTGACTGCGTGGTGCACATGAAAAAAAAAAAAAAAAAAATCAATTTTTAGTTCACTTGTTGATTGAATTTTTTTTTTTACATAATCGGTGCTTGAAAAATTGCAACATCATTTTACAATGTCGAGATCTATAAGCTAGCAATCTAAGTAAGTTTATCTGATAATCTAGAGAGAGATTGACCCCAAATTCTTCATTTCTTTTCTTACCATATATTGTTGAATGAGGGATATTATATATCCTATGAACCCACTATGATGTTAGTCGTTCAGCTTTAACTTTCTTGACTGCTTATTTAACTCCTAGGACTTTTTAGAAGCTACCTTGAGCCTTTTGTTACTGAGAAATCGTATCGGAAAATGGTAAAATAGGTAATGGAATTGTTTTTAAAAAAAATCCATGTTTATTCTTTAAGAAAAAAAAATATATTTAAACTAGTCGGATGTGCCAATCCCAAAACCCTCTATCTCTTACGTGCCAATATTTCAAAATTCTTTATCACAGTGATAAAATTAAATGCCATTCTATGCCCATCATTAGGATTCTAAAGGTATAGAGTGAACTGTGTGCATTAAGAAAATACGCATTGCATCTTTCATACAAGGCACTGCACCCTACCTTTGATTTCTGCTTTGATTTCTGAACCAAAATTCCCAAAGCGCATAAAAGCGAAAAATTTGAGCAGAGAACACCTAAGCTTATGTATGTGAAAATGCAACACAATATGAAATTTGATTAAATTCTGTGCATTAGTTTTTGTGATACAATTGCCGTATTTACTCGTATATAAGGCGCACTTTTTTTCCAAAAAATTAGGGCAAAAATCCTAGGTGCGCCTTATACACGGAATAATTTTTTACTGTTGGATGCAGTCGAACAATATACATATGAAACAAGAAATTATTCAAAAAAGATATTAAAACTCGGAAAATGTTACTTAATTGAAGTAATACTGCATATTTATTTTATTCCTTGCATTCTTTTTATGCAACAGAGCTAAAGACATTATCTAAACGCTAATTAGCAATTCACTTTACCATCACTCATTCCTATTTCCCGTCATTCTTTTACAACCCGAAGTCTAAAAAATGCATTTTTGTCTTGTTTTCTGGTCTGGTGTAATGTTTGTTTCGACTTTTTTTTTTACTGAAATTCATTTGGTCATTCTTCATTGGCGTCAAATTTATGGTGCACGTTATATACGAGATTTTAAGAAATCGCCATTTTTACTTGTAAAGTAGGGGTGCGTCTTATACACGCGTGCGCCCTATACACGAGTAAATACGGTATTGCGAACATCATGAAAAATGTAACATAACAGCGCCACCTACTGTATAATTTACATGAAAATGCAGTCATCGCCAACGTATGTTATGTTCTAACAGAATATGAATTTTATGAACTTTCGGGAATTTGTTCAAGAGATTAATCAAGCTAAAGAATAACATAAATATTGTATGTGAGAATATGAAATTATAAAAAAAATACTATATAAACTTTTATAATATCTTACTTATAAGATCCTTAAATAATGATTTAAAGAATTAGTAATACTTCAATTTTAAGGGCATTTCTTTCATATAATTTTTGGTTCCCAATCGCAATAGGATTTTTCTCAAACAAAACATAGTTTTATGTCAACTGCTTTTATATTTCACGTAGATGATTACCTTTTGTTTTTGAAGGACATAATAAATATAAGAATACCAGATTACAGGACATTTAAGATGAATTAATTGGAAAAACGTCTAATAAATATGACAGAGAAAAGTGTTATAAGGATTAGAGGAAACATGTTTTCTTAGATAGAAATGCAAGCAATAAAGACATAAATATGAATTTTTGTTTTTACGTGAGAACATTGATAAAATGTTTTAAATATCAGAATGATATTACACATTCATTTTTCAAAAAGCGTATATTCATACTTATTATAAAGGGAAATAATTTAAAAAATCACATTATAATGTATTTAAATATACATAGTATATGCATATTCGAATAATAAGTATAAAATTTTCACAATTATTACGACTCTCAGCCAATGATCCAAATTAAATTTTTCCCTATTCATTCACCGCCAAAAAGTTTCATGCGTTTAAATTTGTGTTTCAAACTACCAAAAATACAAAAATATATGCATCGATTTTTAATTAAAGAAACATTATTGAAAAAAAATCAGGAGTGACTCCACCTGATTTTTCTAATACTCTCACACACACATATATTTTCAAACCCTCTACTTTCTGTTTTGAAAAGTGAGACGTTACTTTTGCGCTATTCACATTTGTTTTCATGACCGCAATGTTTGTCATTTATACTCTATCACAACGATCCCCAATTTTTATTGCTATGCGACCCACCTTCAAGTAAAAATGTTTTTCGCGACCCACTTTCAAGTAAGTATAAAAGTTTTTCGAATCAAAATCAGAGCTTATTTGAACCATTCGTATATTAAACATAACATTTCAAATAAATTCAGCCAAAATGAATTTAATTTAATATTTTTATAATTTTTGCTAAAAAAAAGTTCAAAAATCAGTATTGGGCAAAACTTCAAGACATTTGCGCAAATCAAGTAACTATCAAGACAAATCTCAAATTTTTTGAGTGAACTTAATGCCAATGGCAACTTTTCTGACAACCCATCATCGACAATAAAAAAAAGGGTTTTCGGTCCACCCTAATAAATAATAACTATTTATTTAAACATCAGGAATCCAAGAGGTGCGCCACAAATGACCTATTAATAATACTAAATGTTAATGATATTTCACAGCTTATTTAATGACAAGATTTCAGAGATTTGAAAAAGCAAATGATGCTATTTAACCTTAAGGATTAAAATCAGTCATTTATAGCGCAGCGTTTGCACTCCTGAAATATGCTGTTTTGTGTAAAAATATGAAATATTAAATAGTATTATTCTCTTTTACAATTTCACGATATTACAAAGCTGTAAAATCTTACAATATTCATAATCTTTCAATTTCACCATGAATTCTTTCCGCTTTTATTTTTTCATTTCTACCCAAGATATGTTTTTTCTTTTATCACACCAGTGTTTTTCAATTAGTGACTGAATTTTTAGTCATTTTTGATCAATTAGTTTCAGTTTACTTTGATACATTACTTATTTCTATATCTTTATATTAGCCTGAAAAAGTAAAAGTAACTTAATGTATAGAATGCAAAATATTTGAAAACTCAATCCCTTTTACAACATTTTGATTGTTTTTTCTGGCGCTTGTAGTCCGCCTTTTGAACAGGGAATAAAATAATTTAATATAGATTTATTTAGACGCGGGCAATAAAGGCAGCATATTAATCTTGATTTCCAAATGGAAGGAAACCTTTTGAATTGTTTTGAAATCACTTGGTTTTCTGTTAAGGACAAGTGTTATTTAACTTTTAAATTTGCACATAGTGTAAAATTGCAAATATGTAAAATATCTTAAATAATCAATGACATTTTCATATTCTGGTATATGTTTTTTCATTTAGTAATCTCAAAGCGAACAAATCATATTCACGATGTATTATTGCCTTGGAATACATGTTATATTTTTACTAACATGAGTAGGTGGCATATATAGTTTGTTCTATCCTTGAATTGGAATATAATTCACCCTTGGAAAGATATATTACTAGAACATTTAACAAGAATTAATTGAAGCAACATGTACTATATGTGTTGCAAAATTTTAAAGGTCAATGAAAAAATTCATTGAACAAATCTTGTTTATTAATTATTAATGTCATGGAATACATATTACATATTTACTTATGTGAAAACTTGATATTAGATATTATGTGTAGTTTGTGCTACCTTGGATTAAAATATTATTCACCACCTTTAAAACTATTTCTATAATATTTATTATGAGTCAAATGGAACAACATGCAATAAATATGTTGCAAGTTTTAAAAAAGCATTGAAAATTTCACCCAGTAAACCCAAAGTGAGCCTTGTTTATGAATTATTTAACCTTTGGATTACTTACAGGGTTATTACAAATGAATCATCGGGCTTTGATACGTTACTACGTGCAAACTAAAAAACGTGTATGTTTCCAAGACAACTCAAACGAGAGAGCGTTAATTACAGTTTTTGGCTACGTATATGTCATATATGTCTGGTTGCCATGGTTGCTGCGCGAACATCATATTCAAAATGGCAACTGGACAGCAGAAAGCGTTTTGTGTACTAGTATTTTTAAAGTGTGAATCACTTATAACCATTCTGAAAGCATTACGGAAGGCATACCAATGCAACCGAACAAAACATTCTGCGCTGGTATCGACAGTTTAAAGAAAACGGTTGTTTATACATTGTAGAAGGCATAATGGACCAGTATCAGTATAAAAAAGTGCTTCAACAAAGAGTAATTCTACAATTAGAAGACCGTTTCCTAAATGAAGACTTTATATTCATTCATGATGAAGCTTCGTCCCATAAAGTGTCATCTGTGACTAAATTTTTGTATATGAAAAAAAAAGAATAAATAAAAAATAAATAAATAAAACCCTTCGATGGCCTGGAAAGAGTCTAAATATGAATCCCATAATGAATCTTGGGCCATTGTAAAGAAAACAAATTAAAGAAATGCATCATCACAAACAAGAATGATCTGATAGAAAGACTCATTGAAATTTGGCACCTGACATCGAAATACAAACGAAATGCCAAAAACCAATACAATGTTAGCCAAAACGTATCAAATCTTTAGCAAAAGTAAACGGAATGCACACTAAATATAAAACGTATCACTATTTTTTTAATAATGTTCTATTTCTATAATATATCAAGATTTTATTGTAAATTTCACAATTATTCTAACAATTTTCACATCTCTGTAGTATGTATGGTTTGAGTTTCGTTTGGAGTGAAATATGATTTATCATGGACTGCTAGTACTGGAACATTTACTATGAATTAATTGGAACAAAATGTAATAAATATGCAGCAAGATTTAAAATAACAATGAAAAAGTGTAAACTAATATAGAATGTTATATTACTTAATTTACATAACATAAGATGGAAAAATTAATGTTAGTGTTCTCATTTCTACTATTTTACATTAGTGTACCAAGTATTTTGTAATATATATAGATAAATTTAAGATATGTGTAAACTTTTGGGGCACTTTTTTTGCCTTGCTTTTTCTATCACGCTGTGTCTTGCACTGATGAAAAATCGCGTTAGTACATTCGGAATGGCTGTTTGTTATTATTTCATGCGTTATTTGTGCATTTCTAATTGTTGATTTTCTAGCTTTATGCATTATAATGATATATATATATATATATTTAGAAAAAATAGCGCATTATAGCTCATTATGTAATTTTATATTGCTAGGTATTTAAGTTGAAATAATTGGAAGATTTCCAATAAATATGACTGATAAATCCTCTGTGCTAAAATTAAAAATAGAACAGTGGAATTATTTTAAAGATAAAAATATTTAAATTTGTATGCTAAAGAAGACATGTTTAAAAAATTTCTATCTATAACAAAGATTCTTACAGTTTCTGGGAAAATATTACTTGTTTCATATAGAAAAGCTTGCGTTATGTAATTACGTAATTATATAAGGCGAATTTTTCTTTAAGGAAAAACTGGTATTTATCCGACCTGTAGTCAGGAAAACTTCCTGACCTGCACGAACTATGTTTTTTTAAAAATTTACATTTATTGAACCAATATAAGAATAAAAATATAATAGAAAAATAATTCAACTATTCTGTGTGCTCTTTTTATATACAGATGACTTAATTTACATACTATAAAATAAATATTGTATTTAGAAATGGGACATGTAAAATGAGATTTCCAAAATAAAATTTCATGTTGATATTTATCTTATGCGATTGTTAATCATATAATTTCACAATAAATTCCTTATGCTATGCTGAGGTTGTTATTCGAAAATGATTAACTTAGCTAGTAAAGACGTTTTCATATTAGTAGGACGCTATGATTTGTATGATATTTGTTGTGTGATTATCATATTACACATGAAAAGCTCTGACATATCGCATAAACGATTTATCTTTATGGTTGAAGAAATAAATAAAATGCAACAATGTCAGATTACTGAACATTTAAGATAAATTAATTATACCAACGTCTAGTATACATCTTACATAAAACATGAAACACGATATGAAATAAATTTTATGTAGCATATTTAAAAAATTTTATCTGTTAAAAGATACGTGGATTTTTTTCAATAAAATTTATTTTTCTTTTACAATAATAAATGTTATGCAAACATACACAAACATTCAGGTAAGGTGCGATACATTATGAAGGCACATAATATACATGGTAAGTCATAAATATCGAAACCATAGGCTATCTCCTTAAATATTGCCGCTAGAACCATTATTCCAATTGTAAAAATTTATAAAAAAGGTGAAATTTTTGATAAGATAAGTTGCAACCCCATGGGGGGCCTATTTGAAAAATACGAAAAATTAAGTTTTTATACGGCTTCTGTATGGCGAAATTCCCAGTTAGGAAATTATTCCATATCCATTCCTAAATTGAACAAAAAAAATTTCATCGCCGTATCTAAAAACCTCTCAGAGATATTAAATCCCAAAATCCTCAATTCCTGACTTACATCACATTTCCCTGCCTCTAAAAGGAGATTTCTTGACTCAATTTCAACGCCAGATAGGGAACAGTCACATAAATTGCACTTTAATAAAAATCGATTTAAGATAGCACTTTTTCTTTGGGCATAAAATAGCAGCGTATAGATTTTACGTTAAATTTGTGTGAAAATATACTAGTGACTTTACAGCATAGGTCTGCATGGACCGAAATATCTGGATCCGGTCCCGAACTGATTCGTTGGGGAGAAAGTTTAATACGGCCTGGAAAAATATTAAAATCATAACCCGATACGACATGGAAATAAGTTTAAATGATAGCCGAACTGAGCTGTGGATTTCTAGATGGTATTTTACTTTGATATGGCTAAAAATTGTTTCGTATGAAGGAATTCTGACCAAAAATACTTATTAAAGTTTTTCGTTTTTTATATTTGTATTTTTTATTAATAAAGAAATGCTAAAGGTTTTGATATATTTATTTTACCAACGAATCTCTATTTATATGTAAATGTTTCACTTATATTTTAATATCATTAATCCATATCCCATGCGTTGAAGACTTTGAAAAATGTTATACAGTAAAACCTTTTAAGACGAAATCACATAGGAAAGAAAAAATACGTTATACACAAATGCCCTTTCCAGGAGGTGTAAATGGGGTTTATTTTTTCTCATGTATTATTATATTTATTTTGCAGGGATTAACTTATTTTCCGTTTAAGACAGGATTCCGTCATAGGAAGATTTTTTTTTCACTGATTTTACTGTATTTGATTTTTTTTTGCGTTTGAATATACTATACTTTAAAAAATTAATTCTAAAGTTTTTTTTGTATTTTATTTTATTTATTTATTTATTTTTAATTTAGTTTATTTTATTTTGTAAAATAAAAGCAATTTTAAAATTGTTTTTTTTCGTAAAAATTTTTATTGAACCAAATTTTACTTATTTTATGGACGTATTAGCTCAGTCAGAAACAGTGATTTTAATACGGAATGATTGAGAATAATACCAAAATTTCGTGCAGTGCAGACGTCGGAAGAAGAATGCAGTCCCCTTTCGGTATGAAAAATACGTTAGGCCCGGCCAGGCGAGTCTTCAGCAAAAAGAACGTCTCGGTAGTAAAAAGTAATGTCTCGGTCTTGGCCCGATCTGGGGCCAGTATATGGATTTTTTAAGAAACTCTCCAGGATGATAAAAAACCTGAAGTTGTAAGAGCTAAATTTATTTAAAAAAAACTTTATCTGTATTTTAGAAAAAGCATTGATCTGAAGCAGTGCATGTCTCTTTTCTGCATAATGAGTTTTTTTTTCTTCGGAAAAAAGTAACGTCTCGATCCTGGCCCGGCCTGGGCCCAGAATACAGATTTTTTAACCGCCTCTTTTTAACCGATTTTATGGCTAATCATCACAAAAAAAGAAAAGAAATCAAAATTCTAACGCAAAAGATTGAATTTTTACATGTTTCCTAGAACTGTTAAAGTAACATTGTTTTTTGAATTGCGTGTATTTCAATTTGTGTGTAATCCCTTAAAACCAGATGAATTATTTGAACGGCTATAACTCTGCGAGTTTTGAAGATATGAAGATGCAATTCTTTGTGTCTTATTCAGGACTGGATAAGGAAAAAAGTATTGGGATTTTTATCCTGCGGGGCCCGTATAAAAATTTAATTTTCGTATTTTTTCGAATAGACTCCCCATGGAGTTGCAATTTATCTTATCAAAAATTTCACCTTTTTTATGATTTTTTCAAATTGGAAGTATGGGTCTAGGAGCAATATTTAAGGAGATAGCCTTTTGGTTCAATATTTATGACTCACCTTGTATATTACTATGCATAGCAAAAAGGGTACATTTTATAAATAGTATAAATCATACATAATAAGGTACTTTAAAAAAGTTAATCTGAAAAGTTTACATGAATATTTAAAGATTAAATCTGCCTAAAAATGAATGTTTTCATTTTAAATTACGTTAACGACACTTAACTTTAAAAATATCCTTAAAATAAGTATTTACGATGTAGTACGAAGCACTCAGAATATGTTCATTAGAAGTCAAAGTTTTAAGGAGAAAAATTTTGCAGAAATCATTTCCTAAATACCGTATGCAAATATGTTTATGGATACATGTCGTATATATCGGCATAAAACGCGCGGTAAAAACAGCCACATTTTGAATAGGGAATTTAATTTATTAAATGTAACTTATTGTTATGAAATATTTATTATTTCTTATTTAATGAATGCAATTTCTGGTTCTGAATTTGTTTGTTTAATACGTGCGTCATACTTCGAAATATATGGTAAGTAAGTTTTTTTCTGTGAAATTAAAAACAAAACTTTGGTGTTTTAAACATATTGAGAAATTCCAAATCAATAACTTCTGTTGTTAATTTGAAATGAATTTCACTTTCAAACTATATTTATTATAATTTTCCGAAGTCATTTAATTTTATAACCATAAAAATTAACAGTACATGTAATGACAGTATCAATAGTGTTATAACATGAGCGAACATTGAAAAAAAAAATAGCTATAAAAATGAACAACGCTAATTAAGGAAATAAAAAAAACCTTGGTATTTTTCTTTCTTAAATCTCATAATCGTTCCGTTTTTAGTTGTATCCGTAACTATGTAAATACCTAGCACTTATCGCCGTCGTTCAGTCCGTAAGTCTGCCCGCATACAACAGCGCAAAAACTATCCAACAGAATTGTTTGAAATTAAAAATATATAATTGTTACATGATTTTGTTCAGGTATTTGGAATTTTATGAATATTGTATGTATATTTCAATTACAGGGTTAATCAAAAGTATTTTGTTACGTTACTGCCAATAGGAAAAAATAGTTTCAAGTGCAATTTAATTATATTACACTATTTCAAAGATAATAAAATTGATATGCAACTATAAAAAATACTAAAACATACATCCTGTATAATCTTTGGGACAAAGAATATTTGTTATTAATTTATTGGACACACAAAAGTATTCCATTACATAATGGCATAGTTGGAAATATTATTTGGGGCGCGTTTTAATTATATTTCACATTTTATGCGATTGATATGCGTTACTGAGGTTAATTACAAGTTATTTCCTGTATAACAGAAAACATATAGTTTTTACAGGTACAAAATGCTGTATTGTATCCGAAGTACTCTATACTATTACACCAAGAGCCGAATATTTTTTATAACTTTGTTACAGTATGAATGCCCCTAATTTGCTACATTTGACGTGGAATTTTAGACATGTTTAAAATTATTGGCAAACAATTAACTTATAATTTAATTAATACCAAAAATATAAAAAAAGAAACGATACGTTAATCATTTGTACGCTAATCATACGTTAAATAGTTGTTTATCATGGAATTTCGCAAGTATTGTTGCTCCCTGGGGACTTCTAAAACACTGACATTTTTGAAATTTCATATCTTAAAAAGGTATACCTTACAAAACCACAACTTTTATAGGTAGTAATAAAAACATACATCTTGATTTTATTTCATACTTTTGTCAAAACATAAGGAAAAAACAAGATTACACAGGCGTTTATAAAATTGTGTAGCAGAAAAGTGTATTTACAGGTTGCGAGTGTGATGATCAAGAATTTCAGAATGTAAACCAAAATTATTAGTATCTAACTTTATTTGAGGGTCATGTGTCGTTACTGAACCTTCTTTTAAAACAAATGTTTAAAAGAAAATCAATTGTTTAAAAGAAAGTCAATTTGTCCTAAATCAATTATTTTAATTATATCTTGGTAATTAATTAAAATTTGTATCATCTTTTTTTCCAGTGGATTTATTTGATATATTTTTCAATGAAATTAAAATTTTGTTAACAGCTCTTTAATTTTAGATTTTTAATATTTGTATTCTGCATGCGAACATCGTGAGTACATTTGTACATTTTCATTTATAAATCAACATAAAAGAAAAGTTTTTATTCCCTCTTTTATATTTTCGAAAAAAGAAAAAAAATCGAGATTTCAGTTCGAAATTGAATACATATTGATATATCATCTTATTCTAAAATTCCGCATTTCAAACAAGCATTACTTTTAGATACATCGAAAAAAAATGTTTAGAGCAGTATAGTTATGTGCACATAATTTATCCTCTTCTCCGATACAATGAAGACATTTTCATGATTTTCGCCCATTTTTCTTATTTTTGAAGTTTTAGTTGATGTCTATTTGAAAAATGAAACCAGGCATGCACATATGGTATATTTTTTATTTCTGATTCTGTGTACCGAATTTGTTCTATTCATAAAGAGTCTACTTGAAGATAGATTGATTTTATGCAATTAGATGTAATGCCTATAAACGTGTTTCGCTCTTACAAATTATTTATTTTCCTGGTGATACGTTTTAAAAAAATAACTCTAATTTTATATTATTTAGAATTATATTTTCTCTTGATTCAAATAAAATACTCAAGCTTTTGCTATTTTGAATTAACAAACTTTTTTTTAAAGTAATATATTTAATAAGAAACACTGTTATTGGGTGAAGTCTACAAGTTTACTATACTACCATGTTTATTTCGTAACAATGGTAGGGTAGAGTGCAAATCGCTGTTATATCCTTTGTTTACAAATAGTGAAAGTATTAATGCAGCAAATGAAATTTACTTTTGTGCTTTTGGTTTCACCTTGATTTCAATATTTATGTTTCTTTACTATCTATTCACAAGCCGTGCCACATGCTTTTTGTGCAAAACAGACGATAAAAATCTGTTTAAAGATTATTATTTTTTTATGACGTTTATTATTTACTTGCTGACCCGCCCGGCGTTGCCCGGGTCCGTATTAACAATATTAAACGAACTTGAAATTTGTATGATTTTATCACGAACTCGAAACATGCAGAAATGCATTGTCTGTAATACGTGGCCACTGACTGTGTGAAAAATCGGTTTAAAAAACAGCTAATATTAAGCTCTAAAAATACTCAAAACGAGCGATGAGAAATGTGGGAGGGAATATGTATCCAACGACTGCGTGATTTTCGTGTTAAAGTGTTGATATTTATCAAAAATAACTGTTAAGTCACGTAACTAATTATTTTTTTTTCACATAGAAATCCCAAGTGAAATATTTTGAATTTCAAACTAATTATATCACTCTTAAATCCGACTATACCATGAATGAAATCGATACTCGCTCGTAGCTAAAGTGTTGGTATGTAGTATTATAATTTCAGAGCCAATTAACAAAAGTGTTATTTTTAATCAAATCATGCATAATGTCCACTCTACAGATAAATTCCTAACCGTAAACTTTTTTACCGTAACCATAACCTGCCTGTAACCTAACTTTGACTTAACAGTACCTTACCGTAAATTAAATATAACATAACTTTAACCTAGCCTTCACTTTATTGTAACACAGTGATGCACAACCTTTTTGCTAGAAAATTGTTTCCCACCAGAATATTTGAAAAGAGTCGTTTGTTTTATTTAATAGCAAAGATTTCGTCATAACTATAAGGAAAAATATTCTGCATAAAAATAGTGGTATTTTTGTGGCCCGCGGGCCAAAGGTTGTGCACCACTGTTGTAACATATCCTTATTCTAACCATAAAACAAATGCAATTTAACTTTAACCTAACTTTAACTTAACCGTGACCTAACTGTAACCTAATGGGATATTAAATATAATCAAAGACTTACCGTAATGTAATGTCAACCTAAATGTTACCAAACCATATATTGGTTTCATGTCCATGGAAATTATTTTGTCTTGTTCGGATCTGGTTATGATTCATTAGAACATTTTTGTCGGGTTCAGATTTTAGGTATTTTTTGATACTGAGTTATAATGTTCGGGTCGTATTCATGTCCATGGAAATTATTTTGCTTTGCTCGGATACAATTATGGTTCTTTGGAATATTTTTGTCGGGAACAGATTTGTTTCAATTCAGATTTCGGCTTTTTCTTCAAATGGAATTTTTTGGTTCGGGTTTTCTTGCGTGTTCACGGAAATTATGCTGCCTTGTTCGAATAAGAACATGCTTCATTGGAATATTCTTTTTCAAGTTCAGATTTGGTTCAGTTCAGATTTCGTGATTTTTTCAAAGAATTTTTTTAGGTTCAGATTCAGTTCAGGTGAATGGAAATTTTTTGTCTTATTCAGATCCGGTTACGATTCTTTGGAATATTTTTTATCAGGTTCCAATTTAGTTCGATTCAAATTTCAGGTATTTTTTCAAATAGAATTTTTAGGTTTGGGTCTCGTTCATGTCCACGGGAATTATTTTGTCATACTCGAATCCAGTTATGATTTTTTTCGAATATTTTGGTCGAATTTAGATGTGGTTTGGGTCAAATTTCAGTTTTTTTCAAATCGAATTTTTTAGGTTCGAGTTGGGTTTATGTCCATAGAAATTATTTCGTCTTGCTTGGATTGGGTTATAGTTCTTTGGAATATTTTTGTCAGGTCCAGATTTGGTTCAATTCAGATTTAGAGTTTTTTCTTCAAATATAACTGTTGAGTTCGGGTCTTCTTGCATGTTCACGGAAATAATTCTGTCTTGTTCGAATAAGGACATGCTTCACTGGAATATTTCTGCCAAGTTCAGATTTCGTTCAGTTCGCGATTTTTTCAAAGAAAATTTTGGGTTCAGATTGGGTTCATGTCCATGGAAATATTTTGTCTTGTTTGGATCCGGTCGCGTTTCTTTGAAATAGTTTTGTTAGATTCAGATTTGGTTCGATTCAAATTTCAGGTTTTTTTTGAATGGGAGTTTTAGGTTCGTATCGGGTTCATGTCCTCGGAAATTATTTTGTCTTACTAGAATCCGGTTATGGTTCTTTCGAATACTTTGGTCAGATTTAGATGAGGTTTGGGTCAAAGTTCAGGATATTTCAAACGAAGTTTTGTAGGTTTGAGTCGGGTTTATGACCATGGAAAGTATTTTGTTTTGCTGGGATCGGGTTATAGTTCTCTGGAATATTTTTAGCGGTTTCAGATTTCGTTCGAGTCATATTTCGGGTTTTTTTTAAAGAAAATATTTAGGTTCGGGTCAGATTTCATGCCCACGAAAATTATTTTTCCTTGTTTGAATCGGTTATGCTTCACTTGAACATTTTTGCGGGACTCAGATTTGGTTCGGGTCACTTATCAAATCCATAGTTTTTCCCAAACAGAAGTTTTAGGTCAGGGTCGGGTTTATACTCACGGAAATTTTGTGTATCACGGATCGGAGTGTGGTCTGTTTTTTTTTCTTCTGGTTGGAATCGGGTTATGTTTAAATTAGTCTAAACATTAAGGTTATAATCAGTTTTGCTACTATTCTTTTTATGGCTATTTCTAATAGATAATTTACTTAGCTATTTGATAATATATTATGGTGAATGAATCGTTTGCGGATACAAACAATTGTACGCCAGACAGCTATTTTATTTTTGTTTTAAAAACAAATTAAAGCAATATTACAATTTTAAATTGAATAGAACACATTTAAATTTAATCAATGATTAAAAAAATAAACTCATAGAAAAGTGTTGTGTAATGTTTTTTACTGCAACACAGCTAATGACTCGTACATTCTAATGTTCGAAATGCCAAAAATATGCGTACAACCATATATTAAAAAGAAATTAATAGAGTGGCAGTATAATGTCTTGGGGTGACGCAAAAAATGGAATTCTAAAATCCGCGACATTAAGTCCAAATAAGCACCAACAAAACCATGTGCTTTGAAACCAGTATTTCTTTGTTTTTGTTTTTTACCTTTTAAACTGTTATTGAATAGATGACTAAAATTTCGTTTAAAAAATAACGTTTTGTGCCATTATTGCCTGTAATACACGATCAGAATGCATGAAAGATACAATTAGATCAATCATAGGCAAGAATTATTTGATTATTTTTATCATATGACTTTGAAATATCAATATAGAAGCATCATTTAAGACTTTGCTTGAAAAATCAACATTCTTTCGTTAATGTCTTAAAATCGTCTGCACTCTGAAATCTAGATTTTAGATTAATATTATTATTTAAGTGTACATGCATGATTTTAAAAGAATCTTTTCATCACTATATTTTATATATTGACATGGAATTATAAATATGTTGTTAAATCATGAACATTTTTCATCTACGTTATAAAGTATTAAAAATTTCTGAAAAAAAAAGAGAAAACTTTTAGTAATAAAATTTTTTACTTCAAGTCATATGTTTTCAATATTTTATTTAATTTTGTTTTGACATTTAATTATTTTTAATTTTCCAGTTTCAATTATTTTAAAAGCAAACATTTATTTTAATAAATAATATAATAGAAAAAAAACATTAAAAAAATTACGATTTCTTCGTAAAATATGCTTCAGCTGTAATTCATTTTTTCCAATCCGTCTTATTAATACAAAATTCCTTCCTCGTGCTTTATTTTGAGACATTAAAATTTCAGCGATAAATGGTTTCCTCTTGCAAACCTTTCTTTTTTTTTGGTTTACTTCGCCACCACCTATCTTTTTCCTCCATGGCGTACAGCAGCTGTGATTTTTAAAAAAAAAATCCTCATTTAAACTGACAGTTTGCCAGTCTATGAATTTTAAAGGTCAGTCTCAGTTTTTAAAATTATTTCTGAGAAAATTTTATGCAACCAACCAACCATAAGAGAATGAAAAAGAAAAAAGCTAAAAAAAAGCGATTTTTTTATTACAGTGAGGTTTGGAATTTAATTAATTACTTAGTTAATAAATAGAATTTTGAAATTCTGAGCGTCAGGTGCATCAGGAGAGATATAGGGCTACTCTCAGAAAAATTTTGAGCTTCGTACGTACCGTAGTTTTCGCTAACTATCGCAGACACACACACACACACACACACACACAGAGCGATTTGTTATTTTATTAATATAAGATTTAGGTTACATTTAAAAGGGAAGTAAAGAGAGAGAAAGACATAATAAATTAGAAGTTTTAGACTATCACATTGAATTAAAATATTTTATCAGTAGTTATATGGTGACAAAATAATTAGTGAACAATTTACATTTATTTTTTGTGATAATCAACTGTTCATTCCCATTATCTGAAATTAGAACAAATTATGCGTGAGTGTTATTTCAATACCATTTAAGTATATTACTAAATTTATTAGAATTGTTATATCGGTTCTATCGATGAAAACAGTAAAATGTCATTGATTTGTAAATAATGAATTTTCACGATGCAGTAGAACCTAGATTATCCGACACAATTGGGAACGAACCTACATCGGATAATCTCGAGATAATCGAGAATTTATCAATAATCATCTAGTTTAATCTGTAACATCTTCGTCGTACTCTTATTATGATTATTTAAATTGCTTAATAAATATAACTGGAGTTAAAAACGAAAACAGTGCAGAATTCACCTTGCGTACTAATTTGAAAAGTAAAAATACATGTAACTGTATATAAATTAATTAAAAGGTGCATAATAAAATATATATAAACTTAAAAAATATGTCTACAGTAATAAATTACTGTAATTAATAAATACATTCATAAATAGCCAAATTTAAATTATACATAAAAATAAGTTTATTTTGAACCCAAAATGGAAGCTTTATGTGTCGTAAATTTCCCATCCTTTGCCGGGCAGCTATGGCACGAAGTTTTCCTTAGGACATCACTTCAGAGGAATCAAACCGATCCTGTTGTTCTAACCAAGCAGCACCTTTTGATTGTTCAAAATCATCATGGTTACCAATCTTTAAATAAGTCTTATTTTCGCCTTCATCATCTTTTTCTTCTTTGTCTTCTGATAAAAAACATAGGACTTCTGAGATGATTTCCTCATCATTAAACAGCTTCAAACTTGCATCTTACGCCTCACAATTCTACAAATTTGTGATTTCTTTACTCCCACAGGTCTCAAAATCGTGCATCATAAAAAAGAACTTTGAAAATTCAGTATCAGTATTTATTGGAATGTCCGCAACGTGCGTCAATTCAAAAATTAAAATTTTCGCTAACTTCGTCTTAATGGCAATTGCGGCATAGATTCCCATGCTTCACTAATCTTATAAAAGCAGTCTTTAATTTTGGCAGTTTTCCAAAACTCTAGTACTGGAACTGCACCCAATGGAGAAAGGTCAGGAAAAAAGTTCAGGAAACCAACGTCGATTTACACAGAGTTTCAGTTAAACGATTGTCAGATAATCAAGGTTTTAATGTATGTTTAACCTACAGATTTTAAATTATTAGACTGTAAAAGATTGTTGAATACTTTAAGAAAATGTAAGAATTTATATTTTGAACCATTAAGGAACGAAAGTTGTGAGTATGCTTATGGAATCGCTTCTAAGAAGTGTTGACATTTGGCCATTTAAAAAAAAAGTCAGATTCCTTAAATGATGTCACCTTTTTTAAATAAAAATATTCATTTTACTTAAATTTTCATTAAATAATGTGAATGTTTGTAATTAAAAAAATGAATTGAAATCATACAATCTAAATAACAATTAAAAAGGTAAACGTCCAGCTGTCAACACTTCTTAATTTTACCTTCTAAATAATGACAGCATTTTCAAAGCTGATTGACGACGACTTTATTAAGGACTTTTTTATTAACCTCTTCAGATCTAATGTATCTTATAGGATACACATATTCACAATTTTTTTCATGTATATAAATAATGTCTAAGAAATAGATATTAGTGAATGGAGCCTGCCAGATAGTAGAACTAAACAAAGTAGCAATTTGCTTCGTATAGCGGTTTTTAAGCGAGCTACGTGTTACATAAAATTGGCTTGCAGCAAAAATGTACGAAATGTACAAAAATCAAAAAAGGTACATAATTTAACTGTGCGTGAAAATACCAATTGTAGAGTTCATTAATAATAAAATATTATTAAATACATATTAATTTTATATTTTTCAATATTATTAGAAGTAAAAAAAGTAATAATAATAATAATAATAATAATAAAATCCTATGAAATCGTAAAAAAAATTATTTTTGATTCTTAATGTATCATTAAATTTTATGAACAAAAATATTTTTTTTCGCTGCTCAATCTTTCTTAGTTATCAGTTTTTTAATATGAATCCAAGACTGAAATTAAAAAAAGTACATAAATAAACCCTGGGCTTTGAAGAGGTAGCGACATTTAGATGACCTTTTGCTAATAATTTACGTAAATTAATCCTATTTGAATGATATCAAGTACACAAATCTATAGCATCAGATCTAGTAAGGCTATACAATTCATCTGAAAGTTCAAGTATTTATGTCAAAATAATTATAAAAGGAAATCATTATAATTGAAAAGATAACGTCATCTTTTAAGGATGTGAACAGAAGTCCTCAAATGAATGTGAAAATTCTCATTGAACGTTAGAATAATGTTTGCATTATAACTCTTTTTTGAACAAATATTTAACAGTTTAATCAATTATATTAATACATTATAAGATATCTATTATCTTTATTATTTATTTAGAAAATGAATTATATCAGTTAAACTATTTCTGAATAAATATTTCACTATAATTTCATTTAAATAATTATACTTAGGTTTCACCAAATATTTGAGTTAAATAAAAATGTATATGTTGGATATTAGAGGGCTTTTCTTTATCATATCTGTATTATTTTATTCTTTATCGATTTTTAATTTAGTATTTACTTATAATTTGACCAGCAAAATACAAATAAATTTTATAGTACCATTACAGAGCTAAAGCACTGGGAAATTATTATAAATACTTAGTAAAGATTAAAATATGTAAACTAAAGTCGGAAATATATGTATAACATGAGTAATTCCTCATGTCAAATAAACTTTTCAACTTTTATTAAATTAAATATACAGGTTATTTGATTTACGTATTTATCAAAATAGAAAACGGTGTTTTAATTCTAAATTTTTAATATGAATATATTGGATAGCTTATTTGCATATCAACAAATTTACTATTGTCATAAATATTTTCATGTTGCATAGTACACTGAATATACGATTACAAGTTCTTTTACGTATCCATTTGCGCTTGAAAAATACTACATGTTTGTTGAGATGCTTATACGTATTTCGCAATGCTGCAAAGTCTTAAATCACTATTTTTTGAACAATAAATTTAATTTTAACTGATCGCACAAATAAATAAGATAGAAACAAGACACTTCGAGCTAATAGTTAGAAATAGAAGTATGCTATATGTAATTACATAAATAAAATGCCGATTATAATAAAGAATAGTGGTGAGACACATGGTAGGTTACAAATACAAGAGAGTTAATATATAAGGAATTCCTGTTACAGAACTCATTCTTTTTACATAATCCACTTTTCTTTTCTTTTCTTTCTTTTTTTTAATTGCGTGTTAATTTAGTTAGTTCTCTCGTTAGTCCTGATATGATTCTTACTAGAAAATTTCAAATTTCCGTGCACTTTGTTTTCCAACTGATTAAGAGCAGCGAGTGGGGTGATGATGGTGCAAACCCTGAGTGACAAATTCCATGTTGCATGTCAGTAAATGAAGTGTGTAGTGTAAATGTGTCTATAAATAACATTGATAAAATATTTGCATACCAAAAGAAAACTACTAATAAACAATCGTGGTGCCATACCCGGCAGCTTAGTATTTGGAACGAGATAAAATATATAATTTAAAAGACACTGTATGTAACAAAGATATGTTTCGAATTGCATTCTAGAACCAAATTTCAATTCTTCCTTAAAAAAAAAAAAAAAAAAAAAAAAAAAAAAAAATCTGGCTTTTGCAAATTTGAGGTTATAGTATAATACCGTATACGACAGTAACACTAAAATTGTTGAGTCAGGGAAAACGATATGTGCCAAAAAATTATTGGATGAATATTTAAAGTTGCACTATTTCATGTGCGCAAACGATAGTTAGTACCAACAATCGAATTTAGCTATCTTACAATAAATTTTGATAGCAGAGAAAATTGACTTTATGTAAGAGCATTATAAAGATATGATTTTCTATGATTTTAAAGTAAGACTAAACCCAGAAAAATACCTTCAACGCCTACTATTAATTAGCATTTTGGAATGAAGATCCTTCCCTCGCCACTGTATTCAGAAGATAAAAAAATTAGAAGTGGTCTAAATTCTCTTCTGTATGAAAAACAGCCAGAAATACCTTTATCTGCTGTAGTCCTAAAAATATGTCGGTCGTACGAAAAATGTTAATGGTTAAAAATTGCTGCACGTATCAAATGATACAAAAAGAATTTAATATTAGATCTGCAGTTGTACCTAAAATTATTCATAAAAAACAGCACACGAAGAAATTTATTTGTCGTTGGAGTTCCCCAGTGTTTAACAGAACAGGAAAAAGTGGAGCATGTCAGAATCAGAGTAGAAAACCTTATAAGGGAATAGTGAAAGGAATCACATTATATTTAAGGGTGTATTTAAAAGAAAAAAAAAAAAAAAAAAAAAAACGCTCTTCTACCTTCGCAATTCGAAATTTTCCGATACAATTTCAGACACATTTTTAAAAGTAGAAACAGGAAAATTGCTGTGGGGATTATTGAAGGGACGTATGAGGTGTCGTGTGATGTCTTTTTACGCTCAATTCATTAGAATTTGAGTTATAAACAATTACCTTATCAGTATGACCCTTTTTTTCCTTCCCAGAACTCCCACTTGGGAAAAATCGGTTCGAAATGCCGTTTTTGATTGCTTTTTTTTGCAATATTTTCTGCATTTAGAAAGAAATCGACAATCACGGCATTTTGTGTACTTTCCAAATAAGAGATTTTGAAAGTTTAGTGTATTTGAGAGCAAAAATGAATTCAGAAATAAATCGGAAAATAAGCAGTTTGAATCGAAATACACCCTTAAATCATAACCGCACTGTAAAAAAATCTGTTAAATTTACAGTGTGGCGTTATGGTGTAAATTTCTTTTTAGAAGATCCATCGCGTGAAAAAAGTAAAGTACGGTTCTTCCAGGATGACCTCCTAATTAACAATGATAAAAATACAACGAGTAATGAAAAAAGTAATCTATGCCACCTTCTTCAGAAATACAGAGCTATTCAAATA
Source organism: Maratus speculifer (assembly GCA_964019185.1). Lineage (NCBI taxonomy): Eukaryota > Metazoa > Arthropoda > Arachnida > Araneae > Salticidae > Maratus > Maratus speculifer. The sequence continues at coordinate 373,818,669 of OZ025289.1, forward strand.
CACGAAGCAAAAGGATAGAAGGCATTTGCCGCTAACTATTACACCACTAAATATCTTCCATAAATTCTTCAAGGATGTTATTTTTTTTTGTTAGGGTAAATATGCTTCACTGTTACAGCGCATCTTTTCATAGGATTATAATATTTATTTATCCTTTTTCCTCTAAGGATATTTTTATTTATATATTCTTACATAAATAAACAAACAAAAAAATAGGATTATACAATAGTTAAAAAAATAGACAATAGTAACAGATTTATTTAAGTTTGTTAACGGCTGTATTTCATATCTTAATGAACGATTTTCGGCATATTAACGTCAAACATTTTTTATTATCCAAATGTCTTGTTTCCAACAATTTTTTGGTACCAATTGTTTTTGAAAAAGTTTTTTTTTTATTCTCATTTATTTAATTGCTGAAGTTTTGAGTTAGATAACATGAAATTTTCTGTCCACAAATATTGGTGTCCAAATTTGAGAATTTTTCTCACTCTCTATGCCACGATACGGACAAAATCCTTTGGGACACCTGTATTTTTGCACAGAAATTTTTCTATAACCTAAATTGAAATTTCAACTGTTAAATAGAGCAAAGAAAAAAATATGTGATAAAAGTGGTGCTCGAAAAATAATTGGAAGCAGACATCTGGACAATAAAATCTGCTGTCACGATTGTCAATAATATGTTCTGTAAGGAATTTCATAAAGAAATTTCACAGTCATGTTGCAATTATTTCAGAAGTTACAGTTAATTTCCTTTTAAAAAGTTTCTTAAGAATCCAGTTTTACACATGATTTTTAAATTACGATTACTCTGGCACGAATTGAAACGCAGCTGCTTCATTTACTTTTCTTTTGATCGTTTATGTCTTGTCGATATTTCAAAGTAAAAACTTCTCAGAATCTCTTTATTATTAGTGTTTTGCGAAGTTTTTATTTTATTTTATACATTATAGCAGTATTTACGACACTTCATTAGACAATTCATAGTTATAAATTGTGTATGTATATTTTTAATGTATAGATATATTATAATACAACTCAAAATGAACGCTAACAACTTTGTTTTACAATATAAAAACCATTTTTTATTTACATAAGATAAAATAATATGTAACATATACAGTGGCGGTCAAAAGTTTCCGGCCAGTTTTTTTCTTTTACTTATTTATCAGAAGGTTTCAGCGAAGAAGAAACAAGATTGCTTCAAAAATTAGGAATATGTGAATGTCCTCTGGCCCCGTGATCATTTTGATTGGATACTGAAGACAGTTGGAAAGGGGCAGAATTCGGAATTCGTGTATGCAAAAGTTTCCGGCCACTCATCATTCCTTAGTTTTTTTTCTATCGGTAAAATGTTTTTTGGTCGTGTTTGTAAACGAATCAAACTGAATAGTAATTTAAATACAAAAATGAAAAGTTCAACAATTATGGTTCGTAAATGAGTGATTAATTTATCGCTAAGGGGCAAATCTTCTCGATATATTGCGGCAAAATTATCAATTGGTAAAAACCGACTGTAAACGATATTTAAAAATTGTATAAAGATGGCCATGGCCTTCAGGACTTTCTGACGTCCGGGAGACCTCGGAAAATGAGTATTTTTGTGGAGGTAATTATGAGAGAAAAAACAGTTGATGACCCGCATAAAAATGCCATTGCAATATATCACGTTTAAGGAATGAAAAAATTGCTGAAATAAGTCATTCTACCGCATTAAGATCCTGACGTAATGCAGAAGTTTATGGCAGAGTCGATGTTAAAAAAATACCAGCGTACTCAACTGGCGTTTTTCGAGGAACTCAAAGCCTGGTCAAGTGGAAACTGGACAAAAGTTCTATTTTTCCATCAATCGAATTTCAAACTTTTTTAGTAGCGATGGCAGGCACTACGTCCGATGACCGAAGATATGATTCGACATATGTTTTCCTACAGTGAACCATGGCGAAGGAGACGCTATAAAGTGGAGAGTATTTTCTTCAAAAAATGCTGGTCAAGTTATTTGAAAATCCGCAGAAAGATGACTGATGCAATTTATAAGGATATCTTAAAAGAATATTTTCTGCCTTATTAGAGGAAAAATTGTGATGGTAAATAATTGTTTTAACATGTTAACGACTTAATTGATGTATGAGATAAGCAATGACATTTGCACAAAAAATTTCCTCTTTAAATGGCCAGCCCAAAAACCGAGATTAATCCAATAAAATATCTACTGAAATAAGTTGGCAAACGTGTGCGGAACAATAAATATTCCAACTCAGCCAAAATTTCTAAAAAAATGCAAGAAATATAGAAAAAAGTATCATAGATGATCTTCAACCATTGATCGTATCAATGTCACGTAGCTGCGCAGCAATACTTATTATTAAAGGTATGGTAATAAAATTCTATTTGTAAATGTTGTTGATCACTGTAATTTTCTATTACAATACCATTTGTTTCTAAACTTGCGAAGGTGGCCGAAACCTTTTGCGCACATGCGTTTTCCTTTACACTTAATTTTGTCAATCAAATTTATTGATGTTTATATCTTATTCCATAAATAAGTTCCTAACTATTGTGTCAATAAAATGTATAAGTATCACAATGCGATTCCTCTTTATATGGATATATCTACAAATTAACTAAAAAATTTTTGCTGGACGGAAACTTTTGACCGCTACTGTAAATAAGAATAAAAAGAAGACGATCCGTCTATAAAATGCTACATGACTTTCTCGTTCTGATATTTTTTGTTTTATAAGATTTGAGAAATATCACTAAAAGGAAATGACTTTTGGGACCTTTGGTAAATGTCCTATAAAAACACCAATTAAAAAAAAAAAAAAAAACAGAAAAAGAACAGTTTGCATTATTAATTTAAATTTTTTATGATTTAAAAAAATTCTTTCTTTATTATATAAAACCCATAATATACTATAAAAAACTTAAAGAAACATTTGTGTTGTAAAATTTTTATTTATTGATAATTCGAGATACAACAGATTTTAAATAATATAGTCGTACTTAGTAAAAATTATTTGATTACCTAATAAAATGAATATCAAAAACTTTTACGAGACTAGAAAAATTCTTACTCAGCAAAAAGAAGAAAAAAATTATCTTCATTGCAAAATTAATATTAATAATTTAAATCAAACAGTGACCTCAGTGACTTTTGAAATAGGAGAAAAAATTAGGAAAGATCAGCACAATATTTATAATAAAACATACTAAATGAAAATTCTTGAAAACATTGAATGATAAAAAAATCAGATTAAAAGAAATAAAAAAGCAAGTTTCCTGCTGAACAAAACATCATTTTCCTATGCGGAATATTTTCATTGATTTTTATAGTTAAGTCCCGTGAAGTATCAGTTAACAGCTGATAACAGCTAGTTGAAGTTCTTCAAAGTCGATGACAACAGATTAAACGAAATATAATAGAATATAATACTGTCGCAATTGCTAAGCGTTGAAGATCAACGTATTAAAGCAGAAAAACTAGTAAAACATATTTAAAGGATTAAAACTAATTCATTTTTTTTTGGTAAACCTTCTAAGCTCTTTGTTATGCTCTTATATACTAGTAATTTTTCGCTTTCATAAGCATTTTATCTAATCGCTGTATTCTTGCTCTTACATACTTATTTACATTTGTATAAAAAAAAAAAAACGAGTTTGATTTTTTATTCATTTTGTTATTATTTTACGTTTAGGAAATGCAAATAATTATAAAGTTCTTATTTTTTAATTTTAGCTATAAGTCCAAATTCTTTGTGGACTTTTCGATTTTTATGAATTCAGAGTTTACTTTTAGACGCTACTATACACGGTGACTATTTTTAGAAATGTATAATTATGGTGGCAACGACACACACTTTCACTTTTATCGTTGTTGCTTCTTGGATAATTAATATAAAATCATCGAAATTGGATTAGAAAGTATTCTTAAATGAAATTTGTGTGAAAATTGTAGCACAATTTAGTGACATTTTATGAATTTTTAAAATATTTTACAAGCATTAAACATATAGATAAACATTTGTGCAAAAGTTACCACATTTCGCAAATGATTGCGCAGAGCAAACTGAAATGAGAAAACATACATTTAATCATAAGATCAGAATGACCCTGAGGTTACGAACTTTGGTATAAAGTTCAGTAATTCAGACAGATTTCAGACAGCATTATAAAAAGTTCTAGGAAAACAGGGGGTGCTCACGCAATCGATGTTACAGTCTGAATTAGTAACCGCAATCCAATATGTAAAGCAAGTGCATACTACTGGCATATACTATAATAGAAGCCACTTTTTAAAATGTTGTGATATTTACAATATTTAATGCCTACTATCACATCTTTGAATTTGTTGATCGAATTCGGGAACATTTTGTACGTATACTTAACTGAAACAAATTGAAAAATTCAAGTTTTGGTGCTTTTGAATGTTTGCGCAGTACCGCTATATACCTTTGAACGAACAAATATAAATCGTTTAACAGTATATGTTTTGCTTGTATGAGGTGACTTATTTTTATTTTGATTAATCATGGATAAAATGGTTAGCTTCAAATCGAAAATAATCCTATGTGCTAATTAACAAAAACTATACTGACAACTTATATTAATAAAAAAAAATGTCTTGAAAATGCGCAATAGAAATCCCTTGTATATAATCAAATACTTCTTTTAAAAAATATGCTGGTCAATTAGAATAACATTGTGTAATAACTGCTTAAAAATGTTTGGCTTCGTCAATGCAGAAGTCTTATCCAAGTATTTTCGTTGCAATAGATAGCATTTAAATGCTGAAAAAAGTTCAAAATGAATTATTCTATTTAAAAAAATGACTTCTTAATGTTATATGCCAAACTAGTAAAATTTAACAATGTTAGGTTTTTTTGTGTTCATTTTGGAAGCGATCCAATCAGATGTTTTGTGTTTACATTTATTCCCACAAAAAGTTTCCGCGAAAACTGAAATCATTTTCCTAAATTTTTTCAAGTATTTATTTAAAGTTAGAATTAGCCAGAAAATACCATTATTTTTTAAAACCTATTTCTTTCTTTTTATTTTACAGTACAATTTGTTTTACACCATGTAAATTATAAATGATCTTTATACGCGCATGCAAGTTATTAAGTTTTTCTTCCGAGTAGCTGGCGTTAAAAATTATTAAATAACGTGCGATTGGGATATGACGTAAGAAGCAAAAAAGTGATGGTTTTTATTTAAACATAGAATAAAATAATTTAAGTATTGCTAGTATTTTGTCTCTCATATAAAAAAAAACTTTGCATGATTTATAATGATTGTTTAATTTGCTTGATTTATAATGATTTTATATATAAATATACACTATCTACCAATAAGTATTTGGACACTTTCAATATTTGACATTTTGTCATATATTTAAAAATATACTTGTCGGATTCTTCTAAAACTTCAAAATTATAAAGATTATGTTTGACCTCACATTTATCAATATTTATTTGATAAGCAGGGCAATTTTATTCACATTCAGGGCCAAAACTAAAAGCGGGGGGAAGAAGGGCATGTGCCCCGTGCGGCAGTGCAAAAAAAGTGTCATCATCTTTTTTTTTTTTTTTTTTTTTTTTTTTTTTTTTTTTTTTTTTTGGGGGGGGGGCAATTAGGGGGCCGTCAAAAAATCAAAGAGTAATAAAAATATTTGGGATCACACTGTACATGAAAATGCACGAAATGGTTTATCGTTGAAGAACACAAATATGTGGATACTATACAACAAGTACACAGATTTTTCTAAGAATAACATGTGTAGTCATGGAGAAAGAGCGATTTTTTTTGAGAAATTAAAAAAAAATTCTAGTACATTTTTTGTTTATATCATGCAGGTTTTTGACCAAATTTAACGCAAATTTCAGAAAAATTAGCAAAATGTAGTAGAAAAAATATAATGCAATTGGAATATAGATATATTAAATATTTTATGAAATAGGAGTAGTTGTATGAAAAAATTTTTATCAGCGCATGTGCGAACGATAAAAACGATTTTTTTACATCATTTAATAGTCAATTCTATGACATAAAAAAATAAATAAAAAAAATCTAATCAAATATCGTGAAAATTAAAAAAATATCATTATTACAGTTAGCAGTTTTTACTTTGTTCACTAAAAACAGCTGAATGATAAGGGATTCTTCGAAAATTGACGTTTTTTATTAACTGACTTTAAGGAAAAAATTAGTATTTAGTGAATTCACGATATTGTTAAAATTATGCAATTATCTATTTAATGCAATATTGCTGCTAATAAGTATCTTGACACATGTGATGGAAAAGATAAAGAGCTTTTTTTCACATTCAGGGCCAAAACTAAGAGCGAAAGGAAGAAGGGCCTGTGCCCCGTGCGCCAGTGCGAAAGAGTGTCATCATCCTTTTATTTTTTTTTTTTCGAGGCAAACGTGGATTTTGGCGAACTCCCTTCCCCTCCTCCTTCACAAAGTACATTTACAAAGATAATTTCTCTAATTTATTAATACTCGACTTATTTTGAAACTTAAAAAATATAATACTGCACAACGTAATCTGCTTTGTTAAAAAATTTAAAATACCGAATCGAAAAAAAAAAAAAAAAAAAGAAAAAGATCGGTTTTATACAAGATCTTTAAGCCATCATCATTAGATTCTTCTATGTTTTGGCATGCCACAGTTTTGAAGATTTTAACAATATCATGCTAAACATGGGCATGAAAAAAAAAATCGCCAGACAAATCTACATTAGGCACCCTTTCAACCTGGCGCCCGCGGCACATGCTCTTCTTTCCCGCTCTCTTAGTTTTGGCCCTGAATGTGAATAAAAGCTCTTTTTCTTTTCTATCACATGTGTTAAGATATTTATTAGCAGCAATATTGCATTAGATAGTGTATTCATTAAATATTATTTTTTCCCTAAAAGTCAGTAAATAAAAAATGTCAATTTGTGGAGAACCCCTTATCATTCAGCTAATTTTAGATAGAGAAGTAAAAACAGCTTACTATACTAATGATATCTTTTTGGATTTTCATGATATTTGATTGGATTTTTTTTATGAGTTACACCATAGAACTGACTATTAAATGATGTAAAACAATCGTTTTTATCGATTGCGCATGCGCAGATAAAAATTATTTCATAGAACTACTCATATTTCATAAAATATTTAGTATATTTATATTCTAATTGGGCTATATTTTTTCTACTACGTTTTGCTAATTTCTCTGAAATGTGCGGTAAATTTGGTCAAAAACCCTGCATGATATAAACAAAAAACATACCAGAATGTTTTGAATTTTTCAAAAAAATCGCTCTTTTTCCATAAATATACATGCTATTCTTACAAAAATCAGTATACATGATGTATACTATCCATATATTTGTATTCTGCAACAATAAATCGTTTCGTGCATTTTCTGTACAGGGACATCCCAAATATTTCTATTACTCATTGATTTTTTAACGGTCCCCTAATTGTCCCCTAATTAACAAAAAGTCCCATTTTGATAAATATGAGGTCAAACATAATCTATATAATAGTGAAGTTTCAGAAGAATCCGTCAAGCATATTTTTAAATATTTGACAAAATGTCAAAAATTGAAAGTGTCCGAATATTGGTAGATAGTGTATATAACCATTTTTTGTAAAGTTTCTTTTTTCTAAAGAAAGTATACTAGGTTTAAAAGGCTGTAGAAAAATCGATTGTAGAGTTATTTATTTATTTATTTTGAAAGATTGCATATATTTTAATTTAAGCCGATTAATTTTAATCATCTTTCTTTTATTTTTAAATTTTTCAGGTAAGAAATTAGAAATTTAAAAATTAAAATACTATTTAAAGGTGCAATAACAAAACTAAAAGTTCAGAGACTTTGCTTTTTTCTTTAATAATATTTATACTTTAATTTTTTCTTAATAATGTATGTTTTCTTTGAAACAACAAAAAATATTTAATCCAAATTAACTATTTTAGTTGATAAAAAAAGATATCTTGTCGTTACAGTGTTCCTAATAAAAAAAGCGAAATATAAGGTAAAATTTAAGACATAGGCAAAAAAAGTAGCTATCTCCTAATGGTATTCTTAGGAATTTATACATTGCTATACATAGAACAACAAGTCAGAGCAAACCTACATTTATAACAAAAACAAAACGTGCGCCATAGTCAAGAAATGTGCTACTTCTTTTTAAAGATGTTTACACTTAAAGATGGTGTACGCTCGTGTAACACCATGAAGGAATGACGTGATTGAGATTCCAGTTTCAGTGTCATTACGGATGTGTGCGCTGAGCAGCACCCTCTGGAGATGCTGCTGAAATCGTATAAATAGTATGATGTAGCAAGACGTTGAGAATTGTCTATGATTATTTGCTAATGGATAAACGTTAGGCAAGGTGTAACTATGCTTTTTTTTTTTTTTTTTTTTTTTTTTTTTTTTTTAAAGGCGACTTTTGAACAATTGATTGAATTTAAATGAGGGAGAATCATTGGCCTTTGTTAAAAAGGATTTTTCTATTGTGGTAGAGCAACTCATGAAACCATGTACGCATAGAGAGATTCTCGGATTCTCTTACTCAGGCAGGCAATTAAAATTTGTTTAACTCCATGCCATGTTGTACAGAAGCACTTATTGCAGGGCACCGTAGATACACTAAACAGTGATTTCTGGCACATAATATTGTTTTTCTGCTTTGAAAATGCAATGATTTATTTCTATGAATACCAATCCTTTATATATTAAATTTCGTTCAATTCTAACGATTCCTTCATGATGTTGTAATTTTCACAAACATGGCTGTATATATTACAATGCAATAAATTTTTATCAAACAATCTGACGTGTTGTTAAAATTACTGGAATTCCATGGGAATTCAAGAAGTATATTTCTCGAATAATTGAAAATATATGTTGGAAATATATTCATATTGGACAAATTGTCTAAAACAGAAATTTTCCTCTGACTTTTAACTGTGTATTGTGATTCAATTGCTTTCTGCATTAAACATATAGAAACTAGTTCAGAAATTCATTTATTGAATTTATCAAAGTTTAAAAGTCAAAGATTCTTAGAAACCCTATATAGTCTAATAATAACGAGAATCTTCAAACACAAAGAAGTACTGACTTTTCAAAGGCTCTTTGAAGATAAATTGCATTAAAAACAAGAAGCGGCTGGAATCTTATTTCTCCTAAGTTTGAGTTGAAAGAATGTATCCTCTAAAATTTAACTACCGAGAAATTTCAATAACGTGCTCAGGTTAAAATTTATGACCTCTTAAAATTGTTTTCATCGCTGCAGTAATTATTTCACTATTGTGGTTTCGATTGAAATATCGAAATAGTGAAGTAAGTCAGCATAAAAGGTATAATTAAACGATGTCATTAACTCAGTAAAGTAATGTAAAATATATTTAAAAAATTGAATCATGTGATTCTCATTGACACATAATTTCTTTCAAATAAAGTATTGACAAATTACGAATACATAATGTAACCATAATAATTAAAATTCTAAAAAAGAAAAAAAAAAAAAAAAAAAAAAAAACTTTAGGAATGCACAAATTTTCAGACGACAATAAAAATATTTACCATATCCCTACTCCCACAGTTTTCTCCTATCCTTTAATTTAAGCATGCATTTCCAAAAATCCCAAAAGCTTTTTAATGAAATGCTTGAAAAGAATTATTACGAGTGTGATAATATACGATACCATGAGTTGTCTTTAGTACCCAACTCAGATAATAAATAAATTTAGAAAAGTAATAAAAATTGTATTTTTTAACGAAATTTGTCAAAATTATGTGCATTAAAAAAAAGCGAAATACGTATTGCACATTTTGAATAAGAAATGTACACAATATCTCAAGAAAACATTTTTTTTTTGCCAAAAATAATTGTATGTGTTTCGAGAAACTTATTTTTGTAGAACACTTAGACAAAAGAGATGTTGTCATGCAACCATCTTTATTGCAATCTTTTTCTAAAAATAAGTAAAGTGAAGTGAAGAGACTAACTCCCCAACGGAAAATGAATGGAAGTGGGGATGGAATAGTTAGTAGTGGTGGTATTCTGTTATGTGTAGAATGTTGGAATGCATCCGAAATAATATTTGTTTCGTTTTTGGAAGCATATGTGTGGTTTTGGGGAAGAATGGTATTTCTAAAATGATAGTAATCATGTACATAGTTCTCTTAAAGTGTAAATATTTTACATACCAATTCATGTTAACCGAAAGTGCTACAAATGCTTTCGTTATAATAATTATATAAACACGTTTTCTGAGATAGTTTTTCAAAAATTGCTTTTTTCTATTTTTTGCTTCTTTGGATCTGGTATATGTTTTAATGTATGCCTGGATTTTTCAATCCTAAGTATTACATATCTATAGTTTACTCTGGATTAGAATCATCAAACAAATGAACGTTCAAATTAATCATTACTAGATCATTCAATTTTGATGCTTCCAGTCGCCAAGGGTGACTTAGCGGCGGAATGTTTTCTGTCTTATTAATGCATATTGGACATATGATGTATTAAGAAAATATCAACAAGTTTCAGATAACTTTGGATATTTTTTGCTATATATTTATAATAAAATTTGGATAGCAGGCAACAACAACAACAACAACAACAACAAATTAAATTTTGCATAAACAAATAAGATAAATTTTAAAATCTATAAGATTGTTAGCGAAATTAGAATAAAATTTATGTTTGTACGAGAGTGGTCAACATAGCAGCGATCATTTAGCTGTAAAAAACTTTAAAAACAAATATTCCTTCAAAAAAATTATTTATCTACACAAGTGAAGCTTACTTTACATTTTCCCATAATCACACCCCCCCCCCCCTACATTTAGACATTTGCCATATATTTTTACTAGTTATACAATCTCCATGTTGTATTCGGATACCGCAGTTACCATGTTAAGCCAGTTGTTCACAGCAGTCTTCAATTCAAAATCCTTTCCTATAATACACAAATTTTGTTGTAACCATTATGTTCTTATACAATTTGACGAAGCAAAAACCAAACCATGGTACTTCACACTGAAAAAAATGTGTAACGTTACTTCATAAAATTGGTGCAGATATGCTATCTCCATTTTATTGAATAATTTAACTGAAATAATTGTCGTTAAGTTACAGTAATGGGTTACATTTAACCAATTATATGAGTTTAAATTACATCACTATTTAGGTTAAAATACATCACTATTTACTTTGAATTACTTTATATTTTTCACAGCGTAAATTTATAGTTCTACCACTAACTAGGCCTTTTTAAAAGGAGCCTTATGAAAACAGCAACCTCAGGTATTGAAAACACATCGGAAAGCTGTCTAATATTGTTGTAGAAAATTAATACGGTGGTACTAAGAAAAATTCGACTATCATAAAAAATTTCAAACCAGAAATATAGCAAAGGGTCAAGGTTATCCAATCGAGTCATGTTCTCTCAAGAAATATGACATTTATGTGCATAAATTAACTTTAAAAACATTTCTATAAAGTGCAAACGACCTTCTATAATTTGAATTTTTTAGTTTTATTTCATTTCGCCTTTGTCAAAACTTTTAAAAAATTGACTTGAAAATAAAAATAAAATGATTGCTAAACGGTATACAAAATGTACAAAGAGTATACAAACATTAAAGTAAATTTAAGAAATTCAACGTTTAGATCTTCGTCTGAGATCTTTATCAGGAAAACATCTTTATACTGCTTCCAAACACAGTAAAACCGCCTTGAAATTCAAAAGTTCCTTACAATAGCAGTCAACTATTGCTTCAACGAACAATAAACAGAAGAACAAATTAGAATAAACATTCAAATGGTTTAACCCCGACAACAGTCTTTTTCGAAATATTTAATTACTTTTCACTGGTTTTTAAAAACTGAAATTTGTGCCTTATTAAATCAAGAAAATGCTAAGATTAAATAAGGCAAATTGTACGGTAAAATTTTACTGGTGGGAATAAAAATGGATTCTTAAGCCTTTTTGCGGCACGTATACGTGTCACTCGTCCGCAAGGAGTTAACGAAGAAGAATCACGAGCGTCACCTCACGTTGAAAAGTAAAAGATGAATTTATAACTAGCTGTAAAATATTATTGTAACACGCACAACCAAAGTTTAGGGATTTTGAATGTTATCGTTGCAAACTTCATTTTTTCTAATCATTATTTCAATGGATTCTTTCTATAGACCATCAATAGCAGTATTACATGGAATTATCAACTTGGCATTATTAAAGTCTATGGAACTATAAGGTTTGTTGAAAGAATAAAGGCGCTTAGCTGATGCAGATCTCAATCGAAAGTTGAAGAGTTAAATTTCTTAAATTTACTTTAATGTTTGTTTAGTTTTTAAATTTTGCAAAATTTTGTACACTATTTAGTAATTATGTTACTTTTATTTTCAAGTCAACACTGTTAAAATTTTTGCTCTAGTTAGAACCAAATTTGGTGCTCAGTAGCTAACACCATAACATGTTCAAAACTCGTGCCATCATTTGAAGCTTCTTATTTCAACCTCTTTCCAACTATTGGAACTATGCTTCAACAGTAGCTCCAAATATTGGTTCAAGATTTCACCATCTTACAGTGGCAGCTATTGTGCACCAAAATTTGGTTCAAACTAGACCGATATTTTTAACAGTGTATTTGTAGTATTTTATGGTGTAATATTTTTATTATTTTAAAACATATAAAACTTTTTTGAGTAAAATGGGCACATACAAGTGAAATTTAAGATACAACTGACACGATGGTACTAAGAAATATTCTACTACCATAAAAACTTCAAACCAAAGCCTTAGCAAAGAGTTGAGGCTGTTTAGTAGAATATAGTTTTCTTAAGAAAGACGACGTTGATGCGTTGAAACTAACTGTGAAAACCGCTTTCATAAAGTGCAAACGAACTTCTGTAATGTTAATTTTTAAAATTTAATTTCATCTTCATCAAAATGTTTAAAACGTGAATTATTGTTATTATTTGAAAACATTTAAAATTGGTAAAAGTAAAATGGACACGTAAAAAAACCCGATTTGATAGGACTTAATAGGGATAAATATATTCAACAAAATAATGTATATTTTATAAATATTTTAATAAGAAAATAATATTATCCTAATCGACAAATCATACTTTATTTCTATCATATCCAAAAATATTTCTTTCCTTTATTAAATTTAAAAACCGTTTTTGAAATATTTAAACGGAATAATGAAAATATACTTATTTAATTAATCATGATTCTATCCATAATTACCAACTCATTGATTCATTTCTTTCTTCTGAAAATAGAGATTTTTCATTTTTTATTTGCAAAAATGCGTCCGTGATGGAAAAATATGTAAAATATATTTATTAAAATAATAAATTTCTAAGGTTATTGTGCAAAATAATAATAATAATTATAATAATAATATTGTGCAAATCTACAGACAATAATTTATTTTTATGTTTAATTTCAAGTCAAAATACTGAATAGTTTTTTTTTTTGTAAAGTGTACAACAAAATGTAATTTGTGTAGCTTAGTTAGAGGATTCGCTTCGCTTATCCTGATTATTAACAGAAACATGATTCGATTTGTTGAATTAATCAGAGTTCAAAAATCAAAACTTTCAAGTAATTTACTCAGACTAATAACGCTCCCAATCTTCAGACACAAAGAAATACCGACCTTTCAAGTATTCTTTAAAGATAAAGTGCCTTAAATTTGAGAGTATTTGTTATCTTATTTTTCTGATGGCTGATTGAAAGATTTTATCCTCTGAAATTGAATTCTGAAGGAGATTTGATAGAGTGCTCAAATTAAAATTAATGACATCTGCTGTAGTAATGATACTTGATTCGAAGCATTTCGATTGAGAAGCTGAAGTATTCTTTCAACATAGATAAAAAAATAAAACAATATTTTATTTACAACTGAAATTTATCCAATAAATAGTTGCAGAAAATTGTAAAAAGCAGAAATTTTTCTGCCGATGATAGAATCTTATATTCTTTTTTAATTTAAATGCATGGATATATTATTGTATAAACAACTCCTATTGTATAACATATAGGGTGCATCAAAAGTTTCCAGAGTATCCGCTCTAACAAAATATCCATTTAGTATATCAATACGACCAAACTCTCTTGAAAATATTTCTTGGGTAATGCACTTATCCCATCAGTCCCGCACTGCATTAATGTTGTTTGGAAGCAATTTTACGCAAGCCAACCTTTTGTACTCTGTACTTGATTATTTAATGGTGTAAGAATGACTGCTTCAAAAGCATTGATTTCTAAGGCTTTGAAAAAAAAGTCAAGATCTAATTCTTATGATCAATATGGAATAGATAATTTGTTGTTGTTGATAAGAAATTCAAAAGCAAACAGTTATCTGTGGCTGGATACATTGTCACCGTTCACGTCCCTTCACCATATAAATTCAGCTGCATGTTCGAATTTCTGTAGCCATTTTTCTCCGTTAAAACAAAATTTCATGAAGATTTTTTATTTTTAAAGCTTTTTAATATCGTAGAAAAAATGTTAAGATTTTGATTTGTCTACCCATGCTCCAGCATAAATAAATACATTTGAATTTCCACGAACTTGGTAGAATATAAATGCTTATAAAACTTCACGTAATTAAATTCAGATTTAGTTTTTCTTTGACATATTTTACATTTTCAGTTTATATATATATAATAATCGATGTTGAATTAATTTCAACTCAAGGTTTCATGAAGGCTGTGGTTTATGAAGTTCATCCAACTTGTGCTGTGGTTGCAGTCTTACGAATTTATAATTGTGAAGGCTACTGAGCTAAATGTCTGGAAAATGTGACTTAGTTGACAGAGCAGTGGTAGTCCGAATCAAAGACTCAGGTCAGAAACCTGGTCTCTATACTTTTTATCTATGTTGATTTTACGACTTTAGAAATGTGAAAAAAAATTCACATAATTAGATTCAAATTTACCTAATTATTTCTTCAACGAGATAAGCACGTCAAAATTACTTAAAAATTACATTTTAGTCAAAATATATACCGAAATGCTTTTAACGGTTAAAGAATGCAACGATAAAATTTTTAAATTAAATTTTGATAGCATGCTTGCTACACACACACACACACACATATTTACATATATATATATGTATAGTAAACCTAAGATATGAAAAGCAAAGATAAGCAAAGTTCTATTATGAATAGGATAATAAAACTTTGAAATGATATTATACCATACTTTAATACGACTTCTTACAGATAATACAAAACCATTGATTATTTTAATATGTTGAATTTGACATTAATAATAATGAAATATAATACACTTTCTTTTAAATAATACAACTATGTTTCATGCAAAATAACATTTTTATAAACCGCCTTCTCCAATTTTCAAAATCAGTTCCTGCCTCATATTCGTAAATTTCATAATGCAGGTTTTCAAAACATGGATAGCAAAAATGTACCAGAGAGTCAGTTATTCTGGTGATCACGTTCGTCTTAAAGAAAATAAATGAAGTTCAAATCATACAAATGCGATCTTATGCGGAAGACGAAACGCATAAAATTCCATTATAAAGTAAAATATCAATATGCCTCAAATTTGTGACGAGTTGACATGATTAAAATTTCGGATAGAGTCGACTTTATACTTGTATTATTAAATGACGATTACTTGAAAGATATTAAGTTACAAGTTAAAGAAGTTACTGTGAGTTACTGTGATATTGTGTTCATAATGACGTCCTATCAACTAGCTATCTATCTATATTATAAAGGCCAAACGTATCATACGTCATTTTGCGAATGGCAACACTTTCCAATGAAATTTGGCTTTTGCAATTTTCGCAGCTGAAATTTTTTTAATTTCTAGACATCGCATATTTTCAATTTTTACACCATTGTATAGGGGCAAAAATGTACTTTTAATTGCAATTTATTTGAAAACTGTATCTATATATGTGTGCTTGAGATATTAATTTTTTTGTAGTTTTTAATTCAATTTTTCTAGAGGTGGCAACTTGAGTACGACATTTCTCTGCTAAATAAAGCGAAAATAGCCATAAAGCAAAAAGAAAGAATAGTCAAGAATTATGTGTCTGGGAGTGATGCAAAAAATGTAACCTTGAAATGCTCTGCATAAAGCGCAAACGAAACCATGTGCTTTCGCAAAAAAGAAAATTATTTTTAGTACTACGGTTTTTAGCTTATAATGAAATCAATGCTACTTTAGAATACATTAATATAAGCAGATGTATTTCATTTAGTGAAAAAATGCCCAGCTGATGTTAAAGAATTCGGTGCCTCTTCCATGTGATTGGTTTGTTTAAGCCGAATGAATGCATTAATATTTCATCGATAACGCGCATCATATTGTAAGCTGTTTTTATGTTATACTGGACCACCATCAGTCTCTTTCCTCCGTTGAAAATAGCAGATTATTATACATTTTTGTTCCCATTTTTTTCGTTTGAGCATAAAAAATTTAATTAAAATGCCTCTATTTAAAGAATATCGTCTGTTGTAAAACGGTTTTGTTTCGTTTTTATATGTCAATTAAATGATTTAATGATTTAATGCAAACATACTTTACGAAAGATACATGAATTTCACTTTCATTTGTAGCACCATTTTTTTTCCCAATATGTTTTCAGAAAATAAAAAAAAAATATGTATATTGACGCAGAAAATTGATTCGAAATGCAAAAAGTAGATATCAATGACTATTATTCACGCGTGTTACACGGAAAATACGGCATCTGCATTGCACATAGAAGTGACGTCAGACAATGTTTGTATAGTTTAATTTATAAAACGAATTTTAAATTTGCCATAAAGTAACTTTGGAACAAACTTTCTTTTGTTTCTTTACTTTTGCATTTTACCATGCGTGTAAGATTTTTCATATACGCAACATATCTATCTACAACAATCAAATGTGTCCGGGCGTAGCATTGACGTCATTTTGCTAACTGCACCATTTAATGATGAAACAACTTTTTATAATTTTTGTTACTGAAATTTTTTAAACTTCTGATCGTCGCACTTTTTCAATTTTTATTCCATCGTATAGGGAAATGAATTTACTTTGAAATACAATTTGATCGAAAATTGTATCTCATTTGACTCACTTCTTACGTTTTTATATTTTTCAAGCATTTCATTTTAATTTCTGTCACGTATCTCCATTAAGAAATACTGATACACAATATATACATAAGCCTATAAATATTGTACCGGACAAATTTACGTAATGAAATTAAAGCTGTATGAATAAAAAAGTAAAATAATGCTGAAAATACAGTTAAAATAATAAAAAAAACCCCACAAATTTAATGTAATAAAACAATTTAAATTTTTACACTGCCAAATAAGAAAAAATAGTTTGAAATGTAATTTGTTTGAAAACTGTGTTTCAGTTTACTAATTGGCTGTGGTTTATAAAATATCAGGTGTGAATTAATTTGAAATTTATTTCTACCGCGTGAAACTCGATTACGAAAGATTAATCTATTTGCCCATAAAACAATGTAAAGAATTTGGGATTTGTTTCCGGCCAATATACTATAGCAATATTAAAAGTTCCTCGATAAATAATTAAGCAGAATAATGTTAATAAATAGAAGTTTAACAGACATGTGATTGAAATACGCGCTCGAATTACTGAAATGATAAGAAACAAAAATACTGCCGTAAGTATTAAAAAAAATCCGCTGATAACTTTTGACATGCTTCTAATACGGAAATATGACTTTTGATAAATTCGAAGTTTTATGTGATTCCATAACTAATGTTTCCAGTTTAACCCTTTAAGTTGTCTAGCCGTGTTTTTCTATCGTGTAATAGTTTAATTCAAAGAGTGATTTAACACAAGATTAACATTAATGTTAATTTTTTGAATTGTACAAGATAAAAATATATGTAAAGTTATCAAATACAAACCTTCATACTAATACTTTTCACAGTTATTATTTTATAAATTAAACATGAACGAAAAAATCTACAGGACGCTTAAGGATTAAAAATGGTTTTTTAGTTTTAGTTGGCAATCTAAAAAGCATATTACATGTAGAAATTTTACTATAGCTTTCAATTTTAAATTTAAAAAGATAGATTCTGTCTTTTTTAAGTAATCCGGGAAGCCCGGGTTCGATCTACTAGTGATAGTAATGGATACATTAGTTTTTTTAATAGTTATGGGCTTGTTAATAACATCTTTTAATGTTAAAAATTAAAATCAAATATATTTTTAAATATTGTATTTTTTTTTAATTTATATTTTATTTTCTAACTTTTAATGTTAAATTTTTTTCATTGATGCAATCTCTGAGCTAGTTGGCCTATTTTAGCGAGTGTTGTGTGATGCATAATTAACTTCATCGTTGTAAGACGCAAAAAGTTATAACCATATTATTTACTTTTAAGGAATATTTAGCAATTTATTACCTGCACCTGGCAAACGAAAAAATAATTAATTTATGAATTTATAATTATGTTTTAAACTATTAAATGTTTGTGTCTTTACAGGAAACATACATGTGTATGTAATTTTTTACATTACATCTTTACATTCATAAATGAAGTTTGTTTAAAAGAATGTTAAAACTAAGAATCTACTTTAAATTCCCATCTTGAAGGTAATAGTTTTCTTTTGCTTTCTATTCTATTTCCTGAAATGCATATTCTAAAATTCTCAACTGCTTTGGGATCTCTTGGCTAAAAAGGATTCTTTTTAATGCAAATATTACTGCCTTATTAATTTGTAGCACAGCAAATTTACTTTAACAATGTTCTACTTCAGTAATTTGTTTAGTCGTCCAAGGACATTTATATAATCGACAGAAATGCCAATCTGATCTTTCTACACTATTTATGAAAAATTTCCTTTAATTTCACACAGCTTTATTTATAACACATGCATACATTTTAGCATATTTTTATTCAATAGAGGTTGAGAAATTTGTTTAACAACTTCAGTTCGGGAAAAGATTCTTGAGTTTTACTGTCACCATTTTAGAATCCACAATGAATATATGCCACTTTTTTTTGTTTTATTTAGACGATTTTATGTAGTTAGATGAATAAAATATTTATTTAGGAGACATACAATTAAACTCCATAGAATTTGTAAGAATATGTGGAATTTCTTTGAATTTGGCATACTACATACAATTTTATGCATAATTCACACATTTTTCACACAAGAAAGAGGGCACACAGACACACGAGGACAGACAGAAATTTTATAAAATCATGTTTTTTGGGATTAGTTATAATTAAAGTGTGTAAATCTATTTAAAAAATCTTGATTACTTTATTTTATTATAAATAGAAAAAAGCATAATGTCTCAATAAAATTTCTTATCGCATGCATCATGAAAACAGCTTTACTTTTTCTAATAATGTTAAAAAGTACATTAATTTTAATTTGAAACAAAACACTTTTTTTCATTTACGTGATTAATAGGACTTGAATTATTTTGAAATTCTCAAAAATCTACATCAAGAAATCTTTCTTATTAAAAAACACTTTTCACCATTCACGACTTTCAATTAAATATTTAACTTATCAACACTTGATACCTCTTCGCAAAAAAAAAAGCTACAGCACTATTTATATTCCTTAATTAAATTAGCTTATTTTTACTCAATCACTTACATCACAAAATAATCTCTCTTAATAAAGATAGAAAATGTTATATTAAAACTGCCATGTTGATTGCTTCAAATCTTTCATGTCTTTTTAGTTTTAAAAATAGGTTGTTGTTATTTTTAGTATGTATATTATAAAAGACAACTGCATCTGTACGTCATCATTTTGTGATTGACAACACTTTGAAATTTGGAATGAAATTTCTGTTTTGAAATTTTTGCTAGTATAAATTTTTAAACTTCTAAACATTACACATTTTCAATTTTTACACCATCATGTAGGGGAAGAATGTGTTTTTAAATGCAGTTTGTTTAAAAACTCTGTCTTAATTTATTTTTGAGATATTGATTTTTTTTTGTAGTTTTTAATGCCGTTTTTGTAATTGTGGAAACAAAGCACTTCATTTCTGTTAAAGTTAGGAAAAAAAAAACAGATTATTTAATCTATTTGTTGCCATTTTCTTATAAAAAGTGAAAAAATTTGAAATTAAAATTCGTGCTATCACAAAAATATATCGTCTGTAAAACCCGATGAATTTTGATTTTATTTCGTTTTTATTTATTAGTTAAATGATTTTTAGTTTATTACAAATTTACTTTACATTCGATACAACACTTTGTCTTTACAAAAATGTAATTTAAAGAATAGTTTTTTTCTCCTCTTTTACTTAGTTCGAATCAAACAACTGAAATACTCTAAAGAATATAAATTTATTAATCCGTGTGTAAAAAATTTTGCGAAATTTCAAGAAATAACTATGAAGGATTTCCGATAGAGCATAGAGCTATTAAAAAATAAACAAATGGAGTCATATAAATTATTAGATACCTTATTTGCTTCTTAAATGACATTTTTTTGCTGGGTTTGTGTATTATTCAGTGATAATGACGTCACACGCATACTTTTCGGTAGATGCCGTTTAAGACTAGGTCGTAAAACAGGAATGTTTCAGCGAAGGCAAATGACATCATTTTATTTAAAAACAGTGTGTATAAGTGTTAAAATGTGTATTTTATTTTTTAAGTTTGGGATTCGTTTTGTATAAGTGTGTTATTTTGAACCCAACTACTATGTAATACATCTGATGTGAAAATACTTAACTTTTCAAAAATAACGTAATCAAAATCACATACCGATAAAACACAATTATTTACAGAAATTTAGAGCATCTTTATATAAGAGTCGCGACATACAGTGTGCATAGTGTGATCGGAAGTCTGTGTCCAAAAAATAGCGACTTATATTACAAAACTTGATGATTCTCGATTAATTGAATTAACTTCGCAGAGTTGGGCATGCAGATAAAGAAATTCTTTCCAACAATTCGAGTTTGAGACTAATTTTTGTTTTTTTATCTTATGTGAAATCACACGAATATTGGCTTTTGTATTTATTGTGTGCAGATTATTTCAGAAATTTTCTGTAACATTTTAGTACCTGTTTCCACTAATAGCAATCAAGGCTTCAGGTTTTGAATTTAAATTATTTTAAAATGATCAAATTAAAATACCATTATATAAAAAAGGTGAATACGGATATGAGAAGTGCATATGTAAGTTTTGAAATGATGAAAAGGATATCGGGTTTTAATTCCACGGGGAAAAAATTATTTTTGAGTCAAAATTTTGTTGTCTTTTAATTTGGAATATTAAACATAAGAGTTTTATTCGATAACTTTATCATAATAAATGACCTTTATTATATTTAACTGCTTACATCACGATTAAAGTTTAATTTTAATAATTTCTAAAACGGAGTTTTTTGGAAATAGTATTTTGTTAATTTTAGTTTAAATATCATTATTTTAAAAGTTAGACTTTCCAATATAATGCGCAGTTTCTATTGTAACTAATTTTGTAGGCTTATTATAAATCTATGAAACAGTTTCTTCTTAAATATTTACTTTTGAAGAAATTTGACGGGTTCTATCTTGTATTAGATAAAATCCATATACTCGTAAATCGAGCACATGTTACTTTCCAGTTTTTACACTGTCTTTAATTTTTGATAATAATAAGAAGGATCTTTAGCTATATGTATAATAATTGTAGGGCATCCAACAATGGACTGATTAATTTTGAAAAAAAAAATCAATAATAAATAAAAAGGATAGTTTATTCAAGATTTTTTTTTATATAGAAGAATGACATGTAAAATTAGGATTTTTTTTTACCAAGTACCTTGCTCTGTTATAACATGTTACTGATAGATGGATTTTTTACTATAATAAATTCAAAGTTGCGTAAAATTACTTCCGTATTTTGACACGTAAACACTTATTTATCATATCAACAACAACTAGTTGTTGTTGTTGATATGCAGAAAAGATTTGCAGAAAAGAAAAAAAAAGACTAAACAGTAATTCTTCATATATAATACGTGAATTTTTACATTCCTGACTTAGCGTAGAACCAAATTAGCGAAAAATGTCCAAGCCGGGAATTGAATCCTTAACCTTCGAATAGCGCTCCAAGGGCTCTACCATTTAAACTACACGCACGATTCCCAGCTTAGCATTTCTCACTTCATTTGTTGGTTAGGCTACAATTCGCAGCACGAGATGGAACCATCTTCATGAGCACATAATCTTGCGGCATAACATGAGACACAAGGATCTCAGCATCGGTAAATCACATACATGAAAAAAAAAATTCAGAGCTGAAAATCGATTGAAAATTTAATTTAAAAAAAAAACAAAAATTCTTCTTTACATGTTAATTTGAATAAAATAATAGTTTGAGAGGAGAGAGCTCAAAGTCATCTACTGGTAATATTTGGAAATAAAATAGAGTGTCGTTGTAATGAATTTTTGATATCAAACGTAAATTTCCTCCAAGATTAAATCCAATAGCGTTCTTCGTTTACATTTTATTCAATTTCAATAACAAACAGTCACTTTTTAGGACACCATGTAAATATATCTTTTGGGAATTAAAAATTGAGAAAATTGTTTTAAATTTTCAAATTTAATATATTAATTCAGTTTGTGCTTTTAATTAATTTCAGTGAAATTCTTATTCCACAATATTCTTTTACTAATTTTCATTTTCATTTTTCTTTTTAATATCTATATTATTTTCTTCTTAATTTGTTTGCAACTTTTATTTCCTTTAACTGTTTGTAACTGTAATTCCTTCGCACTTCTAGACTAATAAACTCTTATGTTGAAATATCAGTCTTGCTTCTTTTTTATTTTAGTAAAAGTTTCTCCTTTTCTTCCAAATATTCTTATTCAGAAAACAACTAATTGTTTGGGCAAAAGTAAAGTCTTATTTTTCTTTTAGAAAGGCAAACTTTCTGAAAAGAACATTTCTATAGTCACTAGGTAATTAATTATAGATACAGTAGACACACGATTGTTCAACATTGTCGAATTAGAGGTATTTAGGATATTTTGATCTTATCGGATAATCGCTAAGAAAATATCACATGGCTTTTCTAATTGTACAATCCATGATATAAAAGTAATTACCTTCTAATAACTTTGCCACAAATCATCCTATAAAAATATGAAAATAGGGATATCATTACTACGGCTTCCTTGATCGATTGCCACATGTTACAGACAGATGGAGGCACAATTTTAAAGGGTCTTTTAATTCTTAAAATTGGAAAAAAAGAAAAAAAAACGTTTTTAAGATTTAATATCTTAAAATAAATATGATTTTAAATCGCCAAAAATAAATGTTTGTGTATCATAATTGCATAGTTAATATGTACTGTTTACGGTTTAAGGAGTATTAAAAATTTTGAAGCCTCGAAATTTTTGAAAATTAAATATTTTTAAGCGTTAATCGCCTTTTCTATCTTTTCTGAACATTGCAATATAATTATTTCCTTAAAGTACCCATTAGAACAAACATTATGGTTTTTAGAACTGTACTCGCTCAATAGCTGAAGAAGAAATTTCTGGAACTTCGAAATAATTTTTGCCCAGACTTGCTTTTGGGCAAAACACACAGGATATATAAAAAACTTCTGAATGTTTTAATGAAATCTTTGTTTTAATGAATTTTTTAATGAAATGAGAGACCATACTTATATTATTTCATCCCAATAAAAATTGTGATTTTAAATCACAATTTTTATTGGGATGAAATAATATAAGTATGGTCTCTCATATCACGTACTGTAAATCAGGTCATCGTTGTTCCACCTTTACAAAACTTTAATCCATTCGGTTAAAGTGGAATCTAGAATAATTATTTCCAATGATCTAAAAAAACTCATTATAATGCTTTTACCAATGTTTTGAGTCGAAAACTGTGCCGTTAACTCAAGTGATGTAGCAAATTTAACTTTTTTTCTGTCTTGGATGAAAGTTACCCTGATTGCCGGTATTTAAAAAACTGAAAGATGCAGAATTAGTATTTACAAGAGATTCCAATTCATCAGACATTTGATGAGCAGAATATTGGTATAATATCTTATGCGCAAAATTACAAAATGAATTTTGCAAATAAAATGTGAATTTTGGCACCTAATTATACTTGAGATTATAATATATACTTGGATTATAATAACTATCCTGAAGCTAAATAAATTTGTATTTAAAGCCTTTTTATACTTTTAATACAAAGTTATAATTAGCCAATACAAAATTATGAAAAAAAAAAATTACTTAATAAAAATTTTTTTGAATAATAATAAAAAAAAAATTAGGTTCAGTTTGCACAATCTAACATAACATGTTAATAACATAACATGTAACATAGCATGCATAAAACATGTGTTTTAAAAAATAATGAAAAAAACATTCAGAAGTTTTTGATATATAAATTGTGTGTTTTGCCCAAAAGCGAGTCTAGACAAAAATGACTTCGAAGTTTCAGAAACGCTTCTTCAGCTATTGAGCGAGTATAGTTCTCAAAAACATAATGTTTGTTCTAATGGGTATTTTAAGGAAATACTTATATTACAATGTTCAGAAAAGATAAATAAATTATAAAGATAATTTTCAAAAAATGCCGATAGAGGGCGCTTTAGAGTTTGGATTAACGAACAACACTTTTTTAGCGTCATTTTTTGCATCTTATTAAATGCTTTCGTAAGCTTAGACTTAAACTTAAATTTTGAGCTCAAAATCTGAATAGTTGGGAGTGGTTAAGTTGACAAACTGAACTGTGTTCAGAGGGTTCAAATTTCAAATGATTATAAAATAAAAAAGAATATTGCCCAGTTAAACTGATGGCATTGAGCTCACAGGCTACGCATACTAATTGTACATTACAGCCTTGTATTTTCGTTAATTCCGTTCGAAAAATTAAGAAAGGGAAACAGCTCTCCCCTTTCTCCTTTTTTATACTTAATCATTGAACCTCCTAAACTGTCAAGAACATGCTTTATCATATTAAAAAACCTATATCCAAAACTCAGAGCAAATCGGATAATTCTTAATAAAAACCCATTTAGCATTTATATAATTTAAGAGGAGTTATTCTCCTCTTTTATACATAACCATTAAACTTCCAAAACTATTCAGAGATTTGAACGAAATCTGACAATTCTGATTGAAAAATCCATTTATACAAGTTAAGGGGAGGGGCATTAGAACCCCGTTCCCCCTGTTTATACTTATTCAATGAACACCTAATAACAGCCACGGACTCGCCTCATCAGAATGATCCTATATCTAAATTTTGAACGAAAACTGTTAATTCTGCATGAAAATCCCGTTTATATCAATTAAGGGGAGGGGCATGAGCCCCCCGTTTCCCCTGTTTATACTTATTCTATGAACACCTAATAACAGTCTCGGAATCGCCTCATCAGAATAATCCTATATCTAAATTTTGAACGAAAACTGTTAATTCTGCATGAAAATCCCGTTTATATCAATTAAGGGGAGGGTCATGAGCCCCGCGTTCCCCATGTTTATACTTATTCAATGAACACCTAATAACAGTCACGGAATCGCCTCATCAGAATGATCCTATATCTAAATTTTGAACGAAAACTGTTAATTCTGCATAAAAATCCCGTTTACATCAATTAAGGGGTGGGGCATGAGCCCCCCCGTTCCCCCTGTTTATACTTATTCTATGAACACCTAATGACAGTCACGGAATCGCCTCATGAGAACGATCCTATATCTAAATTTTGAACGAAAACTGTTAATTCTGCATGAAAATCTCATTTATATCACTTAAGGGGAGGGGCATGAGCCCCCCGTTCCCCCTCTTATACATATCGAATGAACTCCAAAAACTAATCAGGGAAGCGCCTTATCAGGATATACCTATATACAAAATTTCAAGTGGATCCGATATTTTTATCATGAGTTATCGCGTTACGCACGAACGAACATACGAACGTACATACAGAACGGACGGGCACATAAGCTCTCAGGCTATGATAGCCTGTGAGCTAAAAAGGAGATTAACGCCTAAAAAAATTAAATTTCGAAAACTTTGAGGCTTTAAAAGTTTTAAGATCCCTTAAACCGTAAACAGTTTAAATCAACCTTGCAATTATGAGACACAATCATTTATTTTTGGCATACCCACAATTAATCAAAATTAAGCTTGTAAAATGATTGAATTTTGATCGTTTTTTAAAAGTTTAATTTAATTGAAATAATACTTTGAAGGAAACCAATGCCATCGATTAGTAACATTTAGAAATAAAATTTGAAAAATGTTGTCAATTGTATGGATTTGTTGAAACTTGAAAATTTTTTTAAAGAAGTCAGAATGATTTCATCATTTAAATCATTTTTCAATTAATCAAAATGAAACTTAAATAAAGAATACTGCCCAGTTAAACTGATGGCATTGAGCTCACAGGCTACAAATACTAATTGTACATTAAAGCCTTATATTTTCAAGGGTTAATTCCGTTCGAAAAAAAATTAAGAAGGGGAAACAGCTCTCCCCTTTCCTCTTTTTTTATACTTAATCATTGAAACTCCTATACTATCAAAGACATGCTTTATCATATAAAAAATCTATATCCAAAATTCAGAGCAAATGAGATAATTCTTAATAAAAACCCATTTAGCATTTATATAATTTAAAAGGAGTTATCCCCCTCTTTTATACTTAACCATTAAACTTCCAAAACTATTCAGAGATTTGAACGAAATCTGACAATTCTGCTTGAAAAACCCATTTATATAAATTAAGGGGGGGGGGCATTAGAACCCCTGTTCCCCTTATTTATACTTATTCAATGAACACCTAATAACAGTCACGGAATCGCCTCATCAGAATGATCCTAATCTAAATTTTGAACGAAAATTAATTCTGCATGAAAATCCCATTTATATCAACTAACGGGGGGGGGCATTAGAGCCCCTGTTCCCCCTATTTATACTTATTCAATGAACACCTAATAACAGTCACGGAATCGCCTCATCAGAATGATCCTAATCTAAATTTTGAACGAAAACTTAATTCTGCATGAAAATCCCATTTATATCAACTAACGGGGGGGGGGCATTAGAACCCCTGTTCCCCCTATTTATACTTATTCAATGAACACCTAATAACAGTCACGGAATCGCCTCATCAGAATGATCCTAATCTAAATTTTGAACGAAAATTAATTCTGCATGAAAATCCCATTTATATCAACTAACGGGGGGGGGGCATTAGAGCCCCTGTTCCCCCTATTTATACTTATTCAATGAACACCTAATAACAGTCACGGAATCGCCTCATCAGAATGATCCTAATCTAAATTTTGAACGAAAATTAATTCTGCATGAAAATCCCATTTATATCAACTAACGGGGGGGGGGCATTAGAACCCCTGTTCCCCCTATTTATACTTATTCAATGAACAACTAATAACAGTCACTGAATCGCCTCATCAGAATGATCCTAATCTAAATTTTGAACGAAAACTTAATTCTGCATGAAAATCCCATTTATATCAACTAACTGGGGGGGGGGGCAGTAGAACCCCTGTTCCCCCTATTTATACTTAATCAATGAACACCTAATAACATTCACGGAATCGCCTCATCAGAATGATCCTAATCTAAATTTTGAAAACTTAATTCTGCATGAAAATCCCATCTATATCAACTAACGGGGGGCATGAGCCCCCCGTTCCCCCTCTCATACATATCGAATGAACTCCAAAAACTAATCAGGGAAGCGCCTTGTCAGGATATACCTACATACAAAATTTCAAGTGGATCGGATATTTTTATCATGAGTTATCGCGTTACGTACGAACATACATACAGAACGGACGGGCACATAAGCTCTCAGGCTATGATAGCCTGTGAGCTAAAAATTATTAAACTTTGTTCGTTTTTAATATGTTGATTTAAATGAAATAATACTTTGAAAGCGTCCAGTGCCTTCGATTTGTAATATTTGGGAACAAAACAGACGAATGTTGTAAAGAATTCCCAATATGGAGTAAATTTATCAGTTATTTGCGTCTACTTGTTATTAAAATTCACTAATAGACAGCCGTTTTTATGACATATATAAATACATGTTACACAGCAGTTAAAAATTTAAAAAAATGTTTTAAGTGTTCTAATGTAAGAAATTAAATCACTTTGTGCTTTCTATTAATTTTTTTGAATTTATTATTCATCAACACTCTCTACTATTAACTTTTTTTTTTCTTTCCAACACATATGATTTTTTTTTACTTTTTCTTTCAAACAAATTTATTTAGTAAATTAATAATTGTTTGAACAAAATTAATTTCTTGTTTATTTTTTCTGTCTAAGTTTCCGAAAAGGACATTTCTTATTCAACAATTCTCCAATGCAAACATTCAATTAAATTTTTCCTTGCCTTGTCAATTTCTCTGCATCTTGTCTTTGCTTTAACG
This sequence comes from Maratus speculifer, assembly GCA_964019185.1. Lineage (NCBI taxonomy): Eukaryota > Metazoa > Arthropoda > Arachnida > Araneae > Salticidae > Maratus > Maratus speculifer. The sequence continues at coordinate 373,847,130 of OZ025289.1, forward strand.
TGATTTAACTTTAAATAATTCCTTCACACTTCTAGATTCTAGAAACTCTATTGCTCAAAATAAATGTCAATTTTCCTTTTCACTTCTGTTTGCGAAAGTTTTCCTTTTATTTCAAACAAATTTATTCAAAAAAAAAAAAAAAAAAAAAAAAAAAAAAAACTAATTGCTTGTACAAAAGAAGTTTTTTATTTATACTTCCCAAAGTGCAAGTTCCCGAAAGCTACTTTTTATTTAAATGTTCTCCAATACTAACTTTCAATTAAACATTTCCTTTCCAGCACATATACTACTATATTAATATTTTGTATGAATTTTGCATTTATTTGAATAGCTTTTAATTGTAACTAATTCTTTCACGCTTCTAGATTTTGCAAACTCTTATGTTCGACAAAAATGTCAACTTTTCCTTTCTTTTCTATTTGCGAAAGTTTTCCTTTTATTTTAAACACATATATTTAAAAAACAACTAATTGTTCGTACAAAAGCAGTTTTTTATTTATATTTCCCAAAGTGCAAGTTTCCTAAAGCTATTTTTTTTTTCAATAGCTCTCCAATACTAACTTTCAATTAAATATTTCCTTTCCAACATATATCCTACTGTTTTATTAATTTGTATGCATTTTGTATCTCTTTGAACAGTTTTTAACTGTAAATACTTCGTTCACGCTTCTATATTCTAGAAACTCTATGTTCGACAGAAATGGTAACTTTTCCTTTCTCTTCTATTTGCGAAAGTTTTTCTTTTATTCCAAACATATTTATTCAGAAAACAACTAATTATTTGTACAAAAACAGTTTTTTATTTGTATTCTTCGAAGTGTAAGTAAAAACCAAAAGCGAATGTCTTACTCAACAATTCTCCAATACTAACCTACAATTAAGTATTTCCTTTCCAACCCTTGTACTGTCGTCTTATTAATTTGTATGTACTTTGTATTTCTTTGAATAACTTTTAACTGTAAGTAATTCCTTCACACCTCTAGAATCTAAATAGTCCTTCCAGCAGTGCCGGGAGGAAGAGGTAGCTTTCATGTACTAATATATTTGTTTATTTATTTTAAGTTATATTATTCAAAAATACTAAACTCAAATTAGTGGAACCTGATTATGAGCTTGGTCGAAATCTTAATTCAGGTGCATATGCACACTCATATTGAAATCAATTAATATATACGAGTGCTGTCGCGGGCAAATCGATTTTTTAAAAAATGCCACCCACGTTAAAAATTCAAACTGATCAGACGTTTTTTAAGTTAAAGACAAAGCAAAAAATACTCCTGAATTCATTATTAATATAAATGCTTTAAAAAGAACCTTTTTTCATTTTCTAATTTTTTGTTTGTACATTATTATACATTTAAAAGATTTTTGACAAACTTAAATGGCTTCCATTTTGAAACAAGAGGACGGAAGAAGTTGTACAGTGAACGTGGTCAAGGCATTGCTATGTACTATGCGCACATGAAGTTATATCCAAATAAGTTTATAAATACGCGTGTTATCACGTGACGAAAATCAGATCATTTCAAGATATGAGCAACACTAGAAATTAAAAATGCGATAACTCAGCCATTTTTTAAAATACAGACTAAATAAAAAATGCTCTGGAATCTTTGTATCAAGTTCAAATGCATAAAAGAAAAATCTTTTTCAATTTCTCACTTCTTGTATCTAATTTTAAATTTTAAAATTTATAAAAATTTTTAAATGGCCGCTATTTTGAAATAAGATGGCGGATGGAACTGAGTATCAAATTCGATTCAGGCCTCAGTATATACTATGTACACACCAAGTTACATCCAAATCGATTCATAAATACGTGTGTTATCACGTGACAAAAATCAGATCGTTTCAAAATGTCAGCCATAAAAAAAATTCAAAGTGCTATAACGCAATCATTTTTTAAGATATAGACAAAATAAAAAATGTTCTGGAATCGTTATTTTAAATTCTAACACGTAAAAGAAAAATATTTTTCAACTTTTAATTTTTTCAAATTTAATTTTAAATTTTAAATTTATTAAAAAATTTAAAAAGGCCGCCATTTTGAAACAAAATGGCGGATGATGCTGGGCAGTGAACTCGGTAGAGACATTTGTATGTACTATGTACATACCAAGTTTCATTCAAATCGGTTCATAAATACGCGTGTTATGACGTGACAAAAATCAGATCGTATCAAAATGTCAGCCATAAGAAAAATTCAAAGTGTTATAATTCAATCATTTTTTAATATATAGACAAAATAAAAAATGTTCTGGAATCGTTGCTTTAAGTTTTAACACGTAAAAGAAAAATATTTTTCAACTTTTAATTTTTTCGCATTGAATTTAAAATTTAAAATTTTTTTTAAAAATTTATAATGGCCGCCATTTTGAAACAAAATGTCGGATGATGCTGGCCAACGAACTCGGTTGAGACATTTGTATATACTATGTACATACCAAGTTTCATTCAAATCGGTTCATAAATACGTTAGTTATCGCATGACGAATATCAGATATATATATATATATATATATATATATATATATATGTCAACATTTGGACGGAGGGTGGTTTTGGGGTCCGGGGGTCATGATCGGTGAAAATATACCAAAATTTTCTGGAAGTGCTTTCCTCCGGACGGCTGCAATAGGTAGCTTTTTACTTTTTGTAATGAAAGCTACCCAAAATCCTTATGTTCAACAGAAATGTTAACCTTCTGTTAGCTCTCTTCTGTTAGCAAAAGTTTTCCTTTTCTTTTAAATATTCTTATTCAGAAAATACTTAATTGTTTGAGCAGAAGCAACTTCTTATATTTTTTTTCCAATGCTATAGTTCCTGAAAAGAACGTTCCTATAGCCCTGTAAAAGGAATTACACACAGTAGACACCCGACTGTCCAACAATATGTCAGATAAATTGATATCATCGGATAATCATGAGTACAACCTAAATGTCTTTTCTAACTGTACGGTCCATCCTATAAGAGTAATCACATTTTAATAGCTTTGCCACAAATCATCCTGTAAAAATGTGCTTCGTACCAATCGATTAGCTATAACTTCTACTGATTAATTCAACACATAAATTTTGTTTAAGGATTCGTATTATATATATAAATGGTATCAAAAATACAAGATGCAACACAAACACCTAATTTAGAGATCATATTTGATTTTCTAGGTAAACTTAACCCTCTGATACAAAATCGAAAGAAGTAATTTAAGAATTGTACAAATTTAAATTTCAGATATACATATGTAAAGTGCATTATTAAATGCTGCAACATGGATTATAATGCTTGTAGCTTATTAAGCATAACTCTAAAACTACTAAGCAGAGTGAAGTAATATTATGGATACGCATATTTTAATCTTTTAGAAAATGATTTCTGTTACAAACCACGGGTTGAAATCCATATAAAAATTCGAGTCCTTAAAAAAAATTAACTGTACATATTTTCGAAACAAGATTTAGAAAACAATATGAAGTGTCTCTTATAATATTGTTTTAACATAAATCTTTTTTTAGAAAGTTCAAATATGCTAGTCCAAAATTGCTGATCAATATGCCAAGCAGTTTTTGAATTATGTTTCAGAAATAATTAAAATCTGTTTTCGAATAATTAATAATGAATTAAAAGACTTTAAAAAAAATTTTTATATTATAAATTCCAATTTTTAATCCTCTATAATTCCTGACCAAGTATTACTTGACAAAGTGACTTTCCGCCTAGTTATTAGAACGTAAAATTTTTCTAGAATTCCAAACATTTTGTCAAAATTAGGTGTTTGCATAAAAAACTTTCAAGTTTGATGCAATTTCTATATGTAGACGACCTTCTGGGCAAAATACAAGTATAGATTGATAAGTAGACATTATTACTAATCGAAGGACCAGTCACATTTTTATACGATGATTTGGGACAGAGATAGCAAGAAGTCGTTTTCAGACATGTACAAATCTGTTAACCATAATTAAAAACGCTATAAAAGTACATATCTACTAAAATTTTAAAAGAATACTCTTATAGTAGGAGAGATTAAAAGGGTAAATATAAGAAAAAATCTTGCAAATATACACCTTTTAACTTTTGTAATATGTGAAAAAAAGAGTTATTTTCAGGGGAAAAAACACTCATGCATTTTTTCTTCTTTAGTTGAGATTTGCTTGAAGCAATATTTCCGCTTCCAATTTAAAAACACTTATCTGTTTTTTCCTCAATTTCAAACGCTTTTTATAGCCAGAGGAAATTAGATTTAAAGTGTATTTATTAATGAGAACTGTAGCAGGCTTCCGAAATTTTTTTGTTCCATTTTAAATTAGTATTTAACAAAATTCTTTAACGTTTCATTGCATGATTTTTTCTATTTTATGAAAAAAATATTTAAAACGTATGAATGCATCTAATAATGGCAAAAATACTAAAAAATAAATAAAAATAAATGAATAAGTTTTAAGTTTTCAGCTAAAATTCGATATTTTATGGCATGTATCTTATGTACATAAGTAAGGTTTCTAAATATTCTATTGATATATTTTGCAATCAAATGAGCTTAAATTAATAAATTTTAACTGCTTAACAGTTTTTAACTTTCTTTATGTTAATATTTTTGACTGTTCCGTAAAAATAATAGAAGTAAATTTTGTCTTCATAACCTAATCGTTTTCTTTCGAAGAATGAATTCTAATTTTTTGTCCAATGCAACCATCTGACATAGACAAAATAAGCGTTATTCCATTCTTTGGTTTGTTCTTGATAAGTTACAGCATTCATATTGTCAAATTACATGGCACTTAATGAGAATCATAGTGTTTTTAGGCATGTACCAGATGAGGTACACTGTGCAGTGAAGGGATATTATTAAATAGATTTTACCATGCATTGAAATATGCGAACAGTATTTTAATTTTTATTTACTCATCATGCATAGTATAGGGCAAGTCTTGTAATCATTTTGAAAAAAAAATGGCGTATTTCAGACACTAGAAATTCCGAAAAACACATTTTTAGAAAAAAAAAATCTGCCATATGTCTGTCTGTCCCTCTATGTGTCTGTAAACACACTAATCCCCCAATCAAATTGCGACAGAGACTTAAAATTTCGTGTATATTTAGTATATAATAATGGAAAGAAGCCTATTGAATATCAGTAACTTCAATTATTCTTAATTATTTTTTTCAGACTCTCGAAATATTCGTTCGGTTATTTAATTCGAAAGGTACAGTGTTAAAAATCTTGTCCTATTTTGAAACAAAAGTTTTGATGCTAAATAGCTGCCACTATAAGATAATGAAATATTGCACGAAAATTTGAAGATTTTGTTGATATAGCATAGTACCAATAGTTGGAATGAGATTGAAATAGGAAGCTTCAAGTAATGGTATGAGATTTCATCATTTTAACATGGCAACTATTGATCACTTAAATTTGGTTCAATTTAGGACAAAATTTTTAACAGTGTGTATAAAAATTTTTGAAATTGTTTATTTTATGGAGTGAATATAAAGACAAAAATGATAAATTTTGTATAAAGAATGAAGGAGTGTATATATAAAGGCAAAAAACATAAATTTTGCATAAAGAATGAAATCGATCGGATAATTAGTTGTAGAGATAAACAGTTAAAAAAATATATAATACACAATCGCGCATCAAGTAATCGGGAGTTTAGTTACCTTTTTTTCACAAATTTAAATATTATAGAGTGAACCAACCTGTATATGTTGGAGAATGTAATAGTTATTTAGACAAATAAAAATAAAATGTACCTTGAATCACGATAGTATGGTAAAAATTAAAAAAATTGTATAACGGCTGTATTTCAAGAACACACTATCATAGCAGTTTTTTCAAAACCTTTAGCGCATTTTACTGCTTATAAAGCGATTTTTATATGATATTTATTAACCTCTTCGTAATATCTCTTTAAAAAAATATTTTACTTTTTTGCACTGAATACAACAAATCTATTTTTGTTATGTATTTCTTCACTTCATTTAAACATTTATTCTGCATCTCTCTAACAACTTTTTTGTTAATTAAATGTTTTACATTTACGGAAACTCTTGTTCCGTTGATAGAAGTGCAAGATTTCACTCCCTCTACTATATTTGCAAAAGTCTTCTTTTTCTTTCAGCTCTTTTTATTTAAGATACAATTGATTGTTTCAGTAAGAAACATCGTCTTTGTTTTTTATTTTATTTTAATTTAATTATTTTTTTTTTGACAGAGGCTAAGGAATTTACTTGGGAAGTTTAGTTGGCAAAAATACAGTTCCTATAAAACAATGCATTTTAAATGTATAGGGTATCCATATTTTTTTTTTCATATATCATAACTTTTGGTTTGAGAACATCATGAAAAATATTATTACATATTCCTAAAGTTCAACGCTATTTTTTTAAAACTATGCAAACAAAACTATTGGATGCTGTACGCTGCACCCCTAATAGCATGCATGGTCACAGTGACGTCACTGAGTCACTTTGGTCACATCACATCTGTGACCAAAATGACATTGCTCAGTGAGGTCACATTGTGACTGAGATGTGACTTTCTTAAAAATCTTTAGAAATTTATAAATATCCTTCAAAACATATTATTTACTTTAAAAAAAAAAACATGTTTCTAGCAATTTAAATATCGTCGCTTTTGTCACAGTTTTGTCACAACGTTAATGTCAAATTAGTCACAAATGACACATTGTTCACAAGTTTGTCACATTGTGACCACTTTGTAAAACGTCACAAAAGAGCTCTAAAACGGCCATAACGACTTCACATTTTAGTCACTGTGACTTCACATCGACAATCGATCGTCACAAAGTCACAATGTGACTTCACAACGACGTTGCAGTGACGTCACCATGCTTTATGGGACAGTATGTAGAAAAAGAAAACATTGAGTAGCTCTTGAATGGAATTTCAAAATTTCAGAATTTACACGAGAATAAAGAAATTAAAAGATGAGGTTCTCAAAAAAGCGGCCACACGAAAAGTCAACAAAATTAAGTTTCTGCTCGAAATCTGTGATAATTAGCTTGAATTTATGTTTTGAAATGTGCCTTACTGGACGTATCATTACTGTATTCAGATATTCTGTCGTTTTTCTGTGATGTTTGTACACTGCAAATTCGTGAAACACATTTGGAACACTAATTTAACATAATAATTAACACTTCTAACTAAAATTGTTTTTGATGTGAGTACGTTGCGAATGTTTTGTGCCAGAAAAAAGATTGTGCAGATTATTTTAAAAACAATTACATATTTTTTCCAGTAGTGCAGTCATTGATATTTACTGATAAATAACTCACTCAATAATCTCCTGCAATTTATTTTTATAAAAGAAACTGTCTCTTATTTCTTCTTTAAAATTGTGCAATTTTAAAGGTACCATGTAGAAATTGTTTTGGAAGTTGTGATTTACCAGTGTTTTAAATTGTGTGGTGTTTACAATGTGTTGTCAATTTGATAACGTGATGTGCAGCACAATACTATTAAGAAATTTATTTTTATCTATATTATTTACAACATCATTTCAAAAAAATTAACAACACTATTTTTAGACGTTTCTAGACAGCAACATTTTTGTAACATATGAAGAACACGTTTCCAGTTAGCAACACTTTTGCAACCTTTTAAGAACACAACCGAGGCATAAAATCGTAAATGTAAGGTACCCTGGGGTAATAACGCCACGTTAAGGTTCTACCAATTTTCACGGCTCAGTTTTAGATTGTATTTTTCAAACAAATATGTGATTTGATGCAGCAACTCATTGACTATCTATATAAAAAAATAATTTAACAGATACGTATTCATAAAATGTAATGGCGTGATTTCTTGACTAATGCTATTTGGCGTTATTACCCACCTATATGGGTAATAACGCCATGCAAACAAAACTATGAAATAAGATGGAATAATTGCATGTAAATTGCCTAATTCTAAAAATACAAACTCTACAAACTTAGAAATTGACAAATTTCATTCTAAGCTATTGAAAATGTTAAATTTTTTGTGAAAGTGTAAGAAAAATAAAGGTATGGTGTGTGTGTGGGGGGGGGATGATGAGGCAAAAGAATATCAGACCGCGAGCTTCTTTGCTTAAAAAGGACCGTTTAAATAGAATTACTAGAAACATTGCACAGTTTTAACTGTGTTTATTTTAATCAGTATTTAGGATGTAGCTCGACCACTGTAGGCAATCAACCGGGGTATTAATGCCAAGGATTGGCGTTATTACCCCGTTATAGTTATTGCGCTGTACATTTTAAATTACAAATTATCTCGAGAAAATATCCAAAATCTTCAACAACATTTTGAAAGTCCATGAAATGTACTACAAATTTATGTAATTAACAAAGTTTTTATGGATAAAAAAAATAGTCTTCATATCAAAAAACGTATCTCGCAAATTTTAGATCAAGTGGTCATTTTAGTTGCTTGTAAAAACAATAAGACCTAAAAATGAAACAAATTAATTTGAAACTGTTTTTTGCGATTTATATGACTCAAAACCCTTCTGCGCAGAGTACATGGGTGTCATTTACCTGATTATTTCATAATTATGCAAAATATAAGCACTTGGCGTTATTACCCCGCCTGGCGTTATTACCCCAGGGTACCTTATATGAAATTTTCTAATGCACAATGCATTAATGCGTTGTAAATTTGGTGACAAAAAGTGTTCTAAAATCTGTTTATTTGAATTTAAATAAAGAACTGCATCTTTTACATAACCCCATAAACAGAAGGCTAGTCGATAAGTCAAAGCTATAAGGGAGGGCGGATCTGAAAAAATCCATAATCAAAACAATTCGGGACGGTTGGCCACCTGTCTATCTGTCTCTTCGTCTATGTATCTGTAAACACTCTAATCTCCCGAACAAATTACGATAGAGAACTAAAAATTAGTGTGCACTTAGTATGTAATATGGGAAGTCTATTGAACATCAGTAACCTCAACTATTTTTTTTTGGACTGTCGAAATATTTGTTCTGTAAAAATTTTCTCAACATTTTATTTGAAGAAACCAATATAAAAGATAATAAATAAAAGCAATAAATTTTGTATCAGGATTGTAGTCGAATATTAGTCGAATATTAGTCGAATGTCAGATAATTAGTTGTCGAGATAAATAATAATCGAAATATAACATACATAATCGCGCATGAAGTAATCGGGAGTTTAGTTATCTTTTTTAAAAAATTTAAATATTATAGATGGAACTATCATATATATGTTGTAGAATGTAATAGTTAGACAAAAAAAAATAAATAAATAAAATGTACATTGGATCATGATAGTTTGGTAAGAATTTAAAACTTTGTATAACGGTCGTACGTAAAGAACATATTATAATAGCAGTTTTTTCGAAAGCTTTAGTGCATTGTACTGCTTATAACGAGATTTTTATATGATATCTATTAATATCTTCGTAATATCTCTTCAAAATGGAAAAATTGTAAAATTATTTTACTTTATTGCAGTAAATACGAGTATATTTTTTGCTATGTGTTTGTTCTCTTCAGTTAAACATGTATTCTGCATCTCTTTCTTCATCTCTGCATCTCTTTACAACTTTTGCTCTAATTAAATCTTTTAAATTAATAAAAACTCTTGTTCCGTTAATGAAGACACAGAGCTTCTCTCCAACCAACTAAAATGGCAAGAGTCTTATTTCTCTTCCAAGTTTTCTTATTTAAAATACAATTAATTGTTTCAGCAAGAAAGAAAGTCTTCGATTTTTATTTTATTTTTTATTTTACAAGACCAGGGAACTGATCTCGGAAGTTTGGTTATCAAGAACACAATTCGATAAAACACTAGAGAATGTATTTTAAATATACTTGATATTCAAAAATTATTGACTGGATTTCATATTGTTTAACTTTTGATTTAAGAAAATGACGAAAAGTGGACTTCAAATGTCTAAATTTGAACATCAATAGTTTTTTAATAACAAAAACAAAATTAGAGTTTTCTGCACAGGATATAAAAAAGAAAACATTAAATAGAATTTCTAAATTTCAGAATTTACATGAGAATAAAAAATTACATGAGGTTCTCAAAATGTTAGCCATAGGAGGAGACAACGAAATGAAGTATCTGCTCAAAATTTCTGATAACTTGCTTGACTTGGTATGTTGGAATCTACCTTATCAGACCTCTCATCACCTCAGATATTCTGTGGTTTTTGTGCGATATCTGTAAACTTGATCTTTAACATAAAAGCATAAATAAAAGTCTAGTGTGATAATTCAGAGCTTAAAAATCCATTGCCAAAGCGATTCGGAACACTACTTGCCATGACAAGATTGTCATACTGACTATCTCTGTTATTGTTTTTTTGGCGCTGTGATGTTTTTGGATGTTTCTAATTTCTGTTGTTTCGTCTTCAGTCCATTTTCTTATTAAGCAATGAACCTGTTCCTTCAAATTTAGTAATTATAATTTTTATGATGCTTGATGATGCTTTTGACCCTTTTTTTTTATAAAGCACTGTACCACTTTGGGAGTGTTTTGTCAACACTTTGGTCGTAAAAATAAAACGTTTTGACTGAAAAAGAAACGCAGTCTGAGATTGAATTTTGGTGCATTTTGGCAAAACATAATGTTATTTCGACAGTTATCACAGTCCTTAAATAAGTTTCCTTTGAGTCCCTGTGCAAGCGTGTACAATTTCGTATCACTAGCTTTGTTGGGGCGTTGTTAAAATAAAAGAAAATAGTTTAACGTTATTAAACTATACCGAGACTATTTTTTTCCAATTAACTATAATGTAACGAAACACTTGAGTGACACTGTAACCGGACTATAAATGTTAAACATTCTAATTTCAATAGGAAACATGCCACAGTAAATCAAAATAACATTTATAAATTATATAGAAATCCAGGTATAAATGTGTGGATTATTGAGGGGACAGACTGACAGTAAATAGAGACATGAAACACTTTTAACTATAATAAAAATCTGCAAATTTGCACAACGAGAAGTTCAATATTAACATAAAAAAAATTGCAAATTTACTAAATGGCGTATAAAGAATGTTGTAAACTATATAACTAAACTAACATTAAAGTAAAATTATAATAATCGACGTTTATCATCGAAATGTCGATTATTATAACTTTTCTCTTAATGGTTTGTTTAGTTTTAGATTTTAAAAGATTTTGTATACATCAATTAGTGAATTTTCCAGTTTTTCTTTTCGTGTTCATACTGAACTAGCAACTGCTAAAAAAATTAAAGAGATGGATATTCAAACACAGACATATATTTTATATCCTTTTGGGTCTGGTGTACTATTAATAATGTATGTTAACTGAGTATTATTTTGTTTTAACAAATATTTTTGTAAGTGTTTACATGTAGTAATGTAAGTTTAGGCATTTCGTAATAATAATAATAATAAATATTCGCTTAATTGTCTTTTCACCGTTTGCAATTATGTTATTTTAAACATGTATTTAAATTTAAATTTTAAATAAAAATACATTTCGGACAGAATCATGTATATGTAACATAAGTTAAATAGTGGTGTGATATAGTATTTTCTAAACGTCATCAAAACTCTTCCTCAGCCTGTTGTCATATGAATGTGAATTGAATATTACGCAAAACAACAACATTTGTTACACTTCAGACAAAGAAATAAATATTTTTTAAACTCTGATTAATCTATTTGGGTAGCTAGTGTTAATGTTATTAACGTAAAAGTAATTTTTTCTAAAAATTAAAAAAATAAAAAATAGAAAACGGACACGATATATATATATATATTATCAAATACTTAATAATTCTCCCTTTCATTTTTTCCTTTTTTTCTACAAGTTTATATCTTTTTTAACTTTTAAGTACATATATTAATATAAACAAAAATAATAATTAATTTATTCTAACTTTAAGAAATTGTTGTGTCGTTGGCAGAAATGAAAATCTTCACATTCTCCCCTTTTACAGAAGTTTTCTTTTGCTTTCAAATGTTCCTGATGTTCACGATATAGTTAATTGTTTGAGCAAAAGGATTCTTCTATATTTCTTTGGCAGTGCCTGAGAAATTCATTTAGGAAGTTTTGTTTCTTAAAAGACTCTTTCTATAACCACTGGGGAATACATTATAAATATATTGCCCTTTTGTTGCAATTTTTCTAGCTGACTCTATCTATTATTTGTAACACGATGGTTGCAATATTTATTCCAAGACATATAATTAAGCTGTAGGGATATTGTACCTTCATATATATTTTGTGCTGTTCACACGTAGGCAATAATAAATAAAACTATAATTATTTTTCATCTTTTTGAGATTCAATATAAAAAATATAAATATCATCAGAGAAGTGTATTTATCAAAATATACTTTCTTTAAAATTTAACAAAGACAGAACGGCATTTCACGGCTTATTTTCAAGATAATGTTGACCTTTTGTGTATGTATATGACTGAAGAAATTAAAATACATTCTAGATATACAGTCGATTCTCGTTAATTCGAGCTCATCGAGACCACAAGAAAGGTTCGAATTATACAGGGTTCGAATTATGGAATATATGACAGGAAAATCTGCTTAAAGGGATACTATTACAAAGAAATTAATTTTATAGTATTTTTAAAATATATTTTGAATTTTATCATTAGATTATTACTTAATATTAAATTAAAAGACATAAATACATAAACTAATTAAGGGATGAGGAACAAGCACAAACCAAGATGCGGTGGAGCTGTCATTAATGGATAGACGGGCCGCTACAGAAAGCGGCTGTCAAATGCATGGGATTAAATGTATAATTGTTCACAACAATTCAGACAAAAATAAAAGAAAGAAAGTTATTTCAAGGATCTGAAGTCTGGGAGAAATTAAGGAAAAATGATAAGTCGGAATGTCATTAGTTCGAATTAAACGAAATCAAGAGAAAATGAGTTCGAATTAATGAAAATGTTTAACATTATTCTGCTATCGAAAATTTTGGGGCGTCTTGTTTAGTTCGAATTAAGCGAAGATTCGAATTATCCGATTTCGAATTAACGAGAGCCGGCTGCATTTTGAATCTAGATCTCAAAATATACTTTGTTTAAAATGTAACAAAGATAAAGCAGTATTTAATAGCTCATTTTAGAAATAATGTTGATTTTTGGTACATGTATAGCTGATGACATTAAGATAAATCCTAGAATGAGTTTTTAAGTAAGTCGTGAGGCTAATGATTCTGGTTTATAAATAAAATGAAAATAGCAACTACTCATCAAAATTAATTACCTCATGACAATTCCTTTATCTTTTACAATTTATATACATGCATTTTTAACAGAATCTTGAAATTACTAATTAAAATTGTAAACAAACGACTTTAATTCGCATTTAATGATTTGCGTGGATAGATTTATTTTGGAATGAATAAAATCCTACTTAAAATCTTCTTTCTAATAAAAAAAATATACTTCAAAAATTTTTAATGTAATTAAAATGATATCCAACAGTTATTTAACTTCTACTCAATACTATATTTATTAGCTTTAGAATTCCATTTATCAATATTTGATACACGCTCATAAATAATATTACTACAATATCTGCTTTTTTTCATCAAATCACCTTATTTTTAATAACGCTTATTTATAAAATAAAGGCACTTAATAATAATAATAATAACTATTAACTTATTTAAACTCTTACAATGGACATTTCATTTTCTTTTGTTTTAATTAGTAAACAAACAAACATATATATATATATGTATATAATATTTACCAAAAATAATAGATTATACGAATTCGTGACGTTATTTAAAGATGTATGTGCGATAGTTAAATTTTAGCGATTTCGATATATTTTAAAATGTTAAATAATTCACAAAAAACAATTAAAATTTTAAGTACAACATATTTATTATTTAAAGTAAATCATATATTTTTTTATGTTAACGCTTTATTGATTAATATATATATATATATATATATATATAATGATACATATTGCATGCCTTTTTATTAAGCGGAAAGGAACCCCAAACATAATAAACAGACAGTCAACTTAAATAAAGATCTGCGTAAAAAAAGTTATTTTTTTAACAAAAAAGAAAAAAAAGAAGAGAGATTTTAATTGAAAAAGAAGCATATATAAATAGCTTCAACATACAATTTTACTGACCCAAAGAGCCAACATATTATTTAAGAAATATATATTAGCCAATTTATCGCATGAATAACTACCGTCTGGTAAGTTTTTATTTATATTTATAGTAATCCTTATTTTCTATTTGCACAATTAGTAAGTTTTATTTTGAATTATTATTTATAATATAACTTGTTTCTAAATCTTAAATGTCATAAATTTGTTTTAAAATTGGCAATGGCAAATAGCATATTCAGACTTCAAATAACTCTTATACAGAGTTTACCAGTAGTAATTTGTACAGCTGTTATAGTTTTTACCGAAACACTAATCTGCTACCCTCCGCTTCCCCCATTTCTACTTGCAGTTATATTTCAAAGTGTTTCCATTTTATTGCAAACGACTTCATTTAGAATACAACTAATTGCTTGCAAGCAGAACTATTATTTTGATACAACTAATTATTTGAGCTGGGAAATAACATATTGATGCAAATAATTGTTTGAAACAAGAAATATTCATTTTCTTATATTCATTCATAGGGCAAGGAAATGCTGTTAGTGCGTTTAATGTTTCTCTGAAAGCACATTTTCAATAACAAAGTATTATCATATAACCAATTAATTCTAAGTAGCATATAATTAATTACTACTAAACTGTAAATGATAAATATATATTAAACAGCATATGATAGATTTCTAAATATTTCACTTCGTAACAGGGATGTAGTAAAAAATAACAGAGGATATACGCTCTAAGCGGAGGGTATACACTCAAGACAGAGAGTTTACACTGGATTATGTATAGCGCAGTTTTGTTTAGAAACAGAGGGATCCTTAAAAAATTGCAGTAGGTATACGGAGTATACCCCTGCATACTCTCCACGATATTCAGGCTTCGTAATATTTTTAAACTGAATTCTTTTATGATTAATTTTACAGGATCAGACGAGCAAATAATTTGCTTTTGTTTATTTTGTATTCTTGTTAAATAAATGATGTTTTCTTGTTGTGTTCAACTTTATAAACAGACTGTTTTTGTAATTTAGTTTTTTTTGTATAGTAAAAATTTTGTGAAAGAACACACATACTTTATAATACACACGTTAGCGTGATATAGTAAAACTTATTTAACACAACAATTATTTTTTGAGCCATTTATGCTAGATTTATTTTTAATTGTCACCAGATTTATTTTTAATCCTATTATTTCCTTAAATAAATCATAAAAATTGGCAAGAAATTCAAGTTCTGGGGTTACATACACCCAGCTCACCACTTACATTATAAAAAAATCATCTCACCACTTAAGGGTTAATACATTCTGTACGCATGGTATAAATTCTGATATACATACTTAGCTGGGACTGAAAGGGAGTCTTAAATGAATTGAAACCGCAGTCAACTGAAAATATCCCATAGTTTCTAATTTTAATCATAAAGTTGGTACAATTTAATGTTAAAATTAATATTCATTAGATGAAGAAAACAACATATAAAAAGATCAAAGTTATGTAGTAATAGTTGTAAAATAATGTAGAAGATAAAATAATAAAAATTTTAGATTTAATATTTTAATACGCCTCATATATATATACAATAATGATAATAAAAAACGTAATAATAATAAGACATATTGAACTTAAAATAAAAAGAAGATAATTTATTTTTAATGAAATAATTCCTTAGCCATGCAATGCAACAATTTCTATTTAGAACATCTTTTGGAGGAAATTTTTCAAAATATAAACTCATTCAGAATTGAATAAATAGAAACTTTGGATTTCTGTAAAGTTTTTGTGATTATATGAATTACTTGGCTAGTAGCTATTGTATCCCTTTGGTTCTCATTAATTTCGTCCGACTACTTAAACTTATCATACAATGTTTGTGAATTCTTACTTGGTCTGTACTTTGTAATCTAAGTATTGTAAAGATAAGAGATGGAATATAGAATAAACTTTGCAGAATATCTGGATTGAAGCATTATCGCAAGTTTCAAATAGTGTGATACAAAAGTTGATGATTTATGCAAATTTCCTCTTCATAAATATTATTCTGCATAGCTTATCTTAAGTCTTTCAAATAGTTCCAATAGATTTTATCCCACATATTTGTCTATATGTTACATTAACTGTTGACCTATATTAAACTATTGACGTATAAATGTAGGTAGCTAGTACGTAGTGAAGATTTATTAAATTTTCTTTATTTCAGCGTATTATTATTGATTAGAATTATTAATTTTATGTACAAGTAAAAAATCAATTACACATAATTTTTTTATTTGTTTTGTATTAAAGAATGTATCATTTTCTTATATTGTTTATGATATAAAAAAGAGAATTGTTTTTATATTTGAACTGTTGATGTAAATAATCCGTTAAATTCTACAAAAACTTTCAGTAACACATTTTTCTCCTGCATCGAAATTCCCTTGAATTATGGAATATTTTCCATAAAAAATATTTCACAATAACAAATTCTTTTATTTTCATTCTTTCTAATTGTTCTTAGTTTTATGAATCCTGTACAATCGACCATATTTGGACTGAAGTTAACTCACAGTTATTATTAGAACATATTAATAAAATAATTAGTAATATTTCTATATCTACAGGGTGCATAGAAGAGATTTTTTCTGAATTATCTTTAGAACGATTAAAGTTAGAATTGCAGAATAAGTTTCCAAACAATAATAAAACGACTATCGGTGTCAAATGAGAATGCGTTTCTTTTTCATGAAGTTTGAAAGTTATTAACCTATTATTGGAAATTATGACAGAGAGAGGGCGAAAAAGTCAATTACAAGAGATACAACAAGAAAATCAAGTTAAAAATGTTTAATGTACCACGATTGACAGCAATCTCATGGATAGGGTGACAATTATTGAGCTGTATGAAATTTAACCGTCATAACTTCTGAGCGGTTTGCACGATAAAATTTAAATGATGGGAATTATTTTGCACATGCACACACAACAACTTCTTGCTGTCGGCCATTTGAAAGTGAAAAAGCCACTGTACAGTGTTCCTGAGCATACAAAACTGGTGCATTTGGAAGCATGAGAATCCGCATTTCGTGATCGAGAATTATCTCCACCCCCAATCTGTGGGTGCAGTGTCCAGTCACAGAATAATCGGTTCGATATTCGTTGTTTGAACGGTGACTACTCAATGATCCTTGAAAGTTTTGGAAAAAGATTTCACCCCCATTATCGAAAGTGACACTGATTTCGACAAGATGTGGTTCATGCAAGACGGAGCTCGATCCCACTGGACCAAAAAAGTGGTTAATGTCCTGAAGGAGCACTTTGTGGATCGCATCCTGGCTCTTGGATACTCAAAGCTGGAATGCGCTAGGCCGCCGTATTCTTCGGACATGAACAAATGTGGCTGATTTTTGTGAGGCTTACATTTTATCAGTTGAAGGATATTGAACCTTCTGTAGTGGAGAAAAAAGAAACGAATTTTCGTCTATTAATGGAAAAATCCTGGTAATGAAACTGATAGGTAAAGGAGACATTTTAATATTTTATTTCCATTAAGAAAACTTAAGAAATATCTGTAGTTTAAAAGAAATATAACGTATTCGTTACAATAAATGAAATGTCTTTAAATAAGGAATGATTAAAGATATGTTAAAATATTATAATACTCTGAACAATTGATGTTCAGAAATCGAAATTCTTTGTATCAGTTAGTAGGGAGATATAGTTGTTTTCATGTGATACATCACCAAACATTTTGTAAAATTATTTGTTTTAGATGAAAAGGAATAGAATTAGTTTCAACTGTTTATTCATTGTCTATCACATGCTCAACTAATTATCAAATGCAATCATTTGTTACTTAAATTTTCATTTCGATATTGTTTGGAGAATGCCGTTTTAAAGGGAGCGTATTCGAATATTATATTTATTTATTATACATAATTTAACAAAATCACTGAAAATAAATTAATTTTAGATAGATAAATACAATAAAGTAATTAACCTTAAGGAAAAGAACAGATTAATTTTGAGAAAATCAATTAAACAATACAATTTGTAACGCACTAAGTTACTAATGTGAAAAAATTCGAATTTCCTGTTCCCGTTAATAATATATCGATTTATTCACATGGAACATCTCAAAATATTTAGTAAAATTAATTGGCTTTAAATTCAGAGTTCAAGCACTTTGCATAATAGTGTAAATGCTATAAATCAATCCGTTTAGTGGACGTCTATACAATTTCAATGTAAGGTTAAACATTAATGTCTATAACATATGTTTTAACCTAGTCTTATACAATTGAGAGTATAAGAATCAGACTGCTATTATTTTCTGGAACTAAAAAAAGTAAAAATAATGATGAAATGTTTTATGTGAAATTATTTACGAAATTAAATTCACACTACGGTACGTTTTTGATAAATAATAATAATAATAAAGTGATAATCTTCATTTTATATTTTTACTGAACACTAAAATAATGGTGCCATCTTAAGAACGGGACATTTATAAAAACAATTACAAAAAGAAGTGTGACAATTACAAAAGTGGCAATCTCAATATTTTCTTCTGTATCATACGCGTTAATACTTCCAGAAAAATTAAACATATCAGCGTCACCGGTAAGGTAATTTACATCAAAATCTAATCTGCAACAACTTATTTCAAGTTCTAACTGAATCTGAAATTTCCAGAAAATCCGTTTATTAATATCTGAGATAGAATTATCGCAGAAACCGTAAAAAAGTTGGATAGAAGTATTACCTGTTAGGCGATTTACTCTAAATAACTAATGAATACTAAGTCACATCAGAGACTAACTGAATTTGGTGTTTGATGAAAATCCGTGCATTAGTTCCTGACATAATGCGATTGCAATAATCATGAATAATGCCGCATAGCAGCACCACCTGTTGAGTAATTTATTTCAAAAGCTAAACAACTCTTTTTTTATATTAGGGACTAATTGAATCTCAAGTTTGATGAAAATTCGTGTATTAGGTCCTAAGATAGAGCTATTGCAATAATCTTGATTAATGCCAAAAAACAGCGCCACCCGTCGAACGATTTATACCAAAACATGCAGATTACTAACTTATATTAGGAACTAATTGAACAGTTCTTGAGATAGAGCGCCCACAAAATTTATGTCTCATACATACAGACAGATAGACTTACAGACAGACATTTTGTAAAAACATGCATTTTGGAATCGCTGACCTATAAAACGTATAAATCCGAAAGTTTTCACGAATCCAATACCTGCTTCTTCTAAAGATAGAAGAAAATAAAAATGCTTGTTTTTCATAATAATATAATTACAATACCAGTTAAAAAGACCATCTAGAATAGTTTAAAAGTTCTTACTGACAGAAATACTATGCGCAATTTTCCATAAAATGTGAATTTCGTTTCACAATATTAATTATTATAAAATTTGGAGAAATCGTTCTACTTATGCTAAAAAACAATTATAATATATATATTTATATATTTATCTGAAAATTACACGTTATAGTGCTGAATATGCGGAAAAAAGGAGAATGTTAAGGTAATATAAAACTAAATGACGCAAAATTCAATTCAGTTTAAGAGAAAATACGTTGAACATGTCAGAAAATCTCTGTGCTAATGTGCAAGATATAACAAGGATGAAAATGTTTATAGTTGTAATGAATTTTCTCGACGCAATTAGCTCTTTAATGAAAGAGCAATTAAATTTTCCACTCCTTATAAATACTACTTAAAGATGGAAAATCCTACTAAAGAATACTTTGATGCTATTAGCTCATATATCTTAATACAAAAAGCAATGAGTTAATTTAAGCATATTGTTTCATCAGACTCAGGAGACTCGTTAATCTTAACACACAGTCTAATGATATTTTTACACTTATAATAAATATTTATTTAAATAAATAAAATTTAATTTTCCAAGAATAAACATCTTATACACGGAAAAAATGCTTTAAAATTTTGCTGAGATACTTTTTTTTGTTTAGATTTTAACTATATTCTGCATATATTTTAAGCCTTCCAATAACAGCAAAAAAAGTTACATAAGTAATATTGCATGATGTTATAATCTCAAAGGGTGTTAACAAATGCTGGGCTCAACAAGCGCAAAGCATTTTGACACATTTACAAATTCGTTTTTTTACGGAAAGATATGAAATTGGAATGACTGATTATGGAAGCGATTTTGAATCGAACTTATTTTTCCATTTTATGCTAATTAAATTACCTATAAAGTTCTAAGCGATTTCGATGAGTGATCACCCGTTTTTCTCCTGCTTTTCGACCGATTTTTCTGCTTTCATCGGGAATGGTCTCTAAAACGTCAACATTGAAGGCTTCTTATAAAAAATCTATTGTATTAAAAAAAAAAAAAGAAAAAAAAAGAAAAAGAAAAAAACCCGGAAAATTGAGACAGAAAATTAAATAGTTTCTGAATAACAACACCTGCTATTTTCATGCATTTCCGAACAAAAATAAATTAAAGAATGTCACAAAGTTGCCTTTTATGATTTAAAAACACTCTTAAACAAAAATTAATCGAAGGGGCCATTTATTTCGAATTCCAAAATACTACTGCTTCAATTGCTCTTTCATATTTCAATTATATTGTCTGATAATTGTTTATGTCTGATAATAACCTTTATCTGTTTTCATACAAAAAAGTGCACGAATCATTTTTATTGTTCTGCTTACAAATGTTACGAAAACACATAGCTAAATTTTAAAAATAAAAATTTTAAATATGATCTATAACATAATGTTTTGTTTCTGAACTGAAAGTACATGTATACTTGACATGTGGCAAGGAGGTGGGAGGGGGTATGTGGATGTGTGACACTTTGTGACAAAAGAGAAGGGAAGGGGATAAAAAATATTGAAAAAAAAATATGAACATCATTTATGAATAGCGCAAAAGGAAAATTATTGTTTACCATAAAATAATCATAACATATAACATACACTGAATAACTTAAGATGAAACTACACATCTTTGTTATAACATCTATAAAGGATGAACATTAAAAACACTCTTAAACAAAAATTAATCGAAGGGGCCATTTATTTCGAATTCCAAAATACTACTGCTTCAATTGCTCTTTCATATTTCAATTATATTGTCTGATAGTGTTTCCGCAACATTTTAAAACACTTATTTAGTTAATACAGGTGCTTCTAGAACTTTGTATAATTTTAATTGAAAATACATTTTTTTTATAAGGGGAATCTCAGATGAGTGTCGTTGTTCCATGGTATCCTTACTTTTTTATATTTTATGCATTTAATGTTAGTTTATGCCGTTAAGGAGAATGTCTAATCACAGTTTAGTACACTGAACCACCAATATATATATTAGACTGATTTCACTTAAATTTGAAATTAAGTTTATTCTATTTATTCTACACAATAGAACATTCCTGACTGGAAAGGAAAACTGGTCAAACGTATCAGAAAATCTTGGTAATGTAGAATATAACAAGAATGAAACCGTTTATGATACATTATACTGTTAAAAATTTTGCGGCATTTTGTCCAGTAATTTTACTATTTTTATCGAAAACTGTAAGACAATCGTAATTTAACAGTATTTCGACTATATTTTTGCTCATTTTATGGTCAGAATAAAGTTAATTTACAATTATGTATCATTTTTTTTAAAACACGGTCGAATGACAGGATAGAATGCTGTAAATTTCTAACAGTGTACAATAAATTAGCTTGAATAATGTACTTAAATGCTTGTAAGGGTGAGCAAATTAAAAGGTACGACAAGTCGCCACAACCAAACTGGTTGAAATATGAATATGCCGCTTTGGGGTAACCTAGTGAGTCATCGAGAGACGCAATAGAAGTGTCCGGCGTGGTTGTGAGCATCACCACGTGAAGGAGAGAAGCAGAATGTGTTCCGTCCAATCGGCACGGCAATGCGTGTGACTACATCGTGGCTTTCCCAATACAAAATTTGACGATTGAGGAGTGTTAGAATACCTCTCAAGATGAACATGTTTTGTGTCAAACACGCGAACATTAAAAAACATTCTTTTTCTTCCCAAGTGCTATAATCAAGATCATTTAACCTAAACTCACTAGATGGCAGCACTACGATATTCTAAGACTAGACTGTCATGCTACGAAGTAAGGAAAGTCAAGAAGAGAAATGATTCTGCAATCTTGCAATTTTGCATTGTGCATGAAAAGAAGTTTCTCGTCGGATTTTCTATGTTTCATCAGAAGCTGCTGTGGGATTCCGTGCGCTGGTTCATTTAAACCAAGCAACACCACGGACTTCTAAAAACATTCTTTATATTTGGTTTTTTTGTATTCATGTTAAAACTTTACCATAATTATATAATTGTATTAATCGAGTATCATATTTTTTCAATATTTTTATAGTATAACCAAGATTAACCGTTATTTCTTGCGTTATCAATAAAACCAATTTAGACAATGTGTGACGCACTTCAATAATGGCGTACATCTTCGTCTTCAACTAACCTATTTTTTCTGCAGTTGGCTTCGCGTTGACACGCAAGGATTACCGTAGCGAAGTATTTGATTGAAGTCTGATGCATCGAGATATCTGATAATACCTCACTACTCCACAATCGCCGAATTTTGCAACGTGAAAGCCATACTGTCCTCACACGCACTGCCGCATCAGTTGGACGAAACACATAACTGCCTGCTACTCTACCCCCACTTTTTATGCGAGTGAGCCCAAGCTTGCGCATGACCACGCCAGATATTCCAATCGCGTCCCTGTTTTATCACTAGGTTATCCCAAAAGACATTTTCAAATTATAACCGGTTTGGCTGTTACGATGTTTCGTATTTTTTCATTTGAACAGCCTTCGTACAATAATTCTTAAAAAAATTTCTTGAATAATTTTTCTCTTCTTGTGAATGCTGCTTAGAAATAATAATAATAATAATAATAATAATAAACCTATCTAAGACAATTTTGGCAAGTTTGATTTATCTGAAGGAAAAGGCAGGCTTTTACTTAATCTTGACCGTTGCCTGTTTCAGTCAAATATTATGATAAATTTTTAACCCAGTTCTATCGAACTGATTTTATTCAAGTGTTACGCACATACTTATTATCGATCGCAGTGCTACATTGAAACATTTTCAATGCCGTGCATTATCAGAGACAACCTCTTCTGTAAAGAATCTTTTCGCCAGCGCGAAACATTACATAAACAAGTCAAAAAATCAAACAAGAGAAATGCTGAGAACAAGTGTTTGTAATAATAGAGTTACAACAATGAAATTAAATTTGTGTTAAAACATGTTTATAAACTATAAGTAACAATATAGTTTTAACTGCATGAAAGTTACAACAAATGATTCAAACGACGAAACATGAACCATTATACTTTACTTTTTAAGACTGTATTTCTTGTTTTTAATTTGGTTTGCGGTCTAACTTCTTGCAAATTTATTTTTGATCATTGACTGAACTGATTTTATTAATACTTTATATGCATGTACATTGCCCATGAAGATGCGATATTCATATAATTTCAGAGCCATTGCGTCCACCAGGTTCAAAGAGCACAAACCATCTTTTACATTTTTCATAAAATAATGTAATGAACTATTTTTTCTAAAATTATGCATACACGTTTATTGTCAATGAGAATACAATATTTGTAGATTTGCCAGGCTGCTAAACTATCAAGATCAGAGTTAATTTTTTTAGTAAATCACATATATGAAGAATTGATTTCATTCAAGATTTCCGCTCAAGTTTATTGTCAATTACAATGCATATTCAAGTTTTTTTAGGTCCTTATCAGAAGCAGGGTCGAAGAGAAAAAACGTACTCTTATATCTTTGATTAAAATCCATTAATGTTTTGATTAAAAGTGAAGGCACAGATAACATATACGCACCACGTTAGCACGATTTCTTTCTGACGCCAATTCGACGAAAACTTCATTTTCAAATATCAATTACATACATATATTTTAAATTATTTTCTATTATTTTAAAAAAGAAATAATGATAAATGAAAAAGATTAATTTATAACTCTAGAACAAAATAATTTATATCATTAAAAAATGAAAGTAAATAAATAATTTATCAATAAATCAACAACAATAACCGTGTAAGACATAAAATTGCCATTTTTTTCAGTCGCGCCAATGTGGTGCCAAGGCGAGTTACTTAAATTTTCCAATTGACTTTTTGTACATAAAATAAATATTCTTTAATTTAAAAAAAACCCTTTACTTAAAGAATATTTAAATCTTTCTTTTCTAATGCGTATTTCATATATTCAAATATGTTTAAAAATATTTTGATAAAAATTTCTCTTCATAATTATAAACGCTTGCCATACTACTGAATTGAAATAAAAGTATCATAAAAATAATCCTTTTAGTTAAGGTTATAGATTAATAAATTTATTTGCCGAAAACTCAGCATTTATTGTTCAGTTATTCACAGTAAGCCTGACGAAAAGCATTTATTATAACAATATATTTGGCAAACAGTATTTCTATGACAACTAATAAACATAAGTATAACCATAATTAAATTACACTTAGGTCAACATGTAGAAAATGTCAGATAATTTTGGTGCTGAAATGCAGAATGTAACAAGATTGAAAATTGTTAGAATTGTAATGAATCTTCTTCGCATAATTACTTTTTTAATGAAGCACTGTTTAAATTCTTGTAAATGCTACTTGAAGACGCATACTATTTAGGACGTTTTCGGTGCCGTTATTTTATCTGACGTAATATACGATTTGATGAAACATTTTTATCTGACATATCAGATTTGATAAATTTAATCTATATTTTTAAATTAATAAAACCTGTAATTTAACGTAAAAGTTTATCTTAAAAAAAATCATTTTTTTTAACAACATGCTTCATTGTTTTGAGAATCCATAACATTTCTATGGGAAATGTTGCTTTAAAAATGATATCAAGATGTTCCTTTTCTTAATTTAAAGATAAGCTCTATGCTTTCCAAACAGGTAAAAAGAAGACTTATTAACTTCTAGGAAATAGTTAGTCATAAGTATGTTTTTAATGACATAAATATTTTTTCTTTATTAATTATGAAATAAAAAAGAATTTAAGAATAATTTTGAAAACCACTTGTTATTTAAAAGAGTTAATTTTTTTAAATATTAAAATATGACTTCCTCTATATTTACAATTTTTGTTTTCAGTAGTTCCAATATAAAAGTCTGAGCTAGAAATAAATTAACATACTAAAATGAGCTTTGCAGCTGATATGAAATAAAAGCTACAATTAAAACAAGTGATGTTTTTCCATTTATTATTAAAAACAGACGAAACTTTTTTGGAAAGATGGCACTTAAATAATTATTCTGTAGAGTAATACATTTTTATCCGATATTAAATGTTTAATATGCTTTGTAGAAACTTGTTATATGATAAAACATACTCGTAGAAACGAGGTTCATTTTAAACAACATACAAAAGGGGAAAATCATATAAATTTTACAAACACATAAATCATTTTATACACATTTTATTGAAGTTTAAAATATACAAAACTGTATTTTTATAAAAATCAAGCGCTTTTATGCAAGAAATTGCTTGAAAGAGCTGGCTTTTTATAAAAAATTAATCAGTATTGTATATTTTAAACACCTTCAGTAATATAAACACTGCAAAAAGAAATCTGTTAAATTTATGGCAAAGATTGCAGTAAAATTAGATGTAATAAAATAATTACATCTAATTTTACTGTAATTTTTACGACCAATACTGTTGGTAACATTGCTTCAAGCAGTTTTTGCCGTAAATTTGACGGGTTTTTTTTACAATGTATACTAGCGGACCCGACAGACGTTGTCCTGGCACCGACTCCAAAAAATCAAATAAATGTACATAAATATAATAATACGCGCGATAAATACTACGCTCTTAATTTAATTTCTCATTACAATTACGTAAGGAAATTATTTTTCACTTTGCAGTAGTTTTTGAAGTCGGTTCAATTTTTAATAGAAAAGTTTATTTTTCTCTTTTTAGTTAAAAGTTAACGATTTTTTGAAGTCGGTTAATTAAAATTATAATACAAAAAAATAATGCAAATCATACACGTATGCCAGGAGTGGGGTTCGAACACACGACCTCTTTCTTCGAGAACCAGAGCTTCAGGATGTATCCGAGAAAACGCTATTCGACCTTCAACAGATCGAAATTTTCCGATAAAATTTCAGACACATTGTTAAAAGTAAGAACATGAAACTTGCTGAGGAGATTTTTAAAGAGACGTATAAGGTGCCGTGTGATATCATTTTGCGCTCAACTCATTAGAATTGATTTATGAACAATTATCTTCTCAGTATGACACTTTTTTTCGCTCCCAAATCTCCCGCTTCGAAAAAATCTGTTCAAATTGTCGTTTGTGATTGCTGTTTTTGCAATATTTTCTGCATTTATCAAAGAATCGACAATCACGGCACCTTGTGTACTTTCTATATAAGACAATGTGCCAGTTTCATGCATGTGAGAGCAAAAATGAATTTAAAAGTAAATCGTAAAATAAGCAGTTTGAATCGAAATAATCCCTTAAAACTGGCGCCTTAGACCGCTTGACCATTCCGTCCGCACGCTAGTCAAAGAACTTATTCAACACATTTAATTAGCGTAAGATCATTAACTATTAGTTTTTTGCCTAATTACTAAAAAAGTACTGAATCAATTTCGATGAAATGTGAATCTAATACATTCTCGAATCCACCGGAACACACATACAAAATTTCATTAAAATCGGTCCAGTTTTTTAGGAGGAGTTCAGTGACAAACACACGCACAGAAGATTTATATATATAAAGATTTGCATTGGATACTTAATTTTAATTTTGAAATTGGTTTGGCTGGCACCCACTTCAACATAAGTATAATAATACGCCCGATAAATACTACGCTCTTAATTTAATTTCTTATTACAATTATGTAAGGAAATTATTTTGCACTTTTCAGTAGTTTTTGAAGTCGGTTGAATTTTTGATAGAAAAGTTTATTTTTCTCTTTTTAGTTAAAAGTTAACGATTTTCTGAAGTCGGTTAATTAAAATTATAATACAGGAAAAATTATTGCAAATCATACTCGTGGGGTTCGAGCGGAGTGGGGCTCGGACACAAGACCTGTTTTTTCGAGAACCAAAGCTTACAACTGGCGTCTTAGACCGCTCGGCCATTCCGTCCGCAAGCTATTGTGTACTTATTAAAACACTTTTAACTAGCGAAAAATCATTAACTATTAATTTTTGCCTAATTACTAAAAAGGTACTGAATCAATTTCGGTGAAATGTGAATCTAAACCATTCTCGAATCCACTGAAGCACACATACAAAATTTCATTAAAATCCGTTCAGTCGTTTAGGAGGAGTTCAGTGACAAACACGCGCACAGAAGATTATATATATATATATATATATATAAAGATATATATAGTAAAATTGAAATCATAAATGTAAACATAGATAAATGAGGGTAATAATAAACGTAAATAGAAAAACAGGAATGTGGAAGCCTTATATATAAATTTTCTAATATTTTTCTTTGAATTATGTTTTTCATTGCAATTAATCATTTGATAATTCACTTGTTGTCTTATTATTTTTCTAATATTTTTCTTTGAACTGTGTTTTCCATTGCGATTAATCGGGCAATTAAGAAATCATTTTTTAGGTTTATCCTGATTTCTAATCAGAAATTAATCGCAATTAATGTGTCTTTTTAGCATTGCCCTTGAAAACGAGCTAAATGCCACATTTCCAATATTGTTCCAATTTTTGCCAACTCCTATGTTTGATATAGTTTGTTATTTAACGAGTTATTCCATATTTTGATGTTGATTTGTAGTATTATCTAATGGTTCTCTCTCTCTCTCTCTCTCTATATATATATATATATAATGATGTACCTTTTTGTGAACAGTTATATAATTTTCCACATTTATATGTTGCTTAATATGTTATAATAAATGCTAAACATATCCTTCCCATTGTTAGAAACGTGCTATAATGCAAATACTTTTGTATGCATGCCAGCACTGTAAAACATTTGTGGAAACGTTACTCCATACAATTGGTGTAAAAATGGTGGCAAATGCTGCCTCCAGTTTCATGGAGTAATTGTTTTCACATACGCAATGGTGTAATTTAAACATACATTACTGGTGTAACATGACAATGTTACACCGGTTTTAACGGTTAAAGTACTCCATAAAATAGGAGGCAGCAATGCTGCCACCAACTTTACGGAGTAACGTTTCCACAAATGTTTCTCAGTGAGCATCGAAATTAATGTTCGAGATGTGCAGCTTGACTTATTGCATTTATCTTTTGGGAACATAATCTTGCGATTACAGTACATTCTTGACAACAAAGAAGAAAGTAATTCTATAGAAAATTAAGAATTTATCTGAATGCATATAGGACAATGTAATGCATGAGCTTATTGAACACTTATTTCGAAGCTACAATGTTACTCATCAAAGAATGTTTTGCCCAAGAAATATTTCTTTAATAAATGCAAAGGAATTAATTTGAATTATCTAATTTAAAAATTTTGTTTTAATCGGAGCAGTGGAATGTGCCACAATCTTTTCAAATACTTAACTCATATACTAACAACACTGTATTTATATTTGAAAGATTTCAAGAAAAAAAAATATTTCTTTTGCCATTTTTAAACTCCTCAGTCCTGAGACAAATTTTACTATGCACTACAAAAACTAATTTTAAACTGTCATGAAACATCTCTGAAGTTACATTAGTCTATATATAGATGCTTCTAATAAGCAAGCATTTATTAAAAAATATCTAGATGTAATTTTACAATTTTAGAAGCATTTAAATTAATTTAAAGGGTGTTTTTTAGTGTTGTCTTCAGGCGACATCAGGACTGAGGAGGTTAAGAAACATGTTTCATATAATTAATCTAATGTTAAATATAGAGCGAAATTTTCTAAATGGGAACTTCGTTCTTTTTCCAGGAGCAATTGATTTACATTTTTATAAATTGTTTCTTTTCTCACTTCAACAAATCTTTTAAAATTAATATTTGATCAATAAACAAACATTTAGACAAACAAAAAAGACAAAGAAAAAAAGCCGGCGAAACTTAAATATAGATTATTCAAATGGCCCTTGTTATTTATTAGAGAAATGTTGTAAGGACTAAACTTTGTCTGAAAAGTGATACGGTAGCATTCATGTGTTCAATAAAGCTTATGCATTTCAATTTCCTTTAGGAATTTAGATAAAAGCTTAATATCCTACAACAATGCTTTTCTTCATCGCAAGAATATGCTGTAATTGCAATTTTATCAGTGGAGAAATTAACCTACATTTTCCTATAAATTATTGAGGAACTTTTATTAGCTTATAACTTTTGGTTTAAGAACATTCTGAAAAATACACTGCTCAAAACAATTAAAGGATATTGCAGTTATAGGTGGATTTTGTATCTGGGAAACTTTTTAGCTGATTGATACATGGTCGACAGACATAGTAGGTTATATTAGAATAAATTTCACATGTTGGGCAGAAAAAAATGCATTTTATTGCGCATTTGTGTACAAAAGGAAAGAAACACAATTTGTGCATATGAGAAAAGAAAAAAAGAATAAGAAAAGGTGTTTTCTTCAAAGAAAATCATTTTCAGTAGGGGGTATGGTTTCCACGGGCGGCCAGCAACGTTGAACACTTTTGAGGCATAGACTCAATGAGGCTATTAACCCGGGAGAAAGCGCACAGGGCCTAAAAGACCCGGAATGCGTATGGTTTTTACAATTTTAACCACTGATTCTTTTTAAGTAATCTTTAACTTATTTTATCGCAAAATTTGCTAGAATTGTCTTCGTCTAAATAAAGTCACTGTTACAATTTATTGTATTGGTGACAAAGTTATAACCATTCATACCATGGGTACGCGCGAGTTCTTCCGGGTTAATAACGAGTTGGGGTATTCTGTCCCACTCTTCCAGAAGAGCTCTTTCCAGTTCTTGGAGAGTTTGTGGGGGTTGTTGGTGGCCAGAAACTCGTCTTCTTAGTGCGTCCCAACGTGCTCGGTTGGATTCATGTCTGGAGAATACTCTGGCCATTCCATTCGAACGATTCCTTCCTCGAAAAGGAAATCCTCCACCAGGTTTGCACATTGTGGCCTGCAGTTATCGTCCATTAAAATGAAGTTATCTCCGATTGCTGCAGCGTAAGGGACTACAATAGGTCTGAGGATCTCATCCCTAGATCGGCGACCAGTCAGAGCTCCATCTCGAATGATGTAGAGGTCAGTGCGCCCGTCAATGGAGATGCCACCATACACCAACACTTCTCCACCGTCAAATCTGACACTTTCGTGCATGAACGCAGGATTATTCCTACTGCCACGGTCCCTCCAGATGAAAATACGCCTATTATCCGGATGCACAGAAAAACGGGACTCGTCAGAAAACAGAATATTGCTCCATTCATTTTTCCTGCAGTTGACATGCTCGGTTGCCCACTCCCTGCGGTCGCGACGATGCCTTGATGTTAATCTAACACATACCATCGGTCGGCGAGCATACAGACCTACAGCATGGATCCGGTTTCGGACAGTCTGAGTTGAAATCGTGGTGTCTGTAGCCGAACGAAGGTGTTGTTGGATAAGAGTAGCGTTCATGTTTCGGTGTCTCCGAGCTGTTAACGCTAAATACCGATCTTCATTGGGCGTTGTTGCCCGTCTACGATCTTGCCCTGGTCTTCGGCCCGTACATCCACTCTTCAAAAAACGGTTCCAGATCCTGGAAATGACACTTTGTGA
Source organism: Maratus speculifer (assembly GCA_964019185.1). NCBI lineage: Eukaryota > Metazoa > Arthropoda > Arachnida > Araneae > Salticidae > Maratus > Maratus speculifer. Next base: position 373,878,066 of record OZ025289.1, read on the forward strand.
CACTCCAATGGCTTGCGCTACTTCGGCTTGAGTTTGGCCCCCTTCTAACCTATTAACAATTCTCCAAGCTTCTGAATTTGTCAAATGACTTCGCTGAGACATCGTACTCATCGAAACAAAGCAATCACTGAATGCCGATCATCCTTGTATTCATTCTCTTTTATCCAGTCGAAAGTCAAATTTCATTCGCTGCCGCTGAAGCGACGTTTTTGACGTCGAACTCAAAATTTGCATACTCCACAGTTTGAAAACCAGAAAAATTTGCATTTGTGATTATCTTCTATTTTCGGCAAAAAAATTTCGTTTATATCTTTATTTTATGTAAAACTTCAAATATCCTTTAATTGTTTTGAGCAGTGTATTATTACATATTCATAAAGTACAACTTAAACAGTTCTTTCATAAAACAGAGTATAGAAGTCTTCCTCAATTTATGCGGTAACAGTAGTGGCCGCGTTTCGTTGTGAAAGAATGAGACATGATAATCCAAAAGTGCGAGTGCACAAAATAAAGTAATGTACCAACTGTGATTTTATGAAACAAAATTCATCTCTACTACACAATATTTCTTCTGGAGTAGGGGAGAGTGGGGATACTTGAGCATAGGGGATACTTGAGCCACCCCTATTATCTCTACAGTTGGTTAATTTTTCTTTCTAAAACTGCCAATATGATAACATATTTATAGTTCTGAACATGTAAAAAAGAAATCACACATCTTGGTACCATTTTGAAAGTACAGTGATTAATAGTTGTCTTTTCCCTATCTGAAGTAAATATTTGGGTGCATGGTTTTTTTGTTTTTTTGTAATCAAAGTTTTGTTTAAAGTTGCAACTATATACATACATTCAATAAGCATAATTTCAATTGTATTTTGAGTCTAAAATAGTTCTAATTGCTGCATGCTTTATTTAGTAAAACTCTGGGAAACAAAAATAGTGATAGTGGGGATACTTGAGCCAATGAGAGTGGGGATACTTGAGCCATGTCTTAACCATCCCCACTAGAAATTAAACATGGGTGAAACAAACAAAAAATAAAATTCCATCCTTATATTCACTAATAGATATTTTGCTGGAGAAAAGGGAGAATAATTTTTCATTTTATTTTATTTTTCTTAAAAAAATAACGACCTAGAAATGTTTAAAAATGTAATATTTTTTAAATGAAAATGTCTATTTTATTTTTCGATTTGACTAACAAAATAGCCTGTCTAGATAAATGTAAACATAGTTTTCAATTTAACTTTCATTAAATGAAAATAACTTTTTAAAATGGTTTTACAGGTTATAATCTCTAATACTTTAATTAGTTAGGTCCAACATATTAAAATATTTATTTTTTAATATAACATATTAAGATTAGTATTTTATATTGAAATCGTAACCTCTGTTGCTGTAACTTTTTTTAACTAAGAAAATTGAAGAAAAATTGGTAAAAAGAGCTTACAAAAACAAGAAAAGCAACAAAAATTCCAGTTCAAACTTACCTACATGGAGCCAAAGAGGAAGACAAAATCTTTTCTTATGAAATCAAAAAAGTGTTTGAAATAGTAGAATGATACATCTGGCTTAAATTCCGACAGCTACTAAACTAAAAGCATGAGTTCGACAATATCATTAGAAGAAAATTCTGTCAATGATGGTGATGATGTGAAAGAAAACCTTCTATTGATGGCTGGTTACTAATAAAATATGCCAGAAAGAAAACTGTAAAAATATTTGTTGGATAAGTGCTTAATATTTTGAAAATGAAATTTGCCCGAAGAATTGCAGATTCCAAATTTAAATGGCTCTGAACTGAGGATGTTTCTACCGTCGTTATAACTCAAGTTCAAATTATCCTTCGACAACCAGTTTTAATGACAAAAAAAGATGGTATTACTAGCTTTGTTTTCTCAATTGGTTTTGAAAGACTTTACGTTTCATAATTTATCATTCTGTAAAATGTTTGTGCAAAAATAAAGCGAAAAAAAATACTTTTGTAGGTATTTTTCCGTAGTGGCTCAAGTATCTCTTCACTATGGCTCAAGTATCCCCGCCATGGGGATACTTGAGCCATGATGTAAAACAAAAAATAAACATTTATTATACATAGAAAAATAGTTCAAAATTTATTGAAAGTGGTTTTTAGTTGAAGGAAAACTATCAAATTTTCATTTTCAATGTTTTATTTTATTCTAAAAAAATATAAAAAATTTAAAAAAATTAAAATTCAAAAAATGGCTCAAGTATCCCCATCTTCCCCTACTCAAAAAATAAGATAATTTCGTTAAATTTTATAAAGTTTTAATATTAATTATAATTTGATGAAAATGGTTATTAATGTTTTGAGTTGAAACTTTACGCATCCGTAACTTTGTTTGCGTTATTAACAGTAGTACACTGTAAAAAAAATTCAAGAGGTTACTAAAAATTTCTTAGTATATTTGTATTCCTCAGAATTTTTTAGTAACCATTACAAACTTTTTTTTTTGCAAGTGAAACAAACATTTCTTTTGTAAACTGAACAAAAGAATTTTTTGTATAACTAACTTAAAACTTTTTAGTATGAGCCACCAATCAAATTTTAGTAATAGCTCCAAAATTATTTTTAGTAACCATTACGTGTGCCCGAAGGGAAGGAGCTTCCTTCGAGCTGCATTCAGTGGGTAAAAAGAGAGACTTCTGAAAAGGAAGATTTTTGGTAAAGCCGTAATAGATGGCAGCACCAAACATTGCTACCTACTCTATTTTGACATGTTTCTAAAGGGGAGGGAAAGTTCAGAGATCATTACCTATAGTAACTGCTACGACAGGATTTTCATAATCTCTTTATTTACATTAGGTGCATATTTGGCGGCGGCCAACATCGAACCCAGGTACTTTCAGCCTGGAGTTCGGTGCTATGACCACTACGCTATCAGGGCCACGCCAAGTCAGTTTTAGTAATAGCTATTAAAAATGTAAATCTATTAATTCTATTCGTTGCTAGCTTTTTTCTAGTAATTCTTACAAATTCCTTGTAACCGAGTAAGATTACTAAAAAAATTTTAGTAATTACAAGGATTACTAAAATTTTTTTAGTAGATCGACCCTTTTTTTTACAATGTATATTATGGACTAATGACTTTCGCCAAGATTATAAATCAAAAGTTATGAGGTAAGGAAGCAACGACAGTAATTTATAGACACTGTATATTTTTAACTCTAGAAAATTAGTTTTAATAATAAAAGCAACGCAAAGTGTGCCACAAAGATTCTTATAAACAAATGTTTTTTTTTTCAATTATTTCTAAAAGATTTAGTAAACTCATTAAATTAATTTTATCAAGCGAGCATATGTTTAACACGTTGAGCGCCACGCTCGACATCGGAGACTGAGACTTAAGATTTTCCATTTACACTAAGTGTTTCACCGATAACTGACGGTTTAAAATATGATATAAAACTAAATATATATATACTATATATTGCTTTAAGTAATTACTAAAAATTTATTTAAAAGTTACTTAACTTTTATTTTTTTTTTTACAGTATTATACTTTCTTAAAAATTATTTAAAGTATTGACATTTTTTAGCTTCAGTGTCAGTCACCGTGGCTCTCAATATGTTAATAGGAAAGTTTACACATTTTCTTTTATTCTAATACATTTTCCCATTGAACAAAAGTTGCAATTATATAATGATAAAAAAGAATATTGCTCAGTTAAACTGATGGCATAGAGATCACAGTCTATACTTGAACGAAATCTCATAATTCTGCATCAAAAATCCATTTACATAAATTAAGGGGAGGTACATTAGCCCCCGTTCCCCTTCTTAATACTTATCTAATGAACACCCAATATTAATCATGAAGGTGCCTCTTCAGAATGATCCTATACCTAAGATTTGAGCGAAAACTGATAATTTTGCAAGAAAATCCCATTTATATAAATTATGGAGAATTAGCACCCGTTCCCCCTCTTATGCTTATCGAAGGAATTCTCAAAACTAATCAAGGAAGCGCCTTATCCAAACTAATAAGCCTATATCCAAAATTTCAAGTTAATCTGATATTTTTATCACGAGTTATCGCGTTACGTACGCACGCACGTACATACATACAGAACGGACGTGCACATAAGCTCTCAGGCCTATGAGCTAAAAAGCGGTACATGTCTGTTTATTTAACCATTTAGCATTAATTTTATGCAAAATAATCATTAACCAACGTAACAATTTTCAATAAACTCTCCCTATTATAACAATCGGACAGCAGTAAGAAAATGTGACAGAAAAAACGTGATAGGCAGGATAAGCAGAAATGTCATCATAATTAATTTAGTTTAAGAGAAAGCGTGTTCAACCTGTCAGAAAATCTTGGTGATAAAATGCCGAATACACCAAGACTAAATCTGTTTAGAATAGCAATGAATTTTCGCTGCATAATTACTTTCTTAATGAAGGAAGGATTAAACCTTCTACCTCTATAAATGCTACTTAAAACTGAAAATCATGCTTAAGGAAATAGCAACACGTAGGAAAGCTTATCATAAACAGCTGATATTGAAGTATCACATATTTAAAGAGATATGATTTTTAATTGAAGTCATTTTAATACTTTTCAAAATAATTTCACATATTATAATTATGTATTATAATTAATTTTTATTTACATTGTTTTGCTCCTATAAATTTATTCTTTGAGAAGGAAAAAAATTAGGACTAGGTTCTTTGACAAGGAAAGTAGTTAGATGACTTTGGGAATATACAAAGTTACAAAAAAGATTCTAGGGTTTTTAAAAACTAATTTTACTAAATTGATATAACTTTTCAAAATAAATAAATATAAATATAAAAATATAGATAATTATAATATGAAAACAAAAAGAAAAATAGTGAAATCTCTTCATTGATGTTAGCATTTTTCAATAGGATTTCACAGTTGATGTTGCCTTCTTGAGGCTGCTGGTCACTTACTTTCCGAAATCCACTCCGTAATGTTAATTCAAAGGTCGTTTGATACATATTTATATATTTAAAATATCTCCTCAGGAAATTAATATTTTATATTTCTTCTTTCGGTGTTCTATTCTTAAAGGGTGTTATTTGTTTTCTTAGTTTTAAAAATATTTCTAAAACTTTTGCTTAATTTAATATTTTATGTTTAAAAGACTTGCAAAGTAGGAATAAAATTTTAACACTTCATAAAAAATTAAGTTTAGCATTTTGAGATATTTTGAAAACTAAAAATAAATAAATAAGTAAACTTGCTTAAAGATGAAAACAACTGAAAAATAAAATTAAAAATATTAATTTCCTGAGGAGATATTTTGAATATAAAAATGCATCAAACGCTCATAGACTTAACAGAACAAAGCGGAAATCGGAAAATGTAGAATCAGCACACTTAAGGTTTTTTTTTTTTTTTTTTTTTTTTTTTTTTTTTTTTTTTCAATAACATATAAAAGTATTTCATCAAACATGTTTGATTGAATGAATTCAACCTTTATTACAGGGTTAAAATAACGTCTGCGTTACATACTTATAAATCGCTAATACCCAATCAACATTACTGGTCTTTTTGTGCTTCGAGCCCATAAATAGTCAATATATAGATCAGTATTTAAATCGAAAATATCTACTCGAAAAAATTACTTCTTAGGTAGAGGACAAAACTATGAGAAATTTAGTACATTTATATTATTATTAAAAATTAAAGATTATTAAATTGCATTTTATTAAAGATTAAAATAAAATCGTTACTGTTCAAAAACGTAAAAATTACATTTATAAGATATCAAATAAAATAAAAGAAAGCTAAATAAAAAGAAAGGTCACACATAAAATATCTAACCAAAAATAAGCAAGATTTGTCTTAGTTTTCCATTCTTCCATAATCGGGACCACCATCTAATATATCTTACGTTACAAATCAATAACAAATATACACAACAAATACATTTTATATCACTACTCTGTTGATAAATAAATTACAAAATTTTACTAACAACTGAAAAAAATGTCACTTTATCCATAATTTACTGACTAATATTCTGACTTCATAATTTGCTGAATAAGTCGTTTTAACGTTAACTTTAATCAGTGTTTTAGTAGAGATGTGTCATTTGTTGAAGAACGATTCAAAAGGAGCGATTCCGGCAGTGGAACTAACGGAACGATTCAAGTCTGTAAAAAAGAATTCGTCCTTTGATTCCTCGGAATCGATCCTGAGATGCACCAACTCCGAAAAAAAAAAAAAAAAAAAAAAAACGATTTCTCGGACTCGTTCCAAAATAAAACGACTCCGAAAAGGATCGATTCCTCGAACTCGTCCGAAATAAATCTGTCTACATCGCGGTTAGTTTACACTTTGTAGTTTCGTGATGTAATTTATTGATTGAAGATTGTTTTTATTGTGTGATATATCCTACAGTTCGTATGAATAATGCACATCACGCTATTTCGTAGCGACTCTGAAAAGGAGCAATTCCTCTGACTCATTCCGAAATGAAACAACTCTGAAAAGGAACGCTTCCTTGGAATCGTTCCAAAGAAGAGCGACTCCTCTGAATCGTATCGAAATTATATAAATCGCACACTTTTGTTTTGTTCTTTGCAACAGGGTAGGGTAGATTACTTTTTTGAAAAATAAACTAAAAATTAACTTAAATTCAGAATCATCGAGGTTGGAAGGGTTTCGGATTTAGGAGTTTGTACTCTACAAACACAATGGAGTGCTGCAGCACCGATTCGCTAGCAAACAATTTTCCGATATTTTATTTATAGATTTTTTTTTAGGTGTCGTGTATAAGTCGACCCCCCCTCCCCCTCACTTTGAAGTTCTTTTTTTGTCTAAAATGTCTCGACTTATACGCGAGTATATTCGGTAATTGTGAATGTTTCATAATTATTTGTGTTTCTGTTGCGTCAAAATTTACTCGGAAAAATATTTAGACATTAAACAGCTCTAGCAAACAAACCCAAAGCAAATTTAGAAAATAACGCTTCATGATTTTAAGGAAATAAAACAAAAATGTAAAGAAATATATCCTATGAATTATCTATTAGTTCTTAAGAAGCTGTTTAATATTATAGATTTTTAATTTGTATAAAAAATAGACTATTTCAAAGATAATTTTAAAGCAATAATTTTCTTCACTATTAATTTTCTTAAATAATCAAAATCTGTTAAATTACTTCCAGCGGCTTAGTTATTGTATAATTAATTAAATGGCATCTTTATTAATTAAATTTTTTTCACAATTTAACAAAATTTGTGATTTAGTAATTGAAAGTAATACGTGTTATTTTTTATTATATTCGCATTAAAAATTCACTTTAAAAATTAATTTTTAAATTACATTTAATAAATTTTTTAAATTGATATGCTTAAATTTAACAATCCCAAGACACTTTTGAAAGCTGTAAGAATAAATTATAATTTATGAGTATCGTTAATTTAATTTAAATTAAATAATTCATAAAATTTCATGAGGAATATTTTATCATTATAGTTATAGTAAAGCATTTATTTTCACTTTTAAGTATTTTTTATGATGCTGAACACAAAATATAAAAAATATTTTAATTTATTTTTTTAATCACTCGGTAGTTTAAACAAAAGTTAGCTAAAAAGTATCATTACATATTACTATAGCATCATCATCATCATCGTTTTACATTAAAATACAGGATGTAATTAAAAAATGTTGCATTTTATATGGTATATTATAATTGTTTAATTTAGACTATATAACCCAGTAGGATGGGCGCCGTGAAATGCAACACATGGCCGGGCATGGGGGGTCATCACATCCCAAACCTATTCAATGGCATAAATAAGAAAAAAAAATCTTTAGGATTCGACTAGTTAGTAAAATTCATGATAATTACTCTTTACCATGAAAAATGATAACTTAAAGATTACATTTTCGTTATTTTTAAAAATTAATCTAACAAACAAAATAAAAAATTACATATAATGTAATTATAATATAAATGTAACATAAAAATAAATTTAAAGTTCTTACCTTCATTTTTCTTATTGAAAAATCTTATCTTCCATCCTAATCTAATCTTCCATGTAGCACTTAATGATTTTTCTTTAGCATTTTTAGTGTAATAAAATTACAAAATTATTGAGAATAAGAATACTGAGATTTATGAAATCTCAGCTGCAATCATTACTCTGCACAATTACATATCCTAGAGCATAAATTCAGTCATCAGTATTCAGAGTAAATGTTATGTCAAACATCTGCCTGACGAAGCATAGGGAGGATTTTCAAACGATCTTTAATATTCGGAAAGCTGCTTTTTTCATTTCTTCTAAATTTCTTGATAGCTTTCTCTACATAAGATTTGTTAAAGGATCCTGAAGTGTCTGGAAAGTTTAGAATTAATAGAATGACAATAATGAATTAATACGTTGCAAAATGTAACAATTTCTCACCAAAAGCGCAATAAGTTTTTTCTAAAACGTTCAGGAAAATTAACTTTGTAGTATGATGCATTTGAAAAAAAAGATTTAATCAAAGCAATTTATTATAATTAATTCATAACAGGCAAATGTAATTTAAATCATATAATTGTGTAATAATTTTTAAACGGCTCAGTTTCATCAGAATCTCCTAAACACTAAGGACATGCGCTGATACGAAAAATTGTAAAACTTTTCTCATCGGCTCCTCTTCAATTTGACCATTGCTATTTTCAAATAGTAAACTTGTGTAAACGAATTCATATTAGTTTAAAGGTACAACGTTCCACGTTTCACAATTTGGAGAACGGTGCTGTAGTGTTTGTGTTAAACACACTTTTTAAATGTTCAAGGATCGAGTGCAAGTTCTTTCCTGGAAATGAACTTTAAACCTCCTCGAATCATTTTACCAGTACGTTTCCATTGATACAGTTATTATTGATTTTTAGTACTGAGTTATCGAGACCAACATTTTGGATTCCTTCTGAGAAAAACATTAGATCATTTGTGATTTGTTCAGCAATCCACAAATACATTAATTCATTCCAGTTTCGTTTTCAGTTGTTGCATACTTTTTCATCATCGTTTTGTCTCAATCATATTGACTTTTTTCAGGTTATAATGATATGCGGCAGGTACCAGTAGTGTACTTCCACAACAAATCCATCAATTAGATGCAAATTTAAAAATAAACACAATAGTTCTATTCTGTATACCAATTTTATTGATGTTAAAACAAGATATAAAAAAATATTCTTAAAGGTTGGCATATTCATGTAGTCAAAATATGTCTTACTTTGATCCACACTGCATTAAATAAGTATAAGATGACTGGTAAGCCAGACTGTTTGAGTTGAAACACTTGCTCCGGAACTAATAGTATATTCTCTATGTTTAAAAACTTAAGATTTGAGGATATTATCAGCAACCTCACAAGATGTGCAAACTTCTGATTAGGTAAGGTCCCCAACAATCAGATCGGAATTTTGTCGTGAGTTGTGTTATTGAAAACACTCTTACCATAGGGATCAGAGAAATATGCACAACTACCCGTCCGAATGCCACTGGTTAAGAGTTATAGGCTGATGTAATTATGTCATTTATCCAGGTCGCTAGCTTTGCAGAAAAGACACTTTGTGTGTGGTAGAAAGGAGAGTTGACAGAGATTACACGGAACACGTTTTATGTTTGGTGAAGAAATAATTTCACGAATAGTAGTGATTTTCTGAATAGAAATGTCTAAATTATGAGTGTTTCCAACAGCAGATACATTCAATGAGATGGGCTATTTTACAGTTGTCACAGGTGTTATTACTTAAGTTAAAGCATGCCTGTTTAACTGATCAAAAGCCGGCAACTGTGGCTTTAATTAAAGTTTTTTGAAAATTGGGCGAGGAGTTAGTAACTGACGTTTTTTATAGTATACTCCAAGTCAATGATATCCAATTACCTATATGTGATTGCTAATATGTGATCCTAATATTCTATTTATTACTAGAGGGAAAATGGAGCCCCCACTATCTTGAAAGTGGAAAAAAAACGTAACAATGTCCATTTATGAAATTGGTGGTTGAATTACACTGAGAAATAATTGGTACTACTTGGTTATCCCGACGACCAATTTCGCCAAATTCATTGCCAAACTATGCATATTGAAAAAAGAAATATTTTAAATAACGAAAGATAACAAATATTAAAAATATTAAGTAAAATGCAAATAAAAAGTCGAAATAAAAATCCCTGAATGACATTTTAAAAACGACTATCATATTTAATGTCATTGAATGTGACATTCACGATCATCCATTATTGGCATTTAATCTTATAGTTTGGTGATAGATTTTTGGTCGACGGGATAACCAAGTAATACCAAATAATTTCACTGCAATGTAATCCCATAGAATCTTTTCAAAAATGTATATTTTTTAATGTTGAAACCATGTACGTCCTTTTGAGGTTCGTTAATATTAAAAACTGATTGCACCGGAAATAAAAGGTTTAAAACAATATTACATCTAATTTATACACAATTTACTCATTAAAATGATTTTATTTTGTATTTTTTATAAAATTTTCTCCTTTATCAAACAAAAACAAAACTATAAATTTATAGATGTCTTTTTAATATTTTTTTTGTTGGTTTGAATGATCAGAAAACTTGATATCGATAGTAAAAGTGTCATTAAAATAAATCATTTTCAGAGTCAGCACAAAAAGATTTCTATTTGCGATATTCATTTGATTTTGACTTTCTCATTTTATTCATCAAAATTGTCTTTATAAAATTTAATTATTCATATGAAAGAATAAGAATCTTTCAAATTTCAGATAAGAAATTTCATTTAGAAATATTTCATTAATAGTCAGATTTATAGCACAACATTTTATTATAATTAAGCTTATCGCAATGAATGTTAAAAGTTTCTTAAATAAGACACTTTTAGAAATGCTATAAGGTCTCCAGTAAATTAAGTTAAACGCTGATAATCTATTTTGTGCATTTATTAAAGTTAAAATAATTTTATGTTAAAGAGAATGTTGAGATATATACTATAATTGAAAAATGTGTATGTATGTTTAATAAGACATTCCATTAACCCATTTAAAATATTAATTAAGAAAAATTAGATACAATAATTGAGCAACGCTAGAAATTTGCATGTTACTATTATGAATGCATTAAACGCTATAAAGGAAATAATTAGTAAAAGACTCCATTCGGCTTTCAGCATTTTACAGATTACTGCACGTTCACGTAAAAAGTAAAATAAACATAAGTAAAAACTTTAATTTCACATAGGGGAAATTTTCGGAAGTGAAAATGATCTTATATTTTAAGAAAAATGTACAATTTCATTCATGCTTAAATTAAGCTTTCAGATTTTTGCAATAATATGTAATTCTCAGTAAGTTTTCATTCAGTATTTCTTCATCTATTCTATTCTATAAAAAGCAAAATTTTGCAACATTTTTAAATGTTAAAGAAAATTTATAGAACTAAAAATCAAGCAAAAAATCCTTTCTAATATAATTTTTAGAAAACCTAAATAGAATTAAAAGTAGGTATATATATATATATACATATATATATATATATATATATATATATATATATATATATATATATATATATATATATATATATATATGTCTGAAAAAAAATGGAATATAATAAATTACAACAACCATTTGGAAAATGAAATTATAATCAATTTGACATGTTAGATTCGGATTTAGATAACGAAAGTTTGCCTGATTTTAGCGTACTGGATTCAGATTCGAGTTTATTTAATACAAATGGTCAGCTAAGGGTTTAATAATAATACACTCGATTACTAGATTACTCGTTATTCGGTAACTTCAGAACCCCGATCACACCATTTCCACTTTTTTGTGTCTTTAATTTAATTATTATTATTTTTTTATTTTTGCAATTTTACTTTTTGATTTTTTTCCAACCTGATTTCTACTAGAGAGTCGTCTATCTGGGACGTGGGTTGGAATATTTCAACCTGAGAGTTGCAATAGGAGAAGAAAAGCTAAAGGATCACGGACATTAAAAAAGGTTTAAAAAATAAAATGCGAGCACCACAAAGTCTATATTGTTAAAAAAAAATCTCTTTATGGCTTTTTTTGTATGCCCTTAGGTGAACCTCCTTGTCCAATGTGGTATTGCTGATTCATTCAAAAGCGTGGAGAATCTACACAAACATCCCGACATAAATACAAAAGCTTTGTTTCTTTTTCCTTTCTATAGAAGGAAGTATTGCAAATGAAGTTATTTCGACTTCCACCTTCTGATGGATTTACACGTTTTAGATTTAAGAGATCCTGAAAAGCACATTTATACAAAATGTCTATATGTCTATGTGCGCATTCTCTGTGTCATTCAAAAGTCTCATATTTAAATTTTTGGCTATAGCCAAAAAGTCCCAGTGGGGTTTCCGGATATTCCACTAGATGGGAATTTTATAATTACGATTTTTGTTTTATTTTCATTATTGTATCATCGGAAATTTAACAAATTTGCTGATGGAATTTAACCAAATTTTATCCACATGTTTTTGTAGATAGACTTCAGGTTCCAGCTGAAAACATAGGTATTTCTTCTGAAAAATGGTGTTGTAATTGCGAAATTTTGAAAATTTTTTTCGATTTGTCATAGTTTTTTTAAAAATATGGTAAGGTGTTGCCATTTAGTGTTTAAAATAAAAAGAAGTTGGAACACTCAAGGTTCCAACTTCTCCATTTACTTTGCAGTTTATTTTTGATCTTTGAGTTAAGTTATCTTTTGAAGTTATTTTATCGCAGCTGTTGTTTCTAATTATTTTTTTCATTTAAAGAGTCTACTGTAAAAATTCATTTTAATATATATATATATATATATATACAGGGTGATTCCAAATTTTTCTTACAATAAAAGAGGGGTGATAGTACACATCAAGACAAACAATATTAAATAGGAGACCAAGGGTTCAAAACGTTTTCCAAAGGAGATAATTGCCATTAAAATTTAGGGACCAAAATTTCAAATAAACATAAAAAACGGAAAAATGGGTCGATTGATTTGCGGTTTTCAATAAAATTTTTCTTAATGTCGGTATTTTCTTAAAATTAAATTGTAAAAATAAATTTCAAAAAATGCCGATAGAGGGCGCTTTAGACTTTGGAGTAACGAACAACTATTTTTTGCCGGTATTTTTTGCATCTCATTAAATGTTTTTGTAAGCTTAGACTTAAACTTAAATTTTGAGCTCAAAATCTGAAATTTACTACTTAAATAATACTGACTTAAAGAATAGTTTTATTTTAAACCGCAAACGAATCGACAAATTTTTCCATTTTCTATAATTATTTTAAATTTGAACCCTCCTCTCCCCCCTTGAGCACAGTTCAGTTTGTGCTACTTAACTACTCCCTACTATTCAGATTTTGAGCTCAAAATTTAAGTTTAAGTCTAAGCTTCCGAAAACATTGAATGAGATGCAAAAAATAACGGCAAAAAATAGTTGTTCGTTACTCCAAAGTCTAAAGCGCCCTCTATCGACATTTTTTAAAATTTATCTTTATAATTTTTTTTTAATGAAAATACCGACATAAAGAATAGTTTTAGTGAAAACCGCAAATCAATGAACCAATTTTTCCGTTTTTTTATAATCATTTGAAATTTGAACCCTCTGAACACAGTTCAGTTTGTGCTACTTAACCACTCCCACTTTCAGATTTTGAGTTCAAAATTTAAGTTTGAGTCTAAGCTTACGAAAATAATTAATGAGATGCAAAAAATACCAGCAAAAAATAGTTGTTCGTTACTCCAAAGTCTAAAGCGCCCTCTATCGGCATTTTTGGAAATTTATCTTTATAATTTAATTTTAAGAAAATACCGACATTAAGAATAATTTTATTGAAAACCGCAAATCAATCGACCGATTTTTCCGCTTTTTATGTTTATTTGAAATTTTGGTCCCTAAACTTTAATGGCGGCTATCTCCTTTGGAAAACGTTTAGGACCCTTGGTCTCCTATTTAATATTGTTTCTCTTGATGTGTACTATCACCACCCCTCTTTTATTGTAAAAAAAATTTGGAATCACCCTGTATTTACAAATGCAGCTCGCTTGTCCATCATTAATTGTTCTGCATACCAGTTTTCTGCACTAAAAGTGCGTTTTTTCGTTTTTAGTGACAGAAAACACTGAAAGTTCATAGTATCGTGTCTCGACAATTTTTGGTCATAGTTGATTAAAATATTTACTAATTTATTTGTTGAAGTATAGGAGCAACTGTTTAAAAATATGCGGATAAAAACTTTGCGAAAATTTAAAACAATGGACAAAAAATTAAAGCGCACATATTTATGATGCCTAATAAATTCGTATTCATGCAATATCAAAATAAAACAGAAGAAATCATGGTATTTAAAGCATGAACATATAAATTACCTTAACTTCAAAAAATAACGATTTGCTTAAAATAACTTTCAATAATGCTGCGGAACAATATTTAGACATTTGTAACCACATTTTTAGTAAAAACACTTGTTTTATAAATTATCTTTTGAAAAAAGATAAAAAGCCACAAAAAAATAATTGTGTAAAATGTGAAATACAGTATGATTGTACACTATTTAAATGAAAAATAAATAAAACCATTGTGGTTAGTAAAAGAAACAAGTTAAAAAATTTCAGAAATTCCACTTATTTTACGATAATATAATCAAAAAATATGTATATTTTTCTTACAAAAGTTGGAGCTCAGAGAGTTTTATAGATAGATATAGGCAAATATACCATCATTAAATAATAATAAAATTTGTAATGAGATATCTGCACAAACGAGGTTTTTTCTATAAAAAGAAAGAATTTTTAAAACTAGTACATCAATATTTTTTATATACTGTCGAATTACATAAAATTCTTTTTCAAAAGCCAGTTAATGTAATAAAGCCGTAACAATTTTTCTTTAGTCATTTAAATACTTTTTATGTTTTACTATTTTCTTTTTCATCTTTTCTTTCCATTTAAAAAACTGAAGGAATAAAAAATACACGCATGAAAAATTCGAAACACTGAAGCGGAAATGAAGTTTTATGTGCACGTTTTCTACGTTGCTTAAAAAGTTCATACTTCTGCAATATCGAAATTAAACGCAAATTTACCGCAATTTTATTCAACTGTGCATTAAAGTTATTCTCATAAAAATATCATCTTGCGAAAGTGAAATTTTCCACGCGTGAGTTATTTTCAGATTTAAGTATTTTATTTTCATAAGAATTTGCTTATGAAATTTACTTCCCATTTTTCAGCATAATGTAAGCACAATAAAATTCTGAATTAAAGAATGAATTCTGATAAAAAATAAGGCTTTTTTTCAACATTTTTTATATTAGGTGCATGAGAAATTATGTGAGAGTTTTATATTTTTGAAACAAATTAAAATCGTGATATATTTCTATTCAATTATTTTAATTTACTTTATTTATACACTACACATTGATTAAATCTACGATTAAAAATATAAGTATAAAAATCTTAAAAAAAGGAGCTAAATAGTGTAGAATAATTAAAGTATTCATTTTTACATCGCTTCATAATTTCGTATTTTTGCAATATCAAGATTAAATGCAAATTCTTCGTAGATTATTCAACTGCACTTTATTCAACGGCATTTTGTTGAGCTTTACTTTATTCTCATAAAAATATCATTTAGAAAAGACAATATTCGCTGCTTTCTGATTTTAGCATTTTATTTCCAAACGAGGTTATGGATGAAATATGTTTTCAATTCTTGTACTATACATAAAAATTCGAAGCAATATCTGAAAAAATGAATATTGATTACTTTTGCTTTCGTTTTCCAATACCTGCTTCTTATATACATATGTGTGTGTGTTTATCGTTTGAAAATTCCTAAGTATCTCTACTAAAATTACGCCGAATCACATTCAGGTTTTTTATTCTATTTTGAAGACTTTGGTTCTACATTTTCTTTAACTTTTTAAGTAGTATGTTTTTATTTAATTAAAAATCAAACCATCGAAAAAGCATCTCATTTTCGAGCTTAAGTGCCATAAATTTCTTCCTTCTGTAAGTCCCCCTTTCCCTCGAAAAAACAAATAGTTTTAATCTAACAAATATTTATTCATTATTTATGATTTTAATGTTACCAGTCAAAGTCATTCGTAGCATTTAAGAATCACTCTAGTCAAACAAAAACACCCGAATGATAATGTTGAGTCTAAGGTGGCGTGTTTTTCAAATGTCTCGATAAAATTGAAATATTTTTTGAACGATTTTTATTGAATAAGATAGTTGAGACGGCTTATTTTAAGGATAGTCTTTACTTTTTCGATTTATGTTTCAGTTTAAAAAAAAAAAAAACTTTACTTTTTGAAATCGGTTTGAAACGGTTCTGAAATTGAAACTATCCTAATATATTAATAACAAAAATCGAAAAATTAAAAACTAGCCTTAAAACTAGCCCTCCTCATACATCCTATGCAAAAAATCGTTCAAAAATATTAAAATTTGAGGGAGATATTTGAAAATAACGCCCCCATAGATTTAAAATTATCATTCAGGTTCTTTTGAGTGATTAATGCAGACTCTTAAATAAGCGAAATGCAGTTATCCAAGATTTTCTATTGAGACACATACCTAACACGAAAATGATACAATAATGTAAGCCTAGTTTGTCGCAGAGGTAGTGGCTCTTGCAGCGGTTTTCGGAACCCTATGTACACTGCCAAAAAATTTCGTCATTATGCATTAAATTATCCTTATTTTTTCACAAGTAATTTCCCTACTTCTAGAAAACATGTTTGTTCCTTAAATTCTCCCCGAACGTCTAAAAAAGAGGAAAAGATTTCGTTTATTCATAGCACGCATGCATGTAGGGGGTATTAGTAATAAATTTATTTTTTAAATGGAAAATCTAAAAAATTGTTGAAATTAAAGTGCCTGACTTAGTTTAAGGAGACAAAAATGTTTTCGAATTTAAAAATAAATAATAATTACTTCTTTCGTTCATTCAAAAAGACTCCCATTTTTTTTAAAATTTGGATAGGTTGAATAAAGTTAAATATAATTGAATTTAGAAAGTTTTTTTTATACATAAATATTAGCATTTAAAATATACTTTAAATGAATACATTTAAAAGATATTTTAATTTAAAAAGATAAAGGGGACAAAATCAATATTACTCAAAAAAAAAAAAAAAACCTTTATTATTACATTTTCGGTTTAGTTTTCTCATCTAATGTTTAAATTGTAGAATTGTTAGAACTAGCAATATTTTCAGCTTAGTATTTTCAACAGCGCTGGCAGGCTTCAAAAACGATTGTCTGTTTTTCAAATGCGAAAAAAAGTTAGTATGGTTTTTATAGGAATTTTGTTAGGAAAATACAGTGTTCAAAAATAGCGTCCAAACTGTGCACAGCCGGATTCTTTGTTAGGAGTAGATTAAAAAGACCCAAAGAACAATACCTGCTCGACTCACAAGAAAAATACGAAAAACAAAGTATGACGTCACAAGTAGTGCAAGGAAAAATCATTGCATTGGACCCATCAACAGCAGTATTTCCATACATTTCCAGAGGGTAACGTTGAACGAGGTAACGCCGTTGAGGGTAACGCCGTGCATGCACTCTCCGTGGATTGACGTTAAGGCCCCGTTGAACTTGTATTAAAAGACTATATCTTACAGCAGTTATTCTTCCCATGGTTATTTTATATTACTTTACCCTTCTGTCATTCCAGAGACGAGCGCATGCATGATGCGTTAAAAGCAGCGAACGGTTTCAGAGTTGTCGTCTGAAAAAACATGCAAATATTGTTGTCGATGGGTCCAATACAATGACGTCATACTTTGTTTTTCATATTTGTTTTTGTGGATTGTACAGGTACTATTCTTTGGGTCTTTTTTACGTAATCCCAACGAGAATCTTGCTGTGCAGAGTTATGTGCTATTTCTGGGACACCCTGTTTTTATTTTCTGCATGTATGATGCATAAATATAAACTGAGCTGAATTTATTTTGATCCCAATGGCGTACTCTGAAGTAATGCTTTGGTGGAAAAGAACTCAACACAGAAAGAAGTAATTTGGGGTAGCGAAATATCGTATGCTTTTAAGAACCGGCGCAAGTTCGCAGCGTAAGAAAAAGAAGGAATAGATCTGAGATTTTTCATTTTCCTTGTAACTTATTCAGTTAATTTCAGCATAATATAGTAATAAATATAAAACTGGCAAACTTTCTTTTCATAATAGATTCAGAAATTTCAAATAAAAATTGCAGTTATGATTTTGCTTTTAACACGGAAGCATGCTACATAATGAAAGTTAATGACAACATGCATAAAAATGTTTCCTGTTGGATAACAGGGTATCCTTAAGAATATGTAACCGAATAAAGAAAAGTTTAAAGTAAAATAAGGGCAACTTAGTAGTATGTCGAATATCGTCAGAAAAAGAAATATGCACACTACTGATCGATGTCTGCTGGAGCAGTTTGGAGCTTTATATAGAAAATGCAAGACATTTATTGAAAAAGCTTAAAAAGTATACGACCTTGAACATTATCTTGATGGATTATTGATAGAATTTTGAAAGTTACTGGTTATTCTAGCAATTAAATGGTCCATAAATTCCTCACTTAAGAGTGAGGAATTTAGAAACAATTTAATTGATACTAAAATAATTTAAATAATTGCTTTTTATTATTTTTTTTAATTTATCATAAAAACAATTTCCTATAACAAGCATAAAACTATACTATTATACTATATTATAATCTTCGTTATGGGTTGATAGGATAGCATGTATTCATTTTATTTCGGATAATATTCCTAAAAGTGTTGAAAAATTAAACAATAAATCAAACAGTGAGAATATTCTGAGCATTTCGAGATAGTATGTAATTAATATAAAGTTTCCTTAGATGTTAAAAAGAATGAAAAACTCCAAATTGGAAAAAGTATTGAATCACCTGGATTATCACCCAGCATTCAGCATAATATTCATTTGATAATATTACCGAAATGGTAACATTATCAAAGTATAAATACTTAGTATAAAATGGTAATTTTAAAAGTAAATACATTTCTAAAATAGAGTTTTTCGAGCAAAATAATGTAAACTTTGTCACGCTAAATGTTTTTCTGACATATATTATATTTTCACGAAACAGTATAGATATTTATTGATTAGTGCGTAAAGGGCAAATGTCAGGAATTTAGTATGATATTTTCAAATTTGGTTATGAGTATTCTATTGTTTCTCCTACCAACAACATTTAAAAGTAATCATTCCACGTTCAGTCTTTTCAATACAATTTAATCTACAGTCAACATTATATCATACAAAATTTTGATATATTGTTAATGATTAACATTTTAGTTATGTTTGTGTTTCAAATTTGTATTAGTTATTTTGTAACATATGTTAATATGCATAACTAAGTATTTTCTTTATGAAGGGTTTCCTCTGTGTTCGCGTTTTTAATACTTTTTTTTTTTTTTTTTAAATTCTCAGCTTAGTTTTCTAATGCAAATTTTGTTGAAAACTACGGAGAAAGTTATTTCTAATCCAATTGCTGCGATCTGTGATAACTGAATTATTACAAAAAGAACCGTAATCTCCCATATTCATAAAACGGAGCAGAGGTGTACTGTGTGTATTTTCCAAAATATATTTATTTTAGAAAATCGAAAATTTTCGGAAACGGAGCACTGTGTGTATTTTCCAAAATATATTTATTTTAGAAAATCGAAAATTTTCTAAGGAATATATCTAAAAACAGCATCATTTCATATAAACTAGAAGGCGTAAAAAAGTTAAATATAAAATAGCTTAAATTAAAATATGAGGCAGATGTAGCAACTTTAATAGACATCTGGATGGGATCGTTTTTCAGAACATTCATACGGATGACATCATTTAGAAGAACTTCTAAGAACTTTACGAAGTTTACGAAGCATTCTACGTATTTTTTGCCAACGAATTTTACTGCCCTATATAGTCACCACCTTTTAAATAAAACCTTTAAAAATTAAAAAATCAAAGATTTAACAAGTACTAATTACTATAAATAAGGTACCCTGGGGTAATAACGCCAGGCGGGGTAATAACTCCAAGTGCTTATATTTTGCATAATTATGAAATAATCAGGTAAATGACACCCATGTGCTCTGCGCAAAAGGATTTTGAGTCATATAAATCGCAAAAAACAGCTTCAAGTTAATTTGTTTCATTTTTAGGTCTTATTGTTTTTACAAATAACTAAAACTAACGCTTGATCTAAAATTTGCGACATACGTTTTGTGACGTGAAGACTATCTTTTTATCTGGAAATGCTTTGTTAATTACATAAATTTGTAGTGCATTTCATGTACTTTTAAAATGTTGTTGAAGATTTTGGATATCTTCTCGAGTTAATTTGTAATTTAAAATGTACTGCGCAATAACTATATCGGGGTAATAACGCCAATCCTTGACATTAATACCCCGGTTGATTCCCTACAGTGGCCGAGCTACATCCTAAATACTGATTCAAATAAACACAGTTAAAACTGTGCAATGTTTCTCATACTTCTATTTAAGCGGTCCTTTTTAAGCAAAAAGAAGCTCACGGTCTTATATTCTTTTGCCTCATCCCCCCCTCCCACACCACACCTTTATTTTTCTTACACTTTCACAAAAAATTGAACATTTTCAATAGCTTAGAATGCAATTTGTCAATTTCTAAGTTTGTAGAGTTTGTATTTTTAGAATTGGGCTATCTACATGCAATTATTTCATCTTATTTCATAGTTTTGTTTGCATGGCGTTATTAAACATATAGGTGGGTAATAACGCCAAATAGCATTGGTCAAGAAAAAACGCCATTACATTTTATGAATACATATCTGTTAAATTATTTTATTTTATATAGATAGTCAATGAGTTGCTGTATCAGATCCTAAATTTATTTGAAAAATACAATCTAAAACTAAGCCGTGAAAATTGGTAGAACCTTAACGTGGCGTTATTACCCCAGGGTACCTTAATTTTATTTTCATATATAACTAAATTTAAAATTCTGTGCCAGTTTTGCATTTTTTCTTTTGATCAAATGTTATCTTCTCTGCGTTTACTTTAGCATACTATTTTACCAGGTGGACAAATATCAAATACTTTTAATTTTTTAAAAAATATACTTAATATTTTTAATAACATTTAAATTCTGTAGCCACCAAAGTATGTTTCTCAAATCCAGAGGGTTGAAAAAAGACGAACCAAAATTTTTTACATTTTTACAACTTTCTTAGAAAATGTTAAAAATAATAAACTAATTAAAAAATAATAAACTGTGCAAGGATTATTTTTAGTATAAAATAATGAAATATTTCGAAAATTATTTTGTTAAATTGGTATTCAAATATTCTACTCTATATTTTATCTCATTTGAATTTGCTCAAAAAACATTTAAACTTGCAAAATAAAAAAAATGTTTAATAGTTGTCTAATGAAACACTGCTTTCGAAAAAAAATGTTTTTCGAATGCATTTATATATTTTTAAAAAAAATGCGTCTTTGAAATAAAATATTTTTCGTCTTTATTAAAAGTTCGTTTGGATTTAAAGAATTCTGTAAATCAATGGCAGGCACAATTTCTCTCATCCAATTAATGATACGGAATTGTACACAATGAAAAATTTTAGCAGTTGCAATTTAGTAATGAACGACGTCTTTGGTGTTTAAATTCAATCTTTAACATGAAAATGGGATAGAACGAATCAATGCAAAAGGAAGTACAATCTGTAGGAAGAAAGAAAAAAATACATACAGTCTTTTTATTTATTTACTTATTTATTTTTATCCTTTGTTCCTATGAAATTGAAAAAAAAATTAATTTAAGATATGAGCCTGATTTAGCAAATTAAAGTTTAGAACAACATTAGATTTCATTTGTATTAATAACTGAAGATATGTTTTGAAATATTAAAATAAACTCTCTTTTGTCTGAAATAATTAATGCAATAAATGTCGTATAATGAAAGTCGAGTATATATATACATATATGTAAGTAAAATGAAATAAAATACTGTTGTTAAAACTCCTCGAAATTTACTTAACGAAATTTACGTTTTTTTTCTTTTCTTTTTTTTTGCGATTCTTTGACCGCATTTTGTTTAATTTTCTTACAATATATTTGACAAAATTCTCGTTTTTTTCGCAATCTTTTAACGGAGTTCGTGTGTTTTTCATGATCTTTTGAACGAGACTTTTTAATTTTTTGACTTTTTAATTTTTTGACTTTTTAATTTTTTGACGTTTAAAGGTCTGGATAAAAGTAAATAGGCAATTTCTCATTGCTTGTCGGATTGATGAAAATCGTACTAAATTTCATTTTGGTACTAAATATATTTAGCACAGGTTTGGCGCAAATTTAAGGAAAAACGCTATTATGGCGCAGACATGCGCAGCAATTGTATTTCTGCGCAAAATACGCAACACTTGAAACCCGATATAGTAAGCGAAATTCCATAGTTAAAAATTCCTCTTTCGCAATTTCCGTCAATAAATAGAATTTCACTCGAATTCTTTTTTTCAGCCCTGTAAATTACTTATAAAATTTATATACCAAGTAATATGGAACTATTATTTGCGATTAAAAATGCATACCACAACTAAAAATGTGCTTCCAACAGTTTTGGCTCATGGGGAGAACTGTAACCTGTTATTTTTGAGTGTTTTTGCAAGTGAACGATATATCTATGCACATAATATTCTATCGACAACATTTTCTTATGCATTTCGGTGATGTATACTAATTTAAATATGTTTTAATCTAACATTTTAAAAATACACTTTAATTCTATCTGTCCATAGACCATAATATAACAGAATTCTCTTCAACATCCTTGTAAATAAATTGATAATGCAGCAGATTTCATTTTCGATAGAGAATATACAATAATAAGTAGTCCTAAGATCTTTATGCTAATTCGTATTTTTCTTTTATAAATTTCTTTGAAAAACACAAAGTTGAACATTTTAAAAACAAGCACAGGCACTGAAGGCATAAACATTTTTTAACTCTGTTGGAAAATGAAAAAAATATCTTTTTTACACATTCGAAGTATTACAAAATGTAACTTAATCCATGAGAAAGAGAATACGCACACTTCAAAAAATAACTGTTGATTTTACTGCAGAATCTTGGCAGCTGGAGCGCCAGTTTATAACTGTAAAATAAGCAGTA
Organism: Maratus speculifer; assembly: GCA_964019185.1. Classification (NCBI taxonomy): domain Eukaryota; kingdom Metazoa; phylum Arthropoda; class Arachnida; order Araneae; family Salticidae; genus Maratus; species Maratus speculifer. The sequence continues at coordinate 373,901,255 of OZ025289.1, forward strand.
AAATACCATCATCTCAATGAATTCAATAGTACAAGCGACTCTCGTTAATTCGAAATCGAATAAATCGAATCTTCGCTTAATTCGAACAAGTCCCAAAATTTTCAATGGCAGTATAACGTTGTAAATTTTCAATAGTTCAAAGTCATTTTCTCTTGACTGCTTTTAATTCTAACTAACGAGAATTCCGATTATTCATATTTCTTTCTTTCTCACGGGATTCAGATACTTTGAATAACTTTCTTTCTTTGATTTTTGGGAGAATTGTTCGGAACGAGTATACATATAATTCCATGCATTTGTTTCCCACTTGCTTAGTTGCCCGTCTGCCCATCAGTGACACTTCAAATATTTCTCCCATTGTGTTCGTTTCTAAACCCTTAGTTAGTTCAGGTATTTATGTTTTTTAATTTAATATTAAACCATATTCTAATAACAATAGACGAAATAAATTTAAAAAACACTATAAATTTTTTTTGTATTAGTACCATTTCAAGTATGTTTTCCTTTTATATTATCCATAATTCGAACTTCAGATAACTCGAACATTTCTTGTGGTCCTGATGAGTTCGAATTAACGAGAACCGACTGTATATTATTACTTAATGAGGTATAACTTGCTAATTTTACTGTTTATTATCGTAAATTTTAAAGTATTAAACTGGGTTACCAGCTACGAGCATTATACTGTAAAAACAACATTTTTTGCAGTTTAATGTCCTTGAAAAAGTTTTAAAGTAGAAACTAGTTAAATTTTATGTTATTTAAACTATAGGGTTCAAATATTCTCATTCTTTTTGTCTATTATTGTTTGAAGAAAACTTGATTTTATAAAATTTAATTTTATAACTAAATAATTGACTTCTTAATTGAGAAACATTTCTAAAATGCTCATGTTATCTAGATCTATTTTCATTTTCATTCTTTTTCTTTTTTTATTTGATACTGTTTATTTATTTTTTTATTTATTTTTAAAGTACTGTCTGGATTAAGCGAGGACAGGTTTAGTAATTTTGCTATCAGCAAAAATGAAAACCGATAAGATTGTGGAGCAGTGAAGCACTCCACATACCTTAACGTGTTAATTTTTACCCCAATATGTAAAACGATTCAAATGAAATGGAGTTTTCAATAAAAATATGTGATTCTGGTTTATAATATATTTTATTACTATTTACATATCTTAAAAGCTAAGTGAAAATCCGAATTTCTTTATCACATCACTGATGTGAAATTAATCTTACTTCGTTGATTTAATACAAGAAGAAAAAATATAAAATATTTCATGTTCTGTCAAAAAAAACAATAAATAATTAAATAAAACTTTCCAAATGTTTTACTTTCTATTAGAATTATTATTAGTTTTTTTATATCTTTTTGCTCTAAACAGACGATCAAAATCATTTTTCATTTATCTCCGCAGAATTTTTAAATTTTGGAATAATTATTTTAATGTCACAACAAGAAAGAATAATTTTTTTTCTAAATTTAAAATATGTCTTTTCAAAACTTCTGTTAGAAAGTTTTCCTTTATAGTTTAATCAAAATATAATAAACATATTTTCAGGCAGGTGAAACTGACAAGGTTTTAAAATGTATCTTAGACGCGTTTTAATATACAAAGATTTCTCATTCGGGTATGAATTTAGCTGAAATGTAGAACATAATGAAAAATATATTTTTCATATGATTTAAATAAGAGAATTAGTAATTTTATTTGCGAAAAAAAATATTACATTTTTTTTAAATGCTAGACTTATTTTATATAAGTATATTTTATATTAAAATGTTACAATCAGTTTGTAGTTCACAGCTAAAGGAATGTTGGCCGATTAAGTTAAAACCAGTTATGTGCATGGATTCGGGGATGTCAAAAGTAGTTTCAGAATTTTAAAGATTAAATTAATTTCCGAAGCATATTTCTTTTACATTTTTAATGGCATTTTCTCAATGATGACAATTTAATGATTTTATGTTTGCGTTTAAAAAGGTTAAAAGAAAAAAAAAGCAGGGATTATTAGATTTTTTAAACGCTGTTTTCACATTGAAATGGAAAATTGAAGTTATGTTTTATTCGAATGAATAGTGATATAATATTGTGATTAAATAATATTTTTGAAGACAATTCGAAAGAAAAAAAGCTTATTTTAACCTATTGCCATCAGGAATAAGCATATGTTAAAATCGACTGTTGACAATAATCAAATAGAAGTAACGAAATCATAACACTGTAGCTTTTTTCAGTCTTAACGTTAACGAAGGAGGTTAAACAAAAGAACATTAGAGATCCTTACATTTAAGAAAAGAGTTATGGTTGCGATTAAAAAAAAAGAATTAACAGAATAAATACAGTTTTCCAAATAATTATTTCATATAAACAGAGATTAAAACTTTTGACAAAGCTGTTTAAAACTAGAATAACGTAGGAAGCTTGCCAGCTTCCATTCTCTGTCATAAACTAAAAATATTTTGAATAATCCTACCAAATGACGCCATTTGTGTAAATACTTTTGCGCATAATAAAGGAAAAACAAGTGGCTAAGAAGGATGGTAGATCTTACTGAGGATCTCGTTTAATATCTCTTTTAAAATACTTCATTCTTAAATTACTAAATAAAAAATGCTAATTTTTAATTAATAAAATCTTACCTAAATCGCAGCATCCTTACATTTAAGTAAACAACGTCTCTAATATACGCAATATGTTTTACCAATAGATGGCAATGCAAAACAAATATCAAAAATATTTTATTTTGAAATAATACCTATAATAAATACAAAATCACATTTTAAAGTTTTTTTCGTTGATTATTACAAATATTATCACTTCCCCTTTGAATTATTAGAATTATTTGAGAAATATAATAAAAAAGCATAAAGGTAACAATAGTTAAAAAAAGAAATTTATTCTATAAGTAATTTATTTAAAAAATTAAACTGTGTTTCATTGATATATTTTTTTAATTTTTTTAATCTAATTTAAAATCCAGAAGAATTTGTTTATTTATAATTTTTGTAAAATAACTTGAATATTTACAAAGTTGAAAAATGGTCATAAAATCATGATATGTAAATAAATATAAAGGTAAAAATAGTTCAAATAATAATAAAAAATAATATAAACCATAAAACTGACAAAAAAAAAAGACGAAATTTCTTTTAACTAAATCCATCTTAATATGAAAATTAAACCTTACAGCAAAAGGGTTCAATATTCAGGAACCTTCTGTTTACTTCTGAGATGCTTTATCTCCAAGCTATGATGGCTACAGGAAAAACGTTAAATTAAGGTTCTCTTTTGAAATCGCTAAAATGAACGTCTGACATTGAAAAAAAAAATAATTAAAATATTAGACTTTTTCAAAATTTTATGATTTGTTATGTAATACAAGGTTTTTAGTTGTAAGTGCACAAAATTTGAAGTCTCTGACTTACAGTACTCTGACTACAGTTTCTGTAAACGGACTCTGTTACGGACAGACAGACAGACAAAGGACTGAAACGAATAGGATTTGATCAGATGAACGAAATCCTAAAAAGGCATAAACAGGGATTATTATTTATTGACGTCATTTTGTCAATAAAATTGATAAAGATAAGACTATTTCATTTGAGCGCAGATGATGAAAACAATATTGTGACAAAATTACATTTCCATGAACTTCAAAAAAATGAAAACTTATTTTCCCATATTTAAGATCCAGGAATCAATTTACCCTGTTTTAAAATGTCAGCTCCTAATTTAATTATTAAATCATTTTTATAAATGTTTTTATGTTTTATATTATAAAACAAAATTGAATTATTTATTCCTTGTATGCTATATATATACTTTATAAAATCATTTTATTACGCATATTTTGATTCGAACCAGACCTTTCTTCACAAAATAAATACAGTATATACCATACAGAAGTAATTTAAATAAAACAAAAAATAGTTTTAAATAAAAATTCCGGTGTGAATTATTTTTTTATAAAACACGCATAAAATTCTTGGTGCGTTTAGAGTTAAATACGTCTGTGGACAATTCATTTGGAAAATCAAATATTTTTAACCATGAAGACAGAATAATTTACTTTTGCATTTCTTTTTCAGAAGTTCTAGCGAAAATAATTTCCGAGTTTGAGTGTTAAAAAAAGCCTAACAAACATTTAAAGGACAAAGCAAATGTTTGTATGGCATTCGATTGTTTCTGAGATTTAGCGAAGCAAATGATTTTATTTTTTAAGGGTTAAATAAACGATTTTGTTTAAGGAAATATTCTCTATTCATTTAATCTCTTAAAGTAAATTGGCAAAATATAGTGCAAGAAAAGAAAGTATAAGAAATGCAATCATATTGATTTGAGAGATGAGTATTTTAAAAAGCTGTTGATGCAATAAATTTCTAAATAATAAAAGAAAGTCTAAATTTCCTGTTAATCAATGCAAAGCCCAAACTACTGAACCAAAAATCATGAAAATTGGGGTAAATATAATTCTTATGCTATAGAGTGCAGCTAAGAAAAGATTCTTGAAAATTCCGATAGGAGGGGGGGGGGGGGATAAAAAAGAGTATGAGCTTTTTAAAGATTGCTTTAAAATCTGATTTTATACTTATTTTTCAACTGTCATAGTGTAGTTCATGTTTTCGAATTTGACAATATCTTTGGCGTCAAAATCTCAAATTTTTAAATGATAATTTCAAAAATATATTTGCTGCTATAGCAGGAGAAGTTCAAACTGGATAATATTTTAATCAATTCCTTAGGCTAAATAATTAAAGCAATTATGTCAATTAGGAAATAAATTAGAAGTGCTCAAAAAAGAAAAAAAATATAGCACTTGTTTTATTTATAAACAAAATGCCAAAATTTAAGGTATTGCACCATTTATTTCAACCCTAATATTCCGAAGGTTTTTTATTGAAAACCGTGTCAAATGTCAATATTTTTTATTTATTGAACGTGAATATTTTTATCGTAATCTCGCGAAATTTTTCAATTTGATTTTTTGATAGAAAATGTATATTATTGTTCATAAGTTACATTTATTACTGATACTAATATGGATTTTACCATTCGACAGTTATCAGATGATGGTTCAGCTACAATAAAATTATTCTAGACCTTAGGAATTATACATATAAAAATATTTTGTTAAAAAAACTGTGAATATCTTCATTCAAAAAATAAAATGTTTACTGCAATGTGAAAGATATATATTACGTATGCCACACTGCAATTCTAAGAGACATTTCCAATATCAAGTCTGCAATTTAAAATTTCTATATTTTATGACTTTGAAAATATTTATTTGTTTCTTTAAGTATTTATTTGCATTGATTTAAAAAAGGGCCAGTCGAAAGTCTATAATTTTGAAAAGTTACATTTTTTAAATACACGTTTTTCTATCCACAATATATATATATTTTTTCAAATGCTTAGCTTCTTTTGCGCCAACGATTACATTTGGCGACAATGGTGTTGGCACAAGGAAAAAATACCAAAACAGTTATTAATTTTATTTAAAACGCAAAGAGAAAACGTTTAATAAAAAATAAATATAATAAAATGAAAAAAAATAATTAAAAAATACAAACAATGTTTGTACAACTTAAAAAAAATTCCTTACCCCGAGGTATAAATTTGAATTAACTAATTTGCTCATTTGCTCCTGGTTAAGAAGAAAAAATGGGTACTTTTATGTTAGCCGTGTTCATACAGCTGCAAAAATTACTATTAGCTGCAAAAACATTAACTATTTCAATATATATAAAATGCAAAGCGAAATTTCTTTCCACACGCTTATAATTTGGTTTCTGTGGAATCGAATTTGATAACACTTACATTGTTAGCTACATACTTTTTGAGAAAAGATATTAGTATAAAACTTAATATTCTGCGTTGTTTAGTCAAATAATTTTATAGAAAAGTTCTAAATCACATAAATCCAATAAAAAAATTTGTTTTTTCTGTTTGCTTTTAAAGGTTTTACTGAATGAACTTTTATGAAATTTCAACTGTTAATTAGATTATTTTTGAAGAACTTTTAGGGACGAAGATTACGAAAGGTTTTAGTTTAAAAGATTCGATCTTAGTGGATTTCGATCGAACTTAATCGATTAATTATTTTTTCAATGAATATTTTATTATAAAACACATATCATTTTCTTGAAAGGTACATGGTCGTCAGTTTGCTTCATTATAGAATTATAGCTGAATATTTCAGAGTCAGGCGAACCCAATTATTATGAACAATTAGACTTTTCAATAAATCCAATTTACGGGTTTTGATGAGACTTAAATTGGTAATTTTTCATGAACACTTTTGTACATTACATATTGTTTTACGGTTCTTTACTGAATCATACACTAAATGTTCAATTCACGAAGTTGGTTCTCAACAACCTAAATTTTATACAACTCGAATAAAAGAAACAGTAGCTTATATATATACATATATAAAATAGCTTGTCCTGACTGATTAATAATCAACACACAGCCCAAACTATTGAAAGTAGAAACATGAAAATTGGGCAAACTATGCATCTTATGATGCAAGTGTGCACTAAGACTGGATTTTTGAAAATTCCTCCAGTAAGGGGACCAAACGGGGGGGGGGCGAAAATTCTGGAAAACCTTTTTACATCTCAGCAACTATTTAAACTAGCAGCGTGGAATTCCAGAAAATACATCTACTAAAAAATAATCAAACACACATTTCAGCGATTTTAGAAATTGCCCGCCTGAGGGAGTTAAAAAGGCAGTCGAACAATTTAGAACATTTGGCACATCTCTCGTTTTAAATAGAAGCGTGAAGCGGCATAAAATAAATCTATTTTAAAAATAATTAAAGACATGTTTCAGCGATTTTAAAATTTCCACCCCTCAGGTGGGGGTCGAAAAAGTACCAACTGTTTTTTGGAACCGTCATGTGACATGTCATCCGAAAGCATTCGAACAGCTTTTTCATATTATGAATTTTCTTCCTGCCTTCTGATTTGCCCCCCCCCCGGGGGCAGTTTTCGAATTTTTTGAAATTGTAGCGTTTTATCATTACAGATAGGATTTTTTAAAATCATATTTGTTACTGCATTGGCTTGTTCTAATTATGCTGTTTGGATTTATTCATACGTTTTTAGGTAGAAGCAGAAAATTCAAGATAACACACCTAATTAAAAAAATAGTTAAACGTAGGTACTTCAACCATTTTAGAGCTATTATGTTTATTATGTCATCAATATTGACTCTGAACAGGATAATGTCAGATTAAATGAGTAAAATTACAATTGTGGATGTTTCATTAGATATTATTTTTTTTAAATATTTAATAGATATTCAAGATTCAAGATATTCAAGAATAGATGATTCAAGATTCCTTTCGGAAAACCGATCAAAGTAGCGCGCGAAGACTGCTAATAGTTCATATTATTTTCAGCAATTTGGTTGACATTCAATAAAAATATCCGTATCGCTTTAAAACTCAAGATTCAATTAACAGATATATTTTGTTTGGGTTAAGGCTTCTTTAGAAAAACCTTAGGTGTGTAACAATTATTGTATATATTCATTATTGAAAAATTTAAGATATTTAAGAATGCACCTTCCTATTTGTTTTCGATTCATTCATTTAATTTTGTTTCAGCAAGTTGAAATATATTGATATGTTACTATTATCTCACTTATAATTGTTTTCAGTGTCATTAATCTTTATTATTGACAATACAGAAGTAAATTAATATAGTCACACATGCTCAGAATGATATTTCTTTTAATTAAACACACAGACATGTTTATTTTGTTTAAAAGAGATTAAAAAATATTGATAAACAATACCCATCTAAATGAATTTTTCAAAACAATCATTTTAAATTATTAAGAAATCAAACGTTTAAGCTAAAAATGTGATGGCTGGAGCAGATTGAATTGATTTAATCAAAGCAGATAAAACTTTCTATTCCCTCATTTTAACGTAAGGGCATTTCAAAGTTGTTTAGCCAAAGGGTTCCCAAATCTACTCGCTTATGAAATATAGGAGTTGAGTGAAGTTTGAAAATACCTTATTAGGATTAACTGAAGCTGAAAATTAGCTAGAACTGTGAAAGTGAAAATTAATTGGACGCATATTAAAATGTAAATTAAATGTGCAGGTATGCGCTTTGCAAAATGAAAGGACGGGATAAATTTTACAAAATGTTTATTAGACCTAGATTTGCAAATATATTTATATGTTATAAGCTTGTTTTATTGCGCGTATATATTTGTATATATTACTGATTATTATCTTTAATATGTTTAATTTTAGCACAAAGATATTGTTGCAATATTCTTGTAGGAATAAATTTTTGTAAATGTGTCATTGATTAAAATAAGTATAGCTTTTAAGAAGTAAGTGTAAGTGAATAATGTACATGTCTCCAAAGACATAAAATGAGGTGGTATCAAGGCAGGAAAATTAAAATGGAATTTATATTTTAGATTTCAAGACATTCGAGTTATCGTTGTTGTGCATAGTCGATGTATGCTGACATAAATTATTGACTCAAAATTTCTATTGGACAGGAAGGCGGCAGCTCAGACAATCACTTTATAGAGTTCAAGGATGAAAATGTAGGATTAGTTAAATCTCGATTCGCATATTAAAACGCAATCGGTCTGCCAAGACATATCTTGGTGGAAAACAGTTAAAATCCGTTTTAATGATTGACCCATAGATTTACCATTGTGCTTTCCTGCACTGAAACGTATGAAAACATGAAGAATTGGAAACCGGGAAACATAATGGTGAACCTATAGGTCAAGCATTAAAATCGGGTTTTTAGATGTTTTCCATATGACTTAGATGACCGATTGCGTTGACACGTTGTAATATATTAATCAAGATTTAAGTAATCTTACATTTTCTTCCTTGAACACAATTAGGTGATTTTCTGTGCTGCCGCCTCCCAGTCTCTATGTAATTATCAGATTTTCAGTGTAACTGTTTTGTGCATTCGCTGTTGCAGCCGGAGATTTATATGCATAGAAAGAGAAAATAAATATAAAGTTTTTTATCTAACCATAAAGGAAAAGATTTTTACATCCTGTGAGAAAATTATATGGAAAACTTAAAGAATTCAAATTTGAATTTCAAAACAACTGCTTAAATTTATTTATGGGATATTTTGAAACATTTATATTTAAAATACAATAGCTAGAGTATATTTAACTGACTTTCCAGTGGAAATGAGGGATTCTATTTAGTCGTGTTTACATATTAACATAAAAACAATGTAAAAATTGTTTAGCCAAAAGATTCTAAAAATCCACATTCATGAAAAATAACCGGAAAGTGAAAAAGTACTCGATTAATATTAACTGAAACTGGCAATAATCCAGAGTTTTTAAGTGAAAATTAATTGATCGATGTTAAAATGTAAATTCAATTTACAGATATGATATTTGTAAAACGGAAGCACAGTATCAGTTTCAGATGATGGTTTATTAGGTCCAATTTTACAAGATTGTCTGTTTGCTACCTTCTTATATACTGCGCTTAAATATTTGCATACATTGCCATTATTCATTTAAATACAACTAATTTCGGCAATAATTTATTTATAAAACTAAGGTAAATTTCCTTTTTGTAAATTCGAATTATAATTTTCTTTATTAGACTAATAATTATATGAGCTATAATAGGAAAAAAAGTACGTCAGAAAAGAAGACAAAAGCGTTTATATAAGCAACGAAAGTTAAAAATTTAACTTTTTCCTTAGGATTCCTTTCTTAATTTTCGGCATGCCACATGCTCATATATTGAAGAACCAAACCATTATGACCCCTATCTAATAATGCGTTGGCCTATCTTTGGCTGGCAAAACAGGCATGGATTCCACAAGACCTTGCTAGATGAACGGATGTAAATTGCAACAGATGTTCAAGCAGCAGTTATACATATCTGGAATATTCCAAAAGTGTTGTTTTTGAGCTCGGGGCTGTCATTACATGACATTCAAAATGTGCTCCATCGGATTATCCGTCGGGGTCGGTGATCCATCGAGTAAGGTGGCCAGGACATAGACTGGAATTCAGTATTACGTTCCTGGAACCTATCGAGCCTACTTTAACTACAGTGACATGGAGTGCCGTCTTGCTCAAAGAGTGCCTTTCCATTTCGGAAGACAGATACCATTAAAGAAGGCAAATGGTCCCCAGTAATTCTCAGGTAATCCGCATCCTTCATGGTCCTTTCTATCACAGTCACAGGTCCCAGAGACGCCTAAGAATAAGTTCCCTAAAATTTAATATCCTTAACACCGACCTATGTATGACCTGTTGTATAAGGGAAGTGACAGTTAGCCCAGAGGATGGTGTACGTAACAAGACGTCGACATGTTGAAGGATAAATTGTGTTTCCTTCGACGAGGAAACTATCTTCCTACAATCCATAGTCCTGTCATGATGTTCCCGGGAATAGTGTAGGAGTATTTGTCGATGATGCTTGGTCAACAGAGGGATCAACGTTTCTAGCGCAATCTCACATTCAATAGTTTCAACTGTTTGCTCAGAGAGAATTTTATTTAGATCTGTATTGTACTGGGATGTCTGTTGAGCCCGTCTCTGATGCAGATTTTGATTTACTTGGGAGAGAGTCTCCGAAGTCCTTTTATACCATAACACCTAAACGTCGAACGCGATGGCTGTTACTGATGATTTCACCGTCATTTATCCACTTTGCATAAATTCTTAAAATGATATGCCATGGACAACCCATGACACGTGCAGTGCCGATGCAGTGTTCTGGGTAATCGGGCGATTGAATTCTGTCCTCTATCAAAGTCACTTAGATCAGAAGTAAGCGCAAATATGATTCTTCAGACTCCCTAGCAGCATTTAAATACCTGATTATATGTACTCCACATCATTCAACTGTGTTCATTGCAATACGCGGTGGTGGTCATAATGTTTTAACTCTACGGTATAAATAGAAGTATTTTAAGGAATTACTAGCTGCACCCGTCGAAGTTCGACGAAAAAAGAATATATATTAGATACAATATATATCAGTCTTATATACATAATAAGATACTGAGCGAAATAAACAATTGCCATCTCTTAAAATAGGAATAACATAACTTTTTATGATGAAGATACACAAACTTCAGAAAATCACAAAAACAATAAAAACAACTCATAAATTATTATGTTGCACTTAACTTCAGCTACAAATCTTTTTAAATGCGGTTTCTAAACGTTAAACATTACTTAAATGCGCAAATTATTTAGGAAGTTAATATATACCTCAGAAGACGAATTCAAAAATATCTGTATAGTTTATTTTTTCTCCCTTTAAATATCACTTGGTAACAGTACAATAATTATAATATCAATAAAACATTTTAATTATAATAGAACAGGGAGTATAACTGCATAACCAACCCACTACCCATTTACAGGGCTTGCAATAAATGTAATTTATTTATTGGTTTGTAGCCTCGATGAACTTGTCAAAATTATTTTGATTGTTATGGCAACGAAAAGAAAAACGATATATTTGCTATTATAAAGAATAAAATTTTTGCGTTTGTTGCTCATATTCAGAAAACATTTTATTTATTTTTATTTTAAATAATAACTTAATATAACGAAATGATTTTAATTAATTTTTGATATTATGTAAAATAGAAATATCGTATTAACGGCATATCACAGTTTTTATTCTTTTTTTTTCTAATATCACATCATTTTCAGAAACACTCATCTTTTTCGAAATAAAAGCGTGATTTATGCAGTTATTTAAAAATTCTTTAGTTTCATAAAATATTTATTATAATTAAATAAAATTTACAGAATATTTTATAATATTTATAAATTTACAGAATACGCAATTTACATTAATATTTTCATTTATATACACCACGGACTTTTAAATGAATAGAAGTTCAGTTTATTTAGATGCAGGAATAAAAGTCGGTGAATATGATATCATCACTGACACAGCTATATCAATGTATATTATATTCATGGAACAAATTTATCTGGTTTCTAAATGACGACATTTTCTCCAACGACAAAATTTCGCTTTAGATATTATATTTTATTAAAGTTTATTTTCTGTTATCTTATTTACATAATACTTAATAATATTATTCAGTAAATAATCTGTGTATTGTACCGCGATTAATGAATAAGTATGCACAATCATTTTATTAGGATTAAATTTTACGAAAACCATTATTTTTTTTTCTTTAAAATGCGATTACACATTCACCGATGACATAAAGCTCCTGATTGATGGAAAGTAATCAAGCAAAATGCATTTTTATCATAGTGAGAAAAACTTAACCTGTTGCCACTGTTTTGAAGAATTGTTTTGAAGTAAATTAAAAATTAGCCAGAATGGGCAGATCTACACATAAACAGCTTTCATTTAAAAAAATTATTATCAAAATCGGTCCAGTAGAAAGCTCAGGGCTGATGACTAAAAAAACAGCCAGGTCTTTTAAATATATAGATTACACTGTTGTTTTTATTGAAACATCTGGTTTGTAATGTCAAAAGGTTTTTTCATTTTTGACGTTTCAGTCTTAGAGAGTGTAAACAGAATCTATTATGTAAAATTTATTTAATTAACAGTGATAAATGCATTTTGAAATAAATTCTTCCGTGACTATTTGTACGCAATTATCTAGACTGCAATGTTAAAAGCTTTTTGAAGACTGGGTGTTACAATTAGTAGTGATGAGCGCAGAATCAGTAATATGAAATATTTATAAATAATTGTGGTTAAATACATGACAAAAAACATTGTATTTATATTATTTTACAATTAAAAGGTTTATAATGTCAAATTGTTTTAGCGTACTAGTACTGTGGACAACTTCCACAAGGTGAAATCTGTTTTCATTAATGATAGAGGAGAATCTCCATAAAAGTTGTAGAGATGTGATTGCGAAAATTGTCTAAATTCCTCTGATATTGGAATTTCAAAACAACCATTTAAAATTATTAGAAGTGCATTTTAGAACCTTTGCGCTTGAGATGTTTATTTACAATATGGTTAATTTGTTTAAAAAATATAGATATTTATATTCCTCCTAAACCTCCCCAGTCCTGATGTCGCCTAAAGGCGACACTAAAAAACACACTTTAAATTAATTTAAATGTTTCTAGATCTCTTACATCAAATTACATCAAATTACATCAAGAATTTTTTTATATATTTGTGCTTATGAAAAGGTTCGATATGTAGACTGATGCATATTTTGAGATGCTTTATAATAATTTTTGACTGGTTTTTGTGGTACCACGTAAAATTTGTCTCAGGACTAAGGAGGTTAATAGTCATAGAAAAGGGTACTTTTTGGTTATCCGAGCGCTAGTGTTACACACATACACACACACATACATACATATGTCTATATAAATGTATATAGACAAATGTATTCATATACATATATGTGGATACATATGTATATATGTGTACAGCACTCAAGTGTGCTGAGCCCAAATGAAACAACACTTCATTTTCATCATAATGGTATAAATGATTTCAATGAACGAGATGTGCGATAAAATGGGGGATTATTGTATATCCTTAAACTAAGTTTAAAAATCTTGGTGAGGCGATTTACTATTTTTTTCATGCACACAGTAATTTTTCATTGCTATTTGATAGTTATTCAAAACTGAGTTAACTTATTGTATGTAAATATTATTTTTTAAGTTAGAAATCTCGACCAGTTATGATATATATGTATGTCACAATATGAAATGCATTTTAATTAACAACGCAAGAAATTCTCTAAGCTTCGCATGAAAACAATTATCAAAACTATGCTAACAGTTTACATTGAAACTATAAATTCGAAATAATAGTTTATAGTTATGACAAAAGAATGCACAGATATTTACTATTAAAGCACGGTGTTGGAGCATATTTATTTAGTTTATCAGTGCGCATGAAGTTTGCTATTTCTTTCTACCGCATACTTAATTAGTATTAATTAAGCCTTACTATTTCCTCATACTAAACATGAGAAAATTTTCAAAACTATCTACATTACAAAACTCATAAATCTTCTCTTATATAAAATATAAACGTTGAATAAATTTTCAAAGCATCTTATTAGCGGGAACTGGCACTGACTATAGGCGTGAAGCCTTCAAGTGAAAATTAACTGTGCTGTAAATTAAATGTGTATGCTCGCTTTGTATAATGAAAGTGTTCATTTTAGAAAAGAATATTAAGAACCTTATAATACAAGGACATTTATTTGTTATTTTCTTGTATCTTAATAAAGAGAAAGTGTTGGATTCGTGAAAAATTTTCAACTTTATGTTTTTGATGTATTTATGCGTTTTAGGAAACAAAATACTCAAGCACATACTTTTCATAAAAGGTCTGTCTGTGAATATATAACTTTGTGTCTGTATGAGACAAAGTATTTCTGGGTGCTCTATCTCAAGAACTAATGCACGGAATTTAATAAAAATTTATATTCAATTAGCTCCAAACGTTTATTGGTGATGATTAGACTTGGTGCAATTCGTTGGACTGTATGGCATTGCTGTGCTAAACTTATCCCGATAAGTGCAATAGCCTTATCCCGATAAGTGCAGTAGCTCTGTCTCGAGAACTAATACATGAATTATTCAACAGAATGGTAAAATTCCATTTAAAACGACGTTCCAAATATGGATACTCTTCCCTACTGTTGCAGATTATGTTATAGCGCAAGTCTCCCCACAGGTGGTGCTGCAACTTTAGCGATAGTCGTTTCTTAAGAATTAATGCACAGGATTTCATAAGTTTAGAATCTTCCTGGTGGTTACATTTATTTTTCACACTAAAATACGAATTTTTATAAAAACTTTGAAAATTTAATGCTAGCAGATTGATTAATACGTTATCGACTCCTAATTTCAAAAATGTAAATATTTACATTCGTGAAACAGATATCATTTTCTATGCATCTATCTGCGAAAACTGGTCTATTAAACATATATCTTTATCTCGCATTTTCCTTTTTTTTCATATTTTATAAAATTGTTCACATATTTGGAATATATTTTTTGTCAACAGAGCTAGACTTTCAATTTATCTAGAAACTTCTAATTTACATTTATATTTCAAAGTAATTATTTTAATGAATAATTTCACAATTCGTATACATTTACATTAGTGCGTTTTTAGATAAAAATTTTATAAATCAGAGAGCTTGTTGAGTAATGTAAAACCGCAGATGTGCTACTTCTATTTTGTCGCTCTTGAATAAAAAAGTTTGAGTAATTCGTAATATTAATTTATTTAAGCGATACTAAAGTGCAGCACATGGTAAAGTTTAAAATAAGCAACAATAAGGAAATTTAAAATCTCAATAGTGACAATATATTAGTAAAATCTGCAGTTCACTACATCAATTAAAGCAATTTCCTCGGTTGCCTTAAAAACGAGAGAGAATTTCGTCCATTCTACTTTTGGTCGAGCAATGGGCTTGTATTTATGCATTGCAATATATTCAAGTGGTCTTGAGATTGGTTTCAACTATCAGAAATTTTTTCCTTCATTAGTATTACTATGCTGTCTCTAAGACCCTTTATGAGTTATATTTCCTGTAATGTCAAATAGGATCATTAACTGTAAATAGTTGGTTTCTTGAAAAAGCTTATTTCAAATACAGCTGGAAAACATTTGTCATTGTAACTCGAAGAAGACTGATATTTATAAGACACTTTGTATTTCTTATCAGGTTTCAATTAATCAAAATTAAATAAGAATTACGGACAAAACATTAAATTATCAGTAATGTATATCACAATACTATATGTTTCAAAGAATGACTGCCGTAACTTTTGATTAGTATGTTATTTGTTTAAAAAGTGTGTAAAAAGTGAATCGTTCCATTAACGTAACCTTTAATTTTAACTAAAAGGCTATGATACATTTTTATTTTTAAGAAAATACAAACCTTTGTACTAAAACAGAAAATATTCATTAGAATTGTTGAAGTAAAATTTGAATTTATCCATAGAACTCTGCATATTTTTAATTTTATACTGAGTGTATTCAATTAAATTTCACTGAAGCACATAGAATTTTCACGAATGCTGAATTTCACTTGAATAAATTTTGCTATTTTTCCAGATATAAAATGCATATAGAGAAAGAGAAACTTTGCATTTGATAGATTTTAAATTGAATACACGCAGCTTGGTATTTATGTATTTTGAGGATTCTAAGCAGAATTTCGACATGAAATATATTTATTTGGTTAATACGGTGCAGTATTATTAAGCTGATCTTCTTTGTACAGTCTTGCTAGTCTAGTATTTTGAAATATCATGATACAACCAAACATTTTGAATAAGTTTTAAGGTTATTTTTCACGGTTCAGAGTTATTCCAGAGAAAATTTACACTTATAAAACGATAATATTTTACAAATCTCGTATTATAAACTTTTCAGTTAATGTAGTACATGAAAGAAATATTTGTTGGTTATTATTTTACTATAAAGTAATGGTATATTGAAAAATATTTTGTAAATAAGAATAACGTCTTATTTTAAAAGTACAAACAGAACTTGATAACAAAAGGGAGGAAAATGGGCGCAAATTTAAAAACGTAAACATTAGAAGACTAAGATAGCAATTTTGTCTTACGTATTGCCACAAAACCAGTTTTAAATGCTTTCAAAATAAATTTCAACGATCTTCGATAAAACTCTAGTAATGATTATTCTAATTTAGTGATCATCAGCTAACTTAGTCCCTAACTTTAGAATTTCTTCATAAAATTATTTCAAATTCGTGAAACATCGTAACTTATTAATGCTGTATTGACATTTCATTTTGACACCTTTCGTATGTTAATGCCTTTAGATAATTTATGAGTTTATTTGCCCTAGTAAAAAAAACCACGCCTTGCTGAAAATAGCATGCAGACTGGCAACCACTGAAAGTATGTAAAAATGTACTTTTATGATATTATTTATTTAAAAGTTAAAAGACAATTAGAAAAAAAATCTTACAATAATTTCCTATTTAGGAATAAAAAGCAACGCAAGTGGTTTTCGTTTGCTCAAATACGTAGTTATTTTGAAGTATATGTATATATATATATATATATATATATATACATATAAACATGTTATTTAATCTACAAAAAATAGAATATGACATTGAGTATAAATGTACAGTAACATCTTCAGAGCTACCCAGGATTAAAAAAAACATTTTTTAACACTTAGAAATCTCAGATAGTAATATTTTTTTTGAGATTTAGTAAATTATTCATAAAAACAACGTTTCTTTTACTGCCAAAGATTTTAGGGGACGTATCCATTAGCTTTTATAATGTATTAATGAAGTTTCAGAAACCGAAATATCAGTTTTAAGACGCTATTCATTAATTTATGTATGCGAGAGTAACAAAATAACATTAATTTAATGTTATTGTTAATGCTGTTAATTTACCACGTTGGTCTCTAAAGCATGTTCGTTAAAAACATGTTTTAATTTAGAATACATGTTTACTAGATTAATTTTAACACAATTATTCTGTTTAGTAAATTAATCATATCAGATGTAAAGTTCCAAGTGAAAGGAAAATGGCTTGACCAGTATTCAATCCAAGAACCTCTTAGCCAAAGCCTAGTTTTTTACTCAGTTGGAAATTTACACCTCATATAAATGTCTTGTTTGAGAATTGACAGCATTCGGAGAGCGTTGTTCAAGTTGAGAAAACTAATTAGCCTATTAAAACCGAAATTCTCTTCCTCTTACAAGGGAAAAACTTGCTTTTCACACCATTTTTTTAAGATAGCTTTTTTCTTTCATTTTATCTAGAAATTTATGATATCGAATAAAGATATTTCATTAAAAATATTAGTGTACAAACAAACAAAAATAAAAACTTAAAACTTTTCCTGTACCATATGTTACTGTAAGGCTTTTATGTGTGAATATACCGTACAAAATTTACTCTAAAACATTTGTGAAAATCAGTGAAAGCAAAAGAATTTTTATAAATACATGCTTAAATCTCGAATATATACTTGCTTGTGAGATTTCTAAAGATAAAGCCCTCTTCTCGGAATTTTTAATCACTCAAATGGACTTACTATATTATATTTTTTTTCGTTTTTATATTCATTTTCTATATTTTGTATTAATATCTGTCTTTTTCGTAATATAGTGAACAATTTCTGTAACATAATAAAGGTATCTCCACATTTAGAATTTATTTTTTTGTAAATCTGCATCCAGAAAGAAGTTTTGCTGAATCAGCAAAAATTTGTTTGGTCCAACAAATCTTTTCGTTTAAATATGGGTCAGTGAAATTTTTGCTTGAACATACAAAAAAATATTGTTGATTTTTTTTTCAATTTTCCGTCCACAATTTTCACCCAAAATGCATAATAACGTAATAATAATGCCATTAATCCGTCTCAATTTGAAAATTTTTTATTATCCAAATATTATGTTAATCCTTTTTAGCTATGTAAGTCAATTAAACAAAATTACGTGAGAGAGTTATGGCTTCTGCTCACCAATTTTAATTTTGCAAAAACAACAAAATTTTGTTGGAATTACAAACCGAAAATACAAGAATTTAATTGAGCTAAAAAAAACAAATTTTGTTAGTTGAATAAAATTGATGAAATTTTGTTAAAATTTTATAATAGCATTAGCAATACTTTTTATCTGAGCAACAAAACCGATTTTATATTTTAACTAAAAAATTCGTTCAAAACAACCAAAATGTACTCAACAAAACATGTATTGTAGTTTTTTTTTTTTTTAAAGTTATAACATTGTTTGATTTATCTGCAATTTCAATCACATGCTTGAGATGGAATATACATCAGCGCAAAATATACATCATATAAAATGTACATCAGCGCAAAATTCACATGCATGTATATTTCATACGCCATTTTTTTATGTCTTCCCAGAAGACTTCCAAAAAATAAACAATTTTTTATATCATGCATGAACAGGAATGTGTAGATTTAAAAGTTTTATTCTTATGTATAAGTAACGTAAATATGTGTAAATGTTGCTCAGCTGAGAAGATTAGCAAGAACTTTTTAATTTACTTTAGACTTACATTATTTGTCTTTTTTATAATATTTATTAATATTTGGTACTACTTGATTATCTCGTCGACCACTTTCTCTGAATTATACAAACCGCCAAACTATATGCCAAATTTTACAAATTGGCATAATTCTTACTAAAAGCAATGAAAGAACAGACAGTAAAAAGTTAATAAAAATACAGATAAAATGTCGAATTAAAAGTTATTTGAATACACGAGTATCGTGTTTCGAATAAGCGAATGTAACATTTACAATAATCTGTTATTGGCATTTAATCTTATATTTTGGCGATAGTTTTTTTACCTGACGAGATAATGAAGTAATAACCAATATTGTATTCTGTTAATTTATTTCTATTTCATTTTAATTGAAATAACCTTAAAATTCTTTATTTGAGCTTTCAATAGTTATTTTACTTTTATTATTTCATTTTAATATAATGAATTTCTTTTCTACAGAATACTTCGTTCATTTAAAATTTAACCATTAGATTATTTCTATTTGGATTATTTCTATTGACTTCGATTTATAGTTGTTAAATTTGTCATTTGAAAAATATTCTGAAATTTTATTTCAGAATCAATAAACATTCTACTTACAATAAGCTAATTTAAAATCTCCTAAATTCTATTTCGAAAACCGTTGAATTGGAAATTTGGAAGTTTCTCGTTTATCTACTTAAATTTTCAAAGGCTGAAACTTTATCCGTTTTAGTAAGTTTCTTTGACACAAAAACTTTTGTGTATTATAGAATAGTTTATTATTGAAATAGTTCT
The DNA here is from genome assembly GCA_964019185.1 of Maratus speculifer. Taxonomy (NCBI): domain Eukaryota; kingdom Metazoa; phylum Arthropoda; class Arachnida; order Araneae; family Salticidae; genus Maratus; species Maratus speculifer. The sequence continues at coordinate 373,921,098 of OZ025289.1, forward strand.
AATACTGTCAGTTTTGCATTCTAATATTTTAGCCTTCGGAATCTTTTAGCTTACGGAAACATTTTTTTTTTTATATTTAATGTATATTTATAATTTAATTTCCATTAAGTAAATAATAGGCAGCTTAATTATCATAAATCTATAAAAGATATTCATCATATAAGTTTTGCTGACAGTGTACTGCTACCGACAGGAAAAACTATGTTGTGAAAATTTCAAAAAAAGAGTAAATTTATGTAATTCCAGAACCTTATTTCTCAATAAAAGGTTCATTTTAACTTCAAATTCCTTCCCGGCTTAGAGAAATGCCTAATACTGCAATATTTATGTGTTGCTGTGGTAATAAAAACAAACGTTAGAATCTATAAACGTATGCGGAAAGCATTTTAAACGATTACAAAAAAAAGTAAATCTGCATTTATTTCAAATGTCATTTGAATTTTGTTACTTGATCATAATCGGTTACATATTTTTTTTTTTTTTTTTTTTTTTTTTTTTTTTTTTTTTTGCTGAAAATGTATTTCGTTGTATAAATTTAAAATATTAGGTTAATCTTTCAGTACGTTTCGTTTTAACAAACTGATGAACTAAATTGCTTATAAGCAAGAGTGTGGTTTTATAGACAATTAGATATGCTATATAACCTCGAAAACCCGTCATCATCGGGAGTGACACTAAGCCGGATATCTGAAGGAACATCAATAGTAAGTCAGATATAGTGCCTTTAATCAAAATTAAATGAACAACCAAGTGACTATTATGTGATTTAAAAATAACCTTATTTAAATGATTTTTTTTATTTAAAAAAAAGAAAAATCTAATAAACAGTTAAAATATTCCCTTTATGAATACTTTTTCTCTTTAATTCTTAAATTCTCTTAATATTTTTAGCTTCTGTTTTTAATGTCATACATTGAAGACGCTCGCATACCATACTCAGCACATAACGTTTTCACTTTCTAACTTTCTTATCAAGTCCTCTTTTCTTCGATAAACAAGTTTAAACACTTTATTTTAGAAGCAACATTTCCTGAAAATTTTGAAAAAGGCTTTATATAAATTCCAATAAATAAAAAAAATAAAAACTTCCAAAATCTCAGAGAAGAATAATACACATATTCATCTTGCTGTTTTTTCTTCAGTAAATTTGAAGTGTAGAAGATAAAGAGTGAAAAGTTTACTTTAATGCTGAATTTTTGAAGTTTCGGATTTCCGAATGCCGGATTTTCGAAGCCAAATTGTAGTAAAACGGCTAAATGCTTCACGATGAATCAACTCAGAGTGTCATATGACTGTAAATTTCAGAGTTATGCATATCACATATTGAGCAGGCAAGGCGAAAATATCGCAAGACAGGAAACAAATTTTGGTGTTCAAACCTATGTTTTCTTTGTTAACAGGTTGAAATGTTACGTAACTCACCCTTTTTAGTCGCTAGTCTGCTCATTACGTGATTTGCATTAGGCTTAGTAAAACTGTAGTACTTTGGAATCAAGAAAATGCAGTAGATACGACCAAAATATTAATAACAAAGTTGTCGAGCATGATCGATTTATTAAAAAAAGATGTATTGTGTAGACAGATACAATGCATAATTTCCTGTACAGCCCAGAATTTTCATCGCTGATGTGAAGCAATTTGGTTATTAACAGAATAAATATTCTCCTAAAGTGAATTGTGGCTTTTTAAAAACATATGTAATTGTAATTTTATCTATGCAGAATGCTAATGTGAACATATTATATGAAATAACTGTGATTTAGTTCAATGACCCAAAATACGGAACCACAGCTAAATAATAATTAAAGAAAACTACCTTTTAAAGCTGGGAAGATTATTTAAAGATTGTGAAATGGATTTTATGTCTCTCATTGTTTATTTTTCTTAAACAAAATGGCATCTTCTGTTGTTTTCTACATACAATCGCTAATTTTACTATTTAACACTTGGGGATATACTACCAAGTACTTCATCATTCTGTAGCATATAGCCGTTTTAGTATTAATTCGTAGATCTAACATTCATAAATGTAGCTAACTCATTCAAACTTTTTCTTTTTTGAAATATTTCTTACGAGTTTTTTTTTAAACTTCCAATTAGTTTCTTTTTATTGGTAAAAAGATCAAATAATCCGTTCGAAAAATTCTAAAGAAAATTTGAGATCTCAATAAATAAATAATTGCTTTATATGGATTTAAACAATAGTCTTATCCGCAATTAAAACATTTAATAATCTTAAATAAATAGCTGATCAAAACACAAAGTATAGGCATTCAATAATATAAAGAAAAATCTAAAATTAGTTTCGGGTGCTCAACTTAAATTTGAATTGAGAAATTTACTTTGAAAAATCATTTTCATTGAAAGATGGTTTAAAAGAAAACCCATCACTTTATAAGGTTTAATTAAGCATATAGTTAATTAGTTAAATGTTAATTATAAACGATTTACTTTAAGGATCCGTTTACAGGTCCTGAGGGTGACAATTTTGAAATAGAAACAGAAAAGATAAGAAATCCATTTATTAATTGCTATTAACATTTTTTTCGCTACTTTTTAAAACATTCTAATAATTCTTTTTTACATATGTCAGTTTTATAGATATTTAAAGTGTTTAACTATTAAAATTATATTCTATTATTTGCTATTCACTTTTCTCTAATATCTGCATCTGACACATAAAAAAGGTACTTAAATCGTCAGAAGGAATTCTAAGTTATTAAGAAGTAGCCTTACATTTTTTCTTTAATTAGAAAGGAAATGTAATTGTCGTTTTCTGAAAATTTGATAAGAAGTATTAAGAAAGAAAACTGAGGAATAATTATTTTTCTGCCTTATTTGGTTACTCATTACTAAAAGATTCTAAAGTAGTACGATTGAGTCTTTGAGAGTATTAAGTAGATATCGCAAGAAACAGGGTCAGGAGGGGTAATTATGACCACTTTATACATTTTCAACATCGTCATTTTTTTACTTTTTTTCTATTTATATAAGTGGGGTTTCTAGTACATGAAGTTACTTTGATTCTTTAACACCTCTTGAAATTTATAATTTTCATAGCCGAACCTTTTACTAAGTTAAAAAGATGGTTATAATTACCCCATGAAAAACTGAGAATCACAAAGATTTGAGGGGAATTAAGGCCACTAGTGAGGAAATCATCATTACTATATTTCTTATTTATATTTGCCTACATACATTTGTTTGGGATAATTAAGTCCATTAGAACACCAAACTGACAAATCAGTTTATGAAAAACTTTAGTGGACATTGTTCAAATTGCTATTTGGATTTCAAAAATGCTTTAAATTTTAGGTAACGAATAGATAAAATGAAAAATACATTATGAGGTTAATATCTAACCTTTAAACAAAGTTTTATCATACACAGTTTTCTCCATTATGGCGGTGGTCATAATTATAACTTGGTCATAATTATCTCACTTGACCTTAGTACCACTCTAATCTCATCTCCGCTAGAATTTCTGAAAACGTTTCATACATATACGCCGATCACGATTTTTAGAAGCCAAAGCTACCTCCAGTTCAAAACGTTATCTATCTATCTATCTATTCATCCGTCTGTCTATATAAGGTGGTCTGGTGTAATAACGCTAGGCGGGGTACGCCAATTGCTAATATTTTGCATAATTATGAAATAATCTGGTAAATGACACCCATGTGCTCTGCGCAGAAGGGTTTTGAGTCATATAAATCGCAAAAAACGGCTTCAAGTTAATTTGTTTCATTTTTAGGTTTTATTGTTTTTACAAGCAACTAAAATTAACGCTTGATCTAAAATTTGCGAGATACATTTTGTGATGTGAAGACTATTTTTTTTTATCCGGAAATACTTTGTTAATTACATAAATTTGTAGTACATTTCATGGACATTCAAAATATTGTTGAAGAGTTTGGATACTTTCTCGAGATAATTTGTAATTTAAAATGTACAGCGCAATAACTATAACGGGGTAATAACGCCAATTCTTGCAAAAAGGCGTCTTGCAAGTTCTTTTGCCTCATCCTCCCCCCCCCCCACAACACACCTTTATTTTTCTTACACTTTCACAAAAAATTGAACATTTTCAATAGCTTAGAATGCAATTTGTCAATTTCTAAGTTTGTAGAGTTTGTATTTTTAGAATTGGGCAATCTACATGCAATTATTCCATTTTATTTCATAGTTTTGTTTGCATGGCGTTATTACCCATATAGGTGGGTAATAACGCCAAATAGCATTGGTCAAGAAATCACGCCATTACATTTTATGAATACACATCTATTAACTTATCTTTTTTATATAGATAGTCAATGAGTTGCCGTATCAATACCTATATTTGTTTGAAAAATACAAACTAAAACTAAGCCGTGAAAATTGGTAGAACCTTAACGTGGCTTTATTACCCTAGGGTACCTTATTTTATTAACATACATGATAACTTCCATAATTTTACACAAATCTCATCCAAACAGATGCAGAAAATCAAGGGACAGAAAATCTCAGTCTAGTTCAATAATGGGCAAAAGTGGTGTGTAAATGGACAGGTCTCTTATGAAACTAGAAAAAAGTATTTTTTTTTATTAGGATGCATATCAAGTCATTTTAAAAAGTATTAATAGTTCTAACAAAAGGGTAAGCAATTTATGTATGACATACTTTTGATATAAATAAAAATGGGTTTTAAAGATACGCAAAAATAGGGCTTTAAGAAGAAAAAAAAATCATAACCCTCTTCAACTCATAAGATACCAAATCCACTTAAATTTATTTAAAATTTTCTTAATATTATCTAAAACTTTTTTGTTGACATGCTTTTGATAGGATCAATTTTTACAGCAAAATAAATGAATAAATAAATAAATAAAAATAAAATAAATAATAAAATAAAGTAAAATGAATTACAATAAAAATAATTAAATAATAATTAAAAGAAGGGGGACGTTGTTGGAAAAATTTCATACCTTAATCAATTCATAAGATATCAAATCCACTGATATTTATTATAATTTTTTTAAATATTATCTACAAATTTTTCATATGACCAATTCTTACATTAAAAAACAAGTCGATGCGGCTATTCTAAAAAGTTTTTCAATTTCATACATGTTTAAACTTCAAAAGTCGCTATCACAGTAGCAAAATTAAACGACTGTCTGTACTGTTCGTCAGGATTCTTAAGTCATGAAATTCCGTGCATTAGTTCTTGCAATAGGACTATTGCGAATATCGGGGAAAATGTAACTTAAAAGCGTCACTTGTTGAGCGATTTATACTAATACATAAACAGCAATAATATCTATCAAGTTATATCTGAATCTGAAGTTTGATGGAAAAATTCGTGCATTAGTTATTAAGATGAGCTATTGCAGGAATAAGGAAAATTCAACATAACAAACCTATCTGTGGAAGGATTGACACTAACACATAAACAGAACTAATCCTATCATGGATTTACTGATCTGAAGTTTAATGAAAATTCGTGCATTAATTCTTGAAAAAGAGCTATTGCGGAAATCGTGAAAATTGCAGCATGGCAACACCAAATGTTGAGCGATTTACACCGAAAACTAATCAGCATCAATCTATATAGGAAATACCCGAATATAATTTTTTATTAAATTCCGTGCATTAGTACTTTAGGTAGGACTATTGCGAAATTCGTGAAAAATGCCGCATAGCAGTGCCATTTGTTGAGCTATTTAGATCAAAATGTGGAAAACGACAACTGTATCTGCAGTGTGATGAAAACTCGTCCCTTAAATCTTGGGATAAAGCTATTGTAATAATCGCAAAAAATGCTGCATACAACGCCATCTGTTGAGCAATTTACACCAAAAACTAATCAGCATCAATTTATGTCAGGGACTAACAGTATGAATATAAATTTTTATTAAATTCAGTGCTACAGTTCTCGAGATAGAGCGCCCAGAAATTTTTTGTCGACAGATAGACTCACAGACAGGCATTTTGTAAAAACATGTTTTTTACGTTCTCTGAGCCCTAAAACATGTACATTTGTCGAAAACTGGAATTCGAAAGTTTTCGCGAATCCAATACATTTTCTTGTAAAGAAAGAAGAAAGTAAAAAAGTGGGGTTCTAGAAGAAAAAAAGAAATCTCATCTTTGTTAAGCCGCCGCTAAGTAAAAAAAAAAGGTATCAGAGGCGTGATGAAAATTTATGACAACACTTAGAGATACTGTATGTAGAATTGTATGATTAAACGTGTGTGTGTCTAAATAAAAAGTATTCTCTGAATTAAAAATGTAATTGGTGGTTAATTTAACCATTTCGCGAGCGGTGTCCTTCAAAAAGGACCACCTAATTTTTATTTTAGTGGAACCCAGATTATTTAATCAAAACTTTCCTTATAGTATACTTGAAAATAAGAAAGTTCATAGCTAATAATACATTGGTTTATAAATCCTGGTGTAGGTTAATTATTTTAAACAGATTTACTCCGCGCCGTAAAATGTTAATGAAATAATCACCATACAATTGAATTGTTGATATAAATCTTGTTAGTATTATGTATAACATTTTTAATAACAAGTTTTTGATAAGATTACCTCTACTAATGAACTATATTACTAAAAATATTCTAAAAGGGTGAAAAAATGGTATTTAAGAAAAAATTATTAACATAGTTCTGATAAAACGAATTCTCAGACAAAACTGAAATTAAAAACTCTCCATAAGCCGCCAGATAAATTGGTTTAACTGGGCTTATCTCTAATTTTGATTTAGTTTTTGTTGGTGAAATTAGTAGTTAACTTCTAAATCTACCTATACCTGTAGGCCAAGCTGGCTGAGATTTTTTCTGCGTATATTTACACAGGTTGCTGCATGACAGATAAATACATATTTATCAATTTAGAAAATAAATGGTGCATATCTAAATTAAATAAAAGAAGTGAAATAATATCTGAATTTTTTTTGTCGAATTAACAGCAAATTTACAACGAAATATTTTAGTAATACACAATTGCCGAAATGATTTGCAAAAAGCATTAAATTTTGAATAAATATCGAATATTTTTAAAAATATTCAAAAATCCCATTAGAAGTTCTTTAGAAATGTGCTTAAGGGTATTCAATTACGATAAGTCTTTTTTCTAAACTTAATTTCATTTTAAATATTTAAATTATAAAGTGTTCTTTTATATCCATTTCTGAATATTGTTCTCTTTTACAAAATGATTGATAATTTTTTTTATTAGAGAAACTCTCAATTTTCAATAAGTATTGAATATACTTAAAAAAACTCTAAATATCACTTTAGAAGGTATCTCTTCACTTCAAATATACTTAACACGTTCGCTGCTGCTCACGCAAAAGCACGTGATATAGCGCCAACGTTAAGGGGCCACTCACGCGCCAGCGCGTGATGTGGGGTGATGTCCAATAGTCAGTCACGCGCTGGCGCGGGAAAATCTTTTACTTATTCTTTGTTATAAAAAGTAAATCGGCTTCTGGGAAAAACCCACTTCTACAGGGCGGCATTAACTATCATCACATCTTCATGTAAGCGGCAGCAAACGTGTTAAAAGCAAACAACTTTTAATTTCTAAATTGTATACATTTTTCTTATTATTATTCCTGAAATTTTTTACATTACTTTCTTTAATAACATAGTTTTGATTAATATGATTAAACCAATCAATACTTTTATTACATTAAATAACGGAGCTTTGGATTCTATTGTATGTACAATCTACATCATATCAAATCAAGCATAAGCTAACAGAGAATGGAACATGCCTAAATCAATAAATTTGAACGTATCAGTTATTCCTCCTTGACATGGCTCAATATTGAGTGCGATCGATTGTTTCAAATCTTAAATTAAATCATTTTATATATTAATAAAATTGCTATCTTTCAGTTCTTGGGAAATCTGCTTATCCATAAAGGAAAGTACAATGTAACTCCTTGAATTATCAGGATCTTAAGGTTTGTATTATTAAAACTTAATTAATCATAACATTGATTCAATAACGATTTTGTGATAAAAAAAGTTTTATTTTGAAACTATATATTGAGAGGATTGTTTATTCTTAATTCTATGAATCAAAGTCCATAATTTGAACAATATTACGAATATCCAGCATATGTTTTTTATAAAAGTTTGTTAAGCATGATAGGCGTTCATTTACCATTAGCTTTTTATAAAATGAGGTTATACTAATGACGGATTTCAATAGAAATTTCAACAAATTTGTCACTTAGAGCCAAATTAATATAATTTTTAGTGATATAAAGTGAAATATTTCTAGTTTGGCGCAGATGTGGCACGTTTGTGAACATGCATACAATGCGCGGATACATGTAAGAATATGTCTCATACTCGCAAATCTATGTAGTTAAAACTTAAATCTGAATTCTTAAGAATAATTTAGTCTGAACTGGCGATGCACAATGAACATTTTAGGGTGAATTTCTGTCACTAAATGTATTAAGTGACCAGTTTTAAACCGGCTTTTTTAAGAGAAATGATAAAAGAATTCAAGATTGTCGAATGATTTAAAGCGCCAAAAAGAGGATTTCAGGTTCTCTAAAGAAAGTACAAGTTTCAATTCGGTTCCTGGCATCAGATGTTTCGCTGATATTTTTAGTGTTTTGATAACTCAGTTCAATAATCTAAGTTAAATTGTATTTGAAGAGGAACAGTTACAGAAATTGTTTTTTCTTCATTATTTTTAACTAAAATTCATCAATCCTAGTGCATTTTTATTTAACAAGTTTGTACTTTAAAGCAATTCCATGCAAATATTGATTAAGTATGCTAAAATGATATTCAGTCGAAGGAGAAGCCGCATTAAGAAAAGAAAATCGAAATAGATTGAATCGAGAACAAGGAAAGTTATTTATTATAAATGAAATAAGTAATGTGCCAGGCTAACATAAAAATACCGAGTTCTTGATTTCTCGGCGCAGATGTCATATACGCACCACACTGGCGCAATTTTTTTCGGATCTCAATTCGGTGAAAACTTTGTTTTCAATTATCCGTTGCATGTATATTTTTTAACTTTTTGCTATTATTTTGAAAAGGAAATAATAATAAATAACAAAAGCTTAGTTAATAGTTATAGAGAAAAACAATTTCAACAATTAAAAAAAAGAAAAAAGAAGTAAATAAACAGTTTATTAATAAATAAGTAACAAAGCTGGGTTACTATGTAAAGGATATAATTGTTATTTTGTTGCAATCGCACCAATGTGGTACGTATATGACATTAATGAATATTTCTCTAGCAGAATCTTTTAATTTGACAAAAAGTTGAACAATTAAAATAAATTATGAATAAAAAAATAGGATTTAATGCGTAGTATACATTTAAGGGATACCAAACTGGTCGCCAAGGGTGGCTAGTTTATTATTATTATTATTATTATTATTATTATTATTATTATTATTATTATTATTATTATTATTATTATTATTATTATTATTATTATTATTATTATTATTATTACTCAGCATAATTACTTTCGTAATCAAGACTCAATTAAATTTCCCATTCCTGTAAGTACCAGTAAATTCAGGGAATTCTCATTTAAGGCGTTATTGTGCTTTTAATTTATCTCAGATACAGTACCATGCAATAAAGGAATTCATTCGATAACTTATTAAGAATTATTGAGATTTTAAATAATTGTAAACCATTAATACCGATAGCATCAGTTTAAGCCCACGAAAATAATTTTATTCGTTTAAAAGATATTGGCTATTTAAATTCAGCATGTTTCTGAACGCAATTTATAAAAGTAATCAAATAATCAATTAATCAGTTAATCAATCTGTAAAACGATACATTACTCGACTAAATGGGTATTATTTATGGTGTTCATGGATGAATGTCCTAGTTATAAATTTAATTGGCAAAAACTGTAAGTATTGTAGAGTATTGGTTCAAAGTAACAAATAATGAGTAATTCAAAAAGATTTAGATAAGCACATGCGCGATTAGTGATTTGTTATTGCATTGCTTGCAGTGCCACATGCACACAATTTCAAATCCCGAGCATAAATCACAATCTCTGGACTGAAAGTGTAAAAGCGGTTACAGTCATGTGAATTTTTCTTTTGGGGTTTTATAAAACTTCATGTCTACGTTCCTCTGCTATCTGGTGATTTGCCAGAATTAAAACACAGAATTCAAGAAGCTATTGCTTCCATCGCTCTGGACTTGTTTAACCGAAGTATGAGAAGAATTGAACATTAGGTTGGATGTGTGCAGCATGAGCAAAGGTACATATGTTATAAGTTTTAATAGTGTAAACTGTAAGCGTTATTGAGTGTTGGTTGAAGATCAAAAGTAAAGAGTGACTCAAATAGTTTCAGATAAGCTCATGCGCGAGAACAGCTTTGTTATTGACTCACTTGCAGTATCACATACACACAATTTCGATTGCTGAACGAAAAATGTTATTGCTGAGCTGAAAGTGTATAAGCGGTTAGAGGCTTTTCGATTTTTTCTTTTGGGAATTTATAAAAGATCGTGTCTACGTTTTGCCTTTTCTTGATGATTTGCCGGAGTTAAAACAGAAAACTGAAGAAGCTATTGTTACCATTACATTGGACTTTTTAACCGAACTGTGGGAAGAATTGGATATTGGATGTGTGCCATATGTGTAACGGTACATATGTTCTAAATTTTAATAGTATAAACTGTAAGCATTATACAGAGTTGGTTCAAGGTTACAAATAAAGAGTAACTCAAAGCGTTTTACATGACAACATGCGCAAGTACTGCTGTGTTGTTGACTCGCAGTGTCACATGATTACGATTAATGAACGCAAACCGTTATTGCTGGGCTAAAAGTGTAAACACCGTTACAGCAAAGTGATTTTTCAGTTTGGGGTTTTATAAAAGATCGTCGTTTATAAAGGATCGGGAAGAACAGTGGTGAAGTCGTAAAAAAATACACGTTCTTAGCAGAGGGTATACGTTCAAGGCACAGGGTATACTCTAAAGTGTATATATTAAATTTTTTGAAAAACAGGGGGTGTACGGTGTTCCTTAAAAAATCCAAAAGGTACACGACATATACCCCGAATACCCTCCACTGCATGCATCGGTCAGAATTGGACTTTATATGTTAGATGTGTGCCTAATAAATACAGTTGCACCTATTTTACATTAACTTACTTTCAGATTCAAACATGATTTGTTGTAAATAGTATAAATCAAAGTATTATAATGTGCCATTGAACCTGGGACATTCTTTCATGGATACCCCTTGTAACAGAAATTGCAACCTTGACCAAAAATTTAAATTATTACAATTTAAAATAGTTCTCCATCGCAGCTATTAATCAATGCAATCCATACTACCGAGTTACAGGGCAAATAAGAGATACTGTACGGTGTAGAGAACTACATTGAAAATTATTGTAAGAAATAATTGTAACTGGTTCTTTACTTAACCTATTTTTTATACCCAGCAACTACAATAAAATAATTGTGTAAAATGTATAAATTTTGAAGTTCATTTAAAGCGTGTGTTTGAATTAAATAAGAAAGCAATGTATAAACATCTTTTTTATAATCGAATGGGAGATTATAAAATTTCGTATGCTAATTTATAAATGACAGAAACTTTCTGTTTGATTGTTCTGATGTTTCTTTTATAACCATAATATTAACCGACTCTTATCTTTATGTATTGCGAGTGAATGTAACTTTAAAATAAATAATTTGTAATTCAATTTGTGTGCAAAGTTGTTATTTTAAACAGTGAAAGAAAAATTACATTTTTGTCCTGTTAAGTTGCATGAGTTTTAAAAAAAAAGAGTAAATGTTAAATGTGTTATGAAAAAAAATCAGGGCGTTGAAATTTGCTTCTTCTCTTAGAACAGTTAAAGAGTGGTTTTGTCGATATCGAAACAGGGCCGTAGCTGCAAGTGAGTAATAGGGGGGTGGGGCTTATATTTTCTCTCTCTCTCACGCAGAAAGAAAAATTAGTGCATCTTCATACTGTAGGTACTATCCTTCTTATTAAACTATTGTAATAACTTCATTTTATGCTAAGAAAAGAATATGATGGTGAAAAATTCGAGTGTATAACTAGCGCAATATTAAACATCATGATAATTTCATATGTGCAAATAGTATGAGCGAGTGTTGAAATACATATTTTACCAGTTAGGTACAATTTAGTATTTCTACAAAATTGTGAAAAGGCCAGAAAATTAAATTAGATGTTTGAACACAATTTCATTTGGATTTTTTGGGAGAGAAATTTATTTGGTCATTTTGAAATCTTTTCCAAAGGAGGTTTAAAATGTTTTAGGGGAGGCTGAGCCGCCCCTAGCACACCTTCACTACGGTTCTGTTTCAAAATATTATGAATTATGGTAATTTCACTGTAAAATTTCACTCAGGGCAATCTTCTGGCATTTACAAGGCCTTTATTCGTTATTTAGTGAATAACAATCCACAGATTACCAATTAACTACTCATACTATTTAATCAAGACTATATTGTGACAATTCAACTTCTTTTCTTTATTTGAAAAATCTTGAGCACACTTTGGAACTCGATGCATCCGAAATGGGTCACGAGCTCTTGGGATCACCCAATATCTATAGAAAACGTTTCAAAGAAATTGTTTCAACCAGATTCTTACTTTGTAGAAGACAAACCTCTTTATTTTTGTAGGGAAAAACTGAGGAAATAACCATCGCTAAGCGCGGGTAATACTTGTCAGTTAAGATAACAGTGCCTCTTACAATGTTTAACAAATTATGTATGAGTAAAATGGGTTTGTAGGCGTTATTGTTGTATATATTGTGGTTGCGAAAGTTGCATCTAGCTAATGAATGAAGTAGTATCATTATATTAAGATATTTAAAAGATCTTTTTAATCTTTGTGCATCATACTAGATACGATCAAAAATTTATTAAAACATTTTTTGCGTCTTGTTTCACAATTTTTCTTAAAAAAACTTAAAACTTAAAATGCTATTCGGCTAATAACTTATGTATGATCAGTTACATTTACCCGCTGGTGTTTAATAAAATTGTACTTAAAAAAAAATATAGAACAAAACAAACAGAACAAAATAAAATAAAAAACTCCATGTAATTTCGTATTTTAATTTTTGAATATAGACTAATTTAATTGTATGCATTTGTTTCATTCTTATGTTTTGTTTTAAATTTCTTAAACATGCGTGTTTTTTCTTGTGTCTGTCAAAAAACGATTTCTCTTATTTTCATATTATACAGTGCTCAGCAAAAGTTTAGACACTGCCCGGCAAGCACATAACTTTCGGCATACGATCGGACCTTTGCCGTCAATGTCGTTTAAGTGTCGGTAGCAGGTTGGCAACTGAAACTTAAGTGGTGGTTTTTAACCTTTAAATAAAAAATACGAGCACGTAAGTTTTAAAAATGGCTATAATTATTTTCAAATATATTTTAAATAATGTAGAATAAAAATAATGATTATAATATAAGATAATATTTAATTTAACTGAAAAAAGTAAAATTTGCATATTGCAAAAGTTTAGACATTTTTTTTATTTTTAGCCAACTGTTCATGGAAAAATGCAAATTTCCAAGTTATGATGTCACATGTCTGAAGTATTTAATTATACCTCGATATAGCATCAGTTAGTGAAGATTCCGCGAGCTAAAAATATTCAGTTAGATGAGGTAATTGAAGTAGAAAAGCTGAAATGAAAAGGGTCTGCTGTTGCAGAAATTTCAGCTGCATTGAATCGTCCAAAATGGTCTGTCTATGAAGTATAGTCTAAGGATGACTCCTTCAAAACAAAACATAATCTACAAGACCTTGTGTGATGAGAAAATGAGATGACAAAAGGATCCAGAAACTGACATTTACACAAATAATGATTGCTAATCACAATAAAAGTAAGTCAGGACATTCCGTGTCGTGGACATGATTCGTAGATGAATTAAAGAAACATGTAAATCAATTTACATGAAAATTATAAAACAATCAGCTTTAAAATCTCGCTACGAATTGGCCACAATGTTAATTTCATTTTTTGTTATTATATTTTATTTAAAAGGTAAAATTCAAAATTTATTCTTTGTGAATAAAGGATTAGTCACAAGTAATGTATGACAGATGGATTACAAACATTCGGTACATACTTCTGAATATAGACGAGTAATGGATCATTGTCTAAACTTTTGCTGGGCACTGTATTATGTTCTTAATCTACATCGAAGAGGTAAAACGTTTTGACCTTCCCTGTATTTTGCAATGAGCTCGTCTGGATTACATTGAGGGCACTTAATCAGTGGTGTAGTCGAAAACAAAGAAAGGGTATACGATCTCAGCAGAGAGTATGAGCTCAAGGTAGAGGATATACCCTAAAATGTGTTTACTATAGATTTTTTTCAGAAACAGAAGGTATACGGTGTTCCTTTAAAAAAATCAGAAGGTATGCCGCTCTAACCGTCCGTATAAAAATCTTATATATTAAAAGAAAAGCCCAAAAAAGTAAGCATGGTTTAAATACGTCTCTACGCAAGCGCGAGCAAGTCATCCGGGTTAACTCATCATTTTAGGCCATTCAGCTTTCACTTATTTCGCAAAACGCAATATCTTCGCTTTTTCTGCCTTCACGGCAAACAGCGCATGCGCAGAAACCGAGAACCAATGGGAGAATATTGTACTTACTGTCTGCAGTCTGTATACGTATAAGAAATAAATAGCGCTAATAATGACCGAACCGACTATATGAAATGAATTTCGTATGATCGACTTAGCGAAAAACTTATATGATTTATCAGTTTATGCCAATAAAATGGAAAAATGCTCTAAATATATTTTATTGACATATAAGGGGGTATATTTATAAGGGCATAACCTTTGTATTTCCATTCATGCGTCCAGTGCTTTAAGCTCACGTGTGTCTCCCTATGCTTCAAATATAGAGATGTGTTACAAATTTGGGGCTTATGTTGTGCAATAATACATGTTTGTTCTATGCATGTATTGCAGTTTACCTGATCTATTTCACTCTACTTTCATTTAAAAAAGGTTAAAAAAATTGTGTGATGCAGTAGTGCATGTGTGTGATGCATTTGGCCTAAGCATGTTTGTGTATACTCAATGTCAATTCAAAGGTTTAAATAGATCGCAGGATTTTAAGAGATTCAATGTTATCTACAATGAGGTAATTTTAGTTATCCCTTTTTATTCATGCACGTCTTGCTCTTTTGCATGGTCTGTTAGTAAATATGTTTCACAAAACTTTTAAACTTTCCAACAAATCTCATACAGTAGGGATTGTTGCTGATGTACTGCATAAAATTCCAATGCTTTTTCATAACATGGAAATGGATACAGAGTATCTGAATACATATGTATTGTGTATGTTTTTTATTATTATTATTATTTTTTCCATTTAGTACATTTTTTTTTTATTTTTTTGCTGATTTAGGAAATATGCCTCATGGTTTATAGATTCCAAGGATTTATGTGTTTTGAATACCACTATTTCAGTTCAATTACATTTTCTTTATATATTTAAACATTTAAATGTAAAATTAAGACAAATATTAATTTTCTTGACATATAATGGTATTCAAATTTTGGATTTCTTGGCATCTGATGGGGGAAACCGCTTTTTTCAGCATTTTAACTTTTTTTTTTTTTTTTTTTACAGTAGGCATGTTTGAATATTAGTGTTTTTATTATTATTATTATTATTATAATTATAAAATCTTATATTTTAGAAAATAAAAAGCAGCTTTGGAAATGTTTGACAAAACCTTTTAAATTTGGTACTTTTAAGTTAACACAACACAGCATATTTTTATTACCTTTTTGTAGACATCATTGAATCTTTTAAAACGCTTCGATCTAATTAAATCTTCGAATTGAGTTAATATTACCGTTAATAACAAAGTAAAAAGCGGTAATAACGAAGGCGGTAATAACAACATTCGTCATAATGTTGTCATTTAAATATATGCACAAATATCAATAGTAAAGAATGAATTATGATGGTGATTTTGTCATCATAGTGTACTTTTAAAATTGAACTACTTTTTTTTAACCTCAGAATTTTTAACATCATCCTTTATTGCTGAAACAGAGAGAAAATCCATTCCAGCACTTTTTTTCCCCGTAATCGTTTGTTAAAAATTGCGTTTGAGAAAATTTTTTGTTTTCTCACAATCTTTTGCAGTTTTTTTTCACGATCTATTTACAAATTTTGCTATTTCTTTAGACAACTTTTTGTCGAAATTTGCCGTTTTTTGAGACGTTTTGACAAAATTTTAATTTTTTGCAATACTTTGAGAAAATTTGTGTTTTATTAGGGATAGCTGGACAAAATCGGTGTTTTTTGCGGTCTTTCAACAAATTTTACAATTTTTTTAGCAATCTTTTGAAGATATTTGTTATTTTTTGTGATCTTTTCATGAAATTTGCTGTTTTTTGTCATCTATTTACAAAATTTTTGTTTTTTTTAGGGGGGGGGGGTTGATGAAATTTGCTATTTATTTTTTCCATTTTTTGACAAAATTTGCTATTTTTTGTGTTTTTTTGCCAAAAATTTTGATTTTTATGGTGCCTAGAAAATTTTTGTGTTTTTTGCGATCTTTTGGATGAATTTACAATTTTTGTGATACCTGGACAAAATTTGTCGTTTTCTCGCGATCGTTCGATGTAATTTGCCATTTTATCAAAATCTTTCAACGAAATTTTTCCTTTTTTGGCCAACTTTTGACGAAATCTGCATTTTTAACTTTTAATGAAATTCATTGTTGTTTTTGTGATCTTTTGTTGAAATGTGCCTTTTTTGCAATTCTTAGACAAAATTTGAGTGTTTTTCATTACCCTTTGACAAAAATCCCAAGATATATCGCGAAATTGGTGATTTTTCTTCGCACAATTGACAAAATTGATTTTTTTTTAGACCTTTTGTCAAAGTTTACGATATTAATTTATAGTTTATATCATGTTTTTCCTGAGTTATATGGCGGAATTAGTGATTTTTCTTCAAACAATTGACAAAATTGATTTTTTTTTTATTATTTAGACCATTTGTCAAAACTTACGATTACTTTAGTTAGATTACTTAGTTTGGAAATGAATGCCTAAATTTTTCGGAAAATTTAAAACAGAATCGTCCTTGATTTTTCGTTTTTACCATGTTAATATCATATTTCATGATCATGATCATATTATCATGTTTATATCAATTTATACCTTATATAATGTTTTTCCAAAGGTATGTGGCGAAATTGGTGATTTTTCTTCGTACAATTGACAAAATTGTTTTTCTTTCTTTTTTTATAGACCATTTGTCAAATTTTATGATTACTTTAGTTAGAAATGATTGCCTAAATTTTTCGGAAAATTCAAAACATAATCGTCCTTGATTTATAGTTTTTATCATGTTTATATCATGTTTTTTCAGAGCTATATAGCGAAATTGGTGATTTTTCTTCGCACAATTAACAAAATTGACTTTTTTTTTTTTTTTGAGACCATTTGTCAAAATTTATGAATTTTCAGATCTATGACGGATTTATTTTATTTTATTAATTTTAGAAATGATTGCCTGAATTTTTCAAAACAGAATCATCCTTGATTTATAGTTTTTATCGTGTTTATATCATATTTAATGATCATGATCATATTGTCATGTTTATATCAATTTACAGTTTATATCATGTTTTCTGAGATATATGGCGAAACTGGTAATTTTTCTTCGTACAATTAAAAAATGTGATTTTTTTTCTTTTTTTTGAGACTATTTGTCAAAATTTACAATTACTTTAGTTAGATTACTTAGTTTAGAAATGATTGCCTAAATCTTTCGGAAAATTCAAAACAGAATCGTCCTTTATTTATAGTTTTTAACATGATCATGTTTACGTCAATTTATAGTTTATATTATGTTTTTCCCGAGATATATAGCGAAATGGTGATTTTTCTTCACACAATTGACAAAATTGATTTTTTTTTTCTCAGGACCATTCTTCAAATTTTACGAGTTTTCAGATTTATGATGTGTTTTTTTTAATGTTTAAAAATGATAGCCTGAATTTTTCGGAAAATTCAAAACAGATCGTCCTTGATTTATAGTTTTTACCATGTTTATATCATATTTCATGATCATGATCATATTATCATGTTTATATCAATTTATAGCTTATATCATGTTTTTCCAAAGATATATGGCGAAATTGGTGATTTTTCTTTGTACAATTGACAAAATTGTTTTTTATTCTTTTTTTATAGACCATTTGTCAAATTTTATGATTACTTTAGTTAGAAATGATTGCCTAAATTTTTTCGGAAAATTCAAAACAGAATTGCCCTTGATTTATAGTTTTTATCATGTTTATATCATGTTTTTCAGAGATACATAGCGAAATTGGTGATTTTTCTTCGCACAATTAACAAAATTTATTTATTTATTTATTTATTTGAGACCATTTGTCAAAATTCATGAATTTTCAAATCTATGACGAATTTCCTTTCTTTTTTTTTCTTTTCTTTTTTTTTTTTTAATTTTAGAAATGATTGCCTGAACTTTTCAAAACAGAATCATCCCCTTGATTTATAGTTTTTATCATGTTTATATCATATTTAATGATCATGATCATATTGTTATGTTTACATCAATTTACAGTTTATATCATGTTTTCTGAGATATATGGCGAAACTGGTGATTTTTCTTCGTACAATTAAGAAATGTGATTTTTTTTTTTTTTTTTGAGACTATTTGGCAAAATTTACGATTACTTTAGTTAGGTTACTCAGTTTAGAAATGATTGCCTAAATTTTTCGGAAAATTCAAAACCGAATTGTCCTTGATTTATTGTTTTTATCATGTTTTTCCCAAGATATATGTGCAAAATTGGTGCTTTTTCTTCGCACAATTGACAATTTTTTTTTTTTTTTTTTTTTTTTAATTTGTCAAAATTTACTATTATTTCGGAATTTTCAGATTTATGACGGTTTTTTCTATATTTAGAAATAATTGCCTAAATTTTTCAGAAAATTCAAAACAGAATCGTGTTGATTTATAATTTAATGTGAATCGGAGTTTCGTCAATCGTATGTTATCTCGGTAATATTATAGTGGAACATAGTAATAGTGGCTTCGCAACAGTGCACCGTTCTGCGCCCGGTATCATGTGATATTGGTGTTTTGACGGTAAATGGAAAAGCGCCAGATGAGAGAAATTCTATGAGTGCATTTGTGAATGTAATTTGCCTGGATATAAAATGCAGGGTTTTTTTCATATATTGAAATTTTTAATAAAAATTAATCTTAAAAAAATTTTTATAGCTGAAAAAAATATTTTTATCTCTTCGTTGCTTCTATATTGTAGCCTTCAAGTTTTGACGTTTTCCATCTAGTATTAGATTAAATAAGATTGAGACAAGATGTCAATTAATGGAAAAACATGCGATTGAAATATCCATTCGAATATTAAGATATCCGTTTAAGTTAATTCGAATATTAAGATATCCATGAGTTGTTTTGTTTGTTCATTGCAAAATCATTCCGCCTTTACCTTATCGAGTCGAGAGAAATCCATATAGAAATCGAAAGAAAATTTCATTTCCAGCTTAGTGAAGTCGAACTCATGGCTTTTCGCTTATAGTCCTAATGATGTACTAATTGCGTTATCCTCTTAGAGTCTGTATAAAATGTGACGATAAAGGATATGTCACATTTTTTCAAAAGTCCTGTGTTTTATTTCTAACCCAAATACTATGCAATAAGATAGAATAAAAAGATTCTTCCTGATTTAATAATTTTATTACTTTCTTTTAATTCTCTAAAAAGCATGGTAGTACAAACAAGAAATTTAATCGAATTTCTATAATTTTTGCTTTCTTTTTTAAATTGATTTTTAAATAATTCCCTCAATTTTTCAAAATCTTGAAATACAAATATTTGTACGATTCATCAGAAATTCCATTGAAATGAAATGTCGAAATACTTATATATGTGTTAGCATTTCTGTTTTTTTTTTTTTTCTACTTTGTAAAATTCAAACCCATGCTCTAATCTTTTCATGTTAAATCCAATAAGAAACGGATATTTTTTGACAATCCAAAGCAAAAGTATGATTGATATGTTAACATTTTTCTACAGTTTAATCAAATACTTTTGTATGGCATTTCCTTAGTGATGTAAAAAAAATGAATTCAGTTAAATATATTTACCATGTGAGTATGACATTTTTAACTTATAAGCTTAAAGAAAGTAATCTTATATGTCATATGTAGGCTTAAAGAAAATACTTCAATAAATTGTTATATGAAGGAGAAGAAAAAAATATATGTATGTTATTCTTAACAAAAGAAAGAGGTGCTAAGAGGTTACTAAACTTTGCAATATATTATTTTTTAAAATTATTATTAGTATTGGAACATGAAAAATATATTAATGAAGAAAAACAATTTATATTTTAGATAATATACACCGTAAAAAATCTGTAATTGTACAATTGTAAAATTAGAAAAATCTGTATCCTTACTAAAATTTTATTTATACACTGTACAGAAAAAAAGTTGTAAATCTGCAAAATTTTGTAAAGCTACAGAAATCTGTAGTTTTTCAAGACAATCCACTAAAATTACAGCAATATTACTAAATTTTTTATCGATAACCCGGGTTGCAGTTACTTAAAAAGTTCTAGGCTTCCCAGTTTTTTAAATAATTATTAATAACTTTATAGATTTTTCGATTTACGATGCAGACTTTAATATGTTACATGAATTTTTGTTTAAGTCGTTGCATAAAAAAGTTTTAGAACTCCCAATTTCATAGAAAAATTTTAATAACTTTAAAGTGTTTTGTTTTTCTACATATTAAATTTTTCAAAACCAATGGTCAATTTTTTAACGCAAGATTTAAACACGCAATGGATCCCGAAACAACGTGAAAGAACAAATATAAAGAAAGACAGACCCTGCAAGATACATAACTGTATGTAATTACCAAACAAAGGAAAAAGAATCTAGTAAATAAAAGATGGTTTGGCAGGCTGTTATCAAAGGCGATTAAAATTTAGATGTAATATGGTGTTGCATTAACATAATTTTCCTTATGGTAAAAGTTAAAAACGTATTTAAAATTCTCAGTAAAAAGAAAATTTTTATTGCAATAATAATAATAATAATAATAATAATAATAATAATAATAATAATAATAATAATAATAATAATAATAATGATAATACTGATGATGTTGATGATGATAGTAATAAGTGATATGATTTGAGAATAAAAAGCATTTAAACCAGTTGACATTTTCGTGTCCTGGTAAAATTTGTAATATTATTCTTAGACTAATCTGTTTCTTTTTTCCTGTATTCAAGAATAACTTGAAAAATACCTTCATACTAAATAAATAAATAAAAGCTCTAAGTGGAAATACGTTTAATTTAACATAAATTTATTTAAACATTAAGATATTATTTTTATGCAATAAACATCGTATCTCAATACCTATAAAATGCATTATGAAAATTTATAGATATTGAGAAAATATTCCTATTAATAAAATATCTTTCAATCTAAGGGAGGAAAATGCATCACTTTATACAACGTAATTTTTTTAATACTATTTAAATCTTGTCAGTAAATCCGACTTTTAAATTACCATATTGAATATTTTTCCTAATGTTTGTTCATTTCATTTTTATTTTCCGTCGTTTCGTCGGCTAAATTTTAATAAGTAAAGCTATTTCTTGTCATGTCTGAGAGTTATCTAATCATGTTAATATTTCTTTTTTATTAAAGTGAATTTGCTAGATCAGACTTATTCGTACTGCATACGCGCAGTTAAAACTAATATAAAAGCTGGTTCTATTAAACAGACGGGTCTTTATATTTTGCTTATTTTTGTCGTATATTTTGAAATATCTTTGGCAATAAATAAAATAACATTTTTACAAAAATATGATTTCGAGATTTAATACATAAAGATGTTATCCCTAGACTATAAAACAAGAACGCAAAATCATGCTTACGACGTACATTATGAAACACTTCCCAACACATTGAGAATAGCATAACAAAACATCAGAGTTTACTAGGATAAAAAATGATGGATAAATGAATAAGGAATGACTAGGGATAACCGCCTAGGAAGCCCAGCCTTTGCTTTAAAATAGTGTAAATGAGCATTTTGGCAAACTTATAGTGCATTTGAGAACCTAATTTTCGTTATCATCTTGAACTTTTTCTGAAATAGTTTCGGAAAAATTAAACAAAACAACCATTTTTACTGACTTAAATATTCAATATGTTTAACATGAAGGGGATTTTTAGTAAGTATATTTTACTTTATTTCATTTTTTTCTAATTCTCCGGATAATCCGGATTTTCGATAGTCCGGATTATCCGGACCAATTAATCCGAATTATTGGGGTTTTACTGTAAAATAAAAATTTTGATAAAAAAGGTGCACTTATTGTAACATATATACATAACGTTTTTACATAATAACATACTTTTTGAAAAAATAAAAATCCGAAATTTTGCGCCAAGCTCTTTTGATCAGACTTTGACCATCATCTAAGTAAGTTTGATAACATATTGAAAAAACTTTACCTTAGTCCGTCTTCGACTGGACAACGGAAGGAGTACGAGATTTAGGGTATACACATATTTGTCATCAAAGAAGCCAATGTTGTAGCAAGTATCATGTAATGAAAGTTAATTTTTTTTAACTATTTGGGAAAATAGCTGTTGTCCTCGGTAGAGAGTTGAGAAATTTGAAGAATATCTGAATGTTTTTATTAGTTGAATTCCGCATTTTATTCGTTTTCTGATTAGTCCATGTTTAATGTCAACAAATGGAATACTTCTGTTACTACGATAACAAAAAAGTAATAAAAACTTAAAATAATAATAATAATTTGAAAACAAATTGTGATAAAGATTTCAAACAAATTTCCTGTAAAAGTGAATTTTTTCTCTACTCAGTGGTGTAAAAATTTAAAATTTGCGATGTTTAGAAGTTTTTTAATTTGCAGTTCTGAAAACTGTAACACTGAAATTTCCTTTAAAATTTGTTTAGGATGAGTCCAGGAATATTAATGTTTAATCCATGCCGTACGTAATATGAGACGTTCAAAAGTCATCCTGATAAACTCTAGCAAATAAAAATGCACAATTTAAACATTTAAAGTTGCATATCTATAAACTACTATTTTTTTATAATTGGCCTAGGAATATTATTGTTTAATGCTGGCATACTTAATATATGACTTGTTATTATCATCCTAAAAATGATGTATATTATTATTATTAACTTAAGTATAGAATTTAATTATAAGTCCTAAAAATTTTAATCTTTGAAAATATCATTTTCCAAATAGTCAATGTAATTTGTTAAATTACACTTGTGCAATAAAATTTATGTAGCATTGTTTTTCTTTTTATATTCTTTTCCTTTTTGATAATGAAAAAAAAAAAAAATTCGCTAGAATAGTTGTATGCATTGAAATCTATTCATAAAAAAAGGTAATAACTTGTAACTTGATTTACAAAACAGATTTGAAAACGCACTGCGATTGTCAACTGCCTGATTTTGTGATGCAGTTTTTAGTATGATGTATTTCGATTTTGGTCCTACAGTTACAAGTGATATTTTAATAGAAAAAAAATATAGAAAAATTGGTGCTTTTATGTTAGTCTGATTGAATGTTGGATTTTTGAAGGCTCACTGCATGTAATTTGATCAAATTTCATAGAAATTTTTAAAATGTGCCATGACATACTGAGCTGGACGTTTCAAATTTGTAAAAGGAGCTTGCATTTTGTAAATTACTAAATAACTATTTAGAGTTTAAAATTTTTATTCAGATAACAAAATATTTTGACGCGATTTTTCAAACGGTATTATATAAGACGCTTAAAATGACATAAATAATCTTTCGAAAATAAATCGAATTTAATTCACCCCCAAACATCTTTTTACATGTACACAACTATGCATGTCATCACCGAATAAAAATTTTCTTCTTAATCTGTTGGAAATGAAGCATGCATGGCAAAGTGAATTTCGACGATAGCGGTTTTGAAAAGTAATGCCTTAAATTTTGATTTTCCTTAACGAAAGGGGGAAGATAATATTAAATTACTAAACAAAGAATTAAAGTTTAAAATTTTCATTCACATAACAAAATATTTTGACGCGATTTTTCAAACGGTAATTTATTCAACATTTAATATTACGTACAATTTTCTTTCGAAAATAAACCTTATTTAAATCCTTCTCAAACATCTGTTTACATTTACACAGCCTTTCATGTCATCACCAAATAACAATTTTCTTTTTGATCTGTTGGAAACGAAACATGCATGGTAAAACGTATTTCGATGATAGCGATTTGAAAAGTAATGTGTTTAAACTTTGATTTTCCTTAACTAGAGAGAAAAGATTTAAATGAAATTAAACAATCTAAACAGTTTATTATGAATAGGATAAGAAATAACAACATTTAAATTTATTCTTATTTTTATAGCATTTTATAAATAAATAAATAAAAGTTCCCAAAACTTTCACGGAGAAAAAATATACGTGTTCATCATGTTTTTTTTTTCTTTCTACCGCAAATTAGAAGTGAAAAAAGAAAAAAAAAGGGAAGAGATTACTTTGGTACCGGATTTTTTAAGTTGCCGGATTTTTTAACTCATACTATATCTATATTATAAAGGCCAAACGTATCTGTGCGTAACGCATACGTCATTTTGCGCATGGCAACACTTTCAAATTTTAAATGAATTTCGGTATTGCAATTTTTGCTACTAAAAGTTTTTAAACTTCTTAATGTCGCACATTTTCAATTTTTACACCATCGTGTAGGGAAAAAAATTGTACTTTTAAATGAAATTTGTTTGAAAGCTGTATCTTAATTTGTTTTTGAAATATTAATTTTTTGTAGCTTTTAATACCTCCTTTTGTAATCGTGGCAACATGAGTACTCCATTTCTATTTAAAGCAAAGGAAAAAAAGGGGAAAAATTGAGTGCTATATCTTTATGTTGCCATTTTCTCATTAAAAGGGAAAAAAAATAGAAATTTAAATATCTTCTGTTATAAAACTCGGTGAATTTTGACTTCATTTACAAAATTTGATTTACACGTTAAAGAATATCAACAGTTTAATATCTGTTTCAGCTCATAGCATTGAGACTTCAAGTTTTGAATCAGAATTAATTAAAATGTCAATTTTTTGAAACGTGAATACAGATGTGAAATGTACATTTGTAAATTTTGATATGGTGAAAATGATGCCGGGTTTAGATTTAACGGGAAAAAAAAAATCTATGATTGAGTCAAAGTTGAATAAATTTTGCTTTTTATCATTTTGGAATACTAGCATAAGAACCTTAATTGATAACTTTATCATAATAACATATCTTTATTTTTTACTGCTTACATATACGATTACAATTTAATTTTATGTTTCTACAACTGCATTTTATACAAATAGCATTTTGTTAATTTGATGATAAATATCGTTTAAGTGTTAGACGTACCAATATAAAACACATTTTTTACTATGACTAATTTTGTAGGTTTGTTATAAGTTAATGAAACAGTTCCTTCTTAAACATTTTCTTCCGTCAAAATTTGACGGGTTCTACCTTGTTTACTTAAACACTTAAAAATTCTGCAGCATTCTGTCCAGTCATTTGACCTTTTTTTTAATCAAAAATGGTTACATAACCATAATTTTACGCAATGTTTAACATAATATTGCCTATTTTAGGGTCAGAATATGATTAAGTTACTGCTATGTAACCGTTGTTTCGAAAAACGGTCAAATGACTGGACAGATTGCTGCAAATTTTTAACAGTGTTGATCAACTTTCATACAGATTTATAAAATGTGCAGTGACATACTGAATTGAACGTTTCAAATATGCAAGAATAAGCTTGCATATTTTAAATTTATTAAATTAATAAATAAAGATACCAAATTTAAAATTTTCATTCACATAACAAAATATTTTGACTTGATTTTTGAAACTGTAATCTATTCGACATGTCTTGGAAACGAAACATGCATGGTAAAATGTATTTCGATGCTAGCGATTATGAAAAATTATGTATTTAAATTTTGATTTTCCTTAACTAAAGGGAAAAGATTTTAAATCGAACAAAATATTTTGACGCGATTTTTCAAACTGTAATTTATTTGACACTTAAAAATATATGAAGTTTTCTTTCGAAAATAAACCTAATTTAATTTTTTCTGAAAAATTTATTTACTTTTATGCAACTTTTCATGTCATCACGAAATAAAAATTTTCTTGTTAATTTCTTGGAAACGAAACATGCATGGTGAAATATATTTCGATTTAAACGGTTTAGAAAACTAATGTGGTTAAATGTTGATTTACCTTAACTAACTTTTGAAGTTTTTTTTTAAACTATCATTTATTCGACACTTACAATTTCTTAAAATTTTCTTTCAAAAAAAAAAAAAAAAAAAAAAAAAAAAAAAAAAAAAAACCTAATTTAATTTTTTCTGAAACATTTGTTTACATTTACACAACTCTTCATGATATCATAAAATAAAAATTTTCTCGTTCATTTCTTGGTGACGAAACATACATGGTAAAATGTATTTTGATGTTAACGGTTTAGAAAACTAATGTGGTTAAATTTTGATTTTCCTTAACTAAAGGGAGAAGGTTTAAATGGAACAAAGTACTTTGACGCGATTTTTCAAACTGTAATTTATTCGACATTTAAAATTACACAAAATTTTCTTCGAAAATAAACCTAATTTAAACTTTCCTTAAAAATCTGTTTACATTTACACAACTCTTCATGTCATCACCAAATAAACATTTTCTTGTTAAAGTCTTGGAAACGAAATATGTATGGTAAAATGTGTTTCGATGTTAGAGGTTTTAAAAAGTAATATGGTTAAAATTTGATTTTCCTTAGCTAAAAGGAGAGGATTTAAATAAAAGAAACTAATTTTAAAAAGTTTAAATAAAAAAGGATAGGAAATAAAATCATTTAAACTTTAATCACTTTTAACTTTATTCTTATTTTTATGGGCTAATTCCATGGGTTCTGTAGTGTAAGTCACATAACTTATTAATTGCTATGCTTGTTAGCCACCGTTATTTTCGAAAAGTCTTCTTGGCCTTATTCAATTAATGAGAATGTGCCAATAAAATTAATCACATTTTTTTTTGTTCTGTAATACTGGTAGCCAAAAATCGTAGCCTGTGACTTACACTACAAGTACTCATGGAAATTGCCTATGGCATTTTATTGAAAGTGAAAGAAAATATTTTATTGAAATGGGATGTTGGATTTCAAAGATGAATAATTGACTGTTTCGAAATCTAAGTAATAATCTATAAAAGAATATATCACTGAAATTAGTTTTGTTCACTGAAATGTAAAAAAAAAATGTGGTTACAAGCGAATGTATTTTGTGGATTTTATTGGGAAAATTGCTTTTGATTAAGGTTAAAAATGAAACTTAAAACCTATTTTCAATATCCAATATTTTATAAAGGCTTTCATTACTCATTTTTCTCAGACGGAAAATAATACTTCATTTTGATTTTCAATGGAGCATTTTTCAATAGAGAATTATATTATTAATTGGTTTTATAGGTTCAAAAGACGGATAAAGTTATTTTTATTTTAAAGTAATGTTTATCGAAAACATAAAAAATTAATTGATTTATAAGGAGACAACTTTTTATTGACAAAAATTACTTATGCAACAGATTGGTTCAAATAAAAAGATAGATTTTAAATCGTACAGTACCTTTGCATTAATATT
The DNA here is from genome assembly GCA_964019185.1 of Maratus speculifer. Taxonomy (NCBI): domain Eukaryota; kingdom Metazoa; phylum Arthropoda; class Arachnida; order Araneae; family Salticidae; genus Maratus; species Maratus speculifer. The sequence continues at coordinate 373,948,895 of OZ025289.1, forward strand.
CTTCAAACATCTATGTTACAGAGCTCCATTTACTCGAAATTGTGAAAATTTCAATTAGTGTTTGTAAATGAATACTAATATATCACTGACATTCAAAGATTCGTTCTGTTGTAAAATTTTTCTCTGATCCGCCTCAGAAATTCATGCACAGAAAAAAAAAAATGTAATGAGTTTCTATGTGGTAAAATAAGTTTTGTAATGACCTCTAAAATAGTTTATATCTGTACAGACATTTAAATATTGAATTCCATTTTCTTGTCCAAATTGTTAACAGTTTTCTTTACAATATGTATTTTAAATGAGGAATAGAGAGATGCCAGAGAATTGTTCCTGAAAGTGAATTTTTGTTATCTATTATCGTCTCTTTCGCTATGGTGAATTATAGAAATGATGCGCGTATGAGCCCGATACAATTACAGAAGGCTACGTTTTTTAATGAGCTGTATCAAATGGATATATTTAACGAGAAAGGAAATTAATATGAAGCAATAATACTTGGGGACACAATAATACATCTTAATATTTGGAGCTCACAATCCATCTGAGAATCTTACGTATTAACATAAGTTTAACCCTGAAAATGGATGAATTATGGGTATCTCTTGCATCAGTGAATGACGATGCCATGTAGGTCAGCGTAAAAATATAGCGTGAATCATGTACGCATAACAATCTTTTTTTCCAACAAATTGTAGTGAAATTGGTTATTTAAAAAACTTTCATATTTCGAATGCACGATACAACAATCGCCTTTCTAATGATCGCTTTCAAAGATCGAAACGCCTTTATCTTAATAAAGTAATATTTTACAGCAATTAAAAATAAATATCAAACTTTGTCGTTTAAAAATTATAATATCAGCTGAAAGTTTTGTAAAAAAAATTACTGAATGAGCTCAATCTTATTTTATAAAATTAAATTAATTAAATCAGTAAATGCTGATAATTTTTTCCTTCAATTAACAAAGCATTTCAATGCATTTTTTGGGCAAATTCCTTCGATTGAAAATTTTTAATTCGGTAAATATTTCTTTTAAAATCATCATATCATCCTTCTTTTTTAAACATCTGTTTAAATTTTCACAACTGAGCCTGTCAGCGGCAAAAATAATTTTTCTAGTTTAATAATACTATGGAACATGCATGAAAATTGTATTTAGGTATCTGCGGTTTAATAAACAGTTATAGTTAGACTTTGATTTTTTTTATTGAATAAAATGTAATTAAACAGTGAAAAATATATAAATCAGAGAAAATTAAATGTAAAATAATTTAAATTCGAATACATACTTACCATTCTTATGAAATTAAAAAAAGTATTTGATTGAAAGGATATGTCGGATTTCACAAGTGGATAAATTTCTATTTCTTTTCAAAGTTTTTTGTAATAAACTGAGACAGAGTATATTGAAATCGTGTTTTGCTTATTAATTTTTATAAAGAATTGAGTTTATAAGACGATGTATGTTATTAAATTTAATTTAGATAATTTTAATTTTTAACAAATGTTTATAAAAACTGCAATTTTATTTTATTTAGCTTTGTTTGAAGAAAAATAAATAAATAATATTGCATATATATATACATAATAAATTATTTCATAAAGAATTTCCATGATTCTTTCTTTATAAAAGTAGTAAATATTTTGAATTTTATATCAAGATAGTTTTTAAATTCGAATTTAATTATTACATAGTTTAATGGATTCAGAGAAAATTGAATAATTTTTTCTTAAAACAATGTTTAGTAAAATTATTAAGGGACACGAATTTCGATGTAATTTAAAATAAAAGCTTTAAATATATCGCTCACCGGCAAGAAAAATGACATATCTCTGCAAAAGTAAAATTCGCCAGAGAAGCAAATTTTCATATTTTTAATGAATCAAATTACTGTATTAATACCAGTATAGAATTTACACCTTATTTTTAATTTTAAAATATACAAATAAATACTTAGAAGATGTTGATATTTTTAACGCCTTTTAAGTATTTATTTGTATATTTTAAGATTTCATATTTTTACTGTAACATGAAATTATAGCACTTACTTAGCTCTGCATTTAGGAAGAAAACGTTTTTAAAGTAAAAAAGCCCTTTGGAATGAATACACAGCATGAGGTTTGAAAGGTTGAGTAATTTCATCTCCCAACAGAATCCACACTTCTTTTGTGGTCACAAATAGATATATAGCGTAATAAAGGATTTTCCATATAACTATTCTTATGAAACTGTCTACCAAGAAGAGCTTATGACTGATTGACAAATGTAATAACACACAAAAGGGATTTTTGTGTGATGTGTTTTTTCCCCTTGCAAGTGGGGCGATTTATTAAGATTGGTATTGTAAATAATAATAATAATAATAATAATAATAATAATAATAATAATAATAATAATAATAATAATAATAATAATAACAATAACAACAACAACAACAACAACAACAACAACAACAACAACAACAACAACAATAATAATAATAATAATAATAATAATAATAATAATAATAATAATAATAATAATAATAATAAATAAATAAATAAATAAATAAATAAATAAATAAATAAATAAATGGAAATAAATTGATTATAATACATTAGAAGAACTAGCGGTATTGCTCACATAATTGCTGAATTATGACAAGTAGTACTTTTTTTTAAACTATTTTTAGTTGGAAAAATTTTACTTTAACAGGTAATCAAAAAAGTACTAAAAGGGACCCTGTCTTGGTGTTGCTCACACCTAGCATTGAAACTTGGTGCATTTCAAAGATCTATATTAGAAAGCTTGAGAATCGAAAAAAAAATCTATTAAAGTCACATTTTTTGATTTTGCCGTAGCATAACTTTCTGAAGATTCTATTTTCGAAGCCACTTATCGGACTGTTAACACAGTTTTTTTCTTAAAAAAAAAAAAAAAAAAAAAAAAAAAAAAAACATTTAAAAATATAAATTAGTCATTAATAAATGTAAAACACAGAAAAAAGTTTAAAAATTCCTTTAAAATCTTACAAATTTGCTTTTAAAAGTTACGATATTATATTCACATTTTTAGTGTAGAAATAGTTGGCGTATTTTCAAAAGTAGAATTTTCCAGCAACCCTAAACGAATGTCATAGTCCCAAAATAAGGCAAGAGAAAAATTCGTAGTGACATATTTGGCGAATGAACTCACTTTTGGCGCAAAATAGAGAAAAAAAATCCGTTAATAAAAAATTTAAAGTATAAAAAAATGCATAAAATATGATTTAAAAAAAATAAATTTTATCGGTTCTTTAACTTTTATGTATAGGGCTACAAAATGCATCGGGTCTCGATGCTATGCGATGAACGCCAAAAGTGGTTTCCTTGTAAGTCAGATTTTGAGTAAACTTTGAGTACTCTACTAAGCCAGCTTAACACTATATTAATGTGAAGACTAAAATTAAATGCAAATAATGGGCAATTTAGAATATATTTTGATGTTTGTTGTTGATAAAATTTGTTATTTGAAATTTAAATATTTTAAGAAACAGTTCTCAATTACATCTAAACATTCTAAAAGTAGCTATCGTGCAAAATTCCAATCTTCCAAGTACCAAAGTTTCTATTCCATTTTCATCACAGAAAAAATTGCCAATGCTCTAACAACTGAACTATATTAAACAAATTTGGAGGAACGGATTCACCCAGCTAACTTTATCGATCAGGGCATCAGATCTGACATATCAATAAGCTCAATAGAATGAATTGCAGAAAGTGGAACTCTAGAAAATGCTGGATGCGGATTTAGCCGTGTCGATTGCCTGCAATTTATTATCTTGAGCTCATTCATATATCAGACTATACTATGTTCAGACCAATGAGTGAATTAGGTCCTCCAGATTCGTCCATGGGAGCTCAAGTAGAAGAACATTGGCAGCTTTAGCGAAGAGATTCCTGATGTTTGAATCCTGACCTGCACATTTTTAGCCATGTTGGAAATTACAACTCATATGATATATTTACAACTAGGCGCCATTGGTGACAAGTTTAGTCTTCTTTAAATGTATAATAAGCACATTGCTTTTATCCTTAATTTAATTTTCTTGCTCAGTTCTTAGCCAAATAGGAAGAGTCTGATCGAAAAATCAAGATCTGTTTTTTCCTTCTTTATTGTTTCTTTTTTCTTTTCTCACCTTTTTTCCTTTTCAATTTTTTTTTGTATATGTTAGCCAGGTGCATGTAATCCATCGCTAAACATTAATTCTCATTTTCTGGTATTTCATTAATTCAGTTTAAAATGTAATACTTCAACCCATTTTATTTAAAATGCTTAACTTGAAAAAGAAACATTTAAAATTAATAGACTTCCACTTATTTCTTATAAGAAAGATAAAATAAAACAAAATAGAATAAAAAAAGACAATACTTTTATAAGCTATGACATTTAATTTCAAAACCAAAGCATTGCTAAAATTTACCACGCAAAAAATAGTAAATGCCAACTGTCGTGTTAAAAAATGTTATTGGCAAGATTTGCATCCGCTTAATTTAAATGAAACAAGAAATCTTTGCTACCATAACAACTTTTATACAGTTAAAAAAAAATTAGGTTAAAAATGGTCACATTGCGCATAAAAGCGAAGGTATCGACTTGAAATTGTTTATAACACTCAAAAAACTTTGACTGTTACAATATAGATGAAATAATGTCGATGGAACTGTATTTGGCGATTTATCACGTACGCCCGGCTTACATAAAAGTATCAAAATGGCCGCCTGAAATATAAAAAGTGATGCAGTTATCCCGGAACTGCTGATGACAGTCACAAGACTTAGGCTTTTATATGATTATAAATTTACCAATTGCAATAATTGCATTAAAATCGAACTATATGCATAGTCGAACTATGCATAATGCATGTTGAGTTGTTCTAAGATTGAGGAATCAAGCTTTTACCCTATTAATTATCCTTATATATTACAAATAATAATATGGAAAATATTATGTTACGCTCTTTTCATACCGTATTTCTTAAAGTATCAATATTTTTTTTGTTATCCTTTTCCCAGTATTTTTCATCCGCATTATTTCTTTAAGTTGAAGCATCTTTTTAAAAAATAATAATATTTTAAAGAAGAATTTGTGCGTATAGTTCTCTTTATAACGGTTATTTTTAAGATTTTATCAAGCACGTGCTTTGAAAAATATTGATGCGTAAACAATTTACAACATAATTCGAGCGATATCTTTTCCTTTTTTCTCTCTCGTTATAATTAACAGAATGAGTTGTTTGAAAACCTTCATTTGGAAAGAAATTTTTTATATAACTATTTAACAAGACTTAGAAAAAGAGGAAGCCTGTTGAATTCTTGGAAAGATAGATTATTTTAAGATAGAAGTTTTTATGTAATTAATTAACAGGGATCATGGGTTTAAAAAACGAGGCTGATAAGAAATAAATTAAAGTATAATTTATTATACAAAACTTCATTGTTAGGCTTTTAAACAAGTAGTAAAGTAAGATTAAATGCAAAACAATGAAGAAGCTTTTATACGCATTTCTTATATTACAACTAGCTTTTCAAATGATTTTAATCATCATTAAAAAGCAATAAAAATAATTTTGAATATTGTCCATTTTTATCCATGGAATTGTTTTTAATCTGAATTATATTTACACCGTAAAAAAATCTGTAAATGTACTAAACTTTTTCTTGTAACCTGGAATTTATGGAATTTTTTATATCATGATAGCAGCGTTAAAAGAATCAATTACATGAATTTTTGCTGTTGCTTTTACATAAAAAGTTCTAGGAATCCCAGTTTCCTAAAATAAATTAGTAACTTTACAGTTTCTTTTTTTACAGTGTATAAGTATTGCAGTATTTGAAAAAAAAATGCATAGAATCTTTTGTAGTTTGCAAGATATTGCCAACAAGCTGTTTTAGTATACTGTGTATGCGTTGGTTGCAAAACTAGCTTAGCTGATACTGCTGGTAGTTAGCTTCAGTAATGGCATGAAAGTCAGAATTCCTAAATATGTCCAATGTTTGAATGGTGCTTTGTATATTTTTCGAATATTTTTAAATTAGTTTTTTTTTTAAATCAATATGTTATTAAACCAAATGTACACGGTCACTGAAAAATATGCACGCACATAAAAACGCTATTTTGTCAAAAATACATGCTGCCTGATGATACTATTTACTTTAAAAAAATTAAGAAATAACAAATAACATTATTTAAACAAATCGTTTAATATATACAACCACTCCTTTTAACACAATTTTGAAAACAAGGAATTACAAAATTCATAATGCAATACAAGTACCTCTGATCTGAATGTTTCTAAGCCTTCGCAAATTCGGGCGGCAGATAGAGTCCAAACTAGATATTTTCTTGCTTTTTATTTTTTCTTCTAAGTATTCCCAGGGGGAAAAGTCGAGTGAGTTGAGATTCCACTGTTTCAATGCCATTCATCATTTGTTAAATATCCAGGCACATGGGCGTTGAAAAAGTCAAAGTCTCATTTTCTTCATGTGCAGGGGAAAAATCCAACAGGATTATTTTGTTACCAAGGGGCCACAATCTTAGTCAATACTTCTCTTAGTACATCTTAGCATTAATCTTTATGTTTTTATCAATAAAAATTAAAGTGTTTTCTCTTTTGATGGTTAGCTCTTCCTCAAACAAACTTTTTGGAAAAGACTGTCGTGTAACGATTTTTCCTTTTTCCTGCGTATCTCTGCATTCGACTTATCAATTGCTGATCATTGTAATGGTTCTTCGCGTTCTCATAAGTGAAGATTTTCTCACACCACTGCAAAACTTCTTCCACGGGGCACATTGTAAAATTTTAGAACATATTACTTTCTTTAGATTGGCGTCGTTTGATACATGTTGCCTGTGGGGTCGCTGCAGTGAACGTCCCCGTTCGCGAAATCCCATGTTAACCTATTGGGAAACTTTGGAGCTCGACTCATTACCTAATATAGTTATCAAAATACCATTTCCACCATCAGAAAGTACACATGAGATGCCGATGAAATGCATTTTTAAAAATTGTCTATATAAAATTTAGTATATTTTCAAAGATGATAAAATTTAATCAAATGGAAATTTTAAGATTTATAGTGATTTTTTATATACTTAAGGGGACAAGGGACCTTTAAAATCATTTTTTTATGTTTTTAAAATTGCACTTTAAATATTATTCAAGGGTACATTATATGCATTACATCATATATTTATCACAAAAAAATTAAAAAAAAATTTTTTTTGAACAAAATAGGGAAATTTCTGTAATATTTTAGATTTAACGAGAACTTTTCAAAATGTCCCATGCGCATTCCATATCAATGAATACCTCCAATATTATTTACACAAGTTTAATTTACATATATAAATAAAACTGTGCATCGAATTTTATATATCTCAATATAAAGGTAAGAAAAAAAATATTTTCTAATATTTTCTGAAATTTTGAGCATTTTTGAACCTATTTTTACAACTAACTATTTATAACTTTTACAATTATTTTTATTTTAAAAAATCCATGCACAGTTTTATAACACATATTATGATAAATAACTATAAAAAATTCAAAGCATTCAGGGAAAAAATAATGCGCATGGAGCATTTTCAAAAGTTCTCGTTAAATCAAAAATATTACAAAAATGTCAGTATTTTTCTCAAAAAAAATTTTTTTAAACATTTTTGTGATAAATATATGCTATAATGCATATAATGTACCCTTCAATAACATTTAAAGTGCAATTTTAAAAATATTTAAAAAAATGATTTTAAAGGTCTCTCGTCCCCTTTTAAAATTTACGAAAACAAATTTTGAAAACGCATATCATCGGCATCGGACGTATACATTCCGATGGTGAAAATGGTATTTTGATAACGTTATTAGGTAATGAATGCCGAGCTTCAATTTTTCTGTCCGAGCACCCATTTAAGGCATGGTTTAACAAAAAAATAAATAAATAAAAAATGGTTTAAAAAAATTTTTTTTTGGTTAGCAAATAACCATAAATATTTTACTCACAGTTAAAAAATCAAAACAATCATATTTAAGTTTTACTATTAAGTAGTATAGTGAGTAAATATAGGGATTAACAGACATATTTTAGAGTTTAAACAACAAGAAGTGTAATTTAATATATCTTCAGATTTTTTTTCTCTTCACATACATCAGAGAGAGTACATTTTTACGAGAAATTTTCGTATTCTTAATCGTAAAAAAATATTTATAAATTCCACGATTAAACGTGGATGTTACCAATCCTGTTAGTAAAATAGTAAAAATATGTTTTCTTATTTGAAATAGTTGTATCAGTCTTCTTCGAAATTCCAAAGAGTATTTTCTTACTAAAATAAAGTATCATTTGCTAAAATATATTAATTTTAATAATAAATTTGTATTTTAATTTTGTCTTATAATTACACATTTCCGCACTAAATTAGTGATGCATTGATTGCATAACGAAAAGCTTATGATTCAAAGACTTATACGAGTCGCTCGTCCGCAAGGGTCCCTTGGGGTATATGTAACACGTATACGTGCTGCAAAAAAGGCTTAAGAATCTTTGTTTATCGCCAACGGTAATATTTACTGTAAAATTTCGCGTATTTAATTGAATAATTTTCTCGATTTAATAAAGCACAGATTTATGTTTTTAAAAACCGTGACAAATCATTAAAAATTTCGTAAAAGGCACCCGTCGCAAAGGATTGAAGATATTTTTTGTGTAGGAGTTAAAGCTCGAAATACTGAAAAAAAAACTATTTTTAAAACTAGGAATGAACTCAGCCGTTTGGGCTTGCACTAGGATGATTGAGCAATAAAGGTGTGGCACGGTCTAAACACGGCAGTAAACTATGTCTCGGTAATTTATGCCTCATACTAAACCAAATTTTGCAGCTGTAGTTAGTCTCATTTCATATTTCTCTGGTTTTCGGGAAATACTAAAAATTTTCCAAAATTTCCCATGGGGTAGCACTGCTATCACTTTACATAACCGTACATAATATATATACTGCAATTAGACAATTTTAACTCAATTCTAGATTTATCTACTGAAACGCTATTTGAGTTTGTGTTTGAAAAATTTCAAACTGACTGAAAAAACTCGCAGGCCAAGAATTCTACTAAGAGCCTTTTGTAAGCCGCGCGAACCCTCTGACAATTGAATTTTCTGAATTACTCTGCACGCAATTCCCTCGGACGTTAAGGTAAAACTATTTGGTTTTACATGTGAGATCAGTTGAATAATTTTCTAGAAAGAAAGGAATTCCAGTTACAGATGGATATATAATTAATATGGTTTTATATAAATTTGCTACATAATAGAGTTTTGTAAAATTATACAATAGCTTTAAGTAAATATTCTGCTCAAAAGATTTCTGTATCAATCAATTTTATCACAGTATTAATTTATAAAAAGTTATTTGAGAATTTCCAAATTTTATTTTGTATCCTAATATTGAAGTTCTTTTTCAATCCACATTATTTCTTCAAGAATTTAAAGGTGAATAACAATAATAATAATAATAATAACTCATGATTATATTCTACTTCAAACTTGATTATTTTTGAGAATTTATCAAGTACGTGTTTTAAATTTTATGAATGCGTAAAGAATTTATTTAAATTTTCTGGTTTATACCAAAATAACTGAGAGACGGCTTGGTTCAGAAAGTTTGTTTTAATTGCATTTTTAAATAAATAATTAACAAAACTTTAGAATTTTTAAGAAATCGTAAGAATAAATAACTGATTTGTACGATGGAAAATGTAAGTAATTACCAGGAATGTAAAACTTTTTAAAGATTGTTACAATTTTAAAACACGTAAATATTATCCAAACAAGACATAATTAGAAATTATAACAAAAGGTATGTATTATAGCATAACTACGCGGAAACTTGTCTTTTAAGCTACTGTTTACATCTTCTTTGTATAATTAAAATAAATTGATGGTTCGAAAATAATCTTTGTTTACAGCTGAATTTCAGAGGCTGCCATTATTTTAAATACATGGCGGATTATATAAAAGTAAAATTTGTAATTATAACACAAGTTCGGATAATTTAAAAAAAATACAATTTTTAAATAAATTATTAAAGCATGCCATAGTTTAATTTTGCAAAAACTTAATCACAAATGAAAATAATAACAGTATTTTTAATATGCTCTGCCTGAATACAAATACCTAACAGAATACACGTTTAGAATACAAGTACCTAACATACATTGAACAAAGAATTTTATCTAATACATTAAAATAAATAATAAATAGGGTGATTCATAATAGATTGGCCAAATTTTATGAGGGTGCACTAGGTACACAAGGAAAATAAAAGGTTAATGTTAAATCCATGAGAATTCTATTTTCAAATATATTGCTTGAATTTTTAATATTTTTGTATGATTTTTTTCGTATAGAATAGCTGTGGGTGAACTACAACTGAGTTAGTTTTTACTTTTTTTCTTTTGGTTTTAGACTTTTTGAAATTTGTTTCATTGTCAGATACGGTTTTTAAATTAAAACGGTAAAAAAAAAGAAAAATTAAAAACTAGACCATTTAGAGTTAGATATATCCCACTTATCCTACGCTTAAAAACGATCATTTAAAAATATTACAATTTAAGTGAGTTATTTGAAAATAACTTCCCCATAGACATAAAATTTCTTCGCTCAGTAAGTGTGGACTCTTTATTCCAATGCAAACTGATATTTTTCTGATTTATTTTTAAATTAATTTTTGATCTGAAAGGCATCGAACTTACAAATTCTCTTATTTAGAAACTTAATAATGTGCTGTTTTTGTCAATTTTTTGATAAATGCAAAATATTTTCCAGAAAAAATTTGACAAAAATGGTGTTTTGAACCAAATTTTCCGATGCGGAAGATCTGAGAACGATAAAAATGATCATACTAAGAAAATAACTATTTATAAATCAAATTCTAACTAATCAAGCAAAAAAGAAGTCCCACGGGCTCTTATACATCTCTTCAAAAATCACCTCAACAAATTTCATGTTTTTACTTTTAAAATGAGTCTGAGAATGTCTCAAAAAATTTACGGATGTTCACGGTGGAAAAATACTTTTTCGAATATCTCAAGGCTTATTATTAGACAATATGCAAATTCTTTTTCTATTCCTACACCTATTGCTTGAAACACATCCGAATACCTACCTGGAAAATTAAAATTTTCGTTTTACGTTTTTTTGCCTGTTCTACGCGAAAAATGTTACTTTCTTTTTTATTTGCCAAAATTTTTCAAAAATATATATTTAATTTTATAATTTAAATGTCAAAATATATGTGAATCAGGCGAGTTGTAAATTATATTTTAAATAAAAGTAACGTTATATTTTAAGAATGTTTTGGCCAACATAGAAAGAAAAAGACGTTCTTTAAAGAAAGCATAGAGGAAACAGAAGAAAACCTTTTATTTTTCCGAAAAGAAATTCGGAAAGCACGGATACATTACAAGTCCATAAGTTTAGCAGGACAAAGGGGAATTTCCATGTTGATTAATGGGGAGTCTTAAGAGGTGATAGTGCACATAAAAGTGTATATGAATTTTATGTCTCAGTTTAATAATTCTATCAAGAATGTAATTTGTTTCCTCAAATTCGAATTTGGTTTTTTGTTCGTAACTTAACGTTTGTACAAGAATAAATGTTACTTTGGCTATTCTGGCAGTTCCATTCAAAGCACTGATTATTTTCCGATAGATGTACCACTTCCTTCAACTACTACGATTTTCTTACAATGCGGATGGATTTTGCTAGCTTCTAGTAGAGTTCCACCACCATGCAGTGAATTTTTGCTTTTTTTCTCCTCCCAGTCCGAAAGTTTTTCAGCTAGCCTAACGTTGTTGAATTTCCTCTCATGAAGCAAGATATTATTCCCGACTTTTTGGAAGATGCATCAGATCTGGTCTCAATTAGACAGAAGAAACCTAGCTTGTACGAAACAGTTTGTTTAACTAATCGTATGGATGAAAATAAAAGAACTTAAAGTTTAATTAATGTCCAAAAACGTAAGGAATAATACTTTGTAAAAAAAATTCAAGAATATCAGTTTTCGATAAAAATTTTCGAGAGACTTATTGCATCTAAGGACTAGCCAAATATTGTGCCTATGGTTCCCTTCCCCTCCATTTCCAACTAGTAGCGCCAACTTATATGGGCCCGTGGGGCCCGAGCCCACCCAATAATTTTGAATCATATCATACCCAATTTTTACTGTTCTAGCTATTTATTTTATTATTCATTTTTCTAATTAAAATAATTTTTTTGCCAATGGTCACGTGTTTTAATTCTCCGTCTGACACTCATAAATCCCAAATGACTGAAATGTTTTGCTCCATGTTAAACTTTGCTAATTTAATTTGTAGTCATGTTCATGATATCATGACATTACAATAAATATAAGTGTCTTTATAAGGAAAAACGCATTAGAATGTAATTTAATAAAATTTTAAATTTATTAAAACATGATAGCGTGACTTAAAATTCTCATCTTTCACCATCTGTCAACCCTTCAAAGAAAAACAAGCTAGTCGAACTATTTTACAAATATATTTATGAGCCCACTTAATATTTTTGAGTTTGTTTTCAACTGTTTGTTCCCACTCTTTTCAACCAACAAGTCTAAGTAACGGTGTCTGAGCATCAGTGTCTAAGCAAACGTAATATAAAATTTAAAAATACATTAATTTTTAGAATGATTTTTTTATATATAGGTTCCTAAAGATAAAAAAGCTATTTTTAGACATATGGGTAACTTGCGTGTGGTTATTGTACATTTTCGTTTGTGACTATATTATATTTTAGTAGTTTTTGCCTTTTTTACAGGGTTAGATCCAACTATTATGAGCCAATATTCTTCTAAAATCTATAAGTAAATACAAGCAAAATGATATATAATTGCATTTTTTCTTCAGCATTTAGTTTAATGAAAGGCCTTAAACTGCATAATTCAGGTAATTGAGAAGTTTAAATGATGCACAGAATGGATTTACAAACATGTTAAAATATTTAATTTATAAAACTTTTTTTCTTGTCTCAAAGTTACGAAATGCCCTACATAGTTTTATGGACTGACAGTAAAGTACAAACTGATTAAATATTAGCTTGATTATACTGATTATACTGATTATACTGATTAAATAAAAGCTTTCACTTGCTTTCGTGTTTGCCACTGTCGTTAAGCTTTTTATTATGGTGGTGCAGCACTTGTCTATTTCCTATTTAGAGAAATCCGCTGACGAATCTATAATTTTGACCTCTAACATTGCACCCATGATAGTCATTTCCAAAATCATAAAAATACTTCTTACAGGAGTGGCTGCATTCTATAAGTTTTATGTATGAGTTGATAAGAAGTTCCATCAATATCCAGCACATATAAAATGTAGAGAATACTGAATTTTAACAAGAAATATTATTCAGTAGTATATACTCTCTCTGCATCTATAACTTTATATCAATATCGCAATTCTTCATGTCTACATTTTTTAATCTGGTGGGTCTTAGATTCGACTTCAAAAGATTCTATCACCAGAACGAAAACGCTGATATCGACGGTACACCGATGAGTAATGGACTACGTTAATCTTGAACGCACTGCACGTGTACATATTAGCTGTTGAGGCTCTTGCAGTATGCCCGGCAAGAACTCGTAATAAGCTATTGCTCTAAATGCCCTTTGTAATATTGTTGCTTATACTGCTTGAGAGGAACAACTAAATTCCTTTTATACCTTGCGGCATGGAATGTTCTAAACTAGCCTTGCATTTACTAAACTCGAACTTTCTCGAACATCTTCATAAAGACATATTTTAAACAAAAAACCATTTTTTTCCTTACCAAGCTAATATTATCTAATAGCAGGGTTCTCGCTGCCACTCGCCTTAGCACCAAATCGCAACAAAATACTTCATTATGCGAATATACGAACAATTGGACGCGCCAAATTGCGATTAATCAATATTTGCTCGTTTTGTATCTGTGTGAATGCCAATTTAGTCGATATTCTTATTCACATTGCTGAACGATAAAATCGGTTTACATGCGGTTCCTTGATGGTACATTGTTTTATTCATAGAAATACTGACTCAACACCAATTCAATTACAGCCAAAAACAGAGAAAAGATTATGCCATCTTTTTTTTTTGGGGGGGGGGGAGGCAATTTATTACTGTATATGCCCCGGCGTTAAAAACTAAAAAAAAATTGCTCGCATAAAATGTTAAATAACGAAAAGTTTTGTTGTGATGAGGTATTAAAATTAACTATTTACCGCAGTGTTTGTAAAGTATATTCAAAGTATCCATAGCCTATAACATTTTTTGTCAGTTAGAATCAATATCGTGCTGTAATTTTTAGTGCAAATTTTCACAATGGTAAATTTTTATTTAGACGATTAAAAGAATGTTTGAAAAATTTACACACTTAGAGGGCACTAAGAAAGTATTTACTTTCAGTACTTTCTGTTGCGGATAGTCGAATTTCTGGTTTAAAAGCTATTATAAGGTATAAACTGTTTTATTCACCAAATCGCTAATAGTGATCAAAAGATAGCAAGAGCCCTGCCTAACCGCTTATTAATCTATATAATCTTCGTAGTAGATACTTTAGCATTGAATAAATGTATCGTGGAGACCGCAGTATGAAATAGTGGTAGAAAATATCTACAAAATATAAGATACTGCGATTTCCCGGCTTTTCTCGCTGGAATCGAAACTTATTTCATCTGGGTATAAAAATAATCAAAATATAGTATTTTTAACATTGTTTATATGTATGTATTATTTCTGTTTCTTTTAATCAAACAAATACGTTATACATATTTGAAATTCATACAAACATGTCAAGTGTTACAACATTCAGTTTACCTATATGAATCTTCTAAATTTGTTTAAACACATCGACAAATGTTTAGAAAAGTTAAAATATTCATATTCATTATTTTATAAAACATTGTAAAATTTTTACAAATACTTATTAAATCTTTCTCATATATTCAAAGGCACATTAACAAACTTACAATAGGCAATTCTGTTTAATATATTAAAATAACTGAGTAAAATTATTAAAAATGCACATGCAAATATTTTGCATGTAGCGCGAACTAATTGGAATGTCTTTTCTCTCGTTCACACTCCATTCCAAACGGATATTTTCAATATTTCATTCTAACATGAAAGCAAATTCAAAGTCGTAAAATTTTAAGAATCTTTTATTCTTGTAATTTGCGAGTTGCAGAATTAGAGTAAGTTGCCAAAACACCTTATTAGTGGTAATTGTTGTTTGAAGTAAGTGGGAAATATAAGATTAAAATAAATTACATGTATAGTAAAATTTCTATTATAAGATCATGTACATTAGGCAAAACAATACTAGTGGTTTATTCGCGGTGTAAAATGGTTTTTTGGATGAACTTCAGCATTAATATTTATTTAGTTTCAATCGAATAAATTATGCGCTTAAATATGGCAAAATAATCCCATAAGATTTGTATTAATAATGTGCATGCTGGCTGTTGAACATTTCAAAAAATGAAATTCACTACAAATTAGTCAGATACGGCAATCCCAAAACATTTTTCTATATTATGCATGTCAATATTTCCTAAAAAATGCAGCATAGCGGCGCCACCAATCAGGAGGTTTAAGCGAAAATCTAATCAGCAACAACTTATGTGAAATTATAAAGGAATCTGAAGTTTGATGAAAATACGTGCATTAGTTCTTGAAATAAAGCTATAGCAATAATCACAAATAATGCACCATGGCAGCGCCACCTGCTGAGCGATTTGAACCAAAACGTAATCAGCACAATGCTATATTAAGTACTAACTAATTTTAAAGTTTTATGAAAATCCATGTACTAAGTTTTGAGATATAGCTATTGTGGAAATTGTAACCAATGCAGCATACAGCGTCATGTGTTGAGCGATATACACGAAAAACTAACCAATTCTAGTTTATATCAAGGTCTCACAGAATGTAATGTTTTGTGAAACTCCGTGCTTTAGTTCTTGAGACACAGCTATTGCAATAATCTATACTAGTAAAAAAACAAAACACTCTGTCTGTGTGTCTGCGATGGCTAGCAAAATCTACAGCATGTACGAGGCTCAAAATTTTTTTGAGAGTAGCCCCAAATCTCTCCTGATGTACCTGAGCTTCAGAATTTCGAAATTCTATTTATTAACTCAGTAATTAATTAAATTCCAAAGCTCACTCGCATAAAAAATCGCCTTTTTTCTTCTTTTCTCGCTTCATTTCCTTATGGTTGGTTGGTTGCATGAAATTTTCGCAGTAATAATTAAAAAAGCTGGGACAGACCTTTAAAATTCATAGACTAGCAAACTGTCAGTTTAAATGATGATTTTTTATCACAGCTTCTGTACGCCATGGAGGAAAAAGTTAGGTGGAGGTGAAATAAATCGAAAAAAAGGTTTGCAACATGAAAGCATTTATTGCTCAAATTTTAATGTCCCAAACAAAAGCATCCGGAAGGAATTTTGTAGTAAGACTAATTGAAAGAAATGAATTACAGCTGAAGCATATTTTACGAATAAATAGTAATTTTTTAAAATGGTCTTTTTTCTATTATATTATTTATTTAAAAAATGTTTGTTTTTAAAATAATTGAAATTGGAAAATTAGAAATAATTAAATGTCAAAATAAAATAAAATATTGAAAACATTTGATTTGAACTAAAAACTGTATTACTAAAAGTTTTCTTTTTTTTTTTTTTTTCAAAACTTTTTAATACTTTATAACATAGATGAAAAAGTTTATGATTTAACAACATATTAATGCCAATATATAAAATATATGTCAATATATAAAATATTCATGAAAACATTCTTTTAAAATCATGCATGAAAACTTAAATAACAAATATTAATCTAAAATCTAGATTTCAGAGTGCAGACGATTTTAAGACATTAACGAAAGAATGTTAACTTTTCAAGCAAAATCTTAAATGATGCTTTTATATTAATATTTCAAAGTCATATGATAAAAATAAACAAAAAATTCTTGCCTATGATTGATATATTTGTATCTTTTATGCATTCCGATCGTGTTTTACAGCCAATAATGGCACAAAACGTTATTTTTTAAGCGAAATTTTTGTCATCTATTCAATAACAGTTTGAAAGGTAAAAAGTAAAAACAAAGAAATACGGGTTCCAACCAGTTTGAATTGATCGGCGTGTCAAAGCACATGGTTTTGTTGGTGCTTAGTTGGACTTAATGTAGCAGATTTTAGGGTTACATTTTTGGCGTCACCCCAAGACATTATTCTTTCACTCAATTAATTTCTTTTTACTGTATGTTTGTACGCATATTTTTGGCATTTCAAGCGTTAGAATGTATGAGTCATTAGCAGAGTTGCAGTAAAAAAAATCACACAACAGTTTTCTAGGAGTAAATTTTTATCATTGATAAAATTTAAATGTATTCTATTCAGTATAAAATTGTATTATGGCCTTAATTTGTTTTCAAAACGATTCATACACCATAATAAATTATCAAATAGCAAAGTAAATTATTTATCAGAAATAGCCATAAAAAGAACAGTAGCAAAACTGATTATAACCTTAATGTTTAGACTAATTATCACATAACCCAATCCCAACCAGAAAAAAACAGACCACACTCCAATCCGTGATAGACAAAATTTCCGTGAGTATAAACTCGACCCGAACCTAAAAATTCTGTTTGAAAAAAAAAAAAAGAAAAAAAATCTATGGATTCGATAATTGACCTGAACCAAATCTCAATCCCTTAAAAATGTTCAGATTTAGCATAACCCGATCCAAACAAGGAAAAATAATTTTAGTGGGCATGAAACCTGACCCGAACCTAAACATTTTCTTAAAAAAAAAAAAAAAAAAAAAAAAAAAAAAAAAAAAAAACTCGAAATATTACCGGAATAAAATCTGAAACCGATAAAAATATTCCAGAGAACTATAACCCGATCCCAGCAAGACAAAATACTTTCCGTGGTCATAGACCCTACTCAAACCTAAAAATTTCCATTTAAAAAATCCTGAAATTTGACCCAAACCACATCTAAATCCGACCAAAATATTCGAAAGAACCATAACCGGATTCGAGTAAGACAAAATAATTTCCGTAGACATGAACTGGATACGAACCTAAAACTTGCATTCGAAAAAATACCTAAAATTTGAATCGAACCAAATCTGAATCTGACAAAACTATTTCAAAGAACCGCAACCGGATCCGAACAAAACAAAATATTCCCATGCACATGAACCCAGTCCGAACCCAAAACATTTCTTTGAAAAAAATCGCGAAATCTGAACTGAATCACTGAACTTGGCAAAAATATTCCAGTGGAGCATGTCCTTATTCGAACAAGACAGAATAATTTTCGTGAACACGCAAGAAACCCGAACCCAAAAGTTCTATTTGAAGAAAAACTCGAAATCTAAATTGAAGCAAATCTGAGCCCGATAAAAATATTCCAAAGAACTATAACCCGATCCGAGCAAGACGAAATAATTTCAATGGACTCGACTCGAACCCGACTCAAACCTAAAAAATCCGATTTGAAAAAACCTGAAATTTGACTCAAACCACATCTGAATCCGGACAAAATATTCGAAAGAATCATAACCGGACTCGAGTATGATAAAATAATTTCCGTGGACATGAATGAGATCCGAACCTAAAAATTATATTTGAAAAAATACCTGAAATTTGAATCGAACCAAATCTGAACCTGACAAAAATATTCCAAAGAACCGTAACCGGATCCGAATAAGACAAAACATTTCTATGCACATGAAGCGAATCTGAACTTAAAAAAATCTCGAAATCTGAAATGAACTAAATCTGAACTTGACAAAAATATTCCAGTGAAGCATGTTCTTATTCGAACAAGGCAGAATAATTTCCGTGAACGCGCAAGAAAACCCAAACCCAAAAATTACATTTGATGAAAAAACCGAAATCTGAATTAAACCAAGTCTGAACTTGACAAAAATATTCCAGTGAAGCATGTCTTTATTCTAATCAGACAGAGAAATTTCCGTAGACATGCAGAAAGACCTGAACCCAAAAATCCCATTTGAAGAAAACACCGAAATCTGAATTGAACCAAATCTGTACCCGACAAAAATATTTCACAGAACCATAATTGGATCCGAGCGAGGCAAAATAGTTTCCATGGACCTGGATCCGACCCGAACAGTCAAATCGAATTTTTAAAAATACCTGAAATCTGACTCGAACCAAATCTGAACCTGACGAAAATATTCTAATCAATCATAACCAAGATCCGAACAAGACAAAATAATTTCCATGGATATGAACCTAATATGTGCTTAGGTAACATTTGGGTTGCGATTAGGTTGCAATTACATTACGATAAGTCTTTGATTTTACTTAATTTCACATTAGGTTACAGTTAGATCATGGTTAATTTAAAGTTACGTTAAAGTTAAATTGCATTTATGTTATGGTTAGAATAAGGATAAGTTACAATAAAGTGACAGATAGGTTACATTTATGTTATATTTAAGTTACGGTAGGGTACTGTTAAGTCGCAGTTAGGTTACAGAAAAGTTATGGTTACGGTACAAAAGTTTATGATTAGGAATTTCTCCACAGAGTGAACATTACGCATGCTTTGATTAAAAATATACGCTTACTTTTGTTAAATGGCTATGAAATTATAATGCTATTTACCAACCTTTTATCATCAAGTATCGATTTCATTCACGGTATAGTTGGATTTAAGAGTGATATAATTAGTTTGAATTCAAAATATTTCACTTGGGATTTCTATGTGAAAAAAATATTAGTTACGTGACTTAACAGTGATTTTTACGGGTAAATATCAACACTTTAACACGAAAATAACGCAATCATTGGATGCATGTCCCCTTCCGCGTTTCTCATTGCTCATTTTAAGTATTTTTAAAGCTTAATATTTGTTGTTGTTTTTTAAACCGATTTTTCACACAGTCAGCTGCCACGTATTTCAGACAATGCATTTCTGCATGCTTTGAGTTATTGATAAAATCATACACATTTCAAGTTCGTTTAATATTGTTAATACAGGCCCGGGAAACGCCGGTCCTGTCAGCTAGTTCTAAATAATGCACCATGGCAGTGCCACCTGTTGAGTGATTTGCACCAAAATGTATTCAGCACCATGTTACACCAAGTATTAACTAAATCTAAAGTTTTATAAAAATGCATACACTAGTTTTTTAAAATACAGCTATTGTGAAAATTGTGAATAATGCAGCATAGTAGCGCCACTTATTGAACGATATACACCAAAAACTAATCAGATCTAGTTTATATCAATGTCAAACAGAATCAAAATTTGTGTAAAATTCCGTGCACTAGTTCTTAAGATAGAGGCCCACAAAAGTTTTATCACATAGTGATAGACACACAGTCTCACAGACAGCATTTTGAAAAAACATGTTTTTCGGGTTTTCTGATCCCTAAAACGTATTAATCCGTCGGAAACAGGATTTCGAATGTTTTCACGAGTCCAATACATTTTTCTTTTTAAGATAAAAGAAAGTAAAAATAACCATTATTGAATTGCAGTAAATGAATTCATTATGCTTTATGGCTAATATATATATATACATATATATATATATATAAATATATATATAAATATATATATATATATATATATATATATATATATATATATATATATATATATATATATATATATATATATATATATATATATATATATAATGCTTAATAACATATATACAGCATCCATATTAGTCCTTCCTTCTATCTGTCAGTAATAATAAACTCAAAATTTACGCTTGATATCATGAAATGTACTATCATTTGTCTTTCAAAATTGTTTAAGATAGCTCTCAAAATCTCTGCCCCACAATGTGATACTTTCTGACTCATTTTCAAAAATATATGCATAAAAAATGGCAGGCTTGAGTACTGAAGCGATTCGAAATCAAATAGCGCTTTCTATGTTTTCATAAACAAATTACTTAACTAGTTATAAGTTATTCTTGTCACATGACGGCAACTGTTTCTCTTTCTGACACTGCTGCATTGGAAATTCGTATTTAAATTAACCACCTACACAGTAAAAAAAAAATCTGTAAAGTTATTAAACTTTTCTTGGGAAGCTGGGATTCCTAGAATTTTTTATGTAACTGTAATATCAAAAAAGGATAGAATCAATTTGGTTACATGAATTTTTACTGTTACAATTGCATAAAAAGTTCTAGAAATCCCAGTTTCCTAGAAAAAGTTTAGTAATTTGATAGATTTTTTTTACTGTTAGACAGTGTTTTCTGAAAGACAGATATATATATATGTATATATATTTAACAGGATAGTTTCATCATCTGCTGATTTGATACTCTTTTGGACAAAATAAATCCAGAATTGCATAAATTAGTTTTATTGTATTTGAGAATACAATTATATAAAGACCATATACTCTCGCTCCCCTAATTTTTGAAAGTTTTGTAGTTGGATGTGTCATTGGTTTTATGATTCATTATGTTTCATTGGTTCACGCTATTTTCCGGTAATAGTAACGGATTCTTCGCTGTAAATAATTGTTCTTTTAAGATTTCTTTTCACATCTTAATTAAAGTTGGGTATGGCGGCCGGTCAGCTGAGTAGGTTAAAAAGAAATTTATTATCAATTATAGATTATGATCAAGCGGAAAAGAAACAGCAAAAAACTTAAAACAAATAATAAAAACGCTAAAATTGATACACAAATTAAAATTACTCGACATATAAAATTACTAAAGTACATAATACATAAAGTTATTTTAAAGTTTACGACATATAAAGAAACTCACTTTTTGCTCAATCATCTTGTACAAAAAGAAAGAAAATACATAAAAGCTAATAAACGAATTTACGTGCTGCCAACATGAATGTACTTAACAAAGTGTCAAGATCCATGGAGCATATTTATTAGCTCGTTCACTTTATACATGTGGATTTTGGTGTTAACGTTTAAAGGTTCGAATTCTGGCATTCCGACAATAGCATAGATTTGGAATTTTAAAATTTTATGAAAAAAAAAAAAAAATAAAGAAGACATTTTCTTTTCACTCAAACTATCCGGCTTCAGACAATACAATTGGCATTGGTTTTTGTCTAATACTAACAGACATATGTGGATAAGTCTAAATTTAAATACTGGTAAAGTTGACGGTTGAATATGCTTATCTAATATGTATAAATTGGGCAGAGATGTCCACGATTTAGCCAAAAATGAAAAAGTAGCGGATCATTAGATAGTTAACCATCACTTTATAAGGAGAATTTTAGAAAATACAATTTGAACTTATTTAAATTGGGGTGTTCTACGATTAAACTTGAAGAAATTTTATTTTAAAATTTTCTAGTAGAAAAGTACTTGCGAGCCTTGACGAATTGCTACCACATGAATACTCTCTGTAATTGACTCTTAAACCGGAAGGCGGCAGCACATAACAGTATCTCATTAAGTTCAAGACAAAAAATCGCAATTAGTTAAAAATCGATTCGCATATTAGAACGCAGTTGATCAGCCATGACATAGTTTGGTGGAAAACATCTGAAAACTCGATTTTAGCGGTTAACTCGTAAGTTTATTATTCTATTTTCCTGCTTCCAAAGGTATGAAAACATCGAAGTTTAGGAAGTATTGTTAATAGATTACCCTTGTGGGAGGTAAAAGATGGAAAAACTCCATTTGAAGAAGCGGTAACTTTTTCTTACAAAGTTTGATAACAAATGGCTGGTGGTGCCATCTATCGAACAGTTTAGAAGCATCTGCATTTATTGATCGAGTAAAAGAGTGATTCGAAACAACGATCTTTGGTGTAGGAGTGCGTTGCCTTAACTATCACACCATAGGGTCTTCGAATGCATTTGATTGCAAAATCATATAGAGGATTTTACAGTGTGTTTATATTTATACAAGGTATACAGTAATTTTATCGATACTGCTATAATTTTTGAAAGTTCTAATTTATAAAGCTAATTTATTATTATGATTTTCTTATGGTTAATGAATATTTATAATATGGTTTGATTAAGTAACTTATTAAATGTAATAATTCGCTTTTGTTTTTACATTGTGTATTTGGATGCTAACATAAAAATTTTAAATAGCAATAAATAAATAAATAAATAAATAATAATAAATAAAATAAAATAAAACAAAGAACAAAATTTGTATTTTAAAAAATAAATTAAGTTAATTTTTTTTCAATTTTTTTTTATCTCATATGATTTAATTGATTAAAATATGCACTTGAATAATGAATAAGTTATATTAAATATTCAATGGTAAATAGCAGAAATTTCGAATAGTTTATAATATACATAATCATTTAAATCACATATAATGCACCAGTATTAATGGTCCGTAATTCCAGAAATGAGCGGGAAACAGTTCAGTTGAAATTAAATTGGATATACTAATGAAACTAACGCACAATCAGCTATGAAACTTCAATGCTTAATGATGGCATTACGTTTGTTAACCTAATAACAAATCCTTCCACCTATACAAAATGTCTTTTGAGTTGCTGCTTTAGCTAAAATTTGTTTAATAACCGAAAATATATACTATTGTATTGTAAGTGGGTATTTTCAATTTAAAGATGATACTATTTTGAGATGTTTGATATAAATAAAGGGATAAAGATTAAATTTAATAATTCAGAGTTATTACATTTACGAATATGTAAAAAAATATCTTTATTATTTATAAACTTCATTTTTATGTTACTTTTTTAACTATCATTGCTAAAAGAGTTCATTAAATTATTTATCTGTTCCGGTCAAACACAAATATTTTACATACTATTTAATCTCTATTAAAATATTTTCAAATCTTTTTAAACAATTTAAAAAATATTACTGAATGTAAAAGTCAGTTTAACAAGATGAAAAACTGTCTATTTTCAGTTATCAAATGCAATCCTTTAGACATAAATTTAGATTAAATGTAATATTTTAAACTTAAATAATCCAGAAAAAATGCACTAACTTAATTAAGAAGTGTAATTATATAAAAATCGCAATTATTTTTCCCGTTATACCTGTTCAAATTTTACATTGCATGCATAATACAACACATGTTTAACACAATTCATGTATAAAAGATGCATTTATTTATTTGCATTTTAAATTCAAATTTTGAGATTTCGGGAGATATTTTTACATATTGTACAAAAGGGTATTATTTTAAATTGTTGTTATTTTAAAAAATGTGCAAAGGATAATATTTCCTTGAAATTTAAAGTTTATTTAAAGATATCTATTAAGCACAGAAAAAAAATCAAGATACAATTAAATTATTATGTCTTAAAAAACAAAATATTGAAAATTGCGTCATAAAAACTACATTCACACGTGAATTTTAAAAAAGAAAAATAATTCTAAAATAATAAATTCATTAATATGCGCTGAAAGTCGAATGTTGCATCATATTTAAAATGGTCAAATAATTACCAAATGGCAAAACAGTTTAAATTATCTTATAAATTGAAACTCACATTTGATGTCCCGTTGCGTAAATTTTATGAACAAATATAATATGTTAAAGATAATATTAATCTCGAAGCAGATTTGTGTTGCATTTAAAGATAATATGTGGTTGTCATTTGATGTTTTCGGATATACATGAAAATAGTTTAACTACTGTGACAGAATTTGTCTGATAGCTGGTGTGACTATTCGTAGAGGCTGCTTGATCAAAAACTGAATAAAAGGCTTGTATGACTCACATGATGCTGTTTCTGTGATTAATGAGATTATACTCCGAGCAATAAAATATGAATAGAAAACAACGTTAATACCACCAGAAAATGAAATTTTAAAATAGACTAGTTTCGGTATCATTAAGCGTACCTCCTTAGTATAAAAAATAATGGAAAATGTCTCAAATATGTACGAAAGAAGAGAGTTCAAGTGAAAGGTTTATTAAATTACAGGAAATCAGGGACGGGTAACTACCAAACGAAAAATAACATTCAGAGTGTATCGGAAAATGTGAAAAATGCTGAGAAAAATTAAGAAAACAGAGGTCTTTATATAATATCTCCAACATTCTGATAATGAAGGAATAGCGAATATAAAAACCTATTTTTCTTAATTTCTTCTAGCATTTATCATATTTTTGGTTCCATCTCTAATGGCGTTTCCCTTATTAGCTGTTACCCGTAATCTTCTGTTTTTTTGGCAAATATTTTATTTTCTTTAAATCTGCTTCTATCCTATATATTCGAGTAATTTTTCATTGTTTTTTGCTCTGAGGACGGTACATGTAATTCTTCCGAAACTGGCTTGTTTTAAAATTTAATGTTCTGCCATATTAACATTGTTTATCAATTCATACTGTTTCTGAATTAATATTTACGTTCAGGAATATTATAATAAAAATTCACTTGTACCAAAACCTGTAGCGATAGTACTAAGTATTTAAGCGAAAAAATCGCACTAACATCTACTTATTGATTGTAAACTATACGTCACACTATGAAAATAAAAGCACCACTGTTCAGAAGGTTGCAATCAGCAGTTAAGTGTTAAATAATAAATTAACAGGAATCTTAAACGGAAGCACACATCTTTTCCAGTTTGTTTTTAATCATTGTACAATAAAAAAATTATCTTCTAATTCTACGACTGATTCACTGTAGTAAATATAAGAAGTATCAATTTAGTATTTTTATTATTATTTATCAAACTATAATTGTTTTTTAACGATCGAAGAAAATGCATAACATTTTTGTTGATTAAAACTAGTTTTATTTTTACTTTATATCATGATTTTGTAAACCGGAAACACTATACAGAAACACGTAACATTAAATCACAGAACAGTGAATTAAACAGTTATTTAAACTTTTGTGTATTAATATCATTTTTATTTTATACAGGGTGATTAAAAAAAAAAACGTGGACAAACTGATATGACAAATCAGGCATACGACAAGGATAAAAAATCACATAGGAACATAGGGTCGCAAACCACTTATTGAATCACAAATACAGGGTGTTTCATTCTAACTCAATTTAGGTTGACAAAGCTAAATTTTAGAAAACCGAAGTATACTGTAATAAAACATGTAACAGATATTCTCAACTTTGATTTAAATGTGATAACACCAAACAAAAGTGGTAGAAGTTTGCATAATGCGCACTAGCAATATGCCCTTGGCACCTCACATTTTGGACTGTGATAATCAGGTTGTACGGTATAATCGATTGCTTGAGCAATATGTTTTTAAAGAACTTTTCGTAACGTTATCGAATTTCACACAAAGTAAGGTAAATATCGTTGCATTTTCGTTACAATATTTTTATTTTCCTCGAAATTATTACTTTCAAACCGGGCGAAGCTAGAATGAAACTGTATTTGTGACGCAATAAGTAGTTTGCGACCCTATGTTCCTATGTGATTATTTATCCTTGTTGTATGTTTGATTTGTAATATCATTTTGTCCACGTTTTTTCAGTGATATCTTCATTTAGTAAAAACTGCATATTTTACCTTTTGACTGTTTTGAGATTACTTTATTTATTATATCAGAGTTTCGAAAGATAATGTGTCCATTATTTTTTGAAAGTTATGAAGCAAAATAAAACTCTGAAAAACCAGAATAAATACCAAGTTGCTATTTTTATTTTCCTTAAAAACAAATTACATGCATAAAATATTTCCCGAACAGACTTTTTTCAATAACGATTTAAATGCTTCACAAAAATATGAAGAAACATAAATGAAGTGCAAATAACTTCTTTTTTTTATAAGCATCGTTAATAAAACATTTACTCGACAAAAATGAAATGCATTTTTTGCTTATAAGATGTTTTTACAATTTTGATTCACCGTTCTTTTCTGCAATGATTTCTTTCATTCTGATCAATGAATTTCGCTTTTACTGCTTTTTTTATTCCTTCTAAACTATACATTTTAAAACCGTCAAATTGTAAAAAAAAAAAAAAAAGTTTTCTGCAAATCCAACTTGTTAGATAACTGTATTTCAGTTTATTTATTCTTTTTTATCGCTGTTAAAATATTTATAACGTATGTTTTTTATAAAATATTTCTCTAACAAGTACAATCCCATTGCGAAAGCTTAATACGTTTGCGCTTGAAATAATATAAAATTTGAGGTTTGTTTTCGCATAATATTCCATGGTAAAATTAAAAATTATTGCATAAATAAATAAAGTAAAAATATATAAATAAAACAAATATAAGTGGAAACACATGTAATTAGAGAAATCTTTATCTATTAACTCCTGACATGTGATTAATAAGGAAGAATTGCTTATAATATGTTTCAAAACTTTATTGAGTACATTTTTTCAATTTTAAAGGGAAAACGATTTTTGTTTTTATTGATTGGCAATCTAAAAATATGTATTAAAATGTAAAACATTTGTTCTAATTTACAAAAACAGAAAAGGATTTCATCTATAAACCGGATTCCAGAGTTGATCCCTTCTAAATTTAAAGTTATTTGAGTGTTAACGAATATAAAGCATTTCAGACTATTTTATTACATTTAGGGAACTAATAAATACAAAATTTTTAATACTGAATAAGGAATAGACAGTGGTTTACTATCTATTTATTTTTTAAAAAACACGAACATACGAATAACATACGAATTATATAAATTTCTTTTTCAAGACAAATTTAAATATTGCAAAAGAAAAAAAAAAAAAAAAAAAAAGATAAAGTATAATTTCAATGCGAATCCAGTTACTCTTTTTATAAGTATCAATAATAAAATATGTTGGTATTAAGAGGTTTAATATATTTTTTTTGCTAAGATATTTATATTTTGACATGTCACATTTTATTAAACTTATAAATATGTATGGATATTTCCAGTACAGAGAGCCATTTTATACACTTAAATATAAGAATAAAGACCGACATTTAAGTATGTTTCAGCTTAATCATTTATGTCCGAAGGAACTTTAAAGTATCATTAAAGTAACTTGCTATTAAATTAATTTAATACATCGATTAGTAACTACATTTTAGAATGAATTATAGATATTTTACTTTATCTTGCTCCAAAAGAATATTATTATCCCCCCCCCCAAAAAAAACCACTTCTTTTTCATCTTCACTTTTTTAGCTTTCTTGACGTTAAAAGAAAATTTGCGGGAGGATTGTTTTAGTTAGGAAATACCGTATTTACGCGTGTATATCGCGCATGCGTGTACAACGCGCACCCGGTACTTTAGAATGAAAATGATGATTGTTTTGTATATCGTATATAACGCGCACCATAAGTTTGCCATGCAAAGTAATGAAAGATCAAATGAATTTCAGTAAAGTAAATCGAAACAAACGTTCCGTCAAGCTTATGTAAAGTTCCTGAAATATTTTATCTGTACACTGTACAAAAAAAAGGAGAGAGAGAAGGAAAGCTACAAAAGTAGTTTTTATAAATCTATAGAAACTGTAGCTTTACAAATGAATCTACTAAAATTATACTAATCTTACTAAAATTTTATCTGTAACTTGGGTCGCTATTAGATAAAAAGTTCCAGATTTCCCCTATCTTAGAGATTTTTTTATTTATAGTGAAAATCTGTATCTATTCATGAATTTATCCTGTTACCGTTCCATAAAATCAGGATTGCAATGAGGATTGCTAAATAGTGTTTAAATAATGTTACTACCGCTTTTGTATAAAAAAAGTGCAAGTAGTGAAAGAAAGATGCAGAAATTCTTCTGTACAGTAAGATTCCAGTTTTAATTTCTTCTATGAATAGAATCAGACTTCCTGCTTTACAGAATATTGTTTCTCTATTTTGTTTCCGTTGCTTGCACTGTTTGACTCAATTCTATGTAACTCAATTTAGTCTATTCGACTCTCGTCCTTTGTTTCTTTATTATCATTCACCCTCTCTATTTATATTGCATTCATTTCACTTAAAAATATAAACTTTTCACTCGTCTTATTTAATGTAAAAAACTTTCATTTAAAATCGTCATCTTCCTCTCATTTTATTTAAAATTGGATAAAATAAATAAATAAATAATAAATAATATCTCGAACCAAAATATTTTAAAAAAGATTCAAAGTATTGTTCCTAATTTACATTTGTGGGGAATAAACTGCTATTGCAGAGAAACAAGAATGTTACTAGGCGTGAAACAAAAATGCTATCGAGGTTCAGTTCCCATACTTATTCATATCAATGACAATGTAATATTAATACGATTTTAGGTGCGCACTATTTATTACTTTCTTCTATATCCAATAGAAGAAAGTATTGTTATCGAAATTGTTTTCCGATTTTCGACGGATTTACACGTTTTAGGAGTCAGAGATTCCAAAAAACATGTTTTTACAAAATGCCTGCCTGTCCGTGAGTCTGTCCTTACGTCGTCATTCTACCATTAAAAAGTGCATAGAAATATGCATAGAATTGAACCAAATTTTTTGTGAATGTTTTTGGCTGGGGCAAGCAGGTCCTCTTTCATTTTTGAAATATTCCTCAGGAAGGGGGCGCTGCAATAGCAATTTTTGTGGCATTTTCAATATTGTATCGACTAAAAGTGTATGAAACTAAGCATCGAACTGAACCAATTTTTTTGTGTAAGCGTATATCTATGACTAGTTGTTCAACCCTGAATTAAAAAAAAATCCGCTGTAAGGAGGCGCTATAATCTTGAAGTCTGTGCCATTTTCATTATTTTACCATCAAAAAGTGTATGAAGTTATGCATAGAACTGAACTAAAATTTTGTGTATGGTTATTTTTCGGTATGATTGTAACGGTTGGATGCTCGTACTGGGAGTTAAATGCAGACATAACTCAGTACATAAGATAAAAACAGTTTATTAAAAACGATAAGGGCTCAAGGGGAGTGGAGCAAGTCTGTAATTTTCACAACTGAGAGTACTACTAAAAGATTAAACTCATACTCACAGCTCAGGACTAGCTCAATCGGGGCACCTCTGATTACTTCTCAGCTATCTTTCGGCTAAGCTGCTAGATAAAATCTTATTAGACAGCCCGTGGCTGTATATATTTCTTTATTGACTTGGAGATAATCAACGTAATTACTATTAAATTCTTATCACTGGCCAACTGCTCGAGTCAAATTCCAAAACTCCTTAGCAACTCACTGGAGGCTCGCTAACACTCGATATCGCTTGCTCTGGATCAATCAACGCAGCTGGACACACTCTGCTAGACACCAGCGGGAAATCGCCGCTAGAGACACACTCAGTCGGCCAACGCCTCCAGAGACACACCGCTGGCTGGCTACTGTCGCCAGAGACACTCTACACACACTCAAACTCCAAGCTTTTATATGCTACAAACTGAGATACTTCAAATTTACATATTACTACTAACCGCGACCTAACTGTAGAATCCGAAAGAGACACACACGCTCTAGAAAATTAAAGTAAAACAGAGGATAGATGTCGCTTTCACGCTTACACATGTTAAATTATTGACGTCACGATCTCAGAAATACTAGCGTGCCTTTATTACAAAGGTCACTCCCTCACATGATAAGTAGGTCCTCCATGAATTTGAAAAAAGTCTGTCTATTATTCTATTGTCCATCGGCTCGTGCAGAGACAGAAACACGTTTATACTCCGATTAATTGACTAAAGAAGAAATTTGCGATCAAAGTTGGTATAGTATTGAATCAAAATTATTAAAGCATTAACATGTCTAACTATTTTTTAAAGTATTAAAATGTACTTATGAGATTGAAGAAAGTTTTAGGATTGGCACATCAAACTAGTTTATCTTATAGGGCTACACCAAACTCTATTAGGTTAAGTAATCTAATAGAATTTTAAAATGTATCATTTTGTAACGAATTGTCGCTTCTGCTTTTCATAATTTAATTTAACAAAATTTCTGTTATTTTTTAAATTATACATTTGTACAATTTACACATTTTGCATATGTAAACATCAACATGAATTTAAAAATAATAATGTAAAAATTATTTTACACACAATGTTTAACATTAAATTTTATAGCTGAGCTTTTTTTTATTTCCAGTATATTTGTGACTGACCCCTATTTTGCAGCAAGAAAGATGTTCCTACTTTGAACACCTATTACTCGGTCAATTTTATTTGTTGAGGAATGGGACTTTTTTAGCTCACAGGCTATCATAGCCTGAGAGCTTATGTGCCCGCCCGTTCTGTATGTATGTTCGTACGTAACGCGATAACTCATGATAAAAATATCCAATCCACTTGAAATTTTGTATATAGGTACATCTTGACAAGGCGCTTCCCTGATTAGTTTTTGGAGTTCATTCGATATGTATAAGAGGGGGAACGGGCGGCTCATGCCACTCCCCTTAATAGAAATAAGTGGGGTTTTCATGAAGAATTAAGTTTTCGTTCAAAATTTAGATAAAAGATCATTCTGATGAGGCGATTCCGTGACTGTTATTAGGTGTTCATTTAATAAGTATAAACAGGGGGAACGGGGGTTCTAATGCCCCTCCCCTTAATTTATATAAATGGGTTTTTCAAGCAGAATTGTCAGATTTCGTTCAAATCTCTGAATAGTTTTGGAAGTTTAATGGTTAAGTATAAAAGAGGGGGATAACTCCTCTTAAATTATGCAAATGCTAAATGGGTTTTTATTAAGAATTATCCGATTTGCTCTGAATTTTGGATATAGATTTTTTATATGATAAAGCACGTCCTTGATAGTTTAGGAGGTTCAATGATTAAGTATAAAAAAGGGGAAAGGGGAGAGCTGTTTCCTCTTCTTAATTTCTTTTTCGAACGGAATTAACCCTTGAAAATATAAGGCTGTAATGTACAATTAGTATGCGTAGCCTGTGAGCTCAATGCCATCAGTTTAACTGGGCAGTATTATTTTTATTTGTGTTACTTGTTAGAGTAGTGGTAAAAATTTACTAAACATCACTTATAGGACCAAAGGATTGTATAAAAATTTAATTTTCGTAATTTTTTAATAAAAATGTTTTAGTGCTAAATCGCTTAAAAATTAAATATTTCCTTTTTTTTTTTTTTTTTTTTTTTTTTTTTGTAATTTGAACTATATGTCTATCACTAACGGTTTAGAAATTCCATTCGACACCGTTGAGAATAGGCACACTGTAGATTAAAGATTGTCTTACTGATGAAATATTTCAACTATTCTCTAAACGTATACAATGAATTTAAAACTAATGAAAATCCACAAACCATTTCTATTAGCTCATTTTAA
Source organism: Maratus speculifer (assembly GCA_964019185.1). Lineage (NCBI taxonomy): Eukaryota > Metazoa > Arthropoda > Arachnida > Araneae > Salticidae > Maratus > Maratus speculifer. Next base: position 373,981,157 of record OZ025289.1, read on the forward strand.
ATGCACGATCATACGAGCAAGATATTATCTGAAAATATTTCATTTCAATAAAGATTTAAATGTCACAAAAATAACACGATAAATATAAATAAAATGTAAATGATGTCTTCTTTTTAAAAATTTGTGCCATTTATTTAAAAAAAGTCCAGTATGAAGAGATTCTATTTTTAACATATTTATTTGCTACTGAGAAGTTTATATTTTGAGATAACATCTTTTTTACTTTAAAGATTACAAGAAGATATATGGATATTTTAAGCAATGAAAAGGTTTTTTTCCACTTATGAATTACCCGTGACACTGAAATATCTTTTAGTTTAAGTGGAATTCAATATCTTCATTTCACACTTAAGTTAAAATAAATTATTTTTGAAATAAATTATTTTTATTCGTTTAAAATATCAATTTTAAAGGAAAGGAGAAATATATTCACTTATATTAAATATTTTTAAAGCGTTTTATTTACATGGCTTATACCATTTTTTTTAAAATTTAGAAACATTTCATATTACTTTATTAACTACATGAACATTGATAGAAATAAATAAAATTATATATGAATACACTTAAAATATTTTCTTAATTCCTCAATTACAGTTGACTCAAACTTGGTTGAATCAAACTTTAGGTTAATTCCAACTATTTATGAAATACCGAAAACTTTACATTAGAGGTAATATTAGTTTATTAATTAAAACTTTTTGTTATCACCATTTTTGCATAATCTTTTTTTAATTAGATTTTTTTATTTAAATTCGAAGTATAAAACTTGATATCTGTAGAGAAGGAAAAACTCCTATTTCTGAAAATATTACTCTGTTCCAAATGATAAAGCTCTTCGTATTTTTAACAATTCTCAACACAGTTGAAAATTGTTTATGAAATCTGTTTGTCTGTCTCTCTGCCTATCCGTGCTCTAACTTTCGTAAATATAGTTCGATTGTCATTAAAATGAATAAATGTTATTGTGTATGACTGTTGCATGTTCGGTATTAAAAATGAAGTGCTTAAAAGTGTAACCTTAACGGCTCATTTTCAGAGACACTCAAACAATTCAATCACATTTTGTTCTATGAGACAAAACCTTTTGTGGTATATATTAATGATATTACACTATTTTAAGCATACTGAAATTGATATTTATCCTAATACAGAGCACGGTGAGCATAGAATCTATCGTTCTTTTCCAGGGGGACATAAAAATGGCAAAAGAAGAAATGATTAAACTATATAAGCTAACGAACAATAAGAGATGAAAGTGCGTTTTCAGTTGTGTGCATGTGTTTGTAATATTCATTTTTTGTAAATGATAATTGGTAAGAATAAATCCTGGAGATCAAATACATGACTGTAGGAAATATTTCAACAATATCCGGTTATTCGAAGAAATTGGTGAATGGAAATTTGCAAGTGTGCTATGCGTTTAAATGAACTAACTTTTGGCATATTTATGTAGTACATATTACATACATAACCATATATCACATACAGAACTGCACAAAAGAATTGTTTATTTTCACAACCATTCATGATAATAGACAAAATTGGATTTTCAAATGTATTATGCGTTTTCCAAATTGCTCATTTAGACATAATTTTTCACCTTAACAAACTGTAAAGTATCCTTTTAGTATTCTGAATATGTAGAAAAGCTTTTCATATGGTATATTATAGTCCAGCATACATTTTATAATCTGTGCTTGATTTTTCGTTCCTGTATAAGTTGTTTAATAAAGAATCAGTAATGCATGTAAGTGATATTTAGAAAACTTTCACTTAGCCTTCAACATACATAGAACTGAAGTGCTTATTCCAAATCGATAGATAGCATGAAAAACTGAGGAGTTACATTGCAATAAACACAACTTTTCCCACTCTTTTATTTAACTCAATTTGGTTTTCGCATGTAAACGAGAAATCTTATAATCGATTTTTAACTCACTTCTTTAAATAGTACGGTACTACTTGGTTATCGCGTTAACCAATTTCGCCAAATTATACAAATCGCCAAACTAATAGCCAAATTATACATATTGACATAATTTTTATTTCAAGTAACGAAAAAAAAACAATTAATTATCTGAATATTTATAAAAATACATATAAAAAGTCGAAATAAAAATCACTTAATGACATTTTAAACACGTGTATCTAATTTAAAGTCATTGAATTTAATATTCACGGTCTCCATTATTGGTATGGAGTCGTATAATTTGGAGATAGTTTTTTGGTCGACAGAATGTAACCAAGTAGTACCATTAGTACCATTATATTCTGTATACTGTATATACAATAGTATGTTCTGTAATCGGGAAGCACAACTGATGATGTGCATGTTGCACACGTGCACCATTGCAGTGCATGTCCGCATTACAGGTAATGTTCATAGATACACCAAAGTTTCTTTCTTAACCCTTGTACCCCACATACGGCACTTGCTTACAAATACCATATTTCTCAATAATTGTCATGAATTTGACTAATATGATTGCTGTAACTGATCAAATAGTGCAAATAATGGAATAACGTTTATTTCGTCTATATCAGATTGTTCCATTTGACAAAAAATTAGAATTTGTTCTTCAGGAACAAAGAAATATTCGATTAAATTCAAGGCAATATTTACTTTTATTTTTTTACTGAATACTTAAAAATATTAAGAAAGTTGCAGAGTATTAAGCAGATAAAATTAATTAATTTAAACGCATTTAATTGCAAAACATAGCAACACAATATTAAAATAACCCTATATGTGTATATAGGGTACACGCCATAAAAAATAAAATTTTAGCTGAAAATTTGAAATATATTTTTAGACTATTTTTCCTCATTAATAGAACAAACAACAATTGCATGTTTCTAAGTGTTCCACAAAAATAGAAATAAATTGTGCAATGAAGGGTAAAGTATTGTTCTTTGTTACTAAACACATTAAATGCGCAAATTGGAAAAAATAAGTTGTTAAAAAGTTTGTATTTCATTTGATATTATAAGATAACTTTCTGTGACTTATGATAATGTGTTTATAGAAATATATGATTCGCTTACTTGGGATTTGTGCCATTAAGATTTTTTTCACTTTCAATTTAATTCGCATATGTTAAACATTAATATGTAAATGAACTTAGATTTATCACTGGTTATTCCAGAAAAAAAATCAATGAAAATCATTTTCTTTTTTTTAAATAGAAAACTGTAAGATTCTTGAGCTTTAATATATTTTATGGACCAGTGCCTAACAGTCCATTTTTCAATCAAAAATAACAATTTTATATTCAAATGAAGCTTAGAAATTTATAAAAGGCGATACTTGACTTCTTAACGGTCGAAAAAATTGCCAAAGATCGTTATTTTGCTGTATGTTTTAAAAAATTTAATAATTTCAGTGTCTTCCGCTCGCATTTTGATTAATTGTATCACATTTTTGTATTACTTATGTTATTTTTATTCATTGATTAACTCAGTGTTAATTTCATGATGGAAGATGTGGAAATACAAGTTGAAAACCGAAAACGAATGTTGAATTATTTACATGAATTTAAATGCAAGCAGATTAATATTTGCTAATCGTTTGCATGCGATAGCGATAGATTCTAAAAAAATGTTCATAGTTAAAAATTGTTTTAAAGCCAATAAAAATTCAGTCAATTGTGATAAAATATTCGAACAAATTATATTTGAAAGCACATTGCTTTTATTTATTAGACGGTGAAAATATTGACAATTGATGTCGATAAAAAATTGCTGTAAAAGAGAAATTTAATTTTTTTTTCTTCCAATGTCAAACTGGCATCATCATTATACATGGAAACTTTCTCTTTGATATAGATACTACAATACGATATTTGTTCCATACACCAATAAACAAAATTTTGAAGTAACACAGAATGAGCTCGAGCACGCTCGAATCCAGACATACATACGAATAGAGTCCGTGTCATAACTATCACCTAAGTTTGCGCCGTAATACGTCATACACAAGTGTCTTGATAGAAAGAATTTAAAAACTTTGGTGGTAGGTGGAAAAGAAAATGATAATTCAGGTTTCGTTTAACGGAAGTGCTTTTGCATATGGCTCTGGGGCGCTATATTTATGAGCTTCGCTGAATATTAAAATATTTACTAAAACAGAGAAGTACCGGGGCTGAGCTGGCACCATCACAAATAAAGCTCTGCCCTATGATTTAACAATCATATTATTGCACATAATAACAGTTAAAATTTAATTTCACGAGATTTTGAGACATTCTTTGTGAATCTCAAACAAATAGCAGAAATAGACAGAGTAGAATTCAATCTTGGGCGATTGAATGCACAACCTCAAAACTCACTCGATACAGCCCAGCATCATAAAAAATAGATAGGCACTTATGCTATAAATATAGTTTCAAAATTATCAAACATTGAAATTTCTTAACTTTCTGAAAAAATATGGCTTTTTTATAAATAAAAAAGCATATTATACATTAAAGAGAACAAAAATGCAATTATATGTTCAATTATAAGTGCATCAAGTCCTTCAGTATGTAACTATCAATAAGTGCACTCAATTAAAATTTCAAAAAAAAAAAAAAAAATCAAAATGTCTCAACGCAAAATTGAAAAAAAATATTTAAAGTGAAAGAAATTTAAAATGTTAAGAAATGTGATGCGGCTTTAAATCTAAAAAGCTTCATCTGGAATTTTGCACTTAATGATCCTTTAAAAAAAAGTAAGATTCAGGCAAAAATCAACTTGCGTTATTTGCATTTTAAAGATTAAATATAAAGATTATTTAATAATTTTATAGCTTATTAGATAAAATAAATTTCTCTAAGTGTGATATGTAAGTTTCTTTAAAAAATGAGTTAGCGAAAACTAAACCAGAATAATTATAAAAATTATATTACATTAATGACTACATCCTTAAGTGTAGTATTAATACAATAAAATGGTTCAAATATCCTGAAGCGGTTGTAAAATATGCACGGAAACTGTCGTTGCGCATGTGTCCTGTCAAAATCCTAATTGGATCTAATCTTACTCTAGCACAGCTGCATTGAAGTTAAGTTCTCAACAAAAAAAAAGTGACCTTGGGGATTTCTGGTTATTGTCGTAAACAAATACAATATACTGCTTAATATGAAGAGTTATTTCAATTAAGCAAATAAATAGGGTTTTCAATAATTACAGTGATTATTTATGTTAAAAGAAAATTACTTAAATAAATGTTTGTGGGATGTAACTTTTTCTCTCACCACTTAAGGATTTTAACCCTCGTTTATAGGGAGTATTTAATGACGGGTCGTTCCACTATTGAATTTCCGTAATTAATGGTTACTACCCTGATGAGGTGATCTTTGTCTGAATGAACTTCGGTTACATATCCCAACGGAAAGAGCATCCTGGCGGTTTTTCATCGTCAAGCAGCAGCACTACTTGACTGAAATGGATGTTAAACGCAGGAGTCCTCCATTCGATTTTTAGGACTAATCGCAATAGATGTGGACTCTTCAGGAATTGAGCGTAAGATGTCACCTGTAAGAAAATGTGTGAGAGACAGAACATTTATGCAGTCACTATCATTATCATTAATACGTATAAGGGGTCACGTATTCAGCAGTGCTTCTATTTGTGCAAGTAATGTAGACAATTCTTCAAAAGTTAGGAGTATCTCTTACGACTTTTTTGAGTGAGCATTTGGTGGATTCCCAAATTCCACCAAAATTAGGGGAAGAAGGAAAAATAAAGGGTTATTCCATTGAGTTTACCGTTAGTTTATTTTCTATGGTTTCATATTTGGGAAATTAAAGCCAGAGATTTTGTATTTTCTCTAGTTTTTTTTAAGTTACCATTGTCACTATATTTACCATTGTTACGTGGGGAATCTGACCTTGCATTAAAACATCGAAGATTCGTTAAGAAAGTCTTTTGAATTTGAATTATACTTCCTTAAATGGAAACCATGCGCGTGCAAAAACATCTGTAATTTCTATGCACATTTCTATTACTTCATCAGCAACATCTTCTGTAAATTAAACCATATTCTTTAATAAAAGTCATGTTAATACCTCTTTCGATCTTTTTTCTTTCTTGCCCTCCACACCTGCGCTCATAGCCCTCAAGCAGTCGCAGTTTGCATTTTGGAATACAAGTTATGTTCATCATGATATGACAGACCAGCATGTTAAGTTTATAAAGGACGTTTTGCGATATTTTGCATTTTTTTCTAGATCAAGAAACATCCAACCCTTTTTTACAGTGCATAAGTTTCTGACAAAATATTTCTATGCCGAAAAAGTAATATTTATATTTCATTCTTTTAAATCAAGATAAATCATTATATATTTACGAAATATATTTAATTTCTATATAAATTCCTGCTAAAGACCTGCATTCATAAAGAAGCCAGTGCTTCCAAGCTCATTAATGCCTGCGAATTACTTAGTTGATGGATAATCAAGCTGAATATTTTTCTCGAAATTAAAATTTTTTACTACAAAATATATATTTATTAGTGTCTCATATGCCTTTTCTTGTACTTAAATGCTTTCTAAAATTTGAAAAAAAAAAAAAAAAACTGCCAGAAAAACCAAAAGTAAAAAAAAAAGAATGCGAACTTGTTTCTTTATTTTTCGATATTTTTTCTTCCATTCTTTTTCCAATTTGATTGTTTTAAAACGTTTGTTAAAACGGTTTTAATTTTACGGTTAAATAAAAGCTTTTGCCAGAAAATTTTGTTTCTTTTTATTGTTTAAAGTTTTTTTTGGCATGTTGAAAAAAAAAAAACTTGTTTTAAAAAAAGTATAATGTATGTAATTAACAGTAGTTGATAAAGAAAAAAAGACTATTTTTTCTTTAACATCTTGAAGGATCGTGGAATATTTTTTATGCCACATAATTTTAATTAAGATTTGTACCAGATTTTTTTAAAAATTATTTTTATAACCTTACTGAAAACAAGCTGTAAACTTGTATTTTATTATTTCTACATTGTTTATTTAATTCAGCCTCGTAAATTTAGAAATCCTAAGCAGATATTTGGATCAAATAATCTGGTTTGAAATGATAAAATGAAAAGCACTTGAAAACTCCAAAAAACTTTTTATAAATGCGCAAGGTTTTAAGAAAGAACTAGGCATTATTTATTAGGCGCAGATATATGATCTATACTAAAAATCGGACATTTTAAGGACATTTTACTGGAATTCGGGACACACCGTTTTTGAATGGAAAAATTCTTGTAAATTCCAGTAAAAAACGGGAAATTTGCTGGAATTAACAGGAGTTTTCCCTTAAAAACAGTGAATGGTACTAATGTCTGAATTACCAGTACAATCTCTGGAAACTCGTTCTTTTTTTTATGATGTACTAATTTGTAAACAGCAGCAAGACTTTTATGGTATTTTCAAGAAGTGTCTTGCTGTTGATTTCAAAGTAATATGACGCGTTCTCCGCGCCTGATGAAGTAAGACTATTTTAAAAAAATTACTTATCAGAGATTGTTACGTTTGGACATAATCGTTCAGTTAATCGTAATAATCCATTTCTTTTTTCAGTTCTTTATGTTCTGAACAGTTAAATCTTGCTACATTAAGAGCTGTTTTATAATTACCTTTACAAAAGGATAGAAATCATAATCGTACATAAGATTTATCACAATAAATTTACGAAGTTAATGTTGTATAATGACGAGAATACGTATATTAAGGCCGATTCATAAGACTCATTTAGTTTAGTCAATCCTGAGGTATTATGTATAGATAGTTTTGAAGAAGCATATGAGAGATTTGATTAATTGTTCCCATCTGAGAATGTGTGAATTATGTCTGTTTAAGAAACACAATTGAAGCTATCACCATTTTAAACAAATATAATTTTATTTTTGATAATACATGTATTATACATGTTTGGTTTGTCTATTATTCAGAACTAATGTTGTACAATGACGAGAATATATTAACTTCGGCCAATTCATAAATACCTCATTCAGAGCAGTTTTCCCAATTCTCATGTATTTGAGTATGGCTAGTTTTGGAGAAGCATCTGAGAGATTTGATTAATTGTTCGCATGTGTGATGTGTGAATTGAGTCAGTTTAAGAAACACAATTGAAGCTACCACCATTTTAAACAAATATAATTATATATTTGATTATATATGTTCGGTTTATCTATTATTCAGCACTAATGTTGTATAATGACAAGGATACGTAAACTTCGGCCGATTCACAAATACCTTATTCAGTACTGTTTTGCCAATTCTGAGGTATTGTGTATGACTAGTTTTGGCAAAGCAGATCAAAGTTTTGATTAATTGTTCGCGTGTGAATGTTTGAATCGTGCCAGTTGAAGAAACACAACTGAAGCTACGATTTTTTTTATCCGAATATATAATTATATATTTGATAATACATGTCCTTTTCATCTATTAATAAGCACGAAATTAATCAAAATAATAAAATAGACCACATTTGTAGAAGATAGAACTCAAGTAATGAAATTATAAATTATATCCAAAGAATATTATCATAAATGCATGTATAGACGCGTTTTTAATTTGGCATTGCTTATAAGAAAAAAATGTGTTTGGGGACATTCAATCAGGATGGAAACCCAGTTTAAAATCTTTTGCGTAACATTTCGCGATTTTTATAATCTTTTTCTACGGAAAAATGCTTAAGGTATTTTACTATTGGCTCCATATGAAAGTTCTTTCCGTTTGGGAAAATAATTTCGCACTAGAAAATTCCTCTTGTTATTTAGATTATCTATGTTTATCTTGTTATTAGTTAATGTCTAATAATTACGGCAAGAAAGAATTTTCTTAAATAGAAAATACTTACCGAACGATCCAATATGATATATTGTAAGGATAAATTTAATTTAAAATAAATTATTTTCAAACCGTGGAATTTATAAAAATAAAGATTTTATTCTAAATTATTGTTTTTACAAAATGTTTAGTAAGAATTAAAATATTAACATTATTTACGCGTATGGTAATAAAACAAACATGAAAATATGTGAAAGCAATTATTACTGACGCATTTTTTTACACTTTTACACAAAAACAAATTAAGGAAAAAAGCGTGTTTGGGAAAATGTTTTTATATATGAATAATGTCGACAGTTAAAAACATACGTAGTATACATTATTAGTTGATTTCGCTTATGAAAATACATATATATATATATGTGGCATAAGGAGATACGGAGTCAGTAAAAACGTCATAGCATCTTCTCTTTGTTAAAAGAATATGTTTTTTCCCATCTACTGCACAGCAAGCCTGGCTAAATCAAAGAAAAAATAGCTTGACATCTTCAAATTATTTCATTTATGCAGCCATATCATCGGAGAAATTTTCTAATCTCCCGGCTAAATGACTTCAATCAAAATAATAAACATTCTATTCTAAAGGGCATTCATCCGTTATAGCATTTCGACGACTTGCTCAAAATCATCTACTACTTGTATCTACGAACCTCCTCGCTAAAGTAAAAGGTAGTTTCTAGAACATTCGATGCCCTCAGACTAGAGATCTGCATGGACCGAAATTTCTAGACGCGAGCTGGGCCCGAAAGTTAAAATTTTGGCCCGAGCCCGGCCCGAACGAAAGAAATATTGGCTCGATCCGGCCCGGCCCGAACGAAAGAAATATTGGCCCGATCCGGCCCGGCCCGAACGAAAAAAATATTGGCCTGATCCGGCTCGGCCCGGCCAGGAAAAAAGTTAAAAATTCGGCCCGAACCCGGCCCGGCTCGGATGAATTTCTACAGAACATTGATCTTTACTCTAACGGAAGAGTTCAGACCAAAAAAAAAAGTATTTTAGTCGTTTTTTCTTTTTTCATGTTTATAATTTTTATTTATGCAGAAGTGCCATAGGCTGCGATATTTACGCTTTTAATGAACCTTTGTTGTTGTATGTAAATGTTTCAGTTATCATTAGTATTATTAATGCATAAAAAAATCTAAAAAATGGTATATGGTAAAAGTAAAATCTTCTAAAACACTGGAAAGAAAAAAAATTAGCAGATGTAAATGTTTAATATATTTTTTTTCTCGCGTATTGCATTCATTTTGCATGAATGAACAGTTTAAAGAAATTTGCAGTTTTTAGTTTAAACAAAAATTGTGTCATAATCATGTTTTTTTTAATGTGTTTAATTCTATTTTAAGACGCCTAGTGATCTACGATTCTTTAAAAAGAATAAATTCTAATGTTTAGTTGTAGAATAATGACGACTTAAAAGTATATGCGAATTTTGCAAAAATTTTTGGACCAAGCCAAACTATACTGATTTATGAACAGACTTTTCCACGTCGAGAAAAGGATTTTCATACGGGAAGATTCAACAGGAACTGATTATTTTGGTCCGTGAAGACTAGGAAGAACGATATCATTCTCGGATTCGTACAGAAAAAATAAGTGAGGCTCGGCCCGGCCCGATACTCCAGGAAAAAATTTAAGGCCCGAGCCTGGCCCTGCCCGAATGCCGTTAATGGAAATCGGCCCGAACGCGGCTCGGGCTTCGGGCCGAGTCCCGGTCCGTGCAGACCTCTATCTCAGACCCCCATTTCTTCAGGCAAACATAAATTAGCATCTGGGACCGAATTTAAACAGCGAAATCAAATGTCTCCGAAAACAATAATTTTATTTAAAATATTATTATTTAACTTACTTAATAATCGAAAGTAGCTAAAATTCGAATGTATTCCACAGACGATAATTTCATTTAAAAAGGAAAAGAAATGAATTTATTGATACGTAATAAATATAAAACGCGAAGAAGAAATTAAAAAAAATGTTTTGAATAAGTATGTTTTTTCGGAAAAAACTTAATAAGACTTAAAAAAGTGGGTTGATAAAAACATGGAAAAAGTGAGATTTATTATGAATTTTAAGAAATAAAGCTTATTTAAGAATATTTTTAATTTAGAGCCATTTTTTTAGATTTAAGCGTATCGAAATTAATATTTTTTAAGACAAATTAAGAATTCATATAGTTTGTACAAAAATTAATAGAGGTCTAATAATAGGGTAATTTAGGTTTAATAATGGGATTTTAATTTCATAAGCCGGAATAAATACGGAATATTGTTAAAAAGAAACTAATATGACATAGAGCTAATTTTGGCGAAAAAAATTAAATTTTGTAATAAATGTATACATATATAAATATTTATTCAACGATTACAATTTTAAGATCTAAAAAATGATTTATCATTTTTTTTTTCGAAAAAAAAATCATGCGTGAGATTTAACTAAAACGTCATAAAAAGTATAATGAAGCAGATGTTAGTGGCTTATTACTATGGGCTTATAGGTGAAAATTTTGAAAAAGATTGCAAGTAATTCATTTTTATCTGAATAAATTTGGCGATTATCACGGACAAATATTTTTTGTGTAGTTTATATATGGGAGCTCGTAGTTTATATGACGTTTGTGTAGTTTATATGGGAAGAAGCTTCACTTACAGCTAAAGTTTCAACTTTGTGAAGGATGTTTCTTGAATTCTTTTATGAATTATTCATTTGCTTTATCTAGGGATGTTTGTTTTTATGTGAGATATTTATGTGAAATGTTTTGTGGAAGTAAATGTTTGAACTAATAATGTCTTACTTAATACCATGAAATAGATCAATTAAAGTTTTTAAAAATTAAAATTTTATTATTAAAAAAGTATTTAGTTGCAAATTTTGTTATTTGTTATGCTAAATTCCTTCTGAATCGTTGCTAAACTGTAAATATAATAATCTAGGTCCCTTTTAAGTAAAATTATAATGCAATGTTTTAGAATGAACTCTAATTTTAGATTCTCATATATAAATCTTTTAGATATCGGTTACCGCTTCATTTTTTATAGGTTACAATGCATTTGATATCAGAGTATTAATTGCAAAATACTCGATATTACGAAATGATAAATAAATTATAAAGCGGTGATTTGAAAAAAAATCACTAGTAACCCATCTACATTAACTCGTTTTGCTTGACTGAAGCAGAAATTTAAGATGAAAATCAAAGTTGACATTGTATTGAATTAATCATATTAAAGTTTTGGGGTTGGCAAATCCTACTGGTTCTAAATGAAGTAACGCTTGATTTATTTTTACAGCGCATAATTTTCTAACAAAATACATCCTTGTGGAAAAAATAATACATATTTCATTCTTTTGAATCAAGATAAATCATTTTATATTTAAGAAATATACTCTATTCGTGTATACCGCGCACCCCGTACTTAAAAAGAAAAAATAGCGATTTTTAAAACCTCGTATGTAACGCGCACCATAAATTTGATATGCAAATGAATGAATGACTAAGTGATTTTCAGTAAATAAGCTGAAACAATCATTACATCAGGCCAAAAAGAAGGCGAAGATACATTTTTAGATTTCAGGTAGGGAGAGAATGACGGGGGGATAGGAGTGACTGACGGGTGAGAGAATTTATGAATAGCGTTTATATAATGTTAATGCATAAAAAAGTGCAATAAGGAGTAAAATAAAGATGCAGTGATACTTCAATTAAGTAAGATTTTCCGAGTGATTATGTATTCTTCGAATACATTTCTTGATTAATATGTATATCGTGTATAATAAAAATTATTCCGTGTATAACGCACACCTAGGAGTTTTGCCCAATTATTTGAAAAAAAAGTGTGCGTTCTACACGAATAAATACGGTATTTAATTTTTATATAAATTCTTGCAAAAGACCTGCGTTCATAAAATAACCCCTGTTCCCAAGTTCATAATACCTGCGATTTACTCAGTTGATGGATAATCAAATAATTATATAATATATTATATAATAGCAAAAATAATAATATTTTGCTCGAAATTCACATTTTTTATAAGGTAAGACATTTCTATAAATGTCTAGTACGTATTTTCTTGAATATAAATGCTTTCTAGAATTTAAAGCAAAAAATAGGAAAAAACCAAGAGAAATAATGATGCGAAATTGTTGCTTTATTTTTCTGTATTTTTTCTTCCAAACGTTTTTCAACGTGATTGTTTTAGAGATTTTGTTAAAACGTGCTTTTAATTTTACAGTTAAATGAAAGCTTTTTACTCGAAAATTTTCTTTTTTTTACCTAAAGGTTTTTTTATGAATACTGAGAAAAAAACTTGTTTTTAAAAAAGTATAATACACGTAATTAACAGTAGTTTAAAAAGAAAATAAAACATTTTTTGTGTAACATCTTGAAAGGCGGTGGGATATTTTTTTCATCACATAATTTTAATTCAGATTTGAACAAGAATTTTAAACAAATTTTTATTTTTATAATATTTGTGAAAAAAGAGCTGTAAAACTGCATATTATTATTTTTAGAAAGTTTATTTAATTTAACCTTGTTATTGTATTGTAAAGATAGAATTCTGTAACTGATTTGTAAACAACTTTTTGATATATAAAAACTAGTCAGATATGGCAATCCCAAAACTGTCTTCTATCTTATGCATGTGAATACTTTTTGACAATTGCCTCAGAGCAGCGCCACAGGTTAGGTGCTTTAAACCAAAATCTAGTCAGCAACAGCTTATGTCAACTTATTATTGAATCTGAAGTTTGATGAAAAACCGTGCATTAATTTTTATCACAGAGTTATTGCAAAATTTTTAATAAAAAAATCTTCAGAAAAGCGCCACATATTGTATGAAGTACACCAAAAACTTCGTCAGTATCAATTTTTTATAAGGTACTAACTGAATCTGAAATTTTATGAAAATCTATGCACTAGTTCATGAGATACATTTATTGCAAAATCATGAAAAATGCAGCACAGAAGCGCCATTTGTAGGGCGATTTACACAAAAAAACTAAGCAACACAAATATATATTAGGGACTAACTGAATCTGAATTTGTTGAAAATTTTGTGCATCACTTCTTGATAATGAGCTATTATAATAAAATGGAATAATGCACCATGGCAGCGTGATTTGTTAAATTATTCGCACCAAAACATAATGCAGCATAGCAGTGCCACCTGTTGAGAGATATACACCAAAAACTAGTCAGATCTAGTTTATATCAAGGTCTAACAGAATCTAAAGTTTTGTGAAACTCCGTGCATTAGTTCTTGAGATAGAGTGCCCACAAAATGTTTGTCACATAGAGACACACAGAGTCACAGGCTGACATTTTGTATACACATGTTTTCCGAGATCTCTGACCCTTAAAACGTATTAATCCGTCGAGAGCAAGATATAAAAAAATTTCATAAACCCAATACTTTCTTCTTGAAAAGGTGGAATAAAGTAATAATAAAAATTGTATTGACAGGTGTGTTTCCGACCACGTCAGGCAATTTTAATATAATTTTCATTTACTTATAAATTTTCATTCACTTATATAATTAACGCTTTTTTCGGGTAAGCTGCCACAGGAGATAAATAGCAAAATTTTCTCTTTAACTCGTGAATTTTCTATATATGTCAATTGTAAATTGTAATGGAGTTGAATAATAATGGATTTAACTATGCGCCAGTTAAAGATTCTAAATTGAGTCAAATGGCAGCAGTCACCTGCAACAGTGAAACACTTTAAATTCTAAAATGCAGGAAGTATGTTATCATTATTGCCACTCTTCAGGAAATTCCTAAACCAGGAAATACTTGGGCACCAGTAATTTCTTATAGAGAATCTCTCTCAAAAAAATGTGAAATTTCCTGCTTTTATCTAGATATGTTTTTCTATAAGAAAATAATGTTATTTCGAATGGAAAATTCCCTGAAGCGTGGCAACCCTGATTATGAATAAAACAAGGAAGAAAAAATAATGCGTCAAGAATATAATATGAAGCTTTTTCCAACATATTCAGAATAAGGTAAAAAATCTGCAGCGTTTATAAAATTCAAATTTTACGTCACATTTCACCGTATGGAGATGTATAACGCATTTCAAAACCAAATATCAGTTGTTCTCATCTGCAATCGGAAAATTATCTGAAATTTTTAGCAGCCCTGTGTATGATACAGAGATTTGTATCGATTATCAACATGAATTCCAAAATTTAGTTAATTTAAGAAATACACATGTTTCAATTGAAAATTCTTCTTCAGTAATTTCCTCTAATAATAAGAATGGTTTTGGAATACTTTTGTGCAGTCCTCTATATGAGGTATAGAATTTTTATATAAAGAGCAATGTGCAAAAAATTAATTATATTTGAAAGCGTATACCAAATTTTAAAACGTAATCTCCAGCAATTATTATGCAAAGAAAGTACTGTAACCGATTTCTTTTGTGTATACCTATAAATTAATAAAAAATGCTACGAATGCTCTATTTTAAAGCGATCGTAGTGAAATTCAGTGATTTATATCAGTTTTATACATTTAAAATATTGTAATGCCAATAAAACTCTCGCCAAACAATTTTTTTCCACATACCATAATGTAATCGAATTCTTTTGTGTGTCCCTGTAAATGAACCATTAATCGTACATATTTATTATGCAATACCAAACATGCTTTGGTGACCCTAAATAAGCTTTATGAATCGTATGAAAATCCGGGTACATTTAAGGGAATTAGAGTGTAGACAGTAAAATATCATTAATAATGGTATTTTACTGAAAAAATTGATGGTTGAAAAATACCATTTGTGAAATATTCTAATCTTCTGTTATATATATATTCTTTTAAAGATCGAATTTTTTTTAATCTGTGCAATGATCTTAGTAATATCATTTATTAAATGAAATACAAATTTATTTATTATTGTAGAGCATATAAAGATTTTTGTCTTCGAATTGATCCCCTGTCGCATTCGACTCCACTTTCTTTATACACTAAGTAAGGTACGCAATATGAGTGAATAAGCTAAATGAAAAAACGTATTTTAATAATAACACTACTTACACTACTAGTATTTTAATAATAATAATTTCTACATGCTATTTAAAAATATTTTTTTTCTTGATGACACTGTTGTAAGATTAGTAGCACCCCGTTTTAAAGTAATATCTTTAACATAATATATATATATATATATATATATATATATATATAGATAGATAGATAGATAGATCTGGATCGTCTAGAGCAGCGGTTCCCAGCCTGGGTTCGTTGACGGATACTGCAGGTGGTACTTGACGGTCGTGCTAAAAGTATGCAAAAATAATATCGCTAATTGTGGAAATCAGAAAAGTGTTTAGAAAAGTCACAGAAATATTAAAAATGTCAATGTAATTTTTATCAGTTTATTATATGGTTATGGTAAGAAAATTACTAATGAAAAAAAAGCATGTTTATATTATCTGATTGAGTGGAAAGGTGGAAAGGGGGGAGGCGTGTAAATGAGAAATAGGGGACTAAGAAATGGGTACTGTACGGAGGTGTACTAAATTAAAAAGAAAAACTAAAAGAAAAAGCAAGTAGACTGTAAATTTAATGGAATGTTTTTTTTTCTAAGAGTCGCTGCTTGTTGCAGTATTAGAGCTTGTTGCTAAGAGACTGTTTCTCTCAATCCACTGCGTCACACAACACGTGAGCAGGGTTACAGTAAATTGCCGATTGGCGTATAATTGGCGTGGGCTGTGTTTGTCGCCAAGGCGATGTTACAAGAACACAATACAGAAGCGGAACATCCCGCCCGGCGTTGAAATATTTTTATATTTCAAGATACATATGCAATACAAGTAATAATACAATATGATACAGATTATAAGCAAAAATAAATAAATAAAATAAATAAACACAAATAATACATGAAAAATTAATACATAATAAAGCACATTTAAAGTTTAGGATCTATGATGTTGTCCTCAATGGGTAATATACTTATTTTTGAAATAGGTCGTTTAAAATTACCCTTAGCGGTACGAACTTCAACTACCCTGACTATCCCGTCCGCGCCTGGGAAAACCTTATTAATGCGCCCTAGTGACCAAGTGCAAATGGGTAATTGTGAGTCCTTAAGCAAAACTAGCATTCCTGGCAGAATATTAGGCTTTTTAAATAGCCACTTGTTTCTTTCTTGTAAATGGCTCAGATAATTATTCTGCCAACGTTTCCATATTAACTGCGTTAATTTTTGAGTCCTTTGCCATTTATTTAGCAAATTATCTTTGACCTCACTTAAATTGGGTTCTGGAATTAAATTAAGAGACTTTCCTATGAGAAAGTGACCAGGAGTCAACACCTGAAGATCGTCAGGATCTGTTGACAAAGGACAAAGCGGTCGCGAATTTAAAATAGCCTCTATCTGTGTGATAACTGTCAGGAATTCCTCGATCGTGAGATGAGCTGAACCCACAGCTCTTTTTAAGTGGTACTTGAAAGATTTGACTCCTGCCTCCCAAAGGCCACCAAAATTTGGCGCCCTAGGAGGGGAGAACTTCCAGTTAATACCTTCAGAAGCTAAAAAGTTCGAAACTTCATCACTCGTAACAAGTCTACGTAAATGTTTTATTTCTGCTGAAGCCCCAACGAAATTTGTAGCATTGTCGCTAAAGATTACAGAGCTTTTCCCACGACGAGCGAAGAATCTTTTTAGAGTCGCTATTATAGCCTCGGATGTCAAATCTGAGACAAAATCCAAGTGCACAGCTTTAGTGACCATACATACAAATATGGCAACATAGATTTTCTGAAAAGTACCCTTTCTTTGACCTTTATATTTTATTTCAAAAGGCCCACTTAAATCTAATCCCACATTTGAAAATGGGGAACTGGGCACTATTCTTTCAGGAGGGAGATCCCCCATCATTTGACTAGCCGTTATAGGTTTAATTTTAAAGCATTGTAAACACTCATGTACAATTTTACGCGCAATATTTCTGCCACTAAGCGGCCAATATTTTTGACGCACTGTGTTCAAAAGAGCTTGGGGTCCTACATGAAAATCTCGTTTATGATAATATTGAAAAATTAGTTTCGTCAAGCGACAGCTCGCCGGAAGTATAATGGGGTGTTTATGATCAAAATTCAAATTTGATTTTGCTAGTCTTCCTCCCACCCTCAATAAGCTATCTCCATCTAAAAAGGGATTTAAGAATTTTAACTTACTTGCGCGATGAACCGAAGATCCCGCTTGGAGGGCCGAAATTTCATTTTTGAAATACTTTACCTGTTCATTTTTTATTAAATAAACCTCTGCCTTTCTTAATTCCTCCAGCAACAGAGTGCCGGTTGCAGATGTTGCTTTTTTACATTTATGCATGAATCTGAAAATATAAGCTAAAATTCTAATTAATTTTTGGAAATTATTGCTAAAATTAATTAAATTATCACAGAAATTAGAGTCATTATGAATAGCGAATGTCAAGTTGCTGGGAGCTTTAAGCTCACTAGAATAATGTTCATCTTTAATGTCACTTATATTAGAGTCAGTTTTTGCTATTGTTTCTTCAAGAATTGAAAGAGGCGGGCCATGCCACCACAACTGGTTAGAAGACAGGTTTTCCACACTTGCACCTCTTGATATCAAGTCAGCTGGATTGTGTTCTGACGGAATATGAAACCATGGAAAGTTCTTAGTTAGTTCCTTAATTTGCACAACGCGGTTTCCCACAAACGTTTTCAGGAGATGAGGAGCAGTGTCTATCCAAGCTAAAGCAATAGTTGAATCAGAAAACAAATTGACTGAAGCTACTTGTTTGTCTAATGAATTTAAGACCTTGTTAGTGAGTTTAGCCAGAAGAAGACATGCTGACAGTTCGAGACGTGGCACTGTTATTACTTTGGTTGGACACACGCGGGATTTACTACATAATAAGTGACTGATGGTTTCTCTAGAATTAGATGTTTGCATGTATATCACTGCGCCATAAGCCTTGGAAGACGCATCTGCGAAACCATTTAGCACCACTGATTGGTTCACAGCTAGGAAGCATCTTGGTACTTCAATGGATTCCAGTTCTTTAAGACTTTCGAGGAAGGTTTCCCATAGTTTGGCGACATGAGAGGGCAGCTTCTCATTCCACTCTATTTTAAGAAGCCATAGCTCCTGCATGAATATTTTTGCTTTAGCAATCACTGGCCCTAAGAGATCGAGAGGGTCATCTTGCAGAACTCCACCCTTACATAATAAATCGTTCAAAGATTTTCCGTTGGTTGACTTGGCACTAGCGTCAAAAACGACGCGTAGTTTTGTGGTTTTACTAGAGGGTCGTAAAACGCCATGATGTGGTAAGTAATAGCCATCATTAAAGTTCGTGTTTTCTTTTATTTCATGCATGTGATTTAAATCTCTATATTCTTTAATAAATTCTGTGTATAAATTTTTCATAACAGGATCTCGATCTAAACGTTGCCACAGAGAGTTTAATCTTTTCAAAGCAAGATTTTTGGAATTTCCCAAATCGGGTTCTAAAACCTGTGGTTTAAACGGCATCGTGACCACAAACCTACCATCCGGTTTTCTGAAGTGCGTTTTATCGAAGTGATCATTACAATATTCTAATTCTTTACTGTTACTGGGTTTTAAATTTTGTACTTCTCCAATTTCCCAGAAAGACTTCAAAGTGTCATTAAGTAATGCAAGATTTTTTGTTAAGAAACAATAATTAGTATTATTATTATTTACTGTTTTGTCATAAATACACCCAGATACTAAATATCCAAAAATACTTGATTGCAAATATAAATTATTGCCTAACTTTATTTTTTCTTCATTTAAAAGAGAAAAATACAGTTCAGCACCGATAATTATCTCCACACTGCTTGGAATGTTAAATTTTTTATCCGCTAAACAAATATTTGCTGGAATTTTTAAATCTGATATGTTTATCTTTTTCGAGGGCGTGAAGTCACAAATGTTTGGAACGATTAATAACTCAATATCATAACTGGCACTATTCATTTTATTTGACAACTTTGATTTGATTCTAGATTTAATGTAAATAGGCAATTTATTTATTCCACTTACAGGAATATTTATTTTCTCCTTTTTCAAGCCTAATATTTGTGCTGCTTTAAATGTACAAAAACAATTCTGAGATGCGGAATCTAAGATTGCCCTGAAAGGAATTTTGATGCCATTTACATCTGTCAAATAAATTATTGCAGTGCTAATTAAAACAGATTTATTATTATCATTTTCATATGAAAAAAATGAATGAGCAGTAGTTTCGTTTTGTGATAAATCTTCCGAAACAAAATTGCTATTTATTGTTTCATGTATTGGGAGATTGTTTATAGGATTGTTTACTGGTGTTGTATAATTATGTAATGATGAATGATGGCTTGCGCTCTTGCAAACATGACAAGTGCTTTTTGAATTACAATAATTAATGAGGTGGGCTGAACTTAAACAATTGAAGCAAAGTTTATTTTTCTTAACAAGGTTAATTCGCTCACTTAACTTCATATTTTTATATTTAACACAATGATATAAGGGGTGGTTTTCGGTTTTACAAATTACGCAACATTTACTTTGAGGTTTGTTTGTTTTTATGAATAAGGATTTTGCAGTATATTTAGAGGATACATTAGAATTTATACTATTTAAGATTTGACATCTTCGCTCAAGAAATTCTAAAAATTCATCAAAATTAGGCACTTCATTATCCTTTAATGTTAGTTCGTATTGTTTACGAGTTTCGTTATCTAGTTTATTTAGAATAATATTCAGCAAAATTGCGTTCGAGAAATTATCTCTATCATACTTTAAGATCTTTAAAGCTCTTAAATTTTTCTTCACGTTATCCAATAAAATGCGGAGATCCTTAGCGGATTCCTGTTTAATTACACAAAGATTTAAAATATTCTTTATATGACAATCTACCATAACTCTTTTATTCTCGTATCTTTGTTCTAACGCATTGAAAAGTGAAACATAATTTTCATCTGGTGTAAGCAAACTCCTCGCTTCACCAGTCAAAGCAGAACGCAAATAAAATAATTTTTCATTATCTTTTAAATTTGAATTATCATTAATAAGCTCGTTAAATGTACTTTTAAATACGGACCATTCTTCAATTCTGCCACTAAAAACCGGCAATATGACCCTAGGTAGCTTAATGCTAGACGTTTTAGCTTGGTCCTGTTCAATAGATTTTTTATTAGAATCAGTATTTTCATAATAAGCATTAATAGAGGATTTTAAGCTTACCTCTAGTTTTAGAATATCCTCGTCCAGTTGACTGAGTGCTTTTTCAATTTCTTCCAACTTTTCTTCCTCTATTATTCTATAATACTCTAGTTTAAGAGCTTCAAACTTTTCTTCTGTTTTCGACAGTAAATCCAGGTGGGCTTTCCATTCGGATAAATTAAATGTTTTTCCATCCGTTGCGTTAAATATCCTGGTGACTTGGGCCTTGATATTCCCTCGCCTTCTGTTCAATGCTTTTATCTCAGTTTCCGACATTATCTTGTTGACGAAATTCGATTAATTCAATATTTAATTCAATAGAAAAGACACTGATTCGTTCATACCTCCGGGTCGCTAGGACCAAATGTACGGAGGTGTACTAAATTAAAAAGAAAAACTAAAAGAAAAAGCAAGTAGACTGTAAATTTAATGGAATGTTTTTTTTTCTAAGAGTCGCTGCTTGTTGCAGTATTAGAGCTTGTTGCTAAGAGACTGTTTCTCTCAATCCACTGCGTCACACAACACGTGAGCAGGGTTACAGTAAATTGCCGATTGGCGTATAATTGGCGTGGGCTGTGTTTGTCGCCAAGGCGATGTTACAAGAACACAATACAGAAGCGGAACAGGTACCTAAGAAAGGGGCACGTAAAATGAAAGGTTGGGAAGTGCTGATCAAGAAGTAAATCCTCATCTTCATCGGGAGAAAATGCTTGCCGCTATTGATACTGCAACAATTTGCGCAGATCGAAGAGCACTTTATTCCTGTCTTTCGGAATGTACAAGCTGAAGTACAAGCTTTACCGCAATCCTTTTTACACGAGTAAGAAATTATTTGTAGCAGCGACTGAGGATTCAATCGGGATTTTTTCGGTTTCAATCAGGGAAAAATATCTCTTTTGCTAAAGCGGTTATATAAGATTAAAAATTCTGAAAAGACACATTCTGACTATTTGAAAGTTTTTCAAAAATATTGATCAATTAAGTTGTTAAATAAAATATATTGCTAGAAAATATATTGCTTTATAGCAATCGCTAAAGACAATGAATACTTTTCTGAATCGTGGGTTGGTTAAAAAATGCTGCTTTATATTTTTGTTCGTCGTTAAATTATATATTTTTTTTAATGAAGAACGGTATGCCTTTTATTTCTATGTACACTTGAATCCCAGCTTTGTTCTTGATATCAAATTTTTAAAACTTTTTTTCTGAAAGTAGTTTAAGTAACAATTGTCATGACATGGAGTTATTCAAAGAACACACCATTTAATAGTGATCTGAATCATGGCCAACTAGATATATAAAGAACTGCGCATTTCGTTAAAAACAGCCGAAAAAGTGAAGTTGGATTCAGCTTCAAACCCTGAATCATTACATTAGACCACGTGACTCAAGCCCTGCCCAAATTAGCATTGAATAAGTTTTCTGTTCCGTGCACATGATCATTGTTTTGGTTCAGGGTTTGCACGATTGGTCAGGATAACTTGGGCAAGGTATCAGAGTCCTCTGGCGGGAGGCTTCATACATTAATCTCAAATAGACGGGCCTATAGATCTGGTTGGCCATGTCTGAATATAGGCAACGTGTTTTTCCAATCATGATATATTATTCCCACTAGTAAATTTTTATACCAAATTTTGTCTTACTTAATCCGAGTATTTTTATGAATAAATTAAGAAAAGAATTCTGTTTTGAAATCGCCGGTTATGAAATATTAAAAATTGCTGTGAAAGACATGAAAAAATAAACACTATTTGAAAGTTATTTTTTTTAATATTGAGCAATTAAGTCATTAATATGTAAAAAATAATGCAATGTATTAATGCTCAATTATATTAAAAATGCATTAAATGAACAGAATTATATTAGTGAATGAATTAACACTAGCCACCTATATTCGTCAAAGTAGTAACCCTCTAAGCGTTTGGTACAGCATATTCCGTTCACTAAGCTGCAGGTTTCAATGTAATATAAGAAATATTTAAGATAATATAATTCTATAGTTTTAATAAATTTTCAATACATTAAAAAATATTAATTCCCTGAAGATATACATTCATATTTGTAATTACGTTTTTCTGTAATGTTGAAATAATCATATTTTCTTATCTCTTAAAACTAAATGCAAAGAAAACAACATTATAACTTTACCCTTTTGCAAGACGTTAAAGAGTTAAAACTAGCGTGTCAGTGAGAGAGTTTTGAATAAAAATATTAAATATACAACATATAATACAGCCAAAATATATCCCCGTCTGAAGCCATTCACACAGAAAAGATGTTTGTATGAAAAAAAATATTTCAATTATTTTATGTAATGCAATACAAATTATTTTCTCGAAAAATATATTTATTCAATTCTTTACGAACTTTTTTGCTTGAATGTGCTTTTATTGTACTTAACCAAAAAATAGGATATTTATTTAGAAAATAAACATTGCTTTGCTCTATCGTGAACATCTGTGGAATCTTGATGAATTCCATATGTCAACAGCAAACACAGGTTTTTCTTAAGATTAATTTTCGAAAATATGCATTCTATAATAAATCTAAAGCTTTGTAGTTTAGAAAAGAGAAATTGTTGTCTTGTTTTTAATTCTTTTTAGAAGAAGGAAATTTTGATAAAAAATACAATGATAATGTAAAATGAAGTAAAATAAGAGGATGTAAAATGAAATAATTTAAATTCTTCGTTTGTTTAAATTAGGTTGAATGTTTGAATAAAATGGATAACTCTAATATAAAGTATAAATATATTTAAGGATAGTTTTTAAAGAAAATTTTGTGAATTTTAAGAATCATTGTGTTTTATTTTTATATATTAAATAATTTTATTGATTCATTTAAATTCAGATCTTTTTATTTAAAAAAAGAGCAAATTTTAGTATTTTTCAAATAATTTTGATTTGCAAAATTGCATTTTTAGGACTTCTTTTGCACTTGCAGCCCTTTTTTAGGTAGTGACACTTACATAAAATGTAACCTATGTAGATCAAGAGCTAGCACCATCATTTTGACACAGTTTTTAAAAATCATTTGGGTACTTTTAGATATTTTATAGAAATCGCTAATTAGAAAGCTTTTCCTATCGCTTTTTGCGCATTTTTACCGCTTTTAAATTTCGATTGTTTAAAGAAATGTTCTTAGAGATCATTTATAAGTTATTACTACTTAAAATTTAATATTTCAAGGTACTTTAGTAACACAAAAATTGCAATTTTAGATTTTTTTAAAAATTAAATTAAATTTTATTGTTTTGCTCCTTTAGTCCTTTTGCTTTGGTGGCATATACATAATATACAAAATTATATTTGAACAGGGGTTTACATAATCATTTTGACACCATTACTATTGAAATATTTTTGATAATTTCAGAGACTGTTTCGAACAAAGAAACAAACAATGTTTACTTGTTTATAATATTAGTATAGATTAAAAATGTTTGATAAATAAAAGAATAGTTTGATTAATAATTCAAAAACTTGTATTTGTGACAATGAACTATTTTTTAATGTTGTTATACTACATAATCTTGCATTTATTTTGCTGTATTTAGACATGCATACAATGCAATAACCTATAATACGCATAAGCTATTTTAAATGTTGTTATGCTATATAATACAGTATATATTTTACTTATTTAATCGTGCATATAATGCATTAATATACAATATACGTGTATCTTGTTAAACGCTTATTAACAAAATTATTACATTCATTTTTTATACATACGGTTTGTATGTTGTTCCCGACTCTAATATCAGAAAATATAACTCTTTTACAGGATTATATTGGACATGGAATTTATAGATGTTATTAGGTACGACTGTGCTTTGAAAAGAAGGTGTACAGTGCATGTCAAAAGTTTCAGCACAACAGAAAATTTTAAAATAAAATTTTATTAATGGGTGAAAGTTACTTCCCTTTTTACATAGCCTATAAATTGTAGTTTTAAAAAGATAGTTAACAGATTCATGCTATAAAATTTATCTTAAATAATAAAATTTATCAAAACAACAAAAATGAGTGTGTCAAAAGTTTAAGCACAGTAGTTTTTTAGTCTTTAGCAGAACAAGAATAAAAGAAAATTAATACTTAATTATTGCTCCTTTCTGCTGAATTACTTTAAATAAACGGTCTTCCATCGTTAAAATGAGGTTCTGTATTGTTTCTGGTTCATTTTTAAACCAAGCGTTCTCAATGGCATCTTTCAAATCTTTAACTGAAGAATACTGCTTTCCATTTGGATAAACTGCATGAGTGCGAATACCCCACATATATTTTATAAAGTTTAAATCAGGACTAATTGCCGGCCATTTCAAAACAGACACTGTTTTCGACTTAAGCCACGATGAAGTTGAGTTTGAGGTATAGATAGAAGCATTATCATGTTGAAATAACCCTTTTTCTCCCCCTAAAAACCTCGGCAACAGAAAAAAAAATGATTGGCAAGTGTCTCTTGGTAGTTTTCAAAGTTTTCACGACCACTGATGAATTCTAGAAATGTCTGACCATTGAAAGAAATAGCCCCCCTACCATTACAGAACTACCATTATGTTATTGGCTAAATACACTCCTAGGTTCTTTGCGGAGATCATGCCAATAGTACTTAAACCCATCAGGGCCATCGAGGTTCCATTTTTTTTCCATCACTGAATATGACATTCAGCCGCTTTTCACCAAATGACATATGCTCTTTGGACCATTGAAATCTAGCTTCTTTATGGTATTGTTTGAGACACGGTAATCGAGCCATTTTACGGTATTTGATGTATTTGAATTCCAAAACTCTTCTATAAACAGTTTTTTTCGATATTTGTTCTCCAACTGCATATTTTTTTTCCGAAAGGGAGTAATTACCAGTTAAAGCCAAACTTCTGATACGGCTATCTTCGCTCAAACTAGTCACTCGCGGCCTTCCTGAACGAAATTTTCGTTTAAAATCATTATCACGAGCCAAAATTTGTTGAATACCTTATTTTGACCTTTTTAATGTACTTGCAATTTTAGAAACATAATTACATTTTGCTCTCATACTCCAAATTTTTATCATCTCCTCCTCTTAAATTGTTTCGACTTGGGCATTTTGTACTAACTCAAAAACAAAAGCAAACTACTTCTTATACGCCCAGAAATTGTTTGCGTGCGCAACCGTTTACGTCAAACTGTAAAATTTGCATAAAAAAGATTTTGTGCTTAAACTTTTGACACGGTCATTTTTCTTCTATTAAACTCCATGGTTTGAAATAAAATTTAAAAGTTAATTTAAATGAATATGGTGTAAAAATAGATATTATTAACATATACAAGACAGATATTGAAATTAAAGGTAATATTTAAAGTTTTATTTTTAAATTGCTATTGTGCTTAAATTTTGACACGCACTGTATATATTTTAAGGTTCAATTACTGAGAAATGCGACTGTCAGAAATGTTGGTGTTATTTCGGAAAATATATTTATTTTGTATAAGGTGCATCATGGTATTTTAAAGTGAGAAAATCGTGAAATTTGAAAATTCAATATAAATTCTGATTAAAAAGAAATATAAGAATTGTATATTTATCATATGACCAGAATATATTTCCGCAATACATACTTTCTCTTTTTGAAACTTTTGATTTAAATAATAAAATTAATTAAATGATAAATTAAATAGTTTGCTTTAAATATGTAGTTTACTGGTTATTGTAAGAACAAAATACGTATTTTTTTTATAAAAAATATGCTTATTAAATTTAAACGCTTGTTCTGAATGCATCTATTAAGAAAATTAAACAAAATAATATGTTCTATTTTTGTTTTTCAAGAACAAATATTTTTCCATTCTTCTTCGAGTATGTATTTGATTTTACGAAATTCCTAATGTCAACAAAAGATACAGTTTTTCCCCACGCAGTTAATTTTCTAAACGTACATTACTTCAATTCGAAGAAGAAAGAATGTTGTCAGCTGTTGAATTCTTATTTTACGAGAAAACAAAATGGGCTGAAATAAAATGTAGCAAAATAATTCGGAAAGAAGTATAAATAAAAGAAGCAAAATCATTTGAAAATTTTTTTTATTTCCATAAACTCTGTAAAATATCATGGGATTCAAGAAATCAGCTTCAAGTCCTATTTCACACACACAATAGCAAAAGACAAATTGTTTCCTAATCTAAAACTAGTCGAATATGGCAATTCCTAAACTTTCTTCTATTTCATACACGTTAATACTTCCAGAAAAATGAAACATAACAGCGTCACCGGATAGGTAATTAACGCCAAATCTGCAACAACTTAGTTCAATTTCTAACTGAATCTGAAATTTGATAAAAATTCGTGTATTTCAGATAGAATTATCGCAGAAATCGTAAAAAAACTGGATAAAATCTCCACCTGTTGAGCCATTTACTCTAAAAACTAAAGACTACTAATTTTTATCAGGGACTAACTCGGTTTGAATTTTCATGAAAATCCGAACATTAATTTCTGAGATAGAGCTATTGCTATAATCATGAATAATATGGCATAGCAGCACCACCTGTTTTGCGATTTACTTCAAAAACTAAAGAATACTCATTTATATCAAGAAAACTGATTCTGAAGTTTGATAAAAATTCCTGCATTAGATCTTGAGATAGTCTTACTGCGATAATCATGAATAATATCACATAGCAGCACCACCTGTTGTGAGATTTTCTTCAAAAATTACAGAATACTAATTTATATGGTTTAGATTCACATTTCATCAAGATTGATTCAGTACTTTTTTAGTAATTAGGCAAAAACTGATAAAGTTAGTGATTTTTCGCTAATTAAAAGTGTTGAATAAGTTCTCTGAATAGAGTGCGGACAGAATGGCTGAGTGGTCTAAGGCGCCAGATTTAAGCTCTGGTTCTTCAAGAAAGAGATGGTGTGTTTGAACCCCACTCCTGACATACGTGTATGATTTACAATAATTTTTCCTATATTATTATCTTAACTTACCGATTTCAGAAAATCGTTAACTTTTAACTAAAAGGAGCAAATAAACTTTTCTATAAAAAAATTGAACCGACTTCAAAAACTACTGCAAAGTGAAAAATAATATCTTTACATAATTGTAATTAGAAATTAAATTAAGAGTGTAGTATTTATCATGGGTATTATTAATATATTTATGTACATTTATTTAATTTTTTGGAATCGGGGCCAGCCAAACCAATTTCAAAATTAAAATTAAGTATGCAATGCAAATCTTTATAATATATAATTCTTCTGTGCGGGTGTATGTGACTGAACTCCTCCTAAACGACTGGACAGATTTTAATGAAATTTTTTGTGTGCGTTCCAAAGGATTCTAGAATGGTTTAAATTCACATTTCATCGAAATTGATTCAGTACTTTTTCGATAATTAGGCAAAAACTAATAAAATTAGTGATTTTTAGCTAATTAAAAGGGTTGAATAAGTTCGCTGAATTGTTTGCGGGCAGAATGGCCGAGCGGTCTAAGGCGCTTGATTTAAGCACTGGTTCTCGAAGAAAGAGATCGTGTCGGGAGAGAACCCCTCTTCTGACACCCGTGTATGATTTACAATATTTTTTTTTCTGTATTATAATCTTAATTAACCGACTTCAGAAAATCGTTAACTTTTAACTAAAAAGAAAAAAATAAACTTTTCTATAAAAAATTGAACCGACTTCAAAAACTACTGCAAAGGGAAAAATAATTTCCTTACATAATTGTAATAAGAAATTAAATTAAGAGCGTAGTATTTACCATGCGTATTATTATATTTATGTACATTTATTTGATTTTTTTTGGAGTCGGTGCCAGGACAACGTCTGTGGGGTCCGCTAGTATATATACATTTTTCAATAATATTACTGTGAGTAAGAACCATTATACAAACACTTAAGATGATTAAATTCATAACATAACTCAAGACATTTCGTGCAAGTGGTTTAATGTTTACAATTATTTAAAATATATCTAAAAATTGCCAATATAAATCAAATGCAATGATGTGTTTCAAATTTACAGAATTAAGCTATAAAAAATTGAAAGTACTACAAATTGGCATTAATGGATTTTTCTCTAAAGAGTTTATAATCTGTATTGTTAGGATTTACAATCAGCAATAGTCATACACTGTAAAAAAAAAAAAAAAAACGGACGATTTTACGGAAATACTACTGGTAATCTGGAAGCCAGTACAATTTACTTTTTTTAACAGAAAAATTCCTGTAAATTCCAGGAAAATACGCAAAAGTTTCTGGTATTTACGGAAATTTTTCCGTTAAAAAACCGTAAAGTGTGCCGGCGTCCAGATTATCAGTAGTACTTCCGTAAAATCGTTCGTTTTCTTTTAAGTGTACTGATATTATGGTTAAATGTCTGTCTAACTTGTAAAGTAATAAGATGTCATCAAAGAATAGTAGTATTTTTTAAAAACAAACATATGCTGACACACATAGATGCAAATGTATGTTTATGGTCAGGTCGTACACTTACATGCATAGATGAATGTAAAATGTATTTGTAAGTACGCATATATATCTAAAATACATTTTCTATCATAGCTTTAGTTTTAGGTGAACAAATATATGTAAACCGACAGAGATATTCGGTTTAAAAATGTTCCTTAATCGGCCATAAAATCTTCATTCTAAACATAACAATTGAAATAACTAGATTATAAAGTAAAAAAATAACCGTAAATCATGCTGAACACAAAATGATGATCGCAGAGATCTAACCGATAAATTTCGGTTTGCAATCTATAACTAAGCATTGAACAATTTAAATTTTTACATTGTTATCTCCCCCTTCCTTTTTTCTAATGTTTGTTAAATTATATACATGTATATCCGTTTACTGTTTTATTTAGATTTTTAAAGTAATTTTCAAGTATGATTTTAAGGTATGCGTCTAACCGATTTACGGAAGATTAAGCCGCTTGCATTTTAATCCGTATAATTAATTTTTTAATTGATTTGTTTGCATGCGAAATTCCGTAACTGAATTACCAAACAGCGATTTAAATTTCACCAATAAATATATAAATAAAACACGAATGTAGCAGATATGCAATCGAAGCACGCATCTAAACACTGAAATATTCAAAATAAAAAATAACGCTATACATGTTGAAATATTTTGCGACTGATCGATGTCATGCACTTAATACGAAATAACCAAACAGGCCTTTTAGTGCAGTTGCTAGTCAATATAACAAAATATATCGAATGTAAAACAATCTGTTATAATTTTTATTTTTAAAAAAGTCTGATCTATGTTATACACTATGTAATACCCGATGTGAGTACCATGTGTTATATTGGGCATTTATAAGCGGAGTAGCCCAAGTTGGATGCCCTGGCTTAAATGATAAATATATTTTTTTCTTTAGGTCTGTAAGAATTATTTAACCTGCATACTATACTTTTGAATCATTTCTTCAGCTGATCAACAATCAATAAAACCTTTTTAAAAGTAAGCATTTCTTACTTCTTTCACCAACATCTGTTTGATTTGATGGAACTTCATACGCCAGCATCTGGAAAATTTATTCTATTCAGTTAATTTCATGGTATATTTTAGTGAAATGCATCTCTTTTTAGCTCACAGGCTATCAAAGCCTGAGAGCTTATGTGCCCTTCATGTGCGTACGTACGTACGTGACGCGATAACTCTTGTTAAAAATATCCGATTTACATGAAATTTTGGATTTAGGCTTATTATGATAAGATGCTTCCCTGATTAGTTTTGAGAATTCATTCGATAGTAAAAGAAGGGGAACGGGGGCTATTGCCCCTCCCCTTAATTTATATAAATGGGGTTTTTTCCTGCAGAATTAATAGATTTCATTCCAAATCTTAGATGTAGGATCATTCTAATGAGGTGCCTTCATGATTAGTATTGCGTTTTCATTGGATAAGTCTAAAGCAGGGGTATGGGGATAATCCTCCTGTCTTAATTTAGATTTTTCACGCAAAATTTATCTATTTGCTTCAAATTTTGTGCAAAGGTTTATTCTGAAATGGCACGTCCCTGATTTGTTTTTGGAATTCACTGGATAAGTATAAAGGGAGGATAGGGGAAACTATCCCTCATAATTTAAGTAAATGGTTTTTCATACAGAATTAACCGATTTGTTTCAATTTTTGTATACAGGTTCATAGTAGTAAGAAGCTTCGCTCATTTGTAGTGTATTTTTTTGTAAATTATAAAGAAGGGTACGGGCGATTACCTCCCCCTTAAGTTAGTTAAATAGAGTTTTATGCAGAGTTATCCGATTTGCTTTAAATTTTGGATGTACGTTTTTTCTGATAAGTTGAACTTCTCAACTTCTGAACAGTTATGGAGGTTTAATGATTAATTATAAAGGAGGGAACGGGGGAAAACGTTTCTTAAATTACACAAATGGGTTTTTATGCGGAATTATTCGACTTGCTTCGAATTTTTTATACAGGTTTATAATATGATAAGGCGTATCCCTGATTAGTTTTGGGACTTCAATGATAAGTATAAAGTAATAAAATGGGGGAGGGGTACTACTTCCTTCCTTATTTTTTTTTCGAAGAGCATTATTATATAAGACTGTTACAATTAAACTTCATAGCCTGTGAGCTCTATGCCATCAGTTTAACTGGGCATCATTGTTTTTATTTTATTTTAGAGGAGAAGGATTATTGTCAAGTTTTTAACATTGTTTAAATGAAATGTATTGGAGATGAAACGAAAGGATGAAAAGAAGAATGTAAAAATGGCAAAGAAATGTAAAATATTTCAAACTGTATTGAAATCTGTTTCCATCAGTTGGATAGAGAAGCATTAAGCAAAGATGTGTGTTCAGTTTTACGTATAAACAGCTCCTGTTTTAGATTTTTAAAGTAAACAATAAAATTTGCTTTAAATTTTTTTTTAATGCTTTCTTGGTCTATGACTATTTTAGAAATTGTAGATTTATGAGTTAACTATGATTTATTTTCATTTAGACTACAGCAAAATAGTGCCTTTTACAACTGTTTTTTCAGTAATTTTATTCAAAATAAATTTTAAAGTATTTCGAATTTCTAATAAATTCCTTGAGTTTTTTTTCAAAAAATTATTTCAAATACTTTTTACCTTAAGTGGGCAATTTGAATTATCAAAATTAAGAATTTTATGTAAAATTTTATATATTTATGTTATGGATATTTTTAATATGTTTTTCAAGTAAAGACAAAAAATATATTTTTTTTTTCATTTCAAAATTTCTTTTAATTACAGAAATTAATAAAAACATCTAAAGAAATTCTATAGAAATATTTTTTCCCAATTGTTCAATAAATTATATTGTGTCAGTAAAAAAAAGAAGAAAAAAAAATGAAGCTGAGTTACATTTTTATCAGTGAGATTCAGCTACGGAATGAAACTCACAAGGAAGGTCTCATTACAGGCATAAGCCAAAAAATCTGAAAAAATTACAGAATGTTCTTCTCATGAGGATATATACGTTTATAAAAAAAAATCCGTGGAAACTCCGTATCCTCTCAGTAAAAAAAAAATGAACATTTCGATATTTGGCGATTTATCATCGGTTGGCAATAAAAAAAAATTTATTTTTTTTTTATTTTATTTATTTATTTTTTTAAATCTCATATGCATTTTAAAGGGAAAAAAAATCATGTAATCATGTTCAACGTGTTCAGATAAATTAAATATCTTTGGTTTTGTCAGCTTTAGTTTTCTTTAAGTATAATTTCGTGATACCGATATTTATATGTATTTATATTCAAATT
This sequence comes from Maratus speculifer, assembly GCA_964019185.1. NCBI lineage: Eukaryota > Metazoa > Arthropoda > Arachnida > Araneae > Salticidae > Maratus > Maratus speculifer. The sequence continues at coordinate 374,013,933 of OZ025289.1, forward strand.
TAACCATCAAAATTGGAAATTTAAAACGAAATTCAAATTTAAATTAATTAAAATTGTTTCAAGTTCAAAGTCCAGTTGAGCATTGTCAATTCGATTTTGTTGTTATGGAAACGTCTGGCTTTTATTTTTGAATACGTCTGAATGTGTGAAAATAATTTTACTGAATAAGGATTTGTTACATATGAAAATATTTTTCCAGAGGTAAATTAAGTAACTATAGCAACAAACAATGTATATATATATTAAACTCTCTCATCGTTTTTGTTTAAATTAATTAAATACCATTTACATGGATTCTAAAAATCCAAAAGTTTTCAGATGCATTAAAATCGTTTGTTTTCGGTGGGGAAAAGTGCTGCTCGCCAAATCGTGTGACACTTTAGTCTTTTCACGCCGAATATTCGAAAGTAATTTTTTTTTACATGTTTTCTACTGCAATTTTGCCGATAATTTTCACTGATCCTTTATTACATACATGAGAGTTTAATTAATATTTTGACCGTATGGAGACCTTCCTTGTCAGTAGAAAATCTGTGAAAAATAAAGTACTTTCTAGTATTTGGTGTGAAAGATAAATGCAAACACGATTTGGCGTATAACATTTTTCTCGCTAAATGCAAGCGATGTTAATGCATTTAGAAACTGCTCGTTCGAAATTTTCGGGACTAGTGTACTATTCATAGTACATGTCTTTTAATTGAGTATTATTTAGTTTTAACAAATACTGTTATAACTGTTTACTTGTAGTAATGTTAGCATGTGTCTATGTATTTACCATATGACTTCATTATCATTTAGGTATTTACTTCTAATAATAATAATTAATATGTACTTAATTCTCTTTGCAATAATGTTTACGATTTTTTTTATTTTAGACATATATTTCACTCTTTAAATTTAAAATAAATGTAACTTTCCTGAAAAAATCATGTGTAACAAAACAAAAAAGCATTAAAAAGTTGTAATATCAGTTAAATCTAGTTGTAATATAATATTTTCTAAACCCCTTTAAAAAGTTTTCCTTAGCCTATTGTCATATAAATCTGAATTAAATAGTACGCAAAAAACAACATTAGTTATGCTTCAAACAATGAAATATTCGTTAAACTCAAATTAATCTATTTGGACAGCTATTGTTAATGTTGTTAACTATCGTAAAAGTAATTTTTTCTAAATATTGGAAAAAAAAATTGAAAGACATGCTGAAAAGATATTAACTTCGTTCTTAAAAATATTAATATCACTAAAGAAAAAATAACCACTAGCTTTATCAAGAATGTTCAACACTAAATATAGTTAATAATTCACACCCAATAAAATATGAAACAATGGAAAAGAAAGCGGGGAAGTGTTATAAATATAATGTGTTGTGAAATATTTCGATTAAAACTTGTTACTTCAAAATACTGACTTAGAAGACTGCATGGTCAGTGATTTTTGGGCATAACAAAAGTTATCTTGCTAACAAAACAAAGCAAGTAAGATGCAAAATTTTGTGATATAATTCAACACTGAAATGACCGTGATTTGAAAAATTCCTATAAATGTTTGAGACATTTAAGGCAGGATTTGTAAGAACCATTTTTATAAATGCTTTAACCCTTTCGGGTCCGAATTTTTTTTTCCGTTTCTAGAAGAAAACTTTTTTTGGCGTTAATAACATTACCCCTAGCTATGCAAATAGATTAATTAGTCTTTAACACATTTTTCATTGTCTGGAAGATAAAAAATGTTGTTTAGTATTAATATGACAATAGGCCAAGGAAGAATTTTTAAAGATGGTTAGATGATATTGTATTACAATTATTTATTATTATTAACAAAATTTAAATAATATTAATACTTTCTAATACTTTTTGCCCTTTATTACACATGATTCTTTCAGGAAAGTAACTTCTGTTTTAAATTTAAAGAATAAAATATATATTTAAAATAAAAGAAAAATACAGCCATATAGTAAATGCATAGACATACATATACTAACATTACTGCATATAAATAGCAGCAAAAGTATTTTTTAAAACAAAATAATACTTCATTAAACGACTATGATTAATAATATACCAGTCAAAGAGCTAAAGCAAGGATTAGTTTAACGTGTTACAATGATTGCCTATGTGGAGGGAAAAGTATCTCCAAATGCTATCTTCAGATGAAATTCGCTTCCAGATTCTTATTCTTGAATACACGTATATTCGAGGATACTTGGTGAACTAGTTCAGTTATTACCAATTATGCGGAAATTTTACTGATGATGTCAGAAAATGCAAAGAAAAACAAAAATTAATAGAAAAACAGAAAAACAAACCTTTGGCATACTACAAGAACATTTCGGTTATATAGATAAAATGAACTTTATTGTTGGAACAAAGAGTAGATCAAAAAGTCTTTCTGTCATCGTAATTAATGGATAATACTAAATACAACTAAGCAAATACCATACTAGTAGGAGAATTAATTCAGCATAAATGAATTACAAATATTCTTAATGAAAAAACAATTTTCAAAACCCCATCTTAACTTTTCCCACATTTGTTTTGTACTCACTCATAAGCATTTTTATTCGCGTGAAAAACGATGATTATAAATAAATTTACATATTTTTTCTATGACCCAAATGAATCTATTTGATTGATTTTTGAAGAAGGTATTTTTTTTAAACACAAATCATGTTATTTTCAGTTTCTCATGGATAAGGATTGAATTTATTACGCGCATAAGTTAAATAGATTATCATAATAAAATGTTTTCAAAATTCTATAGGATGCTATAACTTAATGTACTGCATTAGTAATTATATTAATTAATTTCGGAAATAAACGGGAGACTGTCAAATTAAAATCCGACATTCACAATTCGATAGATGAGTTATAATCAATTCACTTCAGTATTTAATGATAGAACAGTACTAGTTATTATTAACAGACATTGAAATAATTTACATATAATTAATACATTTCTGCCGCAGATAAGTTTTGTTTAATTTAATTACTATAAAAACCCAACATAATGGACTAATATGTAATTCAATTTAGAATTAATCTTGTAATGAAATATTCTTTGAAAAGAATGTTATCAGAAATTATGTTTCATACCTTGAAATATTTCAGCGAATATTCTAAAACACATACATGGGTACACTAAAAAATGCATGAAAAAAATTAAAAAAAAAAAGTTCTCATTAAAAATTTGCTACGAAAGTAAAGAAAAATAAAAAATAAAAAACATTTTTGGGAAGAATAAAATTTGTTTTGTGATTTTTTTTTCTAGCGATATTCAAGTCACATACAGTTTTTTTTTTTTTTATAAAAAAGCGAATTTTTTCACAAATATGCATTTATCACGGTTTGTTCGTAATTATATAAATAAGTATCAACTATAGTCATCGTTTCGTCAGTCGGTTTTTGTATCCTTAAATGACAACGCAAATGCTATAAAACCAAAAGATTCGAAATTTAACTTGCATAGCAGTTGCAAAAATTTGTGGGGGTATTTCAAATTTTATTAATCAAAAATTAAAAATGCATTAATAAAAGCTTTCATCATTTTATTAAACCATGCGTAAATAATTTAATGATATTTCATTGTAGATAACGATTTTAAATTGCTCTATTAAATCCTATTATGTTTACTTTTTTGAATGATATCAAATGATATATAGCAATTTAGGGCTGCGATGGTGTTTACGTCATATTTATGATAGTGTTATATTATTTCCTTATGAGTGACTTTCCTGAGTATAATCGAAATAAATATTATATTTCTGGATGTTTGCATAAGAATTTAACAGTTAATGGACCAAATTCTGATTATTTATAAAAGTAGTTTATAGTATGAAAGTAAATTATTTGCAATGTTAAACGAAAAATTTCAACTAGCTTTTCTCTCATTTATGTTAGTAATATTTTGTGTCATTTTAAACTTTATTTTTACAGGCTGTAAGAACAAAACAAAAAACAGAATAGCACATTTTACTATAATACATATTTAATTCAAGTTTTGTTACAGACCTTAAATGACATCGTACAAAAGATTGTCCACAAAATGCAATTCCTTGCAGTCAGTGCTTGCGCCATTTGCAATCAGTATGGCTTAATATGTAGCTTTTTACATACAATTTGGCACATTGTTGGTTGATTGACATGATGGGTTAAATAAAATGTAAACGTTTTCCGCAAACCACTTAAATATTTTTGAAAGGGGCTCGGCCGACGACTTCGTTTCGCATCATACAAGTACCCTATGTCTTTGAATTTGTCTTCTTAGTGGATGCGTCTGTTTGATATTTGTACGAAACTTTCGCTGCACTAACACCACTGATTGCTGTCAGGGCGAACCTACAAGTGAATAATAGGGGACGGAGGATCAGGAAAATGTAGGGGGGCTCATATTCTCTCTCTCTGATGCAGAAAGGTAAATTTGTGCATATTCACATTGTAGGTACTAAGTTTCTTATTAAACTGTTGTAGTAACTTCATTTTATGCTAAGAAAATAATATGATGATGAAAAATTAGAGTGTATAACAAGTGCAATATTAAATATCCTGCTAGCTTTATACATGCAAATAGACTGAGTGACTGATCAAACGTTTATTTTAGTTATAATTAGGTATTTTTGCAAAACTGTGAAAAGACTTTAAATTAGATTTTTGAATAGAATTTCTTTTGAATTTTCAGAACAGAAATTTATTTAGGGTTCTTGAAATCTTTTCCAGTTGGGGCTCAAAATATTTTAGAGGGGGCTGAGCCTCCTCCTATAGCTACTGCTCTGATTGCAGATTTGAAAATTTTAACACAATGAAGAATCCTTGTTAGTCTGTAAACGTCATCTACATCCACAATCTTCTTTCGGTGGACTACCATCTACTGGCGATTATGGGTGTAAAAAGGCTTAAATTATTGATATATTTAATGCAAGGTTTTTTTTTCTGTTATATTCCTCGTTCATTTGTTCCTATAGCCTCGTGAAACATCGGAGGGAATTATAAATCACACTGTATTTTAACTGTAACGATGTTATCGCAATTAATAATTAGCATCCGTCTAAAAGAAAATGAAATATTCATGCTACATAATTTTATATTCAAAACAGGAAAGATAAACAATACCTGAAGGGATAATTAGCAATATTAAAACAAATTCAGATTGCTTTCATTAGACAAATTTTTACAGTAAAATTCAATTAATTTCGTACATTTAATTACGAAATAAGATGTCAAAGTAAAAAAAAAAAAAGTCACAGGGGAAAATCTGTCGTTCGAAAGGGAACAGGGTCAAATAAATTTTATGTTTCTAACATTCATTTGATAGACTAATGCATTAAGTAACCATTCATTTTGAAGTATTTTTCACCCATTCAAGATTCTTTGAAATATTTTAAGCATAGTGAGTACAAATATTTAACCTTTTAAAAATGATGAACGTGAATAAACCTATTTAATTTGCTACTGCTGATTGATTTCGTAAATTTTATGAAGCAGATTAAGAAATCTTTATAGAAATTTAAATTTTGATCAAACAAAATTGCTCGCAAGAGAAATAAAAATTTGAAGGTATTAAAATGTTTATTTGTTTTAAAAGATATGGCGTATTTTTTGTTTTAGTTGTCCAGGAAAAAAAATATTATTAAAAAACTTAAAATGCATAAGAAATGAATGGTTGTGTTTTTTAATTACAGGTAATTGATTTTAAAGTGTTTTTATAGCTGAATCCGAAAATAACTTTCATTCTGAACTATAAGATTTTTTAAAAATCGAAAATTTATATGTAATAAATAAAATAATAATAATAATAATAATAATAATAATAATAATAATAATAATAATAATAATAATAATAATAACGAGAATTTTATACTATAAAACAGGTGTGATTGGTTGGGTTTTTTAACTTTTTATAATTGATTTTTATGTTATTGTTTAGAGTTTAATAGGCAAAAATAATCTTCATTTCAAACCAAAATTTGAGATTTTTCCAAAATTGTACTTTTAAAAGTTAAAAAATTGCAAAAATCTCATTCTATAAAGTAAATATAAAACTATTTTTTTCATAATAATTTATTGAATTTGTTGATTAATGCAAGTGTTTTTTATACCGAAATAGTTCAACGGTCTAAGCGGGCAGGGTTCACAGAATATATGAAAAAGTGTAGTATTGTACTTTAGAGTCTGTTAGGAATCCACCTTAGACGCTACTTTATGAGACTGTAATATAATTCCATTAAACGGCTGACAATTATTATTGTCAACTGTTGGAACTGTTGCAATTAGTGCTGAATGTTACGCCAAAAAGGAACCCCTTGGAGAACATAAAGTGGAAAGTAAGATACAGAATATAAGATATTAAAAAAAAACACTTCCAAACACGGATTAAAATAGCAAAGATTTTATATTCGCAATATTTCACACGCTTGGCTATAAAGTGATAGTATCAGTCAAAAAGTGAAAATACTGTTATTTCTTAAACTTTTAATGTCTATTTAATTTCCGCATTATGTCGGATTTTTAAAAGTTTTAAAAATTCCGATTTCCAAAAATGCATAAGCGATAATAAAAAAAGGTCATTTTTGGATTCAGCTTTACAAAATACAAAATAATCAATTCTAAGAAGGTAAACACAGCCATAACATCTATTTAAATGTATCAGATATCCGCTATTTTTTTACTTTTAAAAATTTTAAGTATATTTGAGAGAAATTCTCGTTTGATATTTAAAAATGAAAATTACTTTCGGATTCAGTTCTACAGAATATATGATAATAAATTGTTAAATATTAAAAAATATGAGACAATCGCAATTTTGCAGGCTAGTGTAATTGATTCAATAATACATGTTTGGAGATGGTAGTTGCTGTAAATGAAAGATAAAAAGTTAAAGTTTGGGATGTTTATAGATAAATTTCTATGTGCTTACTAAATATAGAATTACAGACGTCTAAGCGGTATTCTGTTTATATTCTATGTTTTATAATATCTCCTGGATAAACTCTTCAGGAAAAACTGCAATTCTCTAAAATTCATCGGCGAAATGTGTTACTGAATTACGGTAAACGAAAATGTCCTGTACACTCGAAATAAAAGATATCCAGAAAATCTTAGATATAGGTAACTGGGTGAAAGTGTTAGGAGGCCATCAAATAGTTGTAACATTAGAATGCTAGATATTTATCTTTTATTCAAAACAAACGGCTTATTTATAACAGGTAAATGAGGAAATTTACTTTCGTACTGGAGTTTTTGTCTTGAACAGACTGTATTATGTCATAATTTGTGATGATGTTGTGATGTTGTGATCTTATGGGAAATAAAAGAATTATCTAGTTTTTGGGAGTTTTTTTGGGAGCCTACATAATAAATGTGAATTTCGAATCTTAACATTAAAATCCAAATTTTTACGTTTCTAGACATCTACAAGTGCATTATTTGGGCAATAGGTAAAAAATCTGTCGTAAGTCCTTTGTAGAAAATCGATACTGGCAAACTATTTGGTGGAGCATTTGAGTAAAGTAATCCAAATACGATTGCAATTATGTTATTAATATGATTAGAAGTTTTACCTGCTAATATTAAATGCCCCCAAAGCTATGGATAATAATTCTATGTCAAAATAGGTAATATACATTAAATGGTAAATATTTTTAATAATATAATAATACTGAGTAAATATTTGTTGAAGATTATGTATATATTTTTTAACAATTTATTGGTGCAATAACAACATTACAATAATCTAAAGCAAATAGATTCAGCATTAGCTGGATATTTTACTAATATTTTTTTGTTGTTGTTTAGCATTTAATACAGAAATAACTCCACTTTCAGAAATGGCCTAACTGATTATGAGAAGTCTTATTGTAATATTTGAAGGAATAGTTTTTTTTTAACAGAAAATAATATGATTCTTGGACCCAAGTAAATAGAACTATATAAGTTCTGAGCTATATAAAATTTTATATATTGGATGTCTTAGTAAGTATAGAATGTAACAAATCTAAAAGTAACAATAACTATTTAATTCATTATACACAAAGCTAGAACTTTTGAAATGATCTTATAGATCTGTTGAAGATATCTAAAAAAAGGATTGGTGTAAAAGAAAACTTTAAAACATCATAGCTTAAGAATTTTATAAAAAATGATTTATTGACAATATAAGGTTTACTGAGATGAGATGCCGGTTTGTACAGCATCACGTAGTTTACAAGGTACCGTATCACGTAGTTTTCGTAAGTGCAGGCGCTGCACAGTGGGACAAAAACCCAAAAAGCTGGCCAAAAGTCGAAAAATGAAGTTACGAATTAGGGAATTTTGATTATATAGTTGACTATAATAATGTTTGGAGAGTAAGAATCTGTATTTAAAAAAAGATTTTTGCTTTGCTCTTACAAGCAGCATTATTTCAAAAATGATGCTTGATGGGGTATCATTTAGAGTGAATAAAAAAATCAAAAGAACAGTTCCTCTAAACGTGCGCTACATTTTATTATGTTATCCGATTTTAATGATTTGAAATGAATTTACACTATGATAGTGTGTGTACTTTATTTGCATGCAGGCACGTAGCCAGGGAGGGGACTAAGGGGGCTGAAGCCCCTCCCGAAAGTTAAAAAAATTAAGTTAAATCGAATGATAGTAAAAACCGCCATTTTTTTTCTTCCTTCCATTATATTAGAACTACGCATATTTTTAGTTGTAAAAATACAAATTTATTCAGCTAAAAATATAACCGAAATGTTCGCTTTATGCAGAATAAAATTCGATAAGTATAATACATGTATCATACCATTAATTTGAAATAGAAAAAAATAGTTTAATACGCGTATGTCGTATAATTTAACTTTAGGAGTCAAATTTAAAACATTTACTTTCATAATTTCCTCTATACTTATTGTATCACGATGTAATGTTTTGTAGCAAAAAGAGCTAAAACCTGTAATAGATCCTTGTAATGTAAAATTATGAGAAAAATAACGATTTTAAAAAAACTTTTAACTATGAAGAGCTTTCTATTAAAAAAAACTAGAAACAAGAAATTTTGAAAAGAAATAATCCGAAGAAAGACGATAGGGTATCAAGAAACTTACAAAGGTCATAGTGGCCGGTGTTTTCCGGCACTTCACTGAATAAATTTGAGTTAAATTGTTTGCATATGAATCTTTAATAGAAACAGAATGTGCATTGAATAGCTTGTTTGTGCTGGAAAGTTTCTTTGTCTTTTATAGAATTATCAATTACAAGGATGGATAATCCTGAGTAGGGTTTTTTTGTGGTTTTTCACCGTACCTCCTAAGGAGTTTTCTAGGAGGTAACATCTAACATTCTAAAAGTCTTATTTTGTGCTGAGCAAGAAATTCTACTAATAAGTAATCATAATATCGGTCTTCTAACGTAAGAGATAAAATAAAAAAGACAGTAAGCTTAAAAACTTTTTAAAGATTTATAGCAAAACCTAGAGATGAGGAATTGAAACGTTATAAACGTCCATAGAAATACTACTTCTTATTTCAGCCCAGGCATTCAATTGGCTGAAATCATTCAAATATGCTGGGATATAGTTACTGAAGAACTGATTACCAAAATAAATATCGCGATCTGTTTTAGATTGAATACTGATGAAACTATGGATATTTCAAGCACAGAATAGTTTGCCTTTTGAGTTTGATATGTGGACTAGTATTTATAAAATGCACAAGCCCCAATAATTCGGGAGATTATTTTAGGTTCATTCAAGTAAATGATTTGTCCGCCGAAAATATAACAGAAGAAATAGTACAACGTTATAATGAACTATGTAATGACATGTCTAAATGCGTCACACAGGTGTATGACAGAGAAACTAATATGGTTGGACATGCTAGTGGCATAAATCTACAACTCGTCAGAAGGGTTCTGAAATCAGATACCGCCAATTTGCAAGCCATTGTTTAAACCATACGTTGGTCCAAAAACACATACTGATTCCTAATATCCAAATTTCTCTTGGAACAGTCAATGAGATGACATTAAAAAAAAAAAAAATCATTCTAAGGTAAATTCGATCCTTCAACAACCAAATTCATCATATGCCCCAGGAAACAACAGAAAATGATTTCTTCGCCTTTGAAGTACAAGATTTATAGAAACTCATAATAATATAGTAACTTTTGTCAAGCTCTCTGAATGAATTTGCATTAGCTTTGGAAACATTTCGGAAAGCACATGAAATATTTCTTCACCAGTTATAGCCTTTTCTAGTCAGTCATGGAATGGAAAAGAGTGCTTTTTTCACAAGCCTATTTGTCTGTGACAAGCTTTTCAGTTTAATGAAGCCATTGTGAGCTCATGTTCATGAAAAATTTCATGACTCATTTTCGGCTGTAACTCATACTAAAAATGTCCTAATTATATTAGAAAACATAGAGAAAATGAAATGCGAATAAAATATTTTGAGAGATATATAATTCTACATCAAAACTTAGAAAAACGTCTTTCAAATTGAAATAAAAATCCCAAGATCAAAACTTAGACAGACTACACATACAAGCCACCAAATTACATCTAATGAAGAGTATTATAGGACCAGAGTCTGCAGTCTGCATTTCCTGCGTTGAAAGCCTTTTTCAAAATTTGAATGACGAATTCATTTGAAGTTTGATTCTATTGTAGTCCCTTACGCTGCAGCAATCGGAGATAACTTCATTTTAATGGACGATAACTGCAAGCCACATCGTGCAAACCTGGTGGAGGATTTCCTTTTCGAGGAAGGAATCGTTCGAATGGAATGGCCAGCGTGTTCTCCAGACATGAATCCAATCGAGCACGTTTGGGACGCTCTAGGAAGACGAGTTTCGGGCCGCCAACAACACCCACAAACTCTCCAAGAACTGGAAAGAGCTCTTCTGGAAGAGTGGGGCAGAATACCCCAACTCGTCATTAATAGCCTCATTGAGTCCATGCCTCAAAGGTGTTCAACGTTGCTGGCCGCCCGTGGAAACAATACCCCTTACTGAAAATGATTTTCTTTGAAGAAAACACCTTTTCTTATTCTTTTTTTCTCATATGCTTAAATTGTGTTTTTTTCCTTTTGTACACAAATGCGCGATAAAATGCATTTTTCTGCCAAACATGTGTAATTTATTCGCATATAACCTACTATGTCTGTCGACCGTGTATCAATCAGCTAAAAAGTTTCCCAGATACAAAATCCACCTAAAACTGCAATATCCTTTAATTGTTTTGAGCAGTGTATATGCACGGAGATGTATACAAATCAACGTATAAATATGCGTATTATCGCGTGACAAATTTAAGACGATTTAAAATGTCAACCACACTGGAAATTGAAAGTGGTATAATCCAGCCATTTTTCAAGATATAGAGGAAAACAAAAAATACTCTGGAATCTTTGCATCAAGGTCAAACACACAAAAGAAAAATCGTTTTCAATTTCTTAATTTTCTGCATTAATTTTAAAATTTTAATTTTTTAAAAATATTTAATATTCCGCCATTTTGAAACAAGAGGGCGGATGGAACTGACCAACGAACTCGGTACAGACATCGGTATGTACTATGTACGCACCAAGTTATATCTAAATCGGTTTATAAATAAGCGTGTTATCACGTGACGAAAATCAGACCATTGTGATGCAACACTAAAAATTAAAAGTGCTATAACTCAGCCATTTTTTAAGATACAGACGAAATAAAAAATGTTTTGGAATTTTTGTATCATAGTTGAATGCACCAAAGAAAAATCTTTTCAATTTTTAACTTTTTTGTAACGAATTTTGAATTTTAAATGTTTTTAAAAAATTTAAACGGCAGCCATTTTGGAACAATATCGCGGATGGTACTGGCTAACGAACTCGGTCCAGGCCTCAGTACGTACTCTGTACACACCATGTTGTATCGAAATCAATTCATAAATAAGAGTGTTATCACGTGACAAAAATCAGATCGTTTCAAAATGTTAGCCATACTAGAAATTCAAAGTGCTACAACTCATTTATTTTTTAAGATATAGACAAAATAGAAAATGTTCTGGAATCGTTGTTTTAAGTTCTAACACATAAAAGAAAAATATTTTTCAACTTTTAATTTTTTCGCATTTAATTTTAAGTTTATTTTTTTTTTTAATTTAAATGGCCGCCATTTTGAAACACGACGGCGGATGATGCTGGCCAACGAACTCGGTCGAGGCATTTATATGTATTATGAATATACCAAGTTTCATGCAAATCGGTTCATAAATAAGGTAGTTACAGTATGACAAAAATCATATATATATATATATATATATATATATATATATATATATATATATATATATATATGCATATATATATATAGTTATATACAGGGTGTTTCGCTTCCAGACCGACAAACTTTGAGGGATGATAGTAGACATGAAGACAAACATTATTAAATCGGAAACCATGGGGCGCAAACGTCTTCCGTAGGAGCCAGGGGCCATTAAAGTTTAAGGTAGAAAACTTCAAAGGTTTATAAAAAACGGAAAAAAGGGTCAATTCGTTTGCGATTTTCACTAAAATCATTCTTTATATCACGTTTTGTTTGCAAAATATTTTTAAAGGTTACGTTAAAAATTATCGATAGAGGGCGCTTTAGACTTTAGAGTAACAAACAACTACTTTTTACCCTTATTTTGTGCACGGGGTTGAAATTATTCTAAGGTTTAGACTTTAATTTAAATTTTAAGACCAAAATCGGAAACATTGTTATCGGGTAACTAGCGAAAATTGAACTGTGAACAGAGGAGGGGATTTGAACACTCATAAATATTTGACAAACTAATCGATTTTATTGCGGTTTGCGTGTAGGTCATTCCCATGGTAATTGTTTTATTCAAAATGACACACAGTATTGGTGTCCCCATTTTTTGTTAGAGGGCGCTTCCGACACATCTCCGAAATATCAATCGCATTACTCCTGGGTGTTTTACTACCAGACCAACATACTTCCAGGAAGTGTTAGGGGTGCAAAGACGTCTTGGAATCATAATATATGTAATGTCAAAAAATATCTTTTCAACGAGTTAGGGTTAAAAGAAGCAGAGAAAAAGCCTCTTGATATTTCTACAACACGTTCTGCCGGAACTTCTGGTAAAAGCACATGTTCCTCTTTCGTTGCGCCACTCTATAGCACGATGGGGCTCCTCCACATTTTACCAATGATGTTCGCACACACCTCAACGTAACATGTGGACAGCGGTGGATATATAGTGGTGGCCCGGTTCGTTGGCCTGCCAGATTGTCGCCCCTACTTCAGTATATCAATTACTTTTTCTTACCTATCTTTATTTTATTACTGTATAATTGTTCTGTATTTTTTTTATAAACATTGCTGGGTGGGGCTAGTTGAGCTCAAAACAATTGGTAACCCCCCCCCCCCCCCGCCACCACCACCTGGCTCAATCTGACTCCTGTATTGTCGGTGGAAGACCTCTCAGTTCGAATTTCTTTAGTTGCCAGAAAGCTATCCGAGATGCCAGGAATCTTTCAAAGCGTAAGGAATTGCATGCGAAGCTGCTGTCAAGCATGCCCGACTACTTCTGGTCGTAATTTCGGATACCTTTTGTAGTAAAATCTTTAACTAAATTGCTTTCTGTCACAATAACGTGTTGCTGTTTCACTACCAGCTTCTGTTGCTTTTTTTCTCTGCTTCTTTTAACCACAGCTCGCTAAAAAGGCATTTTCAATGTTACATTTCTATGTTATTCCGAATCGCTTTGCATCCCTAACACTTCCTGGAAGTATGTTAGTTTGGTAGTAAAACACACAGGAGTAATGCCATTGAAATGTCGGAGATGTGTCGGAAGCGCCCTTTATCAATGGATACACAAGACCTGTAAGTCATTTGAAATAAAATAATTACCAAGGGAATGAACTACATGCAAACTGCAACAAAATCGATCAGTTTGTATAATGTTTATGAATGTTTAAAATCCGCCCCTCTGTTCACAGTTAAATTTTCGTCAGTTACCCGATCCCAATGTTTCCGGTTTTGAGATTAAAATTTAAGTTAAAGTCTAAACTTTAAAATAATTTCAATCCCATGCACAAAATAACGGTAAAAAGTAGTTGTTCGTTACTCTAAAGTCTAAAGCGTCCTCTATCGACAATTTTTGAATGATTTTAGTGAAAATCGCAAACGAATTGACCCTTTTGTCCGTTTTTTTTATCATCGTTTGAATTTTTGGACCTTAAATTTTAATGGCCCCTAACTCCTACAGAAGACGTTTGCGCCCTACGGTTTCCCATTTAAGAATGTTTGTCTTCATGTCTACTATCACCCCTCAAAGTTTGTCGGTCTGGTAACGAAACACCCTGTATATATATATATATATATATACGTCAACATTTGAACGGAGGGTGGATTTGGGGTCTTAGGGTCATGATCAGTGAAAATATACTAAAATTTTAAGGAAATGCTTTCCTCCGGACGACGGCTGCAATAGGTAGCTTTTTATTTTTTGTAATGAAAGCTACCTAAAAAATATCGAATATATTTCGATATTTTTTTTTATAAAGATACATGAGGTTCATCGCAAAATTGTTAGTTTGTGCTTTTTTATTTTCTTTGCAATTTTCTCCCTCAAGCACACTTTCGGTTTTCGAACTGGTACTGAAAGAGCTCTTAGAAACCAAAAATTGTAATAGAAATCGAAAAGAAGTAACAGTTTTTGGAATGGACAAGTATATTATTATAGACAAGTATATTGTGCGGTTATATCGTAGGTCAAGCCTTGATTATTATTTTTTTAAATTACGCTTTAAATTATGCCCATTATTGCTCTTGGATGAAAAAAATTCCAAGATTGAGCCCCTCCCGAAAGGAAATTCTGGCTACGGGCCTGTTTGCATATATTACAACATTTATATTAAGCACATAAAAATTAATAAATTCATAGTCATTTTTGATAAAATATTTTGGAAAAAACTTTATGTTCTTCCTTTCAAGCATCAAAAAGTTTAAATGTTCCACAATGTTCCGCAACGAAATTTAATGGAAATAATAGCCTGAGTTATTGTCTAATGATTCATTAAAAACCAGCTGCCAAAAACTGTCATTCTGTATTTCACGCATATTTTAGTAATTGCAAGTAAAAATGCCACAATTTTGACCGCTTCAAAAATTCTGAAATTGAGTGCTTTTCACATTGATTTAACTCGTAAATATTTTTCAGATTTTTGTATTATTCAATTTTGTAATACTTTATTACCTATTTTGTTGTAAATAAGTACTATAATCATAAGATTAAATTAATTTGATAAGTAAGCTTAGTAACGAAAAAATGAAAATAATTCTCTATTATTGATCCGATAGAATAACATTTCCTTATCTTCATAGGTGGTAATTTTGTTTGTTCTATGGTAATTAGAAGAAATATTTTGTCAATTGCAATATTTGCTAAATCAAACTACTGAGCGTATTTCATTAATGCGAGTAAAAATCATTATGAGTATGACTTTCGCCTACATTAGCAATTTGGATTTGGTTTGCAAGTGAGGATGTAATGGCACATCTATTCTAAGTCCATTTAAACAAATATTTAGCTATGAAGATGACAGGAGGTTCTAATATAATTTTCACCTCTCCAGTGCTACTAGATTACATAAATGGTGCGAATAATTCAAGAATCGTCAATTTGAAAACTCCAAGATCTTCATTTCACTGATTTTATCGGGCCAATGAAGATCCTTTTTTTTTTCCCCGAAGAAATTCGGAAACTACTGTCAACGAATGGGATTGTATTAAACACCAGATTAATTAATTTATTTGTTTTAATACAATCATTGATACAAAAGAAATAGTCGTTAATAACGAATGAGTGTAATACTCAACGTTGCTATCTATGTCACACAACATCAAAATAGTTTCTTACCGATATGACATTTTTTAATTAAAAGTGGATAGAATACAGAATATCTACAGAATTAGAATTCAGAATATCTACGTTACATGCTAAGATGTTTAGAGAGGGCTTACGCCTGGCAGACAAACTGGATAGAAAAAATGGAAAGCTCATAGTCTGCATGAAAAAAAAAAGAACACTGAAATTACAAAATAAATTATGCAAAAAAATAAATTTAGTTTACAATTAAGACTTCTTATCGAGATACCAAATCCCAGATTTGGAAGCAAAAAGGATGGCAATGCAATTCAACGATTCTTTGATAACGCAACTGTTTGTGCTTCTATAACGATCGTATACGAAGATTTTACTAAACGATTCTATGTCATAAGTAATTTCTTGTAGCCGTGTCATTTATTTGATCAATTTTGAAGATGTTTCCTTACAAACAGCTCGTAGATTTGAACTATATCCCTGGATCTATATGCCTACTTCAGTGCACAAATTTTATTAATGACAAACAAATAACATTAACTTCATTACTGTTAATTTCTCAAATGCCATAAGATATTCAAGAATCATGCAACAAAAGGCATCGAGGAGATTTATCGCAAACATACAGTTGCGCGAAAAAAAGAAAGATATTTTTACGTCTTTTAATGTCATCATATTCTTTCATTTCCAGTATAGGTAAATTATCGTATAAGAAATTAAAATCATTGATCCCAAGAGTCACAGGATCTTCTAATATCGCCAACAAGTTCTGCTAGCTATTTCGACACCTTGACCTCTGAAGAATCTTTTTATTATGCTACAGTTGATTCTAAATGTGAATTTCTGGAATATATTTTCGTTTTCATTTTAATAACATAAAAATTAAATAGTGTAATATTTTACTTTCCATTAACGTACTTAAATTTCCATTAAATATGTCTTGATTCCTTGAAAATTCCTTTTTAAATTTAGCCTTGAAATTTAAAATTTTATTTAAATCTAATTGTTTTTACTTTTAATCTGTCATTTTGTTTATTTATTTGTTTTTAAAGTTTAACTTTTGAATCCTAATTAGCAACCTGAAAAGTTTACGAAATTTCATACGAATTGAATAACTTTCGAGGCATTTTAATTTTTGTTCCGTCATATTGTAATCGAAATTTTTTTCGACTTTCGTTTTTTGACGGATTTATACATTTTAGGGGTCAGAAATTCCAAAAAACCGTTTTTACAAAATGTCTGTCTGTCCGTGTGTCTGTGTGTGTGTCTGTGTCTGTGTGTATGTCGCCATTCTACCATCAAAAAGTGCATGACGTTATGCATAGAAATGAACCAAATTTTTTGTGAATGTTTTTGGCTGTGGCAAGCAGGTCCTTCTTCAGTTTTGAAATATTCCGCCTGAAGGGGGCGCTGCAATCGCGATTTTTGTGCAATGTATTGTATTGTACCGGCCAAAAGTGTATGAAGTTATGCATCGAATTGTAGCAAACTTCTTGTGTAAGTGTATGACTATGGCTAGTTGGTCCTCTCTGAATTTGAAAAAACCGCCGGATGGGGGCGCTGAAATCACGATTTATGTGCCATTTTCAATATTGTACCGACCAAAAATATATGAAGTTATGCATCGAACTGAACCAAATTTTTCGTGTAAGTGTATGACTATGGCTAATTGGTCCTCCCTGAATTTGAAAAAAATCCGCCGGAAGGGGGCGCTGTAATCGAGATTTTTGTTCCATTTTCAATATTGTACCGACAAAAAGTATGTGAATTTATGCATCGAATTGAACCAAATTTTTTGTGTAAGTGTATGGCTATGGCTAGTTGGTCCTCCCTGAATTTGAAAAAAATCCGCCGGAAGAGGGCACTGCAATAGCAAATTTTATGCCATTTTCAATATTGCACCACTTAAAAGTGTATGAAGTTAGTCCTAGAACTGAACTAAAATTTTTGTATATAATTACTTTTTGGTAAGGTAAATAGGTCCTACCTGAATCAAAAAAAAAAAAAAAAAATCTGCCTATCATTCTAGTATTCATCGGCTCGTGCAGAGAAGGAAATTCGTTTTTACTCCGATTAATTGACTGAAGTAGAAATTTAGGATGAAAACAAAGTTTGTATGGTATTGAATTAAAATTATTAAAGCATTAAAATGAGTAACTATTTTTTAAAAATATTAAAATGTACATATGAGATAGAAGAATGTTTTGGGATTGGGAAATCCAACTAATTAATATTAATTTTTTATTCTTACTTAGCATCCTCCAAAATACCTGCATACGAATTTTCATGCAATTTTAATATCATTTTCATATTTTGGCCAGTTTTTCGGGATTTTGCCCCACTGTGCGTTGTATGGAAACGCCTTATATTATAACATTTAAAAATACTATTGATGTATTTATACACTCTAATGGAGTCATACTTAGCCTTTTTTTCCGCTGGCCAAAGATACATGCTTTGAATGTCTGGTACCAATATGGAACACAAACATAGAGATAATTAAACTGCAAGTTAACAAAAGTATATTAAAGAGCCCATAAGTTAATATAAACAAAATTAGTTAACTATAAAACTACTACCTCTGACGAAAAATGGTGAATGATTTCAGAACGGCTGATCTGGCAACACTGGCGAAACAAAACGCTACACTTGCATAGAGGCAAGTGTTGACCATCTTCCCCTACCGTTGTTCAGGTGAGCGTCGTTTATGCTCTGTGTAAGACGTGCTTTACAAAGTGTTTGTTCAATGTGTTGGTTCTTAACTGAGAACAGGAAAATAGACGAACAAAATATCAGTTTAAAGTTTGGTTTTAAGCTTTGCAAGACACTGAAAGAAATTCAAGGAGGATGGTGCAAATTCAACATACACCATACTCGCCAGATCGTAATCATCCACACTTCTTCCTATTTCCACGAGTCAAACTCTGTTTATCCTCTTCAGTCCCTGAGTACCCAAATGGGTACATCAGTTTTGTCCCATTTTATTAATGGTACTCAAATATAAATGAAATTTCGATGTAAGAATAATATGTTTCGAATTCTAAGATTCGAGCTAATAAAAATAAAACAAAAATCTCCCTCAGAAGTCAAACGAGAGAAGAAATAATTCAGTAATAATTAAAAATACAGTAATAATCGCCAGTAGTGAAGAGGTTAAAAGAGATTTGAACATATTGCTAACATCCAAGGAAACGCGACAAAGCTTTTGAACTCCATCCTAAAAGAAGACTTCTTGCGAATTTCCCAAGACATGTATAGCAGATCTCGGCGGTGCATACTTATGGGAGATGACTATTTTGAAGGACGGTATGATAACTTTCGTTAATATTTCATCTACATTAATGTTACAGGACTATTCACCGAACTTTATTGTCAGAGGTAGTATATATCATTAACTGTAAAATATAATATAATAACTCGATAACTTCTTCTAAAGATAAAGTATTTTATATTTTTTAAATATAAAATATATGTAGTGGAAATTTAATGAATTTAAAATGGTATTTTCTTAGTTTCGAAAATTAAAATATGCGTACACCACTGTGATGCAAATTGAATTACATGTAAAATGATCTTTTTATTAAAGAGATGACATTTAGAATGTTTGATACAATTTTAAGTTTACAATGCAGATATCATCTTACTAGAAATACATGTACAGCATTAGCAGATCTACTCGACGTTTTTTGCGCTAATTTTATTGTTTTTCTGCGTAAAATAAACCAAACAATAATTCATAAGACATAAAATGTAAAAAAAAAATCGAATAAATCATTTAGAAAAATATTTCGCTTAGAAAATTAAAACGATAAATTTATTTTATTGCTGTAATTAAGGCGTCTTAGTTATTTAAAACGTCATTAAATAAAATTACACATTCTATGCTAAATAAGACATTATTGTTTTGTGCAAAAGAATATATCTTAAGTATGTTATTATTCTCACGCCATAACAAAGTGAATATAAATACGAATTTTTATTGCTTTAAAAACATGGCATATTTATTTAATTTTTTTCATACCTTAACATCTAAATTAAATAAATGATGCAAAGTGCGATGTGTCTGAAAAATGCGCATTACATTTAGATATTTTTAATTTCTTGTCAAGTTTATATTTAACATGTGGCAACAAAAGAAACGAAATGCATATACCTATTCCGGCAAAGTTTCTTCACAAGGCATAAAATATATAAGAAAAATAAGGTTACAATTTGAAAAAATTTGTTATGCTAGTATTTTTCTAAATTGCACTGTAAAAAAATGTATTTCACTGCACAATGTGCTGCTCCCCTCCCCACCTGGTTGCTAAAACAGTTTCTGCAACATTTACAAGCTTCTGTCTTTAGAAGGGATTAAGTTCAATGTCTCAAGTAATGGAAAGTTTCCTTGTCATTGTTTGCTTGGTGCATGTGACAGAAAAAATTGGATTTTTACTTCACTTCTTGCCTGAATTTACTTTCCTAGCATCGGCACTTGAATTTCATTTGGCAGCATCGATGCTTGACAAATAACAACAAAAATACAGGAAAAAATCACAGTATGTTACAACAAGAGGTACTTGCACCCCGGCTGCCAACACAGTTGCTGTAAAATCGACAAGCTGATGCCTTTAATAGTGCTGTAAAATTTATTAAGTCTTGGGAAAGTCGGTCGCTATTAGATGCATGATGCACGTGGCTTCACTTGTTCCTTGAATTCGATTTTACAGCATCGGTGCATGAATTCGATATCGACATCATCGGTGATTGAATTCGATTTTACAGCATCGACGATAAATAAATTACACCATAAGGTGAAGAGCCACAATACTCTTTTACAGTACTCTCACTCTGCTGAAAACCTGGTTTGTCCCGATCCTCAGAACAATGTAAACGCCTCTAGGGAATGAATATAGACACCTGCTATGTATATACAGGGTGATTCTAAAATTTTTTTACAATAAAAGAGAGGAGACAGTACACTTCAAGACAAACAATATTAAATAGGAAACCAAGGGTCCCAAACCTTTCCTAAAGGAGATAGCCGCCATTAAAGTTTAGGGACCAAAATTTCAAATAAACATAAAAAACGGAAAAATCGGTCGATTGATTTGCGGTTTTTACTAAAATTATTCTTTATGTCGGCATTTTCTTGAAATTAAAGTATAAAAATAAATTTAAAAAAATGCCGATAGAGGGCGCTTCAGACTCTGGAGTAACGAATAACTATATTTTACCGGTACATTTTGCATCTCATTAAATATTTTCGTAAGCTTAGACTCAAACTTAAATTTTGAGCTCAAAATCTGAAAAGTTGGGAGTGGTTAAGTAGCACAAATTGAACTGTGTTCAAAGAGTTCAAATTTCAAATAATTATAAAAAACGGAAAAATTGGTTCATTGATTTGCGATTTTCATTAAAACTATTCTTTATGTTGCTATTTTCTTAAAAACAAATTATAAAGATAAATTAAAAAAAATGTCGAGAGAGGGCACTTTAGAATTTGGAGTAACGAACAACTATTTTTTGCCGTTATTTTTTGCATGTCATTAAATGTTTTCGGAAGCTTAAACTTAAACTTAAATTTTGAGCTCAAAATCTGAATAGTAAGGGAGTGGTTAAGTACACAAACTGAATTATATTTAAGGGAGGGGGAGGAGGTTCAAACTTAAAATAAATATAGAAAAAGGAAAAATTGATCGATTCGTTTGCGGTTTAAAAAAAAAAAACTATTCTTTAAGTCAGTATCTTCTTGAAAATAAATTTTAAAGATAAATTTCAAAAAATTCTGTTAGAGGGTGTCATAAACTTTAGAGTAACCAGCAATTCATTTTAACCATTATTATTATTTTTTGTGTTCTAATTAGTGTTTACAAAAGCTTATTAAATGTTTTCAGAAGCTTAGATTTAAACTTAAATTTAAAACTCAAATTCTGAATCGTTGGTAGGGGTTAAGAAGCGCAAACTGAAGTGTGTTCAGGAGCTGAAATTTAACCCTCCCCCCTCCTCCAACACAATTCAATTTTTTGCTACTTGAACACTCCCAATGATTAAGAATTTGAGCCCAAAATTTAAGTCTATGCATTTGAAAGCATTTAATGAGATTGAATAAAATAAAAGTTAGAAATAGTTGTACGCCACTCCAAAGTCTAAGGCGCCCTCTATCGGCATTTTGTGAAATTTATCTTTAAAATTTGTTTTCAAGAAAATGCTGATTTAAAAATTAGTTTTAGCGAAAACCGCAAACAAATCGACCAATTTTTCCGTTTTTTATAATAATTTGAAATTTGAACCCGCTGAACACAGTTCAGTTTGTCCACTTATCAACTCCCAACTATTCAGATTTTCAGCTCAAAAGTCTAAGCTTACGAAAGCATTTAATAAGATGCAAAAAATAACGCCAAAAAAGAGTTGTTCGTTACTCCAAAGTCTAAAGCGCCCTCTATCGTCATTTTTTGAAATTTATCTTTATAATTTATTTTCACGAAAATCCTAAATAAAGAATAGTTTTAGTGAAAATCGCAAATCAATCGATCAATTTTTCCATTTTTTATAATCATTTGAAATTTGAACCGTCTGAACACAGCTCAGTTTGTGCTACTTAAGCACTCCCAACTATTTAGATTTTAAGCACAAAATTTAAGTTTGAATCTAGGTTTATGAAAAAATTTAATGAGATGCAAAAAATAACGGCAAAAAATAGTTGTTCTTTACTCCAAAGTCTAAAGCGCCCTCTATCGGCATATTTTGAAATTTATCTTTATATTTTCATTTCAAGAAAATGCTGACATAAAGAATAACTTTTGTGAAAACTGCAAATCAATTGCTGATTTTACAGTTTTTTATGTTTATTTGAAATTTTGGTCCCTAACTTTAATGGACCCTAAACTTTAGGTCCCTAAACTTTAATAACTCCTTTGGAAAACGTTTGGGACCCTTGGTCTCCTATTTAATATTGTTTGTCTTGATGTGTACTATCATCTCTCTTTTATTGTAAAAAAAAATTCTAGAATCATCCTGTATATAAAGAAATATTACAACCTTGAATAATTTGTACGCGCATGTCAATTTTTAGCTCACGGGCTATCATAGCCTGAGAGCTTATATGCCCGCCCGTTCTGTATGTACGTTCGTACGTGTGTAACGCGATAACTCATGATAAAAATATCGGATCCACTTGAAATTTTGTATATAGGTATATCCTGATAAGGCGCTTCCCTGATTAGTTTTTGGAGTTCATTCGATATGTATAAGAGGGGGAACGGGGGGTTCATGTCCCTCCTCTTAATTGATATAAACGGGATTTTCATGCAGAATTAACAGTTTTCGTTCAAAATTTACATATAGGATCATTCTGATGAGGCGATTCCGTGACTGTTATTAGGTGTTCATTGAATAAGTATAAACAGGGAGAACGGGGAGTTCACGACCCTCCCCTTAATTGATATAAATGGGATTTTCATGCAGAATTAACAGTTTTCGTTCAAAATTTAGATATAGGATCATTCTAATGAGGCGATTCCGTGACTGTTATTAGGTGTTCATTGAATAAGTATAAACAGGGGGAACGGAGGTTCTAATGCCCCTCCCCGTAATTTATATAAATGGGTTTTTCAAGGAGAATTGTCAAATTTCGTTCAAATCTCTGAATAGTTTTGGAAGTTTAATGGTTAAGTATAAAAGAGGGGGATAACTCCTCTTAAATTATATAAATGCTAAGTGGGTTTTTATTAAGAATTATCCGATTTGCTCTGAATTTTGAATATACATTTTTTATATGATAAAGCATGTCCTTGATAGTTAGGAGGTTCAATGATTAAGTATAAAAAAGGGGAAAGGGGAGAGCTTTTTCCCCTTCTTAATTTTTTTTCGAACGGAATTAACACTTGAAAATACAAGGGTGTAATGTAGAATTAGTATGCGTAGCCTGTGTGCTCAATGCCATCAGTTTAACTGGGCAATATTTTTTTATTATAAATATGAATTAATTATTGTGTGTTTGAGTCCCGCATAAAAAGTCAGTCAGACATATGCAACACAGCAGCTGATTGGTTGAGGTTGCTCTAAAAAATTAAACTATGTTAATCAATTATAATTCAAAAACAGCAATATAAAATCATTAATATGTTCAAGTGGCACAAGTCATAAACAAGATAATAAAATTAATTGAACAGTCATACAAGGCTGCATATCCGAAACATGGTCATTTAAAGTGTTAATTTACTCTCGTGTTGATAACAGAACTAATATGATCGCATTCCCTTGCAGTATACAATTTCTGGCTTTACGAAGTAATCTCAACCCACTTAATATTAATATGAAGCCAATCACATATGTTTCAGTAATCAATAATGATCCATTTTCCATTTGAGGGCGTTTTGGTATATTAAGTATTCTAACATTTACAAATTCTAATGCTAATTTATTAGTCATATAATAGATTAAACTGTCTTTTAATAACAAGACCATGACCCTAAACTATTCATTTTAAACAGATGGCATATTTGATTAATGCAATTTGCGGATTCTGTGCTGCTTCTGTAGAAATACAGTTATTCGGTTTAAAAATAAACCATTACCTATATAAATAAAAAGATATTTTTTTTAAAGTCTGCTGGTCTGTTTATTTATTGATGATCTATAATGAGGTCTATGGCACATAAAGTTTTCAGAATTTTGTTGAGAAAAAGGACAAAAAGGACATGGATAAAGACATGTCCACTTGCATCTCAGATTCTTTTTACTTTTTTTTGTTAATTAGCAAATAATTAAAAAATCTAATGAGCAAACTTTAAATTTTGGCAGCTCGCCTGAGGTAACATACATTTGATTAAAAAAACAAACGTGTTTTTTTAATCAAAATTTTCAGAACAACTATAAACTTTTCGTTTATGTATTTATTTTTTCTTCTTTTAAATTACCAGTCCCATTTACCATAGAGGAGAAAAAACACTTCTCCAGGACTCGTACGTGTCCTGGAATTTCATAACCGTGAAATTATTCGGAACCAGTATATTTTTATAGAAAATCTCTGACTAATTAAAACGAAATTTCGCGCTTTTGAACTATATTTATTTTTCTATAAAGAAATACTGATATATCACCTGGAAAATAACTGTTTTTACAATATTTTTTACATAACGGTATTTATTATATATAAAAAAATACAAAGATTGACTATTCCAATAACATATTCTCTGAAAGCTCAACTCCTATGTTTTTTCTTTTTTCTCCAGTTTTTTACTTCCATCTCTGTTTTTCGGAAGGAAATACAAAAAGCAAGAAATATGATTCAGGAAGTATTCATCGCAGTTATCGTGTTATAAAGAATCTTTGGCTTAAAAATATTAATATTTACTGTTTAATGCATTCTGGAAATCGTTTATCACAAACTCCGCGGACATTTTTTTGCTTTGCAATACTTTCCAAGATATCAATTTGCGTTTAAAAGGAAATGCACGAACATTTTTCGTTCATTTTCACTTCTCTGTTTAGACATAAGCATATTCCTTGTTTTACATATCCTCATTTACATATGTACGATGCTTCCAGATCTATGTTCTTTTGGATATAGATCTCTTTAAAATATAATATAATGCAATCGGGATGTTTGATAAGGAAAACAGTCGCCCAACACTAAATCTCTCCCGGAGAAAAAAAGCCAAAAACGTGATGCGTATTAGCTAGTTTACAAATAAAATAATTTTTATCATAGAAAATGTAAACAGTTTCAATGGTAGCGTTTACGGAAGTGAGAGAAACACAAATGTAATATCATTATCTTTCAATAAAGTTTGTTGGTTAACTCTTTTATATTTCGCAAGATCGCAGCACATCACGTCACGTCAGATATGAATCTGGTGTAGTAGGATTGTAAACTTTTGAGTTTGTTTGAAGCCTCTTAATAATTTTCAAAATATAGGTGTTAAAATTCGGATTAGCTTCTGTTTGTATTTTTGGTGTGAGGTTAAAACATTTTAAACTCCGTGACTGCGATTGCGTCATTTTTATTGTTCAAGAAACACATTTAAAAATGTTTAATGTTTGTAGTGTTTTTAAAATATGCATGGAGTAAATATCCAAATGATAATAAGTTTAATAGTAACATGTTGCATGTTTAAAATAGGATAAGGCATATTTCAAATTTTTTAATAAAAAATTAAGAATAGTCTAAACGACTTCAATTTAAGAGTACATAACATACCTTAATTTTAGATATTTCTCAGAAAATATGTTTCTTAAAAATTGTTTTGTCCGTATCTAAATTATGCTTGGAAACCAAAAAATATCGAAAAGATGTTAACACAAATAATAAAAAAAATGCAAAGTAACAATTTTTTTTTTTTTTTTTTTTTTTTTTTTTTTGAATGACGAAATCGAAAATTTCTATAAACTCAACATTTGTGACTAAAAATCAATTTTAGCCCTTTCGGGTCTGTTTTTTTTTCAATTTTTAGAAAAAAATACTCTTATGTTATTAATATTAAGACTAACTATCGCAATAGATTAATTAGATTTTAACTAATATTTCATTGTCTGAAGTATAACGAATGATGCTGTTTTGCATACTATTCAATTCATGTGACAATAGGCTAAGGAAGAGTTTTTGGAGATGGTTAGAAAACTTTATATTTCAACAAGATTTAACTGATACTACAACTTTCTAATATTTTTTTTTCTCTATTACACATAGTTCTTTCAGGAAAGTAACCTTTATTTTAAATTTGAAGAAAGAAATATATGTTTAAAATAGAGTCATAAACGGCGCAAAGAGAATTAAGCAAATATTTACTATTATTATTAAATTACTAAACCTTAATGATGCCATATACTAAATGCATAGACACATACTAACAGTACTACATTGTAAACATTAACAAAAGTATTTGTTAAAACAAAATGATACTTAAATAAAAGACATGTACTATTAATAAGACACCAAACCCGAAGGATAAAAAGGAAATTTACTAAAATATCGTAAATCGTTTAGTATCTTGCATACTTAAATAAAAGCTTTTCTTTATTCATTATTAATTATACTTGTAGGCATGTTATATGTATGTAATGCAAAACACAACAGAACGTCGGTACCATCGTTAACAAGAGTGATTATATTTACAAACTTTTCCTCATCCTTCGGTGCCTATGGGAAAGTCAGTTAATATTCCGGTATGTAAATTTAATGAAGAACATTGTTCATTAAGGGACTTTATTTGTAAGCGATACTATGTTAATAAAGAACTTTTAGTCTAGTAGGATATTTTTCTTTGTGATAGATAATAAAAAGAAAAAGCTGAAGAGCAATTTGTGGTCTTATGAAATTGTTCCTTGACTCAAAATAGAAACAAATTCTGCTGATTGTTTATTATTTTTCAATTATTATATCATTTAAATTTGATTGAATTTAACTAGCTTTTTTGAACTAAAATACATATACAGACAATACACAATTAAATTATTTGTAAAACATTAAGATTTAAATATAGAAAAAAATTAAAATTGCATTTGTCTACCAGAATGTTTTACTAAGCATTAAATATATCTTGTAATAAATTCAATTTTAATTTTTTATGTATTTTATATTAATACATTTTGTGATATCTCCTGCATAGATAATGGATGAATGACTAAAGCTACTGAATTTTAAGATGCATTTTATTTTTTTAACCTATTTTAAAAAAAGATGAGGTTTACAATTACACTCGTATGTATTTTTTATGTCGGTTTTTTGATTACTGGAAAGTAAAAACCATTGCATGACTTATTTATTTAACTAAAAAAATATTCTTGAAATGGAGTTATTTAATTTTAATCAAAATTGGTTCAGTACTTTTTAAAATTTTCAACACACCGCATTTCTCTCCCTAAACAGAAAAAAACACATATACAAATAGATAATTTCTAATATTGTATACTGCTTATACTTTAGCATTCAAATTACTATGCTGAAAATAAGCATAGTCATTATGAATGCATGATGCAAAGATACAGTGAAACATCCGAATAAGGGAGACCCTTGGGACCTAAATTTTTGTCCCTTAAATAGAGGTGTCCCTTATTCGAAGTTCTTACAATATTTTAATTCATCCTTCAAAATAACATAAAAAACAACAAAATATTGAAGCCGAAGTTTAAATGTACTTGAAGTTTATAAATTACATTAATCTGGCGCAAAAGGAATAAAAAATAATGAGTTAAAAATTTTAATCGATTACTAAATCATTTGTAGAAT
Organism: Maratus speculifer; assembly: GCA_964019185.1. Taxonomy (NCBI): domain Eukaryota; kingdom Metazoa; phylum Arthropoda; class Arachnida; order Araneae; family Salticidae; genus Maratus; species Maratus speculifer. Next base: position 374,041,992 of record OZ025289.1, read on the forward strand.
TATTAATTTTTACTTTTTGCATAAACATATGTATACCCGAAAAGGTATAATGATACTTAAAATAATTTTATTTGAAATAATCAATAAAACAGCGATTGTTTTACAGATTTCCATTTTTCTAATTCGAAATAATTTAGATAACCATTTATCATACTTAAAGTTTTTGTCCTTCATTGTAAACAGTGTTTATGAAAAAGTATTAAACTATTTTGCATATTTTAAAGTATCTCTGTGAAGTTCTTTATTTCACAATTTTTCTTTATCTTTCACTTTCAAAGTCATCGTCATAATTCTCAGCATTACTTACATTACATTATCAATAAAGATAAATACACTTCTTATGTCTTCATATTAATTATACTAGTGATCGTATAAACTACCCAGGCAGAAAAATCGAGAGCGCATGGAAGATGAAGAACACTCCAACATATAGTAGACAGAATATTTATTTGATGTAGAGGAGCGAGGCTTACAATAAGTTGCTGGAAAAATACAAGGAACACCATTTGCCCGAAGGCAAGGCATAGCGAAGCGGGGCACAGCGCCCCTTTTTGCGTGTTACATGGCCGAAGGTCCGAGTAGAAGTAAGTGACTGCAGCAGGGAAGATGTACAGCGTCAAGGTTATCAGAAACCGTTAAAATGCTTAGTAACAGAAAAAATGCTATCGTTGGTGTAATACTGAAGTCCTGTGGTTTTTAAGGAGTGTCGATTGCATACGCACGTGTGCTTCCAGATACTGAAAGAATTACATGCCGAATGATTCATGACATCTGGGAGATTTTAAAGATTAGCTGAGTGCATGAGAATGTTAACGGATAAACTTATTATAAACCACAGCTGGATCTATTTAACATGGGAAAAATGCAGAAATGTGCAGATCTAAGGAAGACTGACATTCGGTTAACTTTTATTGTGACGAGAAAAGAATTAACAGATCTTTTTCAAAGTGATGAAAATCCAAAACAAAGAGTGGGAATGAAATGGTGTTTTTTTTATCATATGAAAGAGGGTTTGTAAAGGAATTAATTTCACCTACAAAGTTATAAAAGGGAAAATAACAAAGTACTGCATTATAACCTTAAATGTAAGAATATTAACTTTAAGTATTTATTTAAGGGGGGCAATTTCCAGTTAAAATTTTGAAGTTTCGATTTTTATTGTGTAGTTTCTAAAATGGGAGAAGACAAGATAATATGTGACAGAAACGCTGTCACATTAATTGTGGGTAAAACTTGCGTATTAATTGTGTTGTATACCTCTGAATCAACATGACTGCCTGTCTGGTTGATAAGTTTACAAAATTCTGTATTTTCACTTTCATCCCAGACTACTTTACTATCTGAAATGTAAAAATCAACCCTTTTAATCCTTCGTGCTGCTATGTCCAAATTAGCTGGACAGCATATTTCTTTGCAAAATTTGTTTTTGACACCAGTAATAAAGAAAAATGAAATTTGCCTTATTTAATTAGAGTATTTTTAAGATTGTGTTCTTCAAGAAAACTTAAAAAAAAAAAATTGTCACAATCTAATAAAATTTGCGTAAGAAACGCCCGAGGCGAAAAGGATAATCTCATTTTCAATTTCCCTTAAATCGAGTGTCCCTTATTCAGGGGTAAATACATTACACTTCCTATAACAAGAGACTGGGACCAGAACTTTTGTCCTTTAAATAGAGGTGTCCCTTATTCGGAATGTCCATTATTTGGAGGTTTCACTGTATATTATTATTTCAATTTGATTTGTTGAAATGCTTTCTGAAAACGCAATTCTTATTATAGATATCTTATATAATTTTAAATATATAATGTTATTGAATATTATTTTCTTTGGTTTAAAGAATGTTGGGTTTTATCATTACCGTATTGAAATACAATATTTTAAATTTAATTTTTGAGATTATAAATTAAAACATTATAATTTTAAAATTTATTTCGAAGCAATTTTTATTTTAAAATTTCCCATTTTAAAAATATTTATATAGGTTCTGAAAAACTGGCATTTTTAGACCTTCGAACAAAAATAGCACCTTCCATTAACAGATTAAAATAATCCAAAAATATGACTCATTAACGAATTTAAGCATACCTACAAAATCTAAAATGAAAGATTACTTTAAATCTAAAGTAATTTACGGAATTTTTTAAAGTCTTTATTTTGTACAGTTTTTTTATTTATAAATTACGGAAATTTTGGATTGCTTAAAAAATTAAATGCATTACATTTTGTGTAATAGAAGAATGATTTCTTCATAAGCTCCCATTTATATTTAGTTAATAAATCCATTTTTCTTTTAAATTCGATACCTTTATGTTTTTTTTTCTTTTCAAACTGTTGCTTTAAGAAACATTTTTCTGTTTGTTTTGGTTTAGAGAAACACTTATTTTTTCTATTTTAACATTTCTTTCAATTTTATTCTTTTAAAACTTTTATGTATCTATACATTTATATTACTTTTTCCACAACATATTTTGTCTCAAAAAATCTCATTATATTTTTTTCCTAGATCATTTATTAATTTTAAATATCAACTTTGACATTTAATGGTATTTTATTTTAAAAATCTAAGAAAAGGAACATTTGAGGAAAGATACCAAAATTTATATTAACATTTTTTTTTCAATTATCAGACGGGATTTTGCGGAAATTACATAAAGCTTTGTAATCAATATCATTTGTTATGTAAGTTCGTGATACATAGGTACGTGCAATTTCTTAGAATTTCCTGTTCTAGTTAAATGATCTTTAAGCTGTCATTGATACATGTTGTATATTGTGAAATATTAGTCTAAAATATTAGGAATTTTTAAAGAAATTATCAGTATTCAAGTATTTTTTCAATTTTCTCTTTGCATATTGAATAAATATTCAAAAATAATTTGTTTCAATAAGGACCAAATGATTTAAGAATTTCAGTATAGCTTCATAATATCTTTAAAAATATGCGCATTCTGTTATAAATAGAAAACAGATATAATGAATATTAATTCAGTAAATTTACAAGAAATTTAGATTAGAAAACTTAAATAAAGCATGGCTTTATTTAATGGATTATATTTTTGTCGAAGCGTCAATTGAAGTCTTGCATCAAAGAAGTAAAGTGTTTGCTGTATGTCACTGACCATATTTATCTTATGATAATGTGTGGTAAGAAGTATCCAGTTAGATTGATATTTGTTGACATGTTAGTGAGGTATGCGGAAATTGGCAGTAAATTTTTTATTTCACTTCGTTGATTCGTTTCAAATTTAGTTCTTAATAGTTAGAAATTCTTTTATGTCATGATGCTTTTTAAAGAAAAATAAGATGATTAAGAGAGAGAAATCAAAATAATAATAATAGTATAAGAAATAAGATAATTTAAAATTTTTAGCGTTCATCAAATGAAAGAAAATAAAAAAAAATTAAAAAAAAAATCGATATAATCGATGATGCTTTTATGAATGTTTTTCTGTCTGGAGACCTGAAAATTACGATATCAATTTGTAACTATATCAATAATATTCATAGAATTTATAGTTCTTGGTAATACATTTTGGCGGTATTGGAATGAATAAAATTATGAATAATATATATATATATATATATATATATATATAGATATATATAGATATATATACAGGGTGAGTCATAAATATCGAAGCAATAGGCTATCTCTTTAAATATTGCCCCTACACCCATACTTCCAATTGCAAAAATTCATTAAAAAAGGTAAACTTTTTGATAAGATCAGTTGCAACTTCATGGGGGGTCTATTTGAAAAAGTACAAAAGTTAACTTTTTATACAGCCCTCGTAGGATAAAAATTCCAATTAGGAAAACTTGCCTTATCCAGTCCTGAATAATACACGAAAAGTTGCATCTTCATATCTTCAAAATTCGCAGAGTTATAGCCATTTGAATAATTCATCAGGTTTTAAGGGATTAGACACAAATTGAAATGCGCGCAATTCAAAAAACAATGTTTCTTTAACATTTCTAGGAAACGTGTAAAAAATCTATCTTTTGAGTTAGAGTTTTGATTTTTTTTCTTTTTTGTAATGGTTAACCATGTAATTTGCTAAGAAAATCACATCCTAAAATTTATCATAAAATGTATAAAAATTTCATATGATTAGTACTGGTTTAAATGGGATAATTAAAAATCGTTATAACTCCAAACATTATTTATCTGATTTCAATTTCTTTCCATTTAATTAAAGATGAAAATCTAATTTTATTTTTTTTTCGGGGTTTTTGTTTTTAAATATTAATTTTAGAACTATTAAAAATATTTTTTGAAAAAACAATGTAACTTTAAAAAAAAATCTTATTTTCAAAATTAAATAATTATTCAATTTTGCCCGAAACAAACCTCATGTAAAATAATTAAAAATGACATGTTTCAAGTATGTATTTTTTTCTTTAACAATTCTTAACTTTTAATAAGGTCTGCACTGCACGAAATTTTCAATCCCGGTCTCTCGAACAATCCGTATTAAATTCACTGTCTCTGACTGACCTAATACGTACATGAAATAAATAAAATTTGGTTCAATCAAAATTTTTACAAAAATCACACAGACATTAAAATCGCTTTTATTTTACAAAAAAAAAAAAAAAAAAAAAAAAAAAAAAAAAAAAAACCTTAAAATTTATTTTTTAAGAATAGTATATTTAAATCCTAAAAAATTAAACACATTAACCAGAAAAAAAAATCTGCCTATGACGGAATTCTGTCTTAAACCAAAAATGTGTTGATCCATGCAAAATGAATACAATAATACTTGAGAAAAAATAAACTTCATTTAACCCTCATAGGAAGGGCATTTGTCTATTACGTATTTTTCCTTTCCTATGTGATTCCGTCTTAAAAGGTTTTACTGTATAACATTTTTCAAAGTCTCCAACGCACGGGATATGGATTAGCGATATTAAAATATAAGTGAAACGTTTAGATATAAACAGAGACTCGTTGATAAAATAAATATATAACAGCCTTTGGAGCTTCTTTAATAATAGAAAGTACAAATAAAAAAAAAGAAAAGCTGTAATAAGTATTTTTGATCAGAACCCCTCCCCGCGAAACAATTTTTAACTACACTGAAATAAAAAACTATGTAGAAATTCTCGGCTGACCCGGGCTGCAAATAAACAAACACTCAACGTCCCAGCGCACTTCACGCCAACCCCTCTCGCCAACCGCTTTGGCGAAAAAATGAAGTTCAGCGTGCATAGTGCATGCTACATTCTATTCTAGTACCCTAGTTTGATGTTTACATGTGCAAATATTTATATCCAATTAACTTGAATATTTTGGATACAAAATATTCAAGTAAAAGAATTTTTTTTTCAAAGAAAATGCTTTTGAACTTGCAAATTAATTTAAGTCTACACAAGTTGTTATTGATTAGACTAAAACGAATACTGATGCTGTTACAATAACATTACACTGTTGTAAAGTAAAGGTTGATGCTGAAAAATTTAAACTGCATATTTCAAGTGCTTTGAAAGTATAATGGTTGAAAAAATAGTTAACTTAGTTCATCAAGATATTTCAACATAGTTCAAAAGTATTTACGAACTTGATTTGTCCTACATGTTTTGGGGTTTACGAGGAAATACTCATTACAGAAAATAAATATTTTTAAAAGTATTTACGGTTCCCTTACACGGATACTAAAAGGAATTTCGATTTGTACGATCTGTGGTTGAAAAATCGTTTGCGGTGTGTTTTATTTAACTAATATTTAAGTATAATTTCGTTTATTGATGGCAATTTTAAAGGAGATTTTTAACTTTGTTAACTAAACTAAGTTTAACTAAATTAACTTTTAGCATACTATGTATTAAATATACACATATAGATTATATACAGGAAGTTCAGAAAAAACTGGTATTTTTAAAATTATTGATGGTAGTTGCAGAAATTGGGTTTTCAAATTGTTTATTTAGATATCATGTTTCAGCTTAATAAAATGCAAAATATTGTTACAGTATTCTGAAAGTGTTGGAAAATGTTTCATAGTCTATACTGGATGCATGGTTTTTCGTTCTTTTTTTCTTTTCTTTTTCATTTTCAGAAAATAATAGATTTATTTTTATACAGTTTGTTAATTATTGATAGTATAAAGTACATTCTAAAGGAATAATGCAGAATTGCAAGAATACCACAAATTCAATTACGAGCATGCTTAGATTTTTAGTTTTTCAAATTCCTCATAATTAAGTATAATTTTTAATTTTCCGAAAATAAATTCGGTAGTAGCTCCTAAAAGAGAAGTAAGTGAGCATTCCATTAATATATACTGGTTTTGCAATCTTTAAAATAAACACAATTTTGTAAATGACAGCATAAATAAAATTCAAAGTTTTCTATCATTATGAAAAAAAAAAAAAAAAAAAAAAAAAAAAGGAAAAATCTGCTTTCAGACTGATTTAATCAAGAATATCATCATAGCAGCATCGTAGCGTACAAGGAGGATTCTGAAAGAAACTGAATAAAGGTTAATTTTTTATTTCCTAATTATTTATGAACCAAACACTTTGAAGAGAGGTGATTGTGTTCATTATTGTATATTTTTAACCTGTTATCAATCAGCAACAAAGCACTTATTATAACATATTCATAACCGTTAACTAATTTGATTATAAATTATATTATTATTATAAAGTTCAACTTACAGAGCATTCATAATGGATATATAATTTTTCTTAAGGTCAGATAAGCATTTTTTAATTCGCACTTGTATTCTTACAAATATTCCATAAACAAGACGTACACAGTCAAATGGATGAAATATGAAAAATCGAAGCAACTTCGGGCTTGCATGCTCTTCGAAGTTTTTTTCCCAACAAAGCGCTTGGCTACGGAGGTTGGCGTGGAGCGCGCTGGGACGTTGAGTGTTTGTTTATTTGCAGCCAGGTTATGAGTAAAACTTTTTACCAGGCTGGTCCGGATTACGACTTTAACATTTTTCCATGCCGAGAAATTTTTTTTTTCCTATGGGTCAGTTTGGGACCGGCCTAGATATTTCGATCCATGCAGACCTCTATTGCAAACGATCAACATATTTTGAAAACAAGTTTTGATTTAAATTAATACGCTGCTTTATTACGTTCAAATACGAGGCACGGTCTTGAATCGACATTTAATACGGATAATTTGTGGACGATCCCTCATTTATTTTTAAAACAAGTAAAAAATGCTTTGTTTACAGGCATGGTAAAGTGGTCTAAGTCACGAATTTTGGAGAATTTTATATTTTAAAATATCTCTGTTAGATTTTCAGATACGGAGATGAAATTTTTTTTGTTCAGTTTATGAATGGATAAGGAATAATTTCCTAATTGGGAATTTTGTTCTATGGGGACCGTATAAATATTTAATTTTCGTATTTTTTCAAATGGACCCCCCATGGAGTTGCAAATTATCTTATCAGAAATTTCACCTTTTTTGATGAATATTTGCAATTGAAAGTATGGGTCTAGAGGCAATATTTAAGAAGATAGCCTATTGTTTCGATATTTATGACTCAACCTGTATTTATATATATATATATAAAGTCTTTATCATTTTTACAAATTTGAAATCACATGTTTTTCTCCTTCTTTATCGTTCAATAATTACCTAGCAACTACATTTCATGCTAAAAATAATATTGAATCAGTTTTTTTTTTTTTTTAGTTACAATTAAATTGAAATTACAGCATTTTTATTAACAAAATGGTAATTTCGTGATGTTAGAAATAGATTAAGTTTCATTTAGGTAAGAATTTTCTCTTAAATAAGCACCTGGGGATATATTCAGAAAAACTCTTATCATTAACATAATACTCAAGAAAAATAGTTACAAACATAAATTTATCTAGATAACGGAGGAATCAGGGGGAGGGTTTGGAATTTGCTGTTTCTCAAATCTACTTTTTATTAAAAAAAGAAAAAAAAATCAAGAATAAGAACTTTCAGAACTTTATTCTTGAAGTCGTGTTTAATATAACAGTTCTTAAGTATAATGTTTCGTAAGTAATCGGGAAATCTGATACGCTGAAAAGAATATAACTAAAAAAAATAAATAAACAAACAAAAGTATGAAGTTTACTATAGTAAATATTATGTCTGGTTTTTTTTTAAATGAATGCAGTATGGCGGTCCCTGCTTTACAATTTAACAAGCAATAACTTTTATTTTTATAATAAGCTTAATATTAGGCATCCATGATAATAGATTAAAATTAAGTCATTTAAACATGAAAATATTGGTTTTTTTATGAGTTAAAAGAAAATTGCTCTAAATTATGTTGCTGTTAATAACTTTTTGTATAAATAAATGCTATAAGTTATTTAATAGTCTCTATTTAGGTTTGTACTGATTGAAATAAAATAATGTGTTAATTCAAAATAATCTGATATCATTTAGAAATCCTAATGCTTATTTTTTAGATTTAATAAAAACAGGGTGGTTTTATATATATTAAAAAAAAACTTCCCCGATATATGAACCCCTTGCGGCCTAACTGCTCAAGCAATCGTAAAGAAATTTTATAAATATGAAGATATGCGCTCAAGATCGTGATGTTTTAAAAAATAGAATTATCATGATTATGTTTACAGTGCAAAAAAAGTCGAAAATTGGTAACACCCATTTTTGTCATGCACAAATTCATTAGCTCATTGAAAAACTATAAATGATGTTGGAATGATAAACGTGCATTGAAAATTTCTGGCGTAAAACACTTGCAAAAAAAGACTATTTTAAAGGATCAGTGCCAATGTTTTTCAGCTGCCGAAATATATATATATATATTTTTTTCAAGTATAAACTGAATAGTGTTGTAAGGTTTGTTTTAAAATGCGTATTTGAGTTGTGTTTGTGTACACACAGGGAAAATAAAAATGAAATCATTTGTTTTAGAGTGCTGAATATTACATTTCATAGAAATTTATTAGGATTGAGTGCCAAGTTATTATGCTGGTCAGGCCCGTAGCCAGGATTTCCTTTCGGGAGGGGCTCAATCTTGAAATTTTTTTTCATCTGACAGTAGTAAATGGCATAATTTTAAGCGTATCTAAGAAATTAAAGAAGGACTAACCTGCGATTTAATATTGCATAATATACTTGTCCATTACGTTTTAATTTTTATTACAACTTTTGATTTCTAAGAACTCTTTCAGTATCAGTTCGAAAACGGAAAGTGCTTTTGAGGAAAAAACTGCAAAATGAATAAATAAATAAAAATAAGTAAAAAAATTCAAACTAACAATTTTTGCGATGAATCTCGTGTATCTTTATAAGAAATTAGAAAATACATATCGAAATTCAAGCAATTTTAATGGATTTAAAACGCTGAATAAATGTTAGCGTACAAGTGTCTTGCATTGCGGTTGCAGGTCTTAAAAGGGTCAATCCGTAGAAAAAATTAACTACGCATTTTTTTTTCAAAGAAAAAAATAACTGCTACAAATTATAAATAATCGTAAAAATTACATTTATATTTCAAATTCTTTGCTTACAAAACTTATAAATGCAGCACTCTTGGTACAATAAATTTACTAGTGCTACAGAAACAGTTTTTGTGACTTCTTCGCAGTCATGAGGCTGATTACTTTATCAGGATCCACTGTAATGTCCCAACGAATGAATATCATTGCAAAGCTGCTCAGTCTGTCATCTGTTGTTGGTAGGTGTAAGAGTTTGAACCATATCTCGCCCATCAGCCTAATCATTCGGAGTTTGCCATCATTTTCTTCGAATCTGGGATTTAATTGCATTGTTACGGGCTAGAATCTCTTTCCACGACTCCCATGGAGGGGACACCACATCCCTTCGGGCCTATATTCCTCGTGTAGGTAACTGGCCATCCTAAACACCAATAATAGTCTCTCATCAGCTATAGTACTTCGAGGCAAAAATTTATTTTTCTCATTGTTGAAAAAGGCCTTTCAGTCCTGGCTATTTTTATCAGAATGGTAGCCAAGTCTGTCAGCAAGTGTTCCATTGTACTGTAATGCATTGGATTACAATATTCCAAAACTTTTAAGGACTTCTGTATTTCTATCAACATTACGGATTCTCTCGCACCATACCTCATATTCAACTTTCATACGAAATTAACACCTTATGTTCAAAATATTAAGAGAGATTCTCTAATTTGTTTGCTTATTTCGGAAAAGCATATCCTGAAAAAGTATTTGAAAATCGGTTAATATGTCTTCATTTAAAATAAATTTCTTATTCAAATTTTGAAACAGACTTTCAAAACAGAAAATGCTGAATGTGGCAGTATATTACTCTTCAGCGGATGTAATTTAGGGATTTGTATGTGTGGTCTATCTATATTTTTATCTTAGGATCTTTATTTCAATTTTGGAAGACTTTTTCTAAGTTTTGATGTAGAATTAAATGTCTCTCAAAAGAGTTCCAGCGCATTTCATTTTCTCTGTGTTTTCTAAAATAATTATGACATCGACTTGTTAGCATAAGTTAAAGCCGAAATTATGTCACGAGATTTTTTATAAAGATGAGCTGACAATGGCTTTGTCAAACTTAAGAGAACCACGAAACGAACAAACAGGTACCACGAACAAACAGGTATGTGAAAAAAACACGCTTTTCCATTCAAAGACTGCCAAAAAAGGTGTACAGCTGGTGAAGAAATATTTCATCTGTTTTCCAAAATATATTCTAAGGTAACGCAAATTCATTCTAATAGCTTGACAAAAATAATCGTATTTTCATGACGATTTTTTATTTCTTTAAATCTTATGTTTCAAAGGCAAAGAAGTCATTTTCTTTTGTTTTCTGGGACATATAATGAAATTTGTTGCTGAAGGATTTAATTTAACTTAGGGTGATTTCTAAATTACCAGTTCATTAACTAGTCCAAGAGAGATTTGAATGGCAGGAATCAGCATGTATTTTGGGACAATGTATGGTTTAAACAATGGCTTGCAAATTGGAGGTATCTGATTTTGGGACACTTCTGACGAATCGTAAACTGGATCTAACTAACATGTCCAACTATATTAGTTTCTTTGCCATATGCCTATATGACTCATTTAGACATATCATTACGTAGTTCATTACAGCGTTGTACTATTTCTTCTGTTATATTTTCGGCGGACAAATCATTTACTTAAATGAACCTAAAAGGATTTCCCGAATTATTGAGGTTTGTGCATCCTATAAATACTAGTCCATACATCTAACTCAAAATGCAAATTATTCTGTGCTTGAAATGTCCATAGTTTCATCAGTATTAAACCCCGAAACAGATCGCGTTATTTATTTTTGTAATGAGTTCTTCAGTAACTATATCCCAGAATATTTGAATTACTTCATTTTGAATTTTGGGCTACAGTAAGAAGTAGTATTTCATATGGGCGTTTATAACGTTGAAATTCCTCATCTCCAGGCTTTTCTATAAATCTGAAAAGATTTCTTAGTCTACTGTCTTTTTTATTTCTTCTCTAATGTTAGAGGAGCGGTATTATGATTACATTTTAGTAGTATTTCCTGCTCAGCATAAAATAAGATTCTTAAAATGTTAGATGTTGCCTCCTAGAAAAGTCTTTGGGAGGAATTCTGAAAAACCACCAAAAAATCCCTACTCAGGAGTATCCATATTTGCAGTTGATGATTCTTCAAAAGACAAAGAAACTTTCTCACACACAGATTACTTTGTGCACATTCTCTTTCAATTAAAGATTCATATGCAAACAATTTAATTTAAATTTATTCAGTGAAGAGCCGGGAAACACCAGTTGCTATGGAGCCTTTGAAAGTTTGTTGATATCCTATTGTTTTTCTTCGCACTATTTCTTTTCGAAATGTCCTGTTACTAGTTTTTTTTTCTTAAAAAAATAGATAAAAAGCCTTTTGTAATTAAAAGTTTTTTTGTTTTTTTAAATCATTATTTTTCACATAATTTTACATTACAAGGCTCTTTTCTTAACACTGATCACTTTAAGTGTTTATTACATCGTGATATAATGAGTATAGAGAAAATTAACGAAGATCATTAGAGGAATGTAAATGTTTTAAAATTGACTCCTAAAATTAAATTATACGCCATACACGTATTAAACTTATTTCTTCTAAGTCAAATTAATGATATGATACATGCATAACATGTATTGAATTTCACTGTGCATAAAGTGTAAATTCCGTTTATAACTTCCGCTGAATAAATTTATATCTTTATAACAAAAAATATACGAAGTTCTAATGTAATGGAAGGAAAAAAAATAAAGAAAATTTTAGCAGTTTTCACTATTATTATATTTAACTTAATTTTTCTTTAACTTTCGGGAGGGGCTTCAGCCCCCTTAGCCCCCTCCCTGGCTACGTGCCTAATGCTGGCATTTTTTATCATACGTGTATCGTGCTAACGCTCTTTATAGTTTTTCAATGTGCTAAAGCAGGGTTCCCATCAAAACATGACTGGAAAATTCCCTGACTTTCCCTGACTAAATCTCGAAAAATTCCCTGACCAAATTTCAAAAAATTCTCTGACCAAATTTCAAAAAATTCTCTGACCAAATGAGCATACAGCAAAATTTGCAACTTATTTTCGCAATTTTTGTCAAAATTAGCAATTTTTTTCTGTAATCATACTTCAAAAATTTTTTAACCCCCCCCCCCTTTAATTGTTTCATTAAACAATTAAAGGGGAAACAATGTTGCAAATTTTTCCCAAGACTATTTGATGCATTTCATTTCATCCCCCCTACGATTTTTCCATGCCTTTTTAAAAACAATTTGAAAATTCCCTGACTTTTCCTGTACATTTTGAAATTAACCTGATTTTCCATGACTATTTTGATTTTCCCTGACTTTCCATGATGCTTGGAACCCTGTAATAAATTTTGTCTAGAAAAAAAGATTGTTTCCATTGAAAATTTTCGAAATTTTTTCACTGCAACAGGAACCTCAAGAGCTTTATTGTTTTAAATCACCATAATCTCGATCGCATACCTTCTTATAAGCATATCTAATTTTTTTTATAATTGGTTGAGCAATTAGGCCGCTAGGGGTACATATATAGGAGAAGTTTTTTATGATCCCCCCCCCCCTGTGCATTTAAAAAGTTTTATAGAATGTGTATTTATAGTTTATATTATTATTCTATTTAAACTCTGTTGTCTGTATTTGAAATGAGGTATGCACAACAATATTCAGTAATACACTAACACTATAAAACAAGAAGAAAAATAAAACGCTTCAAAGTTAGTATTTCTCTCACTAGCATAAAAGTGACAAGTTTCTGTGTTTTTATTTTGCGTAAATATGCTAGTTGGTAGGTATTTACACACAATACATAGATTATTTTAAAATATGAATTTATATTTCCAGCACTGATAGGTTTAGGGACTCACAAGGTCGTAGCTAAGGGGTATCTAGTTAGATGGAGCCCTTATCCCCCATGAAACATTTTGAGCCTCCTCTGAAAAAAAAAACCCCAGATCACTAAATGAATTTCTGTTCCAAAAAGCCAAATGAAATTCTGTTCAAAAATCTAATTTAGTTTTAAGAACTCACAGTTTTGCAGATATACTAAATTGTAACTAATATAAGTGTTTCCACGATCGCTCATCCTATTTGCACATATGAAACTAACGTGAATTTAATTATATACTCGAATTTTTCATCGCCATATTCTTTTTATAGTATAAAATGAAGTTGTTCCAACAGTTCAATAAGAAAAATGGTACTTACAATGTGAATATGCACTAATTTATCTTTCAGTATCAGGGAGAGAGAGAAAGTATGAGCCTACCCCTCCCCCAGACATTTTCTAGAGCCTCATTATTATTCACTTCTAACTACGACCCTGGGGACTAAAGACTTAGTACATTGGTTTTTGACACATAAAATATCATTTAGCAATTATTAAAAAGAAAGTGCAAAAGATAACTAATATATTTTGTGATTATTGTGAATCTTATACGAACAAAAAAAATTTTCTGTCTAACGTATTTTCGGGATAATTCCGACAAATTGCTTGAGTTCAGTAAGGGTAAAGTGAAAGATAAAAAAAATAATAATAATGAAAATAACAGAATGCAGAACTTGGACCTCATGAGAGGTTTAGCAACTCGCTTGTGTGCGCGGGGCAGAAGATAGAATTTCCGACAGATAAATAGAATTTCCGACAATTACCGACACCGATATAACAAGGTGTCTTGCGATAGAAGAATTCTGTTGTAAATTCCTTTAAGCAATAAATGTGTCTATCAGCTAAACCAGCAAATATATAGTTTACAAATAAAGAGGAATGGATTTTTGGACAGGTGGTTTTTTTTATCTTCTCTAGTGAAATAAATATGTCCTCCGAGGGAATTGCTTTTCTGTAAATTAATTAGTGAGATTAACAAGTTAGCATTTTGATAAAGCGTCTCTCAGATTAGGACGTAAAAAAGGATTAAATGATTGATAGAGGGTATATTCGAGCTCATTGAAGCGGCTCTTGAAAAATTATAATGTTATACAAGCGTCAGAGGACAGTAGCAAAAATTCATGGAAGTAAAGAAGGATTTCGCCCTTTAAAACTTTTTGATAGGACAGATGATTTAAGGTGCGATGTTAAAAGAGAGAAAATTGAGGAAAGAGGATGAGAAGAGGAGTTAAAGTTCAAGAACCGATCTCATAAAACGCTTTGTTATCGAGCACAAGAAAAAAATCTTTTATTTTATATAAGTGTAGTAATAGAGGAATCGAATGATCCGTGTCTGCCGGATGTGATGTGGTGCATATGCCAAAAATTGATACCACTAATAATTGACTTGTAGGTTTAGCATTAAGTTTGTTCTACAATCAAAAGTCTGAAAATATGTAAAACTGGTGCAGGAAAACACAATGCCAAACCTACGAGTTAATCATTTACGAGTTATCGTTTACGAATTAATCACGAGTTGTTCATTTTTGGCTTTTGTTTTGCTACTCTTCCATAAAATAAATTATTTTTTCATGTGGTCGATAACCCAGGGTTTTGTACTGTCGGCTCTTGGACTATGATTTTTTTTACGCGTTGGAGAAAGAATAAGCGAATGAATTTATTAAACCATATGCAATTTTTATTCTTTTTTTTTCGAAGTAGTGTAACAGTTGAAAAAAAAATAAACATTACTTTCTTCATAAACTACGTTTTTGGATCTGTTAAAAAATTCTTAAACAAATCAGTTTCTTAAGGGAAGAAATCATAAAGCAGCTCAAAACTGCTTG
Organism: Maratus speculifer; assembly: GCA_964019185.1. Lineage (NCBI taxonomy): Eukaryota > Metazoa > Arthropoda > Arachnida > Araneae > Salticidae > Maratus > Maratus speculifer. Next base: position 374,057,194 of record OZ025289.1, read on the forward strand.
ATTTTAATACAATATTAAAAAATAGAGTTGAAAATATTTTTTCAATGTACACAATTCTTTTAGAGTAAATTGTACAAATCTTTGTTTACATATTCCTTAAATATTTTTAACTATACATAATTCGAATTTAGTTTAATTTAGATAAGCTAATTAAGAATTTTCAGATTTATACATCTGTTGTAGCTAGCATTATATACTCAACTACTAGTGCTATTTAATATTTAGCGCATGATCACTTCACTTCCAGCAATCATAGATCATTAGATTCCTCTATTACTACTCTTCCATAAATCAAAGGATTTTTTCTTGTGCTCGATGACATAGGGTTTTATGCGGTCGGCTCTTGCACTATTAAGAGGAGACGGAGTTTTAGTTGATGCGTAAAGCAGCCTTTCTTTAAAGAAAAAGAATTTTGTTTTCTCCGACTCTAGTAAAGAATGCGAGCTTGCACATGAGCGTCCGCACGGGATAAACATATTTGCTAGGCATAATAAACTCAAATGGAATACAATTTGCCGATGATACCTGGATTATATGACAATCCTTTCACGAAGGAGTTTAAAAAGTGAGTGGGACCATTTTATAACATTTGCTGCAACCAATAATGAGAGCAAAGCTGCATGTCCGTAAACTAACATAAGTTAGGCATCCTTAGTGACCTATTATAAACTATAAGTATTAAATATAATTTACATGAATTTATTGTCATATTTTTAATGTTAATATATATTAATAAATTGAAATGAATAATTGTGGAAAGTTAGTTGGTGTCTTTATCATACTTTTATTTGTAAATAAATTACTGTTATCATCCTTATGTTTATAGAATTTATGTGATTTAAAACATCCGACTGTCGAATCTGGAAAATTCAAAATCCGAATAATTTAATGTCTAAAGAATGTTTGGACAATATATCCTTCATTTACTTTATTTTGTAATTTATAATATTCAAATATTGATAATAATTTTCCTTTCTTTGAGGAAGGGGTATATAAGGACATGACTTTCAATAAAATATTGTGAAGAAATTTATTATTCTGTTATTTATTGTTTAATGCATAGAGAAAGTAAGGTTACTGTTATCTTTTTATTTTATATTTTAATAAAAAATGTAAAAGATATGATTTAAAAACTGCTTCATACTTTATGCGTGAAATGTTTACTATGATTATCCACTTAAAAATTTATTATTATGTTTTATTGAAATATTTTCAAAGTAATTATGTATTAACCGTTATTTTAGAACAAAAAATCAAACCAAAACCAGTAATTAAATGTTTCTACATAACGATCAACGTAATTTATTCTAAAATTTATTTTGGTTTTAATTTTTTTTTCGGGGCGGAGTTGGAATGCCATTAGAAAAGATCAAGCGGTTAATAATGCAGTGAGACATAATGTTTAGTTTCACGTTTTTTATTGAAGGTAATAATTTTTTATTTCATTTATTTATTCTTTCTTAGGAATAATTAAGTATTCTTCTTTAGTGTTTTTATGTTAATATAATTTTACTCAAATTCATAAATAAAAGAAGATAAACGGCCCACATTAAATTTGACTGTGGGTAATTCACCACTAATTGCTAGCATCATAAAACAGAATTAATGACATCGATGATAAGAGTTCATATGATATTAATTATAATTGTACGAAACAGAATCCACTAAAAGATTTTATGATCATATGTGGAGCATTTCATATTCGAAGAATTGAATTTGAAACATATAGAAAATATATTATACATTCTTATTTAAAGAAAAATGCTCATCGTTTAGCTCTTCGAATAGTTGCTCCCTCGGCGTTACCAGTTAATTATCTCTTCTTTCTTTATTTATTTTGTCTTTTTATTTAATTAACTGAAAAAAAAAATAATTTGTTACTGTGCAGTGTTAGAAAAGATGTTATCTTGAAAAAAAAAAAAAAAAAAAAAAAAAAAAAAAAAAAAAAAAAAGCTTTGAAAAGCACCGAATTTATTAGATATGGCTTTGCTTCACTGTTTTATTTTATTATACCTATTCTTACCATGTTTAGCTATTCGAATAGTTTTTCACTCTATGTTGTCAATTAATTATCTTTTTTGTATTTTTATTTAATTTATTGAAATAAAAAAATAATTTGTTACTGTGCAATATTAAAATGTTATTATCCTTGGAATAAATAAATGAATATAGCTTTGAATTTTTTTTCTACTGCTCTCTCGAGATGCAAATAATTCACACACTCGAAAGTGAAGTCTATGGTCATGCTATAACAGGAGTGAACACCTGTTAGATCATAACAGATCTCAAAGCACTCAAGAAGTTTATGATGCAGTAAATGATAATAATAAAAAATAAATCTTTAAAATTGACAATAATAAAAACAAAATATTCCGACAAAATACCAATACAAAGAAAAAATATTTAAAACAGATAATAATAATAAAAAGAAAGAAAAAAGCTATGCTTGACATTTTATTCATAGAACTGATTCATCATAAGTCATGTACCTCAAAAACAAATAATTTGCAGTTAACAAAAGAGTTGCCCAAACAAAGACATAAACACACTCAAAAAGAAAAATCTATGGCATTCGTACGACAACAGTAAATATTTTAAATAAAAACATGAGTGTACAAATCACTTTAAAACAATATAGCACAGTAAAATAACTGATAATAATAATTATAAAATGTTTAAAATGACTGATGAAAAATGCAGGAAAAGCTTGAATATAATTTAATCTTAAAATATTATTCATTAATAACGGACCATTAACAATTTATTTTATATTTGTTTTAAAAAATTCGAAATTTGCAACATTGCATTAAATATCTGCACGTAATAAGAGTCTATTCAAAATTACAAAAGAAGACTTGCTTGTTTATATTTGATTAGTAAATGTATTTTATACAAATATGATATTGTTCCAAGATCATAGTTAGCATCTAGCGTAATTAGAATGAATATTATCCAATTAAGAATACGTATTTATCAAAATCTTTTATTACATTTCTAAGCATTTCTGTTCAAGTAATCAAATTAATTTATGTAATGTTATTGATATTAGAGACGTAGCAAAAGTGAAGGCAAATAGTATAATTTAAAGAGATAAATTAATAATATAATTTATTAGAGTTACTATTTGTTTAATTTTTTAGATAAAAATTATGAATAGGCATTTTTTTCATAATAATAAACAGTGACAAAATGAAAAAAATGACTAAAAGCTTTTTATATTTACGTAAAGTAAATATGTCACCTTACTCTTATTTCACTTAAAGAATAGTTCTAGTGGTCAAGATAATTGGATAATTTTCAATTGTTGAACAGGCTTGTTCTAAATATTCTTTAAAATAATTCTTTTGTGGGTATTTAAGTTACAAAAAGTTTACATGTTTCGTATTTTATGATCTGTGGAACGTGACTGCATTGAATTCTTATGTGAGAAAATTATCCTATTTTTTAAAAAAACTTGTAGAAAAGTTTTGTTTGTTGAAAATTAAATGATTTTTGTGAAAATAAAAACGTGTTTTTAAAAATATTATATAAAATCTTGTTTATTATGTAAAAAGTAAAGAAATGTTAGCAAGAAAACAAAAAACAAGTTCAATTTCATCAAAAGAACTTGTGAAAGAATTTATCATTCAGTGAAAATGTTTTTCGTAAACAGCAGAAATGTAGCTTATCAATATGAAACTATTTAGAAAATAAAATCCTCTTACTATAACAGATGTAAATTTTCCATTTTTGGTGAAAAAAGTCCGGCCCAGGATTCGAACCAGGCATGTATTGGCTGAAACTGCAAATGCTCTTCCAACTGAGTCATCCCGGACACGAACACTGGAGGACTATTTCACCCAATTAACCTCAACGATCACTTAATCTGGTCTGATACTCTGGATCAGCTCAACAGAATAAATTGAAGATGAATATATGGAACTGCAGAAAATCGCTGCATACGAAATTACATTAGATTTATCTAATCCTCTTACTATATCTTATTAGCGTATAAATTTGAGTGAAAAAAATTGTTAATTCAGTGAAGAAATTCATCTGCACAATTCGAAAGAGATCGGCAGACAAAGAATTCTTCTTTCGGGTATAATGGATACACTTAATGGGGACTCTATACATTTTATATCAAGACTTTTAAATCATTTGGATTCTTAAGATTGGATATGTTTGGAGTATGAAATTGAAATGTAACTTGGAGGCTTATTTGGAATTGATGACAAATCAATCAAAATAAGCGCTGTTCAACTTAAGGCTATGGAAAGTTTAAGTGACACACGAAAGACGATATTTATGACTACCCAATGTGTAACATTGTTCAAAAAAAAAAAAAAAAAAAAAAAACACTAGAGCCTTTTGATAGAAAAATGATGCAAACATGATTTTTTTGGATAAAAGTTTTCTTTAAAATATTATTTGTACGTTTTTTTAATCAGAAAATTACCCTTTTCTTACATTGTAATCATCCTCTAATTCTAAAAATTATATAACAAATATGGAATTTCTTAATTTTAAGCCTAACGATAATTTTCTTTTCAATGTCTTTTATAGTGTCTTGTTATAACTATTAGAAACTACTGACATAATTTATTTTCCCTTCATCATTACGTTGAAAATAGTCTATTTGCATAGAACAACCCTAATAGTTTTTTCAAGTTAATATATTTGTTTAATGTTCAGTAACAATATCATAAATCATATTTATACGAAAAACAGGAAAAATGCGTTTAAATAAATCTTGAAATCTGTTAAAAGCTATACTTTTATATCGGCCTCGCGCAAGGAGTCAGTAGTTGAAGTCACTAGAAATCTGTATTTAAAACCAGCCATTTTCCGTCTGTTCATTTCAGCGGTTTAAGCGCTTCGTTCGGTTACATGTTTTAAATTTTTGTTTTATTTATATTTTTATTCAACATTTATTAATTTATTAACTTTTTTTTTCTTTACAAATTGGAAATAAATATTGAGATATTTTTTATTGTTTTAGTGTAAATCGATTTATCTTTCTCAATCGCCTGCACGCGACATAGAAAAAAAAATCGTGAATGAAAATTATTTTAGCAACAATAAAAATTGAGTAAGTACTGATACATTTTATAAACAAATTGCGATACAGTTTTCAAACAACTTCAAATCGGAAGTACATACTTTTGTTGGAATTGTTGGGATGATTTTCCAACAAGAGCATCAAAGCAAATGGGAAAGACAAAATATTAAAAATAATAATTTTGTTGAAATTCCTCAACAATTAGCTCCATGTAGAAAAGAGCTGAAATGAAGTTCGCAACATCATTGGTAACTTTGTAAAAATTTACAGTATTTGATTTAACGTTAATAAGAATTGTCATGCATTCTAAATTTTCTATAAAAAAGTATTCTTAACTTTTGCACACGTGCAGTTAAAAATTAATGCATACAAACACTTATGTTTCATTAAATATTTATTATAGTTGTATAATAATTATGATAGATAATTTTTACTGTCCTTTGTGAAATTGTTGTTAGTTTTGGAAGAAAGTTTAGAAAGTGTTGTTAAATTTGGTTGAAAACCCTACATGCTAAAACACAGAAACATGGAGAAATTCCTCCATACTTTTATATCTCCATGAATATATGTACCATTGTTGCCAAATGAACACAATTATTGTACAAAGTGCATATAAGCATGTGATACAGGTACTGAACAGTCGGACGCTTTTATTTTACAGGGTAATCAAAAGTGTAATAAAAGGTATTTTTTTATTGAATTTGTTTTTGTGATAATGATTAAACCTTTGCTAAAAAATATGAGTATAAAGAAGACTTTCTTTATAAAGTTCTAGATGAATGCATCAAATATTTATTTAGCTATTCTACAATAATTCCAAAGTACCTGGTGAGTTTTAAAAAATATGCAGTTTTATCAGGAAAACCTCTTATAAACTTTGAAAAGTTATAGAGATTACTTCAACAAACAACTTTTATAGAGGAATCTAGAGCCTCAAATTATTTTTTAACTCAATAATGCAGAGTGTCGTTTTTTAATGCCGCTTTTGTTGTACGATTATTACAACAGATTTACCTTCTTTTATTTAAAAGTAAATGCTATTAGCAGAAACTATCCATCATCTCTATCAGCAGTTTTGGGCTCGTGAATAATATTTAAAGGGGATCACAATCAGAATAAAAAAAATATGAAAACATTATTTGTAGGAAGGACATAATATAAAGGTTAGAATACGTTTGCGCAATTTTGAATTCAGAGTCGTTTTTGTCTGAATGAAATTTTTCTCTTATACAATACGGATTTCTTGGGGGAGAAGAAAAATTTCAAGGGAGAATTCTACTTTCTCGGCTTTTTTCCTCTTGCCATCCTTTGAATTCTTCTATGAATCTTTGTTTTCCCAAGCTTAAAAATTTATAATTAAATAAATGAAAAAGCATCTACAGATGAAAATCTATTATTATTATTATTTTACAAAAAGAAAAAAAATGTGTGTAATGTGTCCAAGTGCAAATTTTGTAAATTAAGTGTATGCAGTACCTTTAGTACAGAAATATTATTTTTTCTAATTTCCATCTTAACTGTTTGTAGCTACTTTTTGCATATAACAATAAAACTAAAAACAATAGAAACAGACAGATTAAGAACTATCAAAATAAATATCCAACTTAATATTCAAATCACAAGAGAAATCAAAACGCACAAGAAAATGATCGCTAATGTTACAATGCTACCACACATTGGAGATTATGGGAATGGAAGGATCTCAGCGAGGCGTCCTCCTGCCTTTTATCTCTTCCGTTCCCTTCCGAATAAGATTATTTTAAAGTGCATTTTTCCGCTCGCACGTGCTATCAAGAAAATGGTGCTGTCCTATAATTTAGCATTGTTTAATGACTGCTTGAGTAGCTCCTAAGCTGCCTTGATCAAGAAGGGGGCTCTCTCGGTCAACAATAGAGTACCGAAGTTTCATTTAGGTACAGACCCTAAAATATGCTCGTTTTAAAATAAATAATTTCTGGGAACCTATTGTACGAATACACATGAAAATTTGTTTTTAGGCTAATTGAAGGGTGTAGAGTTCACTTATGTTGTCGGAATTTGCTGTCGCTACTGAAAAATAGCAAAGTTGGGGTTCATTTCATTATTTATATAGCCCTCTAAACAAATTTTATATATATTATTTAAAAATAGACTTCATCGTTCGGTACCAGTAACTTTCTTCCACTATGTTTTTTTACAGATTTAGTTGGGGGTGATTCCTGTTTTTCCCACGACTGCATTTTTAATTGAAGTTTCAAATGCAATAAGTTCTCCATTTGAAGCATATTTTTTTAAAATAAACAAAATTATTGGAAAGGTAAACTATCTCTTAATGAAATAAAATGAATTGAAGGAAAATTTGAGCACTTTGTGTTAAATGAATTTAATAGCTACACAATAAAACAGTAACAAAAATGTATGATGTTTTATGCATCTTATCAGATATATTTTTTACGAATGCTGTTTCCTTCTTCTTCTGTTTAGAAGATGCCGCATTTTGTAATGAGAGTAAAGGTTACTTGAAGTAATAAAAACGAGAGTCTCTTGAAAACGTACTTAAGTACTCTAGTCATAAATAAAAGTGATCACGTATCAAGGAAATGAATTTTCGAATTCTGTAAAATGAGTTTTTATAGAAATAAAATCTCTAAAAAATGAGATAATTGATTTTTAGATATAGAGAATTTTATTTTTTATCGATAAAACAATCGTAAAAAAGTTTGATAAAGATAAAAATCACTAGGGAGACTTACAGAAAAAAAACAGTAAAAAAAAAAAGTTTCGTCAGATAAATTTTCATTAGTTAAAATATATGTTAATTAATTTTCATTAAAATTGAAAATAAAAAGAAACATTAACCTAAAAACTTTATGAAAAGGGTTATACACTATATTGCCATTGATTATGGGACACTTGCGATTTTAGACATTTTACTAAATATCTAGAAAGATACATGAGGAATCATCTCGAAACTCTTAGTGTATAAATATAACAGTATACGTCATACATCTCCGTGAAGGTTTTTTACCGAAACTCCATAGGGGACCGTCAACAAATTAAAAAAGAATGAATATCTTTTGAATAACCCTGTCAAAACTAATGTAGCAAAAGCGCTCAAACTCTAGATTATGATTGAATGCCTTATTGTAATACACTGTGTTCATTTTTATGCAAATAGCATGCATACTCGCAGAGAAATTAAGGTTTTTATAAAAATGGTCCCAAAATTTTCCAAGTTTTTTCCTTATAATTTTCAGAGTTCTTAATATAAAATAATATTTTTTTCAGAAAATATGACAAACAATATTGCACATAGTACCCTGTAATCAGAATTAAAAAATAATGAAAATTGTATACAAAATGAGTTGGTTTACTAAATAATTTTTTACTGCGCATGCGTCAACGATATCAAAATTTCATTTGCATATTATGTTAGCTAAATGTATAGAGCAACTTTTGTGAAAGTCACAAAATCATAACTTGAAAATTCTGAAAATAATCGTCAATTGAATAAGTTGAAAATCCGTTATTCTCAAAATGAAGCAAAAACAAGAGGGGTTGTATCCATATATTCATTGATTAGTGTCAATATAGAATACACAATACAGGATGTTACGACTACTTTTGGATAAAATCCCTCATTTTTTTGCTTCATTTTGGAAACAACGGATTTTGTCCTTTTTCTATAGACGATTACTTTCAGAATTTTCAAGCTATAATTTTGAGACTTTTACAAAAGTTGCTCTATACATTTAGCTAACATAATATGCAAATGAAATTTTGATATCTTTGACGCATGCGCAGTAAAAAAAAATTTAGTAAACCTACTCATTTTTCATACAATTTTTATTATTTTTTAATTCTGATTACTGGGTACTATGTGCAATGTTGTTTGTCATATTTTCTGAAAAAAATATTATTTTATATTAAGAACTCTGAAAATTATAAGGGAAAAACTTAGAAAAATTTGGGGCCATTTTTATAAAAATTTTAATTACTCTGCGAGTATGCATGCTATTTGCATAAAAATGAACACAGTGTATAACAATAAGGCATTCAATCATAATCTAGAGTTTGAGCGCTTTTGCTACATTAGTTTTGACAGGGTTATTCAAAAGATATTCATTCTTTTTTAATTTGTTGACGGTCCCCTATGAAGTTTCGGTAAAAAACCTTCACGGAGATGTATGACGTATACTGTTATATTTATACACTAAGAGTTTCGAGATGATTCCTCATGTATTTTTCTAGATATTTAGTAAAATGTCTAAAATCGCAAGTGTCCCATAATCAATGGCAATATAGTGTATTTAATATTATGTGCGTAAATTATTAGCGAATATGTATCCAATTAACGCAAAAAGTAATTTTGTGTCATATTTAGGCTAAATGCACTCAGTGGTGGACACTGTACAATGTTTCGATACTTTAGAATTCAAACTTAAATATTGGGGCCTAAAAGTCACATAGAGGTTCGGGTTTTTCATAAATAGTAAAAATAACCCTTAATTCATAGCAATTATATTATTTAATTATATGTTTGAATTTAAGTAATTCAGTTAAAAAATACATTTAAAACCAGGGATTGAATAAACTTTGAAATCTCCATTCTGTAGTAAGACCACATATTCTGGTGAGATTGTACACAGGCTTCAATTTGGTGAGTTTTTTGTAATCTTGTAAACAAACTTTCCAGAAAAACTCTCCTTTTTCAATTATTTCAGTTAGATTTACTTATTTGAGTATTTCCGATATTTGGAATGTGGTCGATACCTGTCGAATGATTAACAGATTATGATTCTAAATTGCCTTATTTGTATACATGTGAATGCTCTTTTAAACGGATGTTCCATAAATGTATTTTAAACGTGAACATATATAAAAAAAAACTTTTATTTACAATTGACTTTTATAATTATCAGACGTTTGTTTAAAGATTAAAACATCTCAGCAATTTATTTTATTTTCAATATGTATGGGTTTTTTAGTCTATTTAATGTCTGGTATTAAATGCTTTTTCTTTCATTTTAAATTGTGATTCAAACGCGCATGCATAATTACTTAAAATTAATAAATATCATTTGATTAGCATATTTTTTGCAGACGATATTTAATTTTAATGTAATGCATTCTCTATTGAACATGGAGGGTAACGTGCTTATAGTTTCTTAGCAGATAAATCGTTAAAACGATAAATAGACAATAAAATATAATCAGATAATAAAATAAGTAATTTACCTTTAATTTTACTTTTTTGCGTCATCTGCACAATAACAAATATTAACAAATTTTAAGCTCTACAGAAAAAAAAGAGTTTTATGCAAAAGTGCAATTTTTGAGTCCCAACTGTACTTATGTAGATGAAATTAATTGAGACTGAGAACCCATGTAAATGACGGAATCTCTAAAACTAAAAACGTTACACTAAGAATAGGTATCAAATATTCTTAAAATGGTCACTACTGGTAAAATATCTTAATGATCAAAACACCCAGAATTTACATGATGAATGACACCTCAAAAATAAATAAAAAAATAAATATATAAAATAAAATAAAATAAAATAAAATAAAATAAAATAAAATAAAAATAAAATACAATAAAACGAATAAAATAAAATAAAATAAAATAAAACATAAAATAAAATAAAATAAAACGAATAAAATAAAATAAATTAAATTAAAATAAAATAAAATAAGACAAATAAAATAAAATGAAAAATAAAAACTTCTTTTAATATCATTTTTAATGAACATTCTTTTAATTTATAAGTATGATTTTATAATTATCTTTTAAAAAATATTTAAATCTAAAAGGTGCTCTCATTACATATTTCGCCTTTTGAAAAGTATCATCTCGTATAAAGCAAAATTTCATGAAATGCGTTAGATATTCAAGCATGTAATCTTAAATAACTTAAATTAATCAATTGGAATAAGTGGCTGAACTTTTTAAAAACTGTACTTTGCAAAAAATATAAAACAAAAAAGAACGATTAATCATGCATCCAGCGAAGACTCTTTCACATTTCATTACGATGAGAATTTATGTCTAAATTATAGAAGAAAAAACATAGAAAAACGCACGGCGCATTTTGAAACACAATTTCTGTTATTATTATCACTACTGTCAAAAATATCCGAATTGTTTTGTGCAGCCATGTATATGAGCTATTAATTTGTATCTATAGAGTCAAACCTCGTTAACATGAAAACGCTTAACGTGAATTACTTTTAACAAGAATTGTTTTCACAGTTCCCTATAAAGACGAATGCAAAGATTTGATACTGATAACATGAATTACTGTTAACATGAATAAAATTTTGATTCCCCTTGAGGTTTATGTTAACGAGGTTCGACTGTACTACATAGTATGTTAAAAATAAGTTTAGTTAAAGACATGGCATAGTTGAAATTTCTCATTAAAAAATTTCCGACAGTAAATGAAAATGTACTTAAATACTCTTTTGATACCCTGAATATAATTTAAAGAACTTTTTCACATCAATTAATATATAAAAAATGGTTAAATTTAAAAACGCACATCGCATCTAAAAAGGACTTTAAGCAATTACTGCTTATAGGCTTTAATAGTTCAATTATTGTTCTTTTTCTGTTGAAGCAAATTTCTTTTATGTGCCTTTGTAAATAAACGATACATTCTATGATACTATATTCAACAATAAGCGCTTTGTAGTACTCCCTAATAATATATATAAATTTCAATGTGCTTAAAATAATGTGATATGAAAATTCATCGCAAAAAGTTACCCCAAAGATTACAATGTACTGCAAATACTTTGAGTGTCCCTGTAAAAGAAGCTTACAAGCTACATACAATACTAAACTTGTCATAATAAACCCGATTAACGTATGTGAATTTCATTGAAGTCTAATTATTTAGGGATGAGAGAGCTCCCAACCAAATGGTTCACCCACACCACTAAATTTTAATAGTATTCTTTGATTTATAATGTCACAGATATTCTGTCATTAAAAAAAAATGGGAAATACCATTAAAATTTAGTGATAGTAAACAGTCGTTTGGGTCGGAACGTTCTCATCTCATTTATACTAATGCGAGTTAGAACACGGAAAGGTGACAGGCAAATCAAATATGTGACATTTCCTCGACTATATTATATTAATTTATAACATAACGAATCCATTTGTAAATAAGTCATCAAACGTAAAATATCTTTATTTTTCAACTGTGTTTCTACATATTTCTGCTGTTCCAACAAATATTTTAACAGATTATGAATCAATTCATATAGGTACTTATGTAAGTGTCCCGCGCAGGACATTTTGGCAGTTTTTCATGCAATGGGCAGATTATTTAGATCTGGGATTTAAAATGCGGTTTTTTTATGTATTAAAAATAATAATGTTATTAAAAAATAATAATAATGTTATGCATAATTTAAACGTAAAGATTTTTAAAGACTATTAAGCGAAATTTTAACCTGAGGACCATTCCATATTAAGCGCGGAAAATCTTTTCTACATATTACTGCTGTTTTAACAACGCTATTGTATCCTAAAACTAAAACAACTATGTCATTATAAAAATATAGGTTCTTCCTAATTTTAATGTATGGTTTATATTTTAATAATGCATAAGTTAATTAACAGTGTCATGTACGCATCATTTTAACTGTTTTTCAGGGAACAGCCCGCAAAATGTAGTCAAAATACATTACAATATTGCCATCAAATTGTTAATAGGTTTGTTAGTTTTTTTGCATGTAACGGCTTATGTCAAAGAAATGTTATACACGTCCAAAGAAACTTTCATGCAATAAAATTGTACTTTCTTTCCTTTTCCTTTTTTGCTTTAATTAAAACGGAAATTATTTCTTACATTTACATTTTAGGTAGCTTTCATTACAAAAAGTAAAAAGCTACCTATTGCAGCCACCAGGAGGAAAGCACTTCCAAAAAATTTTGGTATATTTTCACCGATCATGACCCCAGACCCCAAAACCACCCTCCATTCAAATGTTGACATATATATATATATATATATATCTTATACTATAATGCGAGCAAAAATTGTGTGTGTGTGTGTGTGTGTGTGTGTGTGTGTGTGTGTGTGTGTGTGCGTTGGTCTACCCTGAAAAATGAGTAACTTCGTCGGTTTAAACACCAACAGAGTGAGTAACCTCAGACGCTTCGAGTAACTTTTGGAGGTTACTCGGAGTGTCTGAGACCTAAATTACGCGTTTTCAATAACCAGGATGCTAAATCTGCCGTTTTTTGAGGTTACTCGGAGAAGCGATTTATTGCCGTCATGAATACACACCGTGTGTAACATTTTATTTGCCACTAGTTTCAGCGCCATCTTATGGAGTGTATTTTGATAGCCTCGAACCCCAAAACTTTTTTAGATGTAGTGGCTTTCTACCAAGTAAGCTAAGGTTACTCGAAGATGCTGTATTTTGTCATATTCTACACAGCCACTTCAGTTACTCATCGTGCAATCTTCTACCATATGTACACAACAATATAAGTTACTCGATCGTGCGAATTTTAGCCCATATTGGTACACAGCATTATTGGTTACTCAATTGTGCAATATTCTACCCGTATGTATAAGGAAATATAAGTTACTCGATGATGCGGTATTTTGTCAATTCCTACACACAAATATCTCCGTTATTCGATAAAGCTATGTTCAGCACACACAAGAAGTTTAATTACTCGATAATACAATAATTGACCTAGTTATAAAAATACAAAGGTATTACCGTAAAAAGATGTCGGGAAGGTTGGTTTATTTACAAGAATTTCGACAAGCATTTTATCAAATTGTTGGATTGTCTGTTACTTTTTATGATGAATAATTTTATCAAAATTTAAAAGCTGTAGATAATGTGAAATATATATTAATATTTGGTTGGTAGTGTAATTAAGAAAATAAAAAAAAAAGCGATAAGATTAATATCTCTTCAGCGGACCGTGTATCTTTTCAATAATTTTGTTTATTTTTGAAAATATAGATTAAACGGTGAACTGACCTACTTTTAATGTTCACTTAACAGTGAATTAATAAAATAAACCAACAAACTACATTATTAATTAAAATTGTGAAAATCTTTTTAAAAATGGCATTTTTAAAAAATTCCTACTACATTTTTAAACACTAATATTTTGTCTTTTTTTCCCTATGAGCTTTTAAAATATGTATTACACGAGACTGCTCGTCGGTTTTTAGATTCATATAATATTACATTTCATATAAATTTTTTTACTAAATTATAAAGTGAAAAACTATGAAATCTAACGCATCTTTATATACTTAATAAATAGCTCGAGGGCTTATTCCATGCGCAGATTTATTAGAAGTGTTTAAATCTCTATCTCAAACACAAAAATAAATAAATAAATATAAATAAATAAAATTAGCATTTTCAAAAACAGTAAAGTGACGAAAGTATTACCATGGAAAAAAGTCAATAAAAGCTTTTAATTTACATGGGTAATTGCACCGGGCGTATTTACAAAATATACAATATCTCGCTATATTATATTGCATTCCGTATGGGTAAAAATTCGGTCTCGAAATATTTCCAATTAAAAGAAGCCTTCATTTAATACATTAAAAGAATCGCCTTTTAGATCAATTTTGAAATAAACTCAAATTACCATTTCATAACACCTTTACTGTGAAATGAAAGTATAAAAAATAATGCATGACATACTTGACTCTAAAAAATATCACTTTGATCATCTACACATAAATATCAAATAAAAATGTTTTCTTTCTTTGATTACTGAGTAGAGTTACTCGAAGACTCGCTGTATTTTTTTTTTACTCTTTACACAGTTTTCTAAGTTACTCGATAATGCAATCAACAACCTGATTGCACAGCAATATAGATTACTCAATGGTAATGTATTTCACCAGTTCCTAGAACACAGTTATATCAGTTACTCGATAATGCAATCTTCTGCCTGTATGCACAACAATACAGTTACTCAATGATAATGTATTTCACCAGTTCCTACACACAATTATCTCAGTTACTCGATAATGCCATTTTCTGTCCATTCGTACACATTTACGTTACTCATTGGTATGGTATATTACCAATTTCTACACTCAACTATCTTAATTACTCGATAATGCGTTCTTTTGTCCATCTGTAGACACTACAAGCTAAGTTACTAGATCATACAATATTTTATCTAATAATAAAAACACAGAGCTATTATGGTAAAAACTGAAAGGAGGGGGGGGGGGGGATCACTTACAAGAATTGAGTATTGTGCAAAATCGCAGCGTGGTCTGCAGCCACTAACTTGAATATTTTTTTTAATCAAAAATATAAGAATAAATGTGAATTAAAGGAACAATTGTAGATAAATTTGTAATTGATATCATAGTATGGATTAATATTTTTTGGTGGTACTTTAAAAAAATAATTGTATTAATAATAACATTAATTTTTCTTAAATGTAAAATGAGAGCATTAATGATAGACCATATGATATTTTCATGTAAAAAATATCAGTAAGCACATGATATGAAATTATTAGATTTATTTATACAATGAACTTAATAATTAAATAAGTACTTATGTACTTTTCTTTAGGTACTAAGTATAAAAGTTAAATGGATATTCTATAGAAAAACAAACACGATTTTTCAATAAATCTTTGAAAAATGTTACTGTTTTTTAATATCAAACAGAACTATTTTTCACTGGTTTCGATAATTTACTAATAATATCACTTTGTTTTATGAAGTAATCTCTTCATCTGTATCGTAAAATTTCAAACTTTCGCAATATGAGTTCAGAAATTTGGTTTGCTATCCCCCAACATGTTTATTTTTATTTTTATTTATTTATTTATTTTTTCTTAATTTTATTATGTGATTTTTAACGGCATTATATAATTTTCATAATTTGAAGGAAAAAAAAAGAAATTAATTAATTTCCGTAGTAAGAGAAATTCATAAAAATTATTTATAATTTTGGGAGTAACTGGATTTTAGATAGTTCAGATTCTCCTGATACATGTCGCAGCTACCCCATTCTTGAAAAAATTATGGGGTAAACGATAGATACTTGATGTACGGGTGTACAAAAAGTGCGCCTACGATAGGAGGAGATCATAAACTGCGCTTACAGCTTCGACCATATCTCTATGATCTGTGCTCGAGGGGTAGTATCATTACATTGAGGAATACCTTAATGATTTTTTACCTACAAACTCTTCTGTGTGCAAATAGAAGCATGGTAACTCTTGGCGACAATAGTCACAGTACTTATAAACATCTAGTCTGCGTTCGTAATACATCTTACAAGATACTCAGTATTATATATACAAAATAAATAAATAAATAAAATGAATCATAATTTCTCAAGTAGTGGATTACAATTTTTGCAGAGGATTTCCATTTTAAATGGAACCGGTGCCCCAAATTTTGTTAACTCTTTCAAGGTATTCCATAAATTAATTATTATTATTATTATTATTATTATTATTATTATTTGTAACTCATAGATAAAAAGCGTTTCATAACTCGGTAAGTTTTAATTGTACAAAAGTGAAACTTTTATTGTTTTACATATTAGGACACAGAGAAAGTTTTACTAGTGCTTAAATGTGGTAAATAAATGAATAAATAATAATAATAATAATTTCTATAACTTTATAAAAATAAAATTTTTTTTATATGCTTTTACCATGAAATGAAACAATATTCTATTGAATTGTGAATTACAACAACTTCTGATTTAATGGGTTTTCGAGCAAAATTGAATTCAGAAATGTGTTAGAAAAAAGCTTCTTTAAATTTGAGAGCAGCCTTAAGATTGTCTTCAAATCCAAACTGGTTACTCTCCAGAATTCATATTTGTTTGTACTTGCATGGCTATTACATGAGAATGACATATACTGATATTTAGAAAGTATGAAATCGAAGGATATTTCCAATTTTCATTAAAAGCAATCTTTCGCAAAATGCTGTTTAAAAGCACTTAGAATTTGAACTAAATTTCTATAAAGTGCTCTAAACTGAATTTTCAGATGTTATAATGCTATAAATTTTCATCAGACAACAAGCGCTTATAATTCAGCATGTAATTCAATGTATAAGAATGACTGAAACGTCACTAAAATTTAAGGCAATTAAATATCATATCTGTAAATAACATGCTTTAGCGTTTTGTGTTTGTAAGTTTATAAATTTCGAGGAGAACTCTTACAATCTATATTATAAAGGCCAAACGTTTATGTGCGTAACGCATACATCATTTTATGAATTACAACACTTTGAAATTTTAAATGAAATTTCGGTTTTGCAGTTTTTGCTATTTCAAATTTTTAAATTTCTAAACATCACACACTTTCAATTTTATACCAGATTATACCAGCGCTCCTGAAAATCTTTTCTGAATGACCGCAAATCGAAATTTGTGTATAACGAAAAAATGCGCTTTTTTTCAAAATCTATGTATTCTATGGTAATCGCTATAGTTTTCCTGGAACACATAAATTAGAGTCTAGAATCTCTAATTTTTTCATTATTTTAGTTTCAACAGATTTAGAAAAAGAAGGGAGGGGGACATATTTCCGCACTTAATTTTCGTCTATATCTCTGAAAATATAGTATCTAAAATTAAAAGAAATGTATTTTTAAGTTCACCCTTACGAAAGTTTTTTTTTTTTTATATTTGACAATCTTTTTTCTATATTATGTTTCTTGAATTGCTTTTAACGGGAAAAAATAAGGTTGCTGCGTGAAATGACACTGGTTTTATTTGAAAAAAACCAAGCATAATAATCATGTTTATGGTCGATGCAATCGTTCTAGTTACATATTTTATTTTTAACTTTGAATCCAGAATTTCCACCACCACATTTGTCCGAAGAAAAAGCACTCTCATAGAAAACACAAATTGCATCATTTCACTTTTTTATGATCCATTTTCTGTTTTTTTTTTTTTTTTTTTTTTTTTTTTTTTTGGCCTGTCTTTTTATTCTGTTTACTTCTAACCTTTTTATTTCTTTTTTAGGTGCGTTCGTAATTATATAATACGTAGCACCTATAGTGGTCGTTCAGTCCGTCCGTCTGTCTGTCCGTCCGTCTGTCCGCATATAACAACGCAAAAACTACTCAACCGAATCGTTTGAAATTTAAAATACATAATTATTACATAATTTTGTCGAGTCATTTCAAATTTTATGAAACTCGGATGCATAGATCAATTACAGGGGCAATCAAAATTATTCCATTACATTACGGTCAATGGGGAAAAAAGTTTCAAATGCATTTTAATCGTTTGAAATTTAAAATACGCAATTATTACATAATTCTGTCGAGTTATTTCAAATCTTTTGATAATCGTGTGCATAGATCAATTACAGGGGCAATCAAAAGTATTCAATTACTATATGGTCAATGGGGAAAATTTTTCAAATATATTCTGTGCGTTTCAAATTTAAAATACATAATTATTACATAATTTTGTCGAGTTATTAGGTGCGTTCGTAATTATATAATACGTAGCACCTATAGTGGTCGTTCAGTCCGTCCGTCTGTCCGCATATAACAACGTAAAAACTACCCAACGGAATCGTTTGAAATTTAAAATACATAATTATTACATAATTTTGTCGAGTCATTTCAAATTTTATGAAACTCGGATGCATAGATCAATTACAGGGGCAATCAAAAGTATTCCATTACGGTCAATGGGGGAAAAAGTTTCAAATGCATTTTAATCGTTTGAAATTTAAAATACGCAATTATTACATAATTCTGTTGAGTTATTTCAAATCTTTTGATAATCGTGTGCATAGATCAATTACAGGGGCAATCAAAAGTATTCAATTACATTATGGCCAATGGGGAAAAAGTTTCAAATATATTCTGTACGTTTGAAATTTAAAATACATAATTATTACATAATTTTGTCGAGTTATTTCAAATTTTATGAAAATCGGATGAATGCGTCAATTACAGGGACAATCAAAAGTATTCCGCTACATTACGGTCAATGGGAAAAAATGTTTCAAATGCATTTTAATCGTGTTACACTCATACGAACTTAATAAAATTTATATGCAACTATAAAGTGCATATTATAATACACATCTTACATAATTTGTGGTGCAAAGAACATTTGTTATTGATTTACAAGGCCACACAAAAGTATTCCATTACATAATGGTATAGGGAGAACATTGTTTGATGAGCGTTTTAATTGTAATTCACTATTTACAATTTTATGAGATTGATATATGAAAGTAATATTTTTAAAACTTCGTTATCGTACGAACGCACCTAATTTGCTACGCTTCACGTGCAATTTCCAACTTGTTTCATATTTATTACAGGCAATTTTGCCATGTCCAAATGCACTTTTTGTGAAGTGATCCTGTAACCAATTTCACTCTAGAAGACGGCCACGTTTGCTTTTATTTTCATATTGCAAAATGAGACTGGAACTATTTCTGAACCATTTAAATTAATTTATTAAGCATGGAACTATTTAAATTAATGTTTTCCCTTTTCTTCAAGCAGAGCACCCACAGATGTCTAAATAACTGCTGACCAGTGGACGGTATTCACATCACTGCTGTGTTTAAATTAGCATAATAATAGTAATAATAATAATAATAATAATAATAATAATAACGTTCAAAAGCTTTATCTAGTCCTTAACAAATAATGTGTGTCTGTCATGTTAACTATATTCAGGTTATTTTTGTTATATAGCGTTTATATTTCACTATTTTTAATTAAAAAAATATTAAATTAATGAATTCAGATTAATGGAAAATAAAGCTAACCACTGATAATTTTCATAATAATACATAGTAATTAATGATAGACCATATGATATTTTCATGTAAAAAATATCAGTAAGCACATGATATGAAATTATTAGATTTATTTATACAATGAACTTAATAATTAAATAAGTACTTATGTACTTTTCTTTAGGTACTAAGTATAAAAGTTAAATGGATATTCTATAGAAAAACAAACACGATTTTTCAATAAATCTTTGAAAAATGTTACTGTTTTTTAATGTCAAACAGAACTATTTTTTACTGGTTTCGATAATTTACTAATAATATCACTTTGTTTTATGTATGTCTCTTCATCTGTATCGTAAAATTTCAAACTTTCGCAATATGAGTTCAGAAATTTGGTTTGCTATCCCCAACATGTTTATTTTTATTTTTATTTATTTATTTATTTATTTTTTATGGTGGCAGCTACTAAACACAAAAATTTGTTTCAAACTAGAGAAATTTTTTTTTTTCAGTGTATTCAAAAAAAAAAAAAAAAAAAAAAAAAAAAATGCAATCTACATCGAAAAAGTAAAAAATAATCACATTGAATATTGACTTCAGGTGTCCTATGCAAAAGAAATTCTTTGAAAATATTCAAATTTAAACGAGAAATCTGAAAACAACCTGCCTATTTAATGTTATGGATCTGGTGTTTTCAATTGAGTGAAGTGCATTTTTTTTAACTCTGTTATCAAGTAATTTTTACCATACACGTTTCTTTTAGTGTTGAAGTAGAGAAGGAAATAATATTTCTGAAAAATTGCATGTTTGCATCATTCCAGATAATTTTTTAATACTAATGTTGCCATTTCAAAGTCTGTTCGCTGATTAACTTTCGGCAACAATGTAGACAAAAACGATAAACACTTTACTTGGAAAAATTTGTTGCATTATTTCTTTGCTACAAGCATTTCTATATATTCCAGCAATTATAGTTTCACTTTTTCCTACTCTCAGTCTCAGCAGTTTTTCAACATTCCTACGGAGGTCCTTTGCATGCTTATTGTTACTGCTTTCCATAAAAATTTCCATATTACCAGTATCTGTTCTTACTCTCATGTACTTAATTCATGCGAAAACACGCACTTGAAACAGCTAATCTTCATAAAGATTTTTTTTAATATGTTGTTTGCGTTTCAATATTATTATTCTATTTTTTTTTTTTTTTTTTCATTTTTGGCATTTATGGCTGGGGTTCTTCAATAGATAAGCAATTTTTTACTTTTCCTATTTTGCTTATAGATTTTTTTTTTCTCTTTTGATACTAACACTTTCGGAGCCGGTTTTGAAAATTACGGTATACTGACAGAAAAAAATTCTGAAAAATAGTCGAATATTTAAAAAAAGACAGCTTCTTTGGAGATTAATCTTGGCCATCAAATACAAATAAATAAATAAATAAATCATTTAAAAATACGGAATTGCAAACGAGATATTAAGAAGAATTTTTTTCTAAGGATTTTCATAAATGAATATGCGTGAAGGACACTTAAGGGAACTGTCTAATTCTCACGTGACTTTTATTACTTTTTAATGACAAAAGAAAAGAGATATCACCTGCGTATTT
Organism: Maratus speculifer; assembly: GCA_964019185.1. Classification (NCBI taxonomy): domain Eukaryota; kingdom Metazoa; phylum Arthropoda; class Arachnida; order Araneae; family Salticidae; genus Maratus; species Maratus speculifer. The sequence goes on from OZ025289.1 coordinate 374,078,598, forward strand.
TTATATTATTTTCACTTATTTTCAATTATATGCTTAATTTTTTCTGCATAAAAAATGAATAACATGTCTTGAACGACAGTGAGTACCTGTAGTTGTTTGTCGTAAAATTCCAGTCCTGAGGCGATTATTCTCCTCGTTCACCAAATTATGAAAGGGCATAAAATTATTTATCGCTTAAAGTAAATTTAGTTTAAAAAGTGATTTTTGACAAAATGTCCGTCATTTTAACAAATCATCATATACTTTTGCTTCATTTTTAGGGTTTCGTTCATCTGACGAAACTCTATTCGTCTCTGTCCGTTGTCTGTCTGTCTGTCCGTCACACAGTCGGTACACGAAAACTACATATGCTAGAGAGTTCAAATTTTGTGTACTTATAGCTGAATACCTGTTGTCACACAGCAAATCATAGAATTTTGAAAAAGATTATTATTTTAATTAAAATATTAATTTTAATATCATCAGTTTGTGTTTTTTGTTGTTTTCTAATTACTCCATTGCTTTTACTTTTAAAAGAAATGGAATACTATTGTTGCCACAATTACAAAATTGGTGCTAAATACTACAAAAAAATCAATTTCTCAAATATAAATTGAGTTACAGCTTTCAAACCAATTGCATTTAAAAGTAAACTTTTTCTCTATACGATCGTATAAAAATTGAAAGTGTACGATATTTACAAGTATTAACTCTTTGAATCCCATAATAGCCGAAACCTCCCAATGCCCCGAGTCCCGTAATAGCTCGCCCCGTCTACACCCGTAAGTTGGGGTTCGGAGACAGGAGGTGTGGTTCTTTGATGGATGGGGTTAACATTTCCGGACAACACAATAAGAAGGCAATTTTTTGGAATTTTACAACTAAATTCTCTTTGCTATCTCTGTGTATTTCAAAAATTGTTTCTTTTTCATTTGGTTTTTGTTAATGGAAAATACAGGATACATTAAGTCATTATACAGAAAGTTCATGAGAATGCAAACTAAGCAAGGAATATTCAATTGAAAATACTGATTAGTTATTTAATTAATTAGAAAGAGGAAAATAATAACATAATGTGAAATAATTAGTTTTTGTATGTTTCTGCATTGATATGTATTTTTTTTTTTTTTTCAAAATATTCATGTTTATAAAGTTTAATTCATTTTCCATTCATTTAATCATTTTATGGAAAAAATTATTTTCTTCCGTTTATTTTCCAACTTCACTTTATTATCGCATATCAATACATATTCACATACATTATTATAATAATTAGAAAATGATCATATCAGTTTAATAAGTTTAAAATTCTTAAATAAATCAGAGTTGTTATTAAATTACCAGTTTTAAAGTTTTGAATATACTTGTAATGTAAAGTACGTTGGTAAAACACAAATTAAATCTAATGAAAAATTAAACACAATTTTTATAATATATGAAGAATACACAAATAAATTTGGAACGTGAAAAAAAAGGGGGGGAGGCAGACACAGTATGTACATCTACTGAAAATTATTGAACTCTTTATTATTCATTTTTACTTTTTCGATGACAAAAAAAAAGTCAATCTGAATTTGTTTTTAAATTTATTAGTGAAATAGTAAAAATGAAGTATAAAGAAAGTCAGATATGCTGTATATTTATCTAAATTTGCTTTCTAAAATAGGCGAAATATAAATGATGTCTTTTCATTTTCGTTTCTAAATGAATCACGAAAAAAATCGCCCCGGAAAAAAATCACCCCGGTAAAAATCTCCCAGGTAAAAATCTCCCCCGGAAAAAATCTCCCCACAAAGAAAGGTAACCGAAAAATAAGGCTTTTTTTAATTAAGATTGAAAAAGCCCACACATATGAATAACAAAGATTTGATGACTTTGATTATGGCAATTATAATTTCAAGTAAATCATGTGCTAATCACGTGTATTTGTACTGGAAACAATTACGGCATTATATGCATATTGTTTAATAGTAAAACCTCCATATGAAATAAAGTCCGAGTTCCATGACTATCGCAAGGGCAAACGCTAACTTTTGAAGATAGATTGCCCTCTGAAAATCTAATTTTAAATGTATTCTGAATTAAATTATTGCTGCAAATTATTTTAAAATAGTTTCTGAATCATAGGGGACTTATAGCTATCAGCGTGAGATATACGCGCTTCATATAAGACGTTAACTTTTACCAGTATTTCCGAATAGTAATTTTCTTCTTATTTATGATAAATTCTGAAGTAAAGGGACAATTGTTTCTTATACATAATAATAATAAAACAAGTTAAATTTAGCTCCTGTGGTATTAAAACTGTATATTATGCTTTTCCACCGCGGTGAGTTAATAGTGTTGCATATTTTCTGCTATGTGAATTACGGCGCCTTTTATTATTTATAACTATATGAGGTGCGCCTCTGTTCATAAAGGTTTTGCAGGTCTTGTCTAAATGATTTATTAGAGGATTCATAATTAGAATAAAATAAAATTTTAAAGAAAGAAATAAATATTTATAAACAATTCGTATAAGGTAAATCTACAAAAGATAATCCAGCTGCCAAGAAAATATAATACCAGAAGCGGATTAACTACCTCCCGGGCCCCTAGGCTAGATTTTTTTGTGAACAACCTCCTCTCCCCTCCCCCGGTCCTCAAAGCAATACATTTTTCTATTTTCTGGCACAAAAAAAAGAAAAAATTGGGGCCATATAAAAAATAAAATTTCATATTGTAATACACATTTGCAGCAACATATAAAACAAAAGCTCTATTTAAATTATACGTGTTTTTGTAGTTGAAAGAATTTTTCTATCATCAGCGGTTTCTATCACACTAATGTTGATGCTAATCCTACGGGCAGTTCTTTGCAGATTTCTCGCACGCATTTTAATATTTTTGAACGAATTTTTTTTTTCATAGAATAGCTTAAGACGATCTATAATCACGCTAGTTTTTACATTTTTTTTTTTTTTTTTTTTTGTACGTGATAGTTTTGCTTTCAGAACCAGTTTAAATCGGTTCTAAAAGTTAAAGTAATTTTCTTTTTTTTTTTTATGTGAAACCAAAATCCAAAAAGTAAAAACGAGCCCGGTTAAGGATCGTCCTCAGTTATTCTTCACAAAAATATTCAATCAAAAATATTAAAATGCATGCGTAAAATTTTCAAAGAACTGCCCTATAGGATTAACATTAGCGTTCCCGTGTTTTCTATGTCTAGTGTAGCCTCTTAAGCAGTTGCTTCAAGCAAGAACACCCAATCTTTAATGTTATTCCTTGCTTGAACACGGGTTAGGTTCCCTTAGAAAGCCCCCCCCCCCCCCCCCCAAGGAGGACACCTCATCCTTTAGGACCTATATATCACGTGTATATAATCGGCCGACATAAAATAAACCATAACAAACTTAATGTTAATCCTACGGTAGAAATTTTTTTAAACATCTCGTTTGCATTTCAATATTTTTAAGCGATTTTTGCATTGGATAGATGAGGTCTTCTCTACAAATGCGTTTTGTACTTTTTTAGTATAGTTGAACATTTTATTATTATTTTTATTAGGATAGTTCTACTTTTTGAAACCGGTTTCGAAAGTAAAAATAACTTTATTAAAAAAAAACCTGCAAACAAAATAGGAAAAAAAAAGTTAAAAGCGGCCTTTCTAGAGCTGATATATGAAGAAAAAATCTGAAAAAAAATCGTAGCATCGAGGCCCCTTTTTCTTCCGGGCCTCTAGGCTTCAGCCTACTCAGCCTAATGGGTAATCCGCCTCTGTATAATACATTTTAGTATGAATAAAATAAGGATATATATATTTTTTAATGTTTGCTTCTCAACTGAAATGTTTTGGCGCCTTTACTGCTTCGGCGCCTGTGTGTGCCGCACACTTTGCACACTGGGTCAGAACGCCCCTGTGTAAAGTTGTATTGTTATTTTGACAAGCTATATCACATAAATAGAATGATCATTAGAATAAAAATATGTGCTTCGTTTCTATCTTTTTGTAATTGAAGAGAGAAAATAGCTTTGTAATGTGTATCAATGAAACTAAATGCACCTAAGAATGCAAATAAATGTTGAAATACCCCAAAACCTCGCGATTTGTCACAAAAGCTTCAGCTAAAGAATTTTTTATTTGTATTTTTCAGGGAACATTATAACGTTTGAGTAGCGGGGAATAAATTTTGCTTTAATGAGAGTTTTAATTCAAAATGAATTTAAAAATCAATAATAATTTTGACTGTTAAAAGAAAATGAATAACTGAAAAAAGAATATCAAATTTAGAAAAATATTTATTTCTGCGCATACGTTACCTTTAAAATGAAAAGTTTTAAATTCATATTCAATATTTTTCTATTTTTATTAAAATTCAATATGTGTATGCAAACATTTTACTATTTATAAACTAATTCTAGTAATAACTTACTGCGTGAAAAAAGTCTTTTTATTGTTCATATTATGAAACATATATTATAAGATTAATTGATTTATCAGAACAAAAGATCTAATTTTTTGAATATCATTTAATAGAGATTTATTTATAAGTTTTTTGGAATCTAGTTGATAATTTATTAGTCTTTAATGACTTTGAAATTTCTTGATATAAATTCATGATTTTTATATTGATTTTGGGAATCATAAAATAGATTTATTAGTTTTATAAATACTTGTTGTGATTTAAATAAAGAATTAAATTTACTTATAATTTATAGCTAAATTAATGTGTATTATAATATTTGAATTAGAGTAATTGCAGATGATTTTGTAAACAGCATATTGTTAAGTTAATTTGGTGGGTTTCCACTTGTTATTACAGCTATCTTTAAAAAATCAAATAATCCTGACTCTGCAACAAGAGAGGCACAGCGTGAAATTTCATGGTTCTGTATCACAGACAGGTCTGTATTGTCTCTGTATTACAGAGAGTATACATCATATTATCTTGGCTATTAGTTTTTAATAATCTACTGAGGTGATTACATTATTTCAATTTACTTAATACATTATAACCTAATAACTATCTTATCTAGATGACTTTGTGATTTATTTGAATAATTGTGGATAATCATTATTTTCGATGCGTGTTATACATAATTAATATTTTTAGATATTTTTTTTTTTTTTTTTTTTTCCAGCTAAATCTTTTTTCACTTCTTCTTCGTTTCTTTTTTTCTTTTTCTTTTTGTTTATCATGAACTGGAGCATTTTTTAATATTGATTTATATTTTATATGTTCTTCAATAGTATGTGATTCAAAGTGATGTGTTTTAAAGTTATATAAAATTTAAAATATTCTCAGTTGGACACATGTAAATTCTCCTGATAATTAGTTTTTATTTGATTAAAATTTATCTTATTATATAACATTTTACTGTAATTAATTAGAATGCTATGAACAGTGATATGAACATATTGTATTTATTGTTATTTAAATTTCGATGGAATTTTAATTAATTTTCATTTTTCATAACTATCCGTCTCTTTGCTTTTAAAGAATATATATTATAAATAATTTCTGAATCACTTCGTATCCGAAAGAAGCATTAATTAGCCTTTTATTTTTTATGAAAGAATTGAAACATTATTAACTAAAATTGGATTACAGTGATAGAATTAAACACACACACACACACACACACAAAAAAAAAAAAAAAAAAAAAAAAAAAAAACATTTTAATTCTAAGCATTACAGTAGCTTTTACACAAAGTCTGAGTCATAAAAAAGACCACACTTAAAAATCTCTCTTGTTATTTTTAGTATTTGAAAGTGTTTATTATGGAGGTTTTACTGTACACATTACGTTTATTGATCATTTTTCCACCCTCAACCGTTCGAAATATTTGGATACATTTTCAGGCTGATTTTTAAAAGTAAAAACATTAAACTTGCTGAGGGGATTTTTGAAAAAAATATAAAAAATGCCGTGTTTTTTTTTTTTTTTTTTTTTTTTTTTTTTAATTTGATTTATAAACAATTATTTTCTCAGTATGACTCTATTTTTTTTTGTTCCCAGATCTCATGCTTCGAAACATTCCGTTCAAAATGTCCAGTTTGAAAGCATCTTTTTGCAAAGTTTTCTGCATTTATCAAAGAATCGTCAAGCACGGCACATTGTGCAGTGTCTAAATAAGAGAATTTGCCAGTTTGACGCTTTCGAAAGCAGATACTAGTTGGATGTGCCAATCCCAAAACTTTGTTCTATCTCATACGTACATTTTAATATTTTTTTTTAATTACTTATTTCATTGCTTTAATAATTTTAATTCAATACCATATGAATTTTGATTTTCATCTTAAATTTCTTCTTCAGTCAATTAATCGGAGTAAAAACGAATTTCCGTCTCTGCACGAGCCGATGGACAACAGAATGATAGGCAAATTTTTTTTTCAAATTCAGGGAGGACCTACTTGCCTTACCAAAAAATAATCATGTACAAAAAATTTAGTTCAGTTCTAGACCTAATTTCATACACTTTTAAACGGATGGTGGTGTAGTATTGTAAATGGCATAAAATTCGCTATTGCAGCGCCCCCTTCTGGCGGACTTTTTTCAAATTCAGGGAGGACCAACTAGCCATAGCCATGCACTTACACAATAAATTTGGTTTAATTCGATGCATAACTTCATATACTTTTCGTCGGTACAATATTGAAAATGGCACAAACATCGCGATTGCAGCGTCCCCTTCCGGCGGATTTTTTTCAAATTCAGGGAGGACCAACTAGCCATAGTCATACACATACACAAAAAATTTGGTTCAATTCGATGCATAACTTCATATACTTTTGGTCGGTACAACATTGAAAATGGCACATAAATCGCGATTGCAGCGCCCCCTTCCGGCGGAATATTTCAAAACTGAAGGAGGACTTTCTTGCCACAGCCAAAAACATTCACAAAAAATTTGGTTCAATTCTATGCATATCTTCATACACTTTTTGATGGTTGAATGGCGACATACGGACACACAGACGGGCAGACATTTTGTAAAAACATATTTTTTGGAATCTCTGACCCCTAAAACATGTAAATCCGTCAAAAACTGGAACTCAAAAAAAAAAAAAAAAAAAAAAAAAATCGATTACAATACTTTCTTCTATTGACGATAGAAGAAAGTAATGAATTAAAAAATAAATCACAAAATAATAAATAATAAAATTTCATAATAAAATAATTTCGTAAAAATTTCATAATCTCATTTCTTAATAAAATTTCAGATTCTTCCACCAAATTGTTACGTTGATATACTATATGTTATCCATCGATGGTTACATACCGTATTTTATCGAAGAAACGTCACAGCCTTTACGAATTCGATTTTTCCCCCAGATGAACGCATTTATTATTGTTTTATTTTGCGCGCATAAAATTTGTGTAAATTAAAAATTAAAAAAATAATTAAAAATTTAAATTTAATTATTATTAATTTAAAAAATATATATGAAGACAGAAGCAACTTTACTTATATATGTAAGCTGTTGATGAAGAGAGGTGAAAAAATCAATAACTTACATTTTCTTTTAAATTAGCCCTCCCCCCCCCTCCTTTCACACACAGAAAATCCGACTTTCCCAAACATCTCTAGATTTTATCACATATTTTTTTGCTACCTCCCCTAAAATCAACCCCTCCCTCACCTCAAAAGATTGAGATATAAGAGATTTTGATCACGTGACAAACACGTTTTTACCCCTGTTTGTGTGGTTATTCATCTTTCGCGAGGAAATTTAATTCAAAACGCCCCTTTTGATATTATTTTCTGAAAAATCTATCGGGTTAAAAAAAAAAAAAAAAAAAAAAAAAAACACGAGTTAGTAATTAGATTTAGTTTCTGAACATCAATACCTGCTAGTTTCATGAATTTCCGAACAAAAACAAATTAAAACTTATGTCATAGATTTGTCCTTTTGTATCTAAAAACAGTCTTAACATTCATATCTCTGTTTCCTCCCTATCCTCTTATTTTGTGCGACCCGATTAAAAAAAAAAAAAGTTTCACTGTTTAAGAGTTTTTTCCTTGTTCATTTCTATTACATATTACACAAATAAAAATCGAATTTAAAAATGATACGAAATGCAATGTAGGTTTGAATCCTAATAAGTAATGAGTTATCAAAGACTGAATAGCAATATTCAATATCTGAAGTGAAGACTCAAATGAGGGCATCCAAACTGTCTTTGTAGCTACAATTTGCATTAATAATAATAATAATAATTAAAAAAAAAAAATCCAAAATTTGAGTTTGAGTAGCTGGGGCAGCTTCCTCGTTTGCCCTTGCGATAATCACGGAAGTAGGACCTTATTTCATATGGAGGTTTTACTATTAATTCAATATGCATAAATTCTAACAATATGCATATAATGCCATAATTGTTTCCAGTACAAATACACGTGATTAGCACGTGATTTACTTGAAATTATAATTGCCATAATCAAAGTCATCAAATCTTTGTTATTCATATGTGTGGGCTTTTTCAATCTTAATTTAAAAAAGCTTTATTTTTCGGTTACCTTTCTTTGTGGGGAGATTTTTTCCGGGGAGATTTTTTCCGGGGGAGATTTTTACCGGGGAGATTTTTACCGGGGTGATTTTTTCCGGGGAGATTTTTTCTGTGATTCATCTAGTTTAGTATAAAAGACTATAGTATTTTATTTCAGACTTTAACCCTTTAAGGGTGTATTTCGATTCAATCTGCTTATTTTTCGATTTATTTTTAAATTCATTTTTGCTCTCATATGCATCAAACTTGGAAATTGTCTTATTCAGAAAGTACTCAAGGTGCCGTAATTGTCGATTCTTGGATAAATGCAAAAAAGCAATCAAAAACGGCATTTTAATAGATTTTTCCTAAGCGGAAGATCTGTGGGCGAAAAAATGAGTCATACTGAGAAGATAATTGTTTATAAATCAAATTCTAATGAATTGAGCACAAAATGACATCACATGGCACCTCATACGTCTCTTCAAAAATACTCTCAGCAAGTTTCATGTTTCTACTTTGAAAAATGTGTCTGAAATTGTATCAGAAAAATTCGAGCTGTTGAAGGTGGAAAAGCATTTTGCGGAAAAACTAAATTCAGTTTTCTCCCTCAAAAAAGTTCGGTACAGAGAAATTCCTTTCAATAAGAGCTTGTTCACTAAAAACCCCAGGGAAGATATTTCTCACCCCTTTTTTTAGTGACGTGTAATCTTTACCCCTATGTCCAGTAGGTTGGGCAGTGCAGTAGAAAGCTTTTGTGTCGCAAATGCTTTTTGATGTCAATACATGGGTGAGAAACTTGTATTTGTAAAGCTGATTTCGGCTCGTTTCTGTTTTGAAACATATGGAAAAGAACGATTTCCACACACGCATGCAATATATTTCTGTGTAGATCACAATAAGCAATCTAAGTAACTTTTTTTTTAGTAGGATGATGAAATAGCGCCAGTAAAAATTCCATTAGCTTAAATACTTTTTAAATCAAAAGATTATGTTTCAGTTTATATGTAAATTTTAAATTTACATAATAATTTAAATTAATGATCCCTTATGCATTGTTTATAAATTCTATCATATTTATTTTTAAAATATATATTTAAATTTTACGTACAATGAAACCTCCTTACTTCAGTCAGGAATTCTGCAAAATTTTTTTTAATTTGTCATATTAAAACATGTCAGCTGTTTTAATATTATACAAGTAATTCAACTGAACTATAATTACGCAAAACAAATTTTAAATGATTTGAAATTTAAACTTTGTATTTCAAAACAAACAATATACTAGCATCCTTCAGTTATTTTGGTAAAATTTATTATAATTTTACCTTAAATTATGTATTTGCTTACATAATAATAGCTTTGTTAATGTTACTTTACTTATAAAAACTTTAAAACTAACTTTCGTTTAATTTCTTTTTAATTTAACTGGTATTCTATACTTTTTACAGAATTTTTTTTTTCATACAAATAAATATTTTTTTTAATTCAAACTTTATTTTGATATTAATATTTTTTTTTATTATTACAGTAAAATAGATTTTATTAAAAATATATATATAATCTATTCTGATATGAACTTCAAACTTTTTTTTTTTTTTTTTGAATACTTAAAATATTTGGATTTTTTTAAATTATACTATAATAGTGGACGTTTATAATGAAATTTAAATTTGCTACCAGCAATTTTCCATTTCAATAGAGTTGTCGCAAAATGATTAATATTTTGAATTATAAACATATGAAAAGCATAAAAAATACTATAAAATATAATTAATTTTAATAAAGTTTAAGAATTAGAAATCGTAATGATAAATATTCATGAGATTCAATTAAATCGTAAAATTTAATGGATTTTTTAATGATATTTTAATAAAATTTTTAGAAATGAATATATGGTATTAAAAATCATTTCATTATACTAACATTCATTTACATAATTCACTTTTAGAAATCGTAATTTTGTTATAATAAAAAAAAAGAAAAGAAAAGAAAAAAGAAAGAAAAATCTGTCACGAAAAGAACATGTACTCTTATGACAAATAAATTTTATTAATCAAAAAAATAACATGCTTTTAATCGATAGTAATTTCTTGCATTGCTATGCTAGTTTCTTTGAGAGTAATTGTTTTACGAGATCCAGATTGTTTGATTTTTTTTTTCAAAAAAAAGTTTTTCTTTTCTTTTTCTTTGCAACTAAATATCATTTGCATTTAATGAATTTAGTGCATATTTTGTTATAACCTTTAGCTCATTCCAGTGGTTCAACCTTCGAAAATGGTAAAGACGGAAGGTGCTGGTTTCGAACCCAGTCGCGCCCGTCGGCCTAGTCGTTCGGAGATTTCCTGCTGTTTACCTTTTAATGAGTGTAATCAGAATTCTCTTTAAAAGGTATAAATGATTAAAATTAGTTAATAGTGACCAAAATTGCGATATTTTTAAACATTTAGGAAAAGAATATGGTCCCCTATCCATTCTCTGTTTCCAGTATCTCCCATCTACCTATGCAAAAGACAAGCTATATCATTAAAATAATGAGTTAATTAAAATTTTATTATAAAAACATAGTATTATATTGTTTTTAAAATATTTTTTATTATATATGAATCGCATTGTTGAGCAAAGGTCTAGAACAACAGAAAATGAACATTTCCTCAACTCTCGCTGAATGCAAACAAAGACGGATATTGCAATTTTGTGCGAATATATATATGTATATATATATATATTCAAACGGGTAAACGGAAAAAAAAGTGACCGGAAAAAAGTTATCAGAAAAAAGTGACATAAACTACAAAAGCGGGAGAAAAGTGACACGGAAAAAAAGTGACAAGGAAAAAAAGTTACAGGAAAAAAAGTGACAAGGAAATGATTTTAGGAATTTGTATTATTGATTTTGGGAATTCATTGGTTAAATATGAAAGGGGGATCGGGGGGAGGCTCATAATTTAGGTAAATGGGTTTTTCATGCTGAATTAACTGTTTTGGTTCAATTTTTAGATATACGTTCATACTGAAAACACGCTTGCCTGATTAGTTTTGGGAAGGGATGATTACCCCCTCCCCCCACCCAATTCACCCTAAATTAGATAAATGAATTTTTATTTAGAATTATCCAACGTGTGTCAAATTTTGAACATAGGTTCTTTCTGATAAGGCTTATATATATTGTATATAATACCTGAAGAGATTTGAGAGTTTAATAGTTAAGCATAGAGGGGAACGTAGGAATAACCTCTCTTAAATTAAATTAATAGTTTTTCACGCACAATTATCCGATTTACTTTAAATTTTGGACATAAATTCATTATGATAAGACCTATCTCTCACTAGTTATGGGGTTCTTTTGCTTATTAATAAAGGGGGGGGGCAATTATCTCGCCTCAAACCAGATAAATCGTTTTTTATGCAAAATTATCCTATTTGCTCCAAATTTTGGATGTAGATTCATTATAATAAGGCATATCCCTGATTAGTTATGTTGTTCTTTGCTAATTAAAAAGGGATAGCGAGGGATTGTCCCCGCTCATTAAATAATATAAATTGCGCAACATTTTTTGCACAACTATCCGATTTATTTCAACTTTTGGATATAGGTTCTTTCTGATAAAGTGAATTCCTAAATTGTTTTAAGGGTATAATGGCTAAGTATAGAGGGGGGGGGCGGTCGATAACTCACAATTAATCAGGGATTCACCTTATCATAATGAATCTATATCCAAAATTTGAAGCAAATCGGATAATTCTGCATAAAAAGCCATTTAATTATTTTAAGGGGGTATCCTTCGTTCCACCCCCCTCTATACTTAGCCATAAACCCTTGAAACTATTCAGGGATTCACTTTATCAGAAAGAACCTGTACCCAAAATTTGAAATGCATCATAAGAACAATTTATCTCATTTAGGAGGGGGAATAATCGCCCGTCCCCCTTTTTAATTAGCTAAGTAACCTCATAACTAATCAGAGATACGCTTTATCAGAATGAACCACATCCAAAATTGAAGCAAATCGGATAATTCTGTGTAAAAAGCCATTTATATAATTGAAGGGGGTTATCCCGCGTTCCCCTCCCCCCTCTATACTTAGCAATTAAACCTTTAAAACTATTCCGCGATTCACTTTATGAGAAAGGACTTGTATATAAATATGAAATACATCGGATAAGTGCGCATAAAAAACAATTTATCTAATTTAAGGGGGGGGGGGTAATAATCACCCGACCCCTTTTTTAATTAGCAAAGAACCCCATATCTAATCAGGGATACGCCTTATCATAATGAACCTATAATCCAAAATATGAAGCAAATCCAATAATTCTGCATAAAAAGCAATTTATTCAATTTAAGGACGGGGGCTATATTCTATTCCCCTTCTATACTTAGCTGTTAAACCCTTAAGACTATTCAGGGATTCACCTTATCCGAAAGGAATTTCAATTAAAATTTGAAATACATCCGATAATTCTGCATAAAAAACGATTTATCTAGTTTGAGGCGAGATAATTGCCCTCCCCTTCTTTTATTAATAAGCAAAAGAACCCCATAGCTAATCAGAGATACGTCTTATCATAATGAACTTATGTCCAAAATTCCAAACAAATCGGATAATTCTATGTAAAAATCTATTAATTTAATTTAAGAGAGTTTATTTCCCCGTTACCCCTCTATGCTTAATCATTAAACTTCCAAACCTCTTCAGGCATTATACTATATTACTATACATAAGCCTTTTTCAGAAAGAACCTATATCCAAAATTTGACACACGATGGATAATTCTTCATAAAAACCCATCTATCAAATTAGGGCGGGTAGGAGGAAGGTAATCATCTTTTCCCAAAACAAATCAGGCAAGCGTCTTTTCAATATGAACTTCCTTCCAAAAATTGAACCAAAAAAGTTAATTCAGCATGAAAAACCCATTTACCTAAATTATGAGTCTGCCCCCGATCCCCCTTTCATACTTTAACCAATGAATCCCCAAAATCAATAATAAATCTCCAAAATCAATTCCTTGTCACTTTTTTACCTGTAACTTTTTTTCCTTGTCACTTTTTTCCGGTAACTTTTTTCCGTGTCACTTTTTTCCGCTTTCGTAGTTTATGTCACTTTTTTCCGATAACTTTTTTTCCTAGATTCATATAAACTTTTTTTTTTTTTTTTGTCTTAAATTTTATAGTGACGAGGAACAGAATTATCCATTATTATTAGTCCATTATAGCAATCAACACTAAACACAGCAGGTAAAAATTACCGTTCTTCTGAGTAACAATTTTTATTATCTTAGTTCGAGGCTATGTTACTCACAACGCCATGTGTGTAAGCTGAACCAGTTACTCGATATACATGCAAAACATCTCCTGCTGTTTTATTTAATAAAAAATAATGTTACAAGAAAAATATAATTTTTAATATAGTTATAGCTTTTATTAATGTGAATACGTATCAGTAAATTGCATTTTTAGGGTTTTGACCACAATTTCTAAGGTTACTCAGAACGTATTGTGTAAACACGGTTCCTCACTTTACAGGGTAGACCAACCTCTGTGTGTGTGTGTGTGTGTGTGGGTAAATTTTATCTCAAAAACGGCTCTAACGATTTTCGCAAAAATTTGGATTTTACCATTTTCAGGCAAGAGAAGACCATTGGGCTAGGTCACATGTTCGAGAAAATTCGATTATTGGGTCGTTTTGGGTCATAATGGGTCAAGATCAAGCTATTTATATCTAGAGAACGGCTGGATCGATTTTAAGGAAATTTTCTATCCAATCGTTTTTTGGCACAACAAAACTATTGGGCTGGGTCACATGTTCGAAAAATTTCGATTAGTGGGTCAATTTTGGGTCATTATGGGTCAAGCCATTTTTATCTAAAAAACGGCTCTAACGATTTTGACCGAATTTTATATTGTATCGTTTTGGATTACAAGAAGACCATTGGGTTAGGTAACATGTTCGAGAAAATTCGGTAAGTGGGTCATTTTTGGGGTCATTGTGGGTCATACTATTTTTATCTAGCGATTTTCTCACGCAATTTTGACTAAAAATTGCATTCTGTGGTTTTCGGGCACGAGAAAAACATTGGGCTAGGTTACATGTTCGAGAAAAAATTTCACTGGGTCATATTGGGTCATTAAGAGTCTGGGTCAAGCTATTTATATTCAAAGAACGGCGTGATGGATTATAACGAAATTTTGTATGTAACAGTTTTTTGACATGAGAAAACTAATGGGCTAAATCACATGTTTGAGAGATTTCGACTATGAGGGTCATTTGTGGGTCATGATTGGTCATAATGGGTTTTGGTCAACCTATATCTAAAGAACAGGTGGATCGATTTTAACGAAATTTTGTATGCAACATTTTTTTGGCACGATAAAATCATTGGACTAGGTTACATGTTCGAAAAATTTCGATTAATGGGTCATTTTGGGTCATTAAGAGTCTGGGTCAAGCTTTTTGTATTTAAAGAATGGCGTAATGGATTATAACGAAATTTTGTATGTTACAGTTTTTTGACATGAGAAAACTAATGGGCTAAATCACATGCTTGAGAGATTTCGACTATGAGGGTCATTTGTGGGTCATGATGGGTCATAATGGGTCATGGTCAAACTATATCTAAAGAACAGGTGGATCGATTTTAATGAAATTTTGTATGCAACATTTTTTGGCACGATAAAATCATTGGACTAGGTTACATGTTCGAAAAATTTCGATTAATGGGTCATTTTGGATCATAAAGGGTCTGGGTCAAGCTATGTATAATTAAAGAACGGCAGGATCAATTTTAACGAAACTCTGTATGTAACAATTTTTAGAAACGAGAAAACTAATGGACTAAGTCACATATTCGAGAGCTTTCGATTATAAGGGTCATTTGTGGGTCTTAATGGGTCAAGGTCAAGCTATATCTAAAGAATGGGTGGGTCGATTTTAACGAAATTTTGTATACAACATATTTTTGGCATGAGAAAATCATTGGGGTAGGTCACATGTTCGAGAAATTTAGATTAGTGGGCCACTTTGGGGTCATCCTAATTTTATCTAGACAACGTTTCGCGCAATTTTGATTAAATTTTGTATTTTATCGTTTTCGGTCACAAGAAAATCATTGGGTTAGGACAGATTTTTGAGAATATTCGATCAATGTGTCATTTTGGATTATAAGGGGTCAGGGTCAAACTAACTATATCTAAAAAACGGCTCAATCGATTTTATCTAAATTTTGTATCTAATGTTTTTCGGCATGCTAAAACTAAAGAGCTAGGCCACGCGTTCGAGAGATTTCGATTATAAGGGTCATTTGTTGGTCATGATGGGTCATGCTAATTTTATATAGAAAATGGTACTCACCATTTTGACTATGCTTTGTATTATATCGTTTTTGAGCAAGAGAAAACCATTTGGCTTGGACACATGCTCGCGAAAATTCTATTAGTGAGTCATTTTGGGTCTTAATGAGCTAGGGTCATTCTAATTATATATAACAACGACTCAATCAATTTTACCTAAATTTTTAAACAAAACGTTTTTTGTCACGAGAAGACTATTGGGCTGAGCATGTTAAACAAAATTATATTAGTGGGTCATTTCGCTTCATTGCTGAATGCTGCCAAGCTAATTTTACCTAAAAAATGGCTTAAACGATTTTGATTCAATTTTATATTCTACTGTTTTTGATTACCTGAAGACGATTGAGCTATGTCACATACTTGATCAAATTTGATTAGTGGCTCATTTTGGGTAATAGGGTCAGGATCACGAGAATATGGCAAAAGCCAATAACTTGGTGATATTTGACAAAATATTGGCGACATATGGCCAAAAAATCGACTATAAAAATTACGAAAACCAAAACACGTATTTGGAGCCAAATGAAAAGAATGCCTCCAAATTTGGCTATATCTAGCAAAAAATATTGTCTTTCAGAATGTAAAGAATGTTTTTATACATTCTTAAGAGGATTCGAGATGCATGGTTAAATCAATCAGAGTCGAGCTAAAAAAGTGATTTAGATCGATGTCCTTTCGTTGTAAAATTTAAAATAAAATAAAATTTATAAATATGCGCATAAAAACTTAGTTTTCTTATTGATTGTTTTTCTAAATAATACTATTATAAACATGTTTTACAGTAATAATACAGACTTTTATTTCCACTCTGTCCCTTGTGATACGTGTTTGGATTAGCTGATGACGAGCGGTATTTTTGAAGCTCGAAACGCGTCCTGTTTAATTTTCTTTTTTATGGTGATTTTACAAAGTTTTTTTTAGATTATTTATAAATTTATCGCCAGTGATTTCGGTGTTTCTCAATATAAAATAATACAGAGTTAATGATACAGTGAAAATACTATATCGAGTTGAACACGAAGTTAATTTCTCCCCTGCTAGTATATATATATATATATCTGATTTTTGTCATGCGATAACTAACGTATTTATGAACCGATTTAAATGAAACTTGGTATGTACATAGTACATACAAATATCTCGACCGAGTTCGTTGGCCAGCATCATCCGCCATCTTGTTTCAAAATGGCGGCCATTTAAATTTTTTAAAAAAATTTAAAATTTAAAATTAAATAAAAAAATTAAAAGTTGAAAAATATTTTTATTTTATGTGTTAGATCTTGAAACACCAATTCCAGAACACTTTTTATTTTGTCTATATCTTAAAAAATGACTGAGTTATAGCACTTTGAATTTTTCTTATGGCTGACATTTTGAAACGATCTGATTTTTGTCATGCTTTAACTAACGAATTTATGAACCGATTTGAATGAAACTTGGTATGTACATAGTACATACAAATATCTCGACCGAGTTCGTTGGCCAGCACCATCCGCCATCTTGTTTCAAAATGGCGGCCATTTAATTTTTTTTAAATTAAAATTCAAAATTAAATGCGAAAAAATTAAAAGTTGAAAAATATCTTTATTTTATGTATTAGATCTTAAAACACCATATCCAGAACACTTTTTACTTTGTCTATATCTTAAAAAATGATTGAGTTATAGCACTTTGAATTTTTCTTATGGCTGATATTTTGAAACGATCTGATTTTTGTCATGCTATAACTAACGTATTTATGAACCGATTTGAATGAAACTTAGTAGGTATATAGTACATACAAATATCTTGACCGAGTTCGTTGGCTAGCATCATCCGCCATCTTGTTTCAAAATGGCAGTCATTTAAAAAAAAATAAAAATTAATGCGAAAAAATTAAAAGTTGAAAAATATTTTTATTTTATGTGTTAGATCTCAAAACACCAATTCTGGAACACTTTTTACTTTGTCTATATCTTAAAAAATGATTGAGTTATAGCACTTTGAATTTTTCTTATGGCTGACATTTTGAAACGATCTGATTTTGTCACGTGATAACACTGGTATTTATAAATCGATTTGGATGTAATTTGGCGTGTACATAGTACTTAATAAGGCCTGGACCGAGTTCGTTAACCAGTTTCATCCGCCATCTTGTTTAAAAATTGCGGCCATTTAAATTAAAAAAAAATTAAATTTTGAAATTAGGTACAAAAAGTGAGAAATTGAAAAAGATTTTTCTTTTATGCATTTGACCTTGATACAAAGATTCCAAAGCACTTTTTGTTTCGTCTATACCTTAAAAAATGTCTGAGTTATAGTACTTTTAATTTCTAGGGTTGCTCACATTTTGAAATGATCTGGTTTTCGTCACGTGATAACACACGTATTTATACACTGATTTGGATGAAACTTGGTGCGTAGATAGGACATACTGATGCCTGGACCGAATTTGATGGCCAGGTCCAACCGCCGTCTTGTTTCAAAATGGCGGAATATTATTTTTTTTAATTTAAATTTTAAAATTAGGTGCAAAAAAGTAAGAAATGGAAAAAGATTTTTCTTTTGTGTTTTGACCTTGATACAAAGATTCCAGAGCATTTTTTGTTTCATTTATATCTTGAAAAATGGCTGAGTTTCAGCACTTTCAATTTCCAGTGATTTTGACATTTTGAAACGGTCTGAAATTTGTCACGCGTTAATACGCATATTTATAGACTGATTTCAATATAACTCTGTGTGTTCATGGTACATACCAATGTCTTGACCGAATTCACGGGCCAACTTTATCCTCCATCTTGTTTCGAAATGGCGGCCATTTAAATTTATCAAAAATCTTTTAAATGTATAATGATGTATAAACAAAAAATTAGAAATTGAAAAAAGGTTCTTTCTAAACTATTTATGTTAATAATGAATGCCGGAGTATTTTTTGCTTTGTCTTTACCTTGAAAAACGCTTGGGATATAGCAGTTTGAATTTCTAATGTGAGTGACATTTTTTTTTTAAAAGTCAATTTGCCCGCGACAGCACTCGTATATATTAATCGATTTCGATGTGAGTGTGCACGTTCACATGAATTAAGATTTCGATTAAGCTCATTGGTTTTTTTTTATCCATCATGCTGCTTTAAAATGGATATCGTGGAATTTATGACCCTATAAATCGCTTAAAATAAAACCAGCTTGAATAAAAGATGACTAATTTCTAAAAATTCCTATTATGATTCAGTATTGACAAAAACTAGTATTCAATCTTACATAATCGTGTTCCACTATTTTGAGTTTCGTATATTTGATTTATATAACTGAATTTAAAATAAATAAATAAGTATATGAAAGCTACCTCTTCCTCCCGGCATTGCCGGAAGGACTTTTTTATTTTTATTTTTGTCATGAAGTCTTTATGTAAGAAAAAAAAATAAGATTTTATATAGTAACTAACAATAATTTTCTGAAATTTTTTCGATTACTTTACACAATATATTAATGAGTTTTTCAATTTTGTTTCAACACAAGCTATATCGATCTTTTGGATCTTGACAATCCTAAGTAACTGTTTTCTGATAAACTATCTGGTCATAATATGTACATAGAAAGGTAAAAAAGTAATATTCACCTTATACAGTTAGTTTAGAGTGTTTTCCTGTTGAAAATGTTTGTTTCAGATAATAAAATAATTTTTTAACCACATTTATTTTCGGTTATTATTTTAGTCAATCCTATAAAAAGAAGAAATGACTTAAAGTTGAACAGTTAAATGAAGCTAAATTTTAATCTAAATATGCATAAAAGGTCTAATTTTCGACCATAAAATCATAAATGAAAACTATTATGTTCATTTATTTGATTAGATATGAAAATAACCCATTCTCTTATTCATTTTACATATCACGTTTAACCTCCTCAGTCCTGATGATGTCTGTAGGTGACATTAAACAACGCACTTTAAATAAATTTAAATGTTTCTAGAATTGTTAAAATTACGTCTAGATTTTTCAAAGAAATTCATGCATATCATAAGCATTGATGTATTAACTGATACATCTTTGAAGATGTTTTATAATAATCTTAAACAGGTTTTTGTGGTCCCTAGTAACATTTATTTCAGGACTCTCTTGAGAGGAGTATAAAGCGGTTTCGACTGAATAATTCAATGTAGAAATAGTGTTATTAACAAATGAAGTTCATTTCACGTTTTTTTTAGCATAGTATTTAATTCTCTATTTCTTTTATTTTTTAGGTAAGTACATATTTTCTGACTGTATGAAACCTTCTTAAGATAAATATAAAAAAGAGAAAATCTTGAAGATAAGTATTCCTTCACTTTATACTTGTGTATTTATTGGTAAAGTTGACATATGAGTATATGCCTTAAATGTGACATGTTTTTGTAATAATGTTCTTTCTTTTTTTTTTTTTTTTTACCTTTCAACAAAAATGCAAGTTTGGAATTAGTCTTAAGATGCGAAATAGATTTTGATGTTGGATGGAATGTCAAAGATGCTCCCATATGTACTTCATTTCTCACCTGTGTGTTTGCGGTTTTTCGTATATTCTTCCAAACTTTCAAATTTATGTAATTAGAGTGCTTTAACAAAATAATGTATACAATATTATATGAATTATTGGATGATCTGGGTAAAAAAATATATCTTCAATGACTAAAATGCGTCGTTTCAGAAATGTTCAATTTTGGAACTTTTTCGACCCGTGATAACTTTCAAAAAATCCCAAGTGATATCATCAATTTTTATATATACTTAAATTGATAATTGCTGATATGATTTATCCATATCAGGAAAAAAGATTATTCGTAAAATTATCTATCAATTTGCATTTGTACTGAGGTTTGAGTTTGGAATTTTTCTTTATTACTTCTATGGTACAATGTATGTTTTGCATGATGTTAAGATATGGCATACTGTTAACCCTAAATGAAACTTGTTATTTGACCAATTGAGAGGATTTCACGAAAAAAATTCTTCACTATAAATTCGATTATTATTCAATATAATTTTGAAACGTTCAATTAGCAATAATGTTTTATGCATTGTGTAAACAATCTTCACCTTGAATGGCAAAATGTTTGAATTTTTCGTGTGTCCGTAGAGTCATTAAGTATTATATTAATAGGCAATCAGCGTTCTAGGCTAAAATATATAAGTATATGATACAATATTCTTTTATTTTTCTTATAATGATTATAAAACATGGTAAATATTGTTATTGGCTCTCTTCGTAATAGCAGTTGGTTGATAGCAGAGAACATTTAATCCGACAGCTGAAAACAAGATTCTGCAAGGAAATATATAATTGTCTGATCTAAATCTGCGAAGGGAAAAGATACTGCCAATTGTTAGAGTAATTAAAATAGAAAGACACCTGACAAAGAAACAAGTCAGAGAAAAATAGATACTAGCGCTTTTCGTTAAACATTTAATAACAGTATACATATAATACATATATACGGATACTGATTTTGGAAACATATGATAAAGATAAGGCGATTATACATATTATATGAAACAGTATATACGGTACAGAGTATATACGGAAGTTGCTCTAGTAGTATAAATGTTTAAGCATTTTTTGTTCATTGCGTGAAATAGGATACTTTTCTGCTGCAGGTCTGCGAATCAGAGACATTAAACAACTCGGCAAATTTGATATCAGGTCGCACACAGGGTTTCGTTAAATATCTCCTTTAAGGGAGACCCGAACCCTATTTTGTGCCAAAAATCATCAAAATTTCAAATTTTTTTTTTCTCAAAAAACGATAAAATACATATTTGCGAATATCCATGCAAAATTTCAGAACTCGGGGACACTTGGAACAGGTGGAAAATGAGCTTTCTAAATTATACTCACTATAGAGTTTAAAGGACTAGCGGCCATTTAAAACGTGTTTTCCTGAAAATGACTTTTTACACATTTTTCCTAAGTTCAAAGTACTAAGGCTCAGTGGTAAAATGATTTAGAAACAAAGTGTTTATGTTTTTAGAAACTTAAAAAAAATTGCAACAAAAGTAAGGAGAGATATATTTTTTAACTTATTCTGAAAATTTTACATAAATTGGTAAACACGAAAATTATAACGAATTTAAGGAAATTTACCATGCGTATTTTTTTTTTTTTTTTTAGCCGATTAAAATAGAAAATTAAAAATATCTCTCCTTAGTTCTTTTCTATATACTATAAAACTATTTAAGAAATTTTAGTAATACCAAAATATTGAAAATTGAATGAAGAGTAGTAATTTTAAAAAGTGTATTTTTCGACAAAAAAAAAAAAAAAAAAAAAAAACTATATATATATATATATATAAGTCCCCATAAAGATATACTTTTTTATAAAAAGTGAATTTTTTTGCTAATTATTCCTTACAAGAAGATTCTTAAATAGTACACCAAAATTCATTACTTTAATCAATAATAAAAATTTTGGGTTTTTTCTTACGGGTCTCCCTTAAAATACGTTATCCTCATTTTTATTATGTGTTATAAACTATCTAAAATTGTAAAAGTAACCGATTCTTTAGTTTTCCAAAACTTAAAACTTTAGAAAATAACCAGTGAATTTTCCATTATGAGAGTCCACATCAAATTAATAAATTTTTAAGATTCAAATTTTCATTTATTTTCAAATTTTCATTTCTGTAATTTTTAATTTAGTTGCCGATTTCTTGGATAGAAATTGATTTTTTTATAAATAATATTTTTACCTTTATTCTATTTTCTTTATTTTTTATTTTTTCTTTCCTTTATTTTTCTTTCTTTTCTTCTTCTTTATTTTGTTATAGAAGACAAATGTTTACGGGATTTTTGTAAAAATGAGCGGGTCTATTTGTCACTTCTTTCATCTGTCTCTCACTGTCCATTAAGTAATAAGATTGAATTTTTTGAACCAAGTAGAAGACCGAAAGGATAGATTTTGCTAGGTGTGCGTGTAGTCAGGTCTGTCAACTACAATTCTAGCAGAAGTTCGTTGGCTTTGAGCCTTCGCAGCGCACGAATCATTCATGAAGCATATACATGTTTGAATGTGACTTTAGATTTTCAGTATAATGCAGACAGTTGAGCAGAGATACGCCATAACTACGCCATTGTGTAAAACTAAATGAATTGACTACTGAGAAGTTTCCCATGTTACAAGAAGCCTACTACATCGACAAAGCTTGCAGCATCGACAAAGATTCTTTGTCGATACTTTAAGTGTTTTGATGGCACAAAGCCTTCAAAGACGGAAGAGACCCTAGACATCCATCAAGTTCTTGAACTTCAGACAGTGTGGCTTAAATGTGAATTCGTTTGGTCTTTGATCATTGAATGAGAGTCCGAATGACTGCGGAGTCGTTGAAACTTACGAAATTGACTGCACTTCAAACTGTTACAGAAGAACTGGGTTATTTCAAAAACTTCATAAGTCAAGTTTTTTCCAAATAAACATTTTGTGCCAGATGCTTGCTTAAAGGTAAAGCTATAATCTGGGTAAGAACCACAAAATTCAATGTACACCTTTCTCCTTTAAATAATGCCTTTTAATTTTTGTTCATTGCTTAAATGATATAAGTCAGCGATATAAATGTTTTTCATGCACCACCAGTTGACATTGCAGTGATGAAATTCAATTTTCTGCAAAATATACCATCGTTAATACCATAATCATCATTAACGTGGGAGAAAATAATATTTTCACCATGTTATTGTGTTGTACTTAAAATTATATTGGTCCAAATATTAAGCATTTATATCTGATTCAGCATTTGTATAATAGATTTCACTATGATTCTGATATAAAATGCCCTATTATAAAGGCAAGGAATTTATTGATGGATCCTTTATCGATTCATTTATCTGGATGAAAAGAATTTCAATCCCTGTGCCACTTCCGTTCGCCAGATCTCGTGCATCAAAAGTGTCAATTGACAATCTAGAATAGCTTCTAGATAGTCATTTATCAGAATATATTTAGCTGGCCAACTGCCAATGTTGAAGATAATTCCATTGGGAATTATGAAGAATAAAATTACTCCCAAAAATTATGTGTATATATAAAAATGTATTGTTGAGCTAAAGCCTCATGGTAGGCCTCCCTACTTAGTTGACCTCCGTATAGGTGTCACCTTCATTAATTTTGCTTTAAAATATGCTCAAAATGACTGTTTTGTTCAAATTAAAAACCGCCTAACTTCGTTTTAGTTTAAAAAATGAGTCAGGAACAGTTTTTCTGTTATTATTAATTTAATTATTCATAAATTATAAAACTTATTCAATATTTACAAAGATCAATATCGAACTCTATAATTAGCTTAAAATTACTTACTTGTGAATGTTACAGTTTATTTTAATTTATTAAAAGTTCTCATTCACTGATATATGTGATTTTCGAAATGACCGATTTAACTTTAAATACTTTTTTCAATTTTGTTTTTTAAATCCATATTTTCACGAAAATTGAGAAACATTTTGCGACGTATTTATGACATTCTTTAAAATATTTCTATATAAGTTTTTTTTTTGTAAGAAGTTTTGAGAATTATAGTTAAAATACATGAGAAACTTCTTTAATATAACTTCAAATATTTGATGTTTGCGATGTTTTTATATATTACTGTATATAGTTATGAATTTAAATGATTTTCAGAAAGTATAAAATAAAATTAATGATTATAATTTTTTTAATTAAATGTGTAAGAACACATAATGTAAAATCGTAGCAGTACTTAAAAATTTGCAGCTAAAGTTTGTTTATAATAATTTTTTTATAAAAAGAATAAGTGATTTAACATACCTTAACTATAAGCATCTATATTTAAATTAATTCACTTTTGAATCCATTTTAATCTTAATGAAAATACATTTTAAAAATTCATTTTAAAATAATTTTTTTAAACATTAACTCTCCTTAAGAGAGTTTGTTAGACAAAACAAATATAGCTACTTTAAGAATTATAAATCAAAGTTTCTACACGAAGGGAAAATGACAGAGTTCTCTGTTTTAAAATTTTGTAGGTTGCTCCTAGAAACCTTAGATAAATAAAACTCTGCAAGCAGAAAAGTTTTGAAAATGTAAGATATTCTACTGGATAGATAAACCGACTTTTGGATGAATCAATAAGGTAGTATTTTAAAACACCAGCTTGCTCCGGATTGATGTTTTGATATTACACTATGCTGCGCTAAGGCACATGAGTTAGATAAAATATTTACCTTACGAATGCCTTTGTCATAGCTTAAGAATTAACTAAAATCAACTAACTCTTTATCAAAACAAAAGTTGTATTTAAATATAGAATACTAAAGGGTGTATAAACAGACTTAAGTGACTTCTTGTTAAGTAATTTTTATTTAATTTTATAATTTATATTTATGTACCATGAATCTATGCAAAAAGATATTTTTAAAATGCTTTGAATACATTGAAACGAATGAAATATAAACATTATTCTTATTTTTTAAAATAGAATAAATGTAAAATTACAAAATTACGTTACAATTCATAAAATAAATATTATGATAAAAAGGGATATACTAAAGGACTTACCTTATATGACCACGTGGCCAGCATAGCTGAAAATATTTGTGCGATAAAATGGTCTACATTATGGCCATCGCAGTCATTTACTCAATCGAATCATTGCATGTCACGTGTGGGACAGATTTTCGATATATTTTTGCTTTTTTAACAATGTTATTGTATCCTCAGATTTAAAGAACCTTGCTAATATAAACGTCCAGAATGCTTTGTTATTTTTAATGGTTGGTTGGTTGGTTGATTTTTGTCGTCCGAGTATCTACGCTAATGGGATATAGGACCAGGGGGAGTGCCCTCCGTGGGGGTCTTTCTAAGGGAACCTAACCCGTATTTACGCAAGGTTCGAAGAAAACCACGGAAAACTCCGAACGGTTAGGCCGACAGCCGCGATTGGGTTCGAACCCAGCACCTGCCGTCTAAGTTGAGAGGTCCGAACCTCTCGGCCACTGGTGGGGCGTTATTTTTAATGTATAGTTTATTTTCTAAAAATTTTTAATCAATATAAGTATAGCTATATTATGAAAATGTCTCGAGCAGGATATTTTGTTATTTTTTCACAGAATGGCTTGGAAACAATCAGATTATTTAGGATTATGATTAAAACTGTGGAGATCTTTCTAATCTATTATTATTATTATTTATTTATTCTTAAAAAGGGCAGTTTACTAAGGTATAGGATTTGAAATGCGGAAATTTTAAAACCTATTAAAGAGCTAATAAATTTCACGTGTGGAATAGCTTTTCTACATTTTACAGCCGTTTTAACAATGCTATTGTATCTTCAAATTAAACATACCATCTATTGTGAAAATATAGGGATTTTTTTATTTTAATGTATAATGTACATTTTAAAAATTTCAAATTTAATAAATATAAGCATTTATGTAAGCATCATGTATGGTACATTTTGTCAATTTCTCATAGAATGGCCTAAATACAGATGCACACTTGAATTAGCGTATGTTAAAAACACCTTTGAAGGAAACATTGTACATTAATCGTACACCTATTCAAATGTATGACGATCTCAGAAGCCAAGGGGTACAAGGTGACGAAATTCGATTTGGAGTGAATTGAATCTAAAGATAGTAGAAGTTAAATTTGAAAATCAATAATTTTTGACTGAATTGAAATAGGAAAATGCTTCTGTATTCATTGTGATCTTTGAACAACTGTAAAATAAATAATTAATCAATATTGATTATTACTCCGCAAAAATGGTTTTTCTCTGGAACGCAGCACATAAATAGAAAATTACTCATATTTCTTCGCTTAAAATGAAAAAAGCATATTTCCATATTATCTGTGCTATTAGTTTTTTTTTTTTTTTTGTAAATTTTGTCGCTTCTACCGCCTTGGCTTTTTTAGGTCCTCTTATGCATTTTCTTGTCAACAATCTCAGTAGATACTAGTAGAACAAGACAGTTGTAAATTTATTTCCTAACTTTTTTTCTGGCCATTCACTAGCAGTCATTACAAAGAAAAATGTACTAATGATAAATAAAACTCTGCAGATGCTTATCTTCCTCACCATATCTCGAATCACAAGTGCATCTAAACCACTGTAAAGAGTTTTTCAATAATATATACCACCTGTTAGGAGATATACTTTTCGAAAATTGTGATACCGACAGTATTTATTTGCTTTTTAGGTAGATTTCGTATGAAATACTACCTATTGCATTCGATGCAGTTTATATATCTATCTATCTATATATATATACAGGGTGTATCTAAACTAAATGGCAAAACTTTAAGGGGTGATAGTACACATCAAGACAAATAATATTAAATAGGAAACTAAGGGTCCCAAACGTCTTCTGAAGAAGATAGACGCCATCGAAGTTTAGGGTCCAAAATTTGAAATGATTATAAAAAACGGAAAAATTGGGCGATTCGTTTGAGGTTTTCACGAAAACTATACTTTATGTCAGTATTGTCTTGAAAATAAACTATAAAGATAAATTTCAAAAAATGCCGATTGAGGGCGTTTTCGACTTTGGAGTAACGAACAACCATTTTTTACCGTTATTTTTTGTATTCCATTAAATTTTTTTAGAAGTTAAAACATAAACTTAAATTTTGAGCTCAAAACTGTGGTTAAGTAGCACAAACTGAACTGTGTTCAATGAGAGTGGGTGGGTTCAAATTTCAAATGATTATAAAAAAAAACAGAAAAATTGGTCAATTGATTTGCGATTTTCACTAAAATTATTCTTTATGTTTGTATTGTCTTGAAAATAAATTATACAGATAAATTTCAAAAAATGCCGATAGAGGGCGCTTTAGACTTTGGTGTAATGCACAACAATTTTTTACCGTTATTTTTTGCATCTCATTAAATTTTTTTGAAGCTTAGACATAAACTTAAATTTTGAACTGAAAATCTGAATAGTTGAGAGTGGTTAAGTAGCGCAAACTGAACTGTGTTCAAAGGGGGTGGGGAGATTCAAATTTCAAATGATTATAAAAAACGGAAAAATTGTTCGACTCGTTTGGGTTTTCTCTAAAGCCATTCTTTATGTCGGTATTCCCTTGAAAATAAATTTTAAAGATAAATTTTAAAAAATTCCGTCAGAAGACGTCTTAAACTTTAGAATAACCAATAACTATTTTTAACCGTTATTTTTTAATCTAAATAAATGTTTCAAAAGTTTCGATTTAAATTTCTTAGCTGAAAATCTGAATCGTTGTGAGTAATTAAGCAGCGAAAAATTGAACGGTGTTCGTAGGGTGAGCAGGGTAACATTTCAACTCCTGAACACAGTTCAGTTTGCGCTTCTTAACCCCTCCGAACGATTCAGAATTTGAATTAAAAATTTTTAGTGTAAGCTTTTGCAAGCATTTCATTAGATACAAAAAATTACAGCTAAAAATTGTTGTTGGTTACTCTAAAGTTTAAGGCGCCCTCTAACGGAATTTCTTGAAATTTATCTTTAAAATTTATTTCCAAAGAAATACGGACATAAAGAATGGTTTCAGAAAAAAAAATAACGCAAACGAATCGACCAATTTTTCAGTTTTGTATAATCATTTGAAATTTGAACCTATATTTCATGACTGTCCCTAATAATTAGGCAACCCACTATAGTTGTTCATTTACTCCAAAGTCAAAAGCGCCCTCTATCGGCATTTTTTGAAATTTATCTTTTGCCCAGTAGTTTAGATACACCCTGTATATATTTCTCACTTTTTTTATGGACACGATAACTTTTATAATTCTTTTCCAATCTCCACCAAACTGATACATAAAATCAAACGGGATAAAATCTCGGCTGAGTTCGTCAAAATCGGACCAAGGGGGTCGGAATAGGGGGCGTTTTTGTGAAAACCGAAAAAACGCCATAACTTCTTAATTAAAGTAGATATCGAATCGGTTTAAAGTTTATATTACTTCTTAAAAATGGGCCAAATGTTTATGCATGGCAGATTTTTGATAAATTTAGAAGTGGGCTCAAGGGGCGAAAAAAACTGGAGTTTTGAGCGAAAAAAATTCATAATTTTGTCACTTTTCAAGATATTAAGTCCAACTAAATTTTTTGTAAATGTTCTTAAAATTGTCTAAAACTTTTTATTAACAAATTTTTGATAGGACCAACTTTTACCGATGAAAAAAATTAAAAATGAAAAGAAAAAGGGCGCTGAAAAAAGAGAAAAATCCATAACTCCGTCAATTTTTAAGACATCAAATCTGATTAAATTTATTTTACATCTTCTCAAAAATATCTACAACTTTTATATTGACAAGTTTTTCATAGGACCAATTCGTATAGCAAAAAGAAATTAAACAAAAATAGGAGTTGGAGAAAAAACCTCAAATCCAAACTGCTTATATTCTGACTCATTTTTAAATTCATTTTTGATTTAAAACGCATTCAAATGGTAGATCCTCTTATTTAGAAACTGTATAAAGTGACGCATTGGTCAATTTTCTGATAAAGACAGAATATATTACAAAAAAGGCTACCAAAATGGGTATTTTGAACCGAATTTCCCAAAGTCATCGTGACTGAAAATTTAAGGAAGTATTCAAATAAGAAATTGCGTTTTTTTCTGACTCGTTTTTAAATCCATTTTTGCTCTCAAACGCATCCAATTTACAGATCCTCTTATTTAGGAACTAGATAATGTGATGCATTGGTCAGTTTTTTGATAAAGACGGAATGTATTTCAAAAAATGCTACAAAAAAGGGTATTTTGAACAGAATTTTCCGAAGTCATCGTGACTAAAAATTTAAGGAAATATTCAAATAAGAAATTTCGTTTTTTCTGACTCGTTTTTAAATCCATTTTTGCTCTCAAATTCATCCAATTTACAGATCCTCTTATTTAGGAACTGTATAATGTGATGCATTGGTCGGTTTTTTGCTAAAGACAGAATAGATTTCGAAAAAGGCTACCAAAAAGGGTATTTTTAACAAAATTTCCCGAAGTCATCGTGATTTGAAAATTTAAGGAAGTTTTCACATAGCAAAATGCATTTTTTCTGACTCGTTTTAAAATCCATTTTCTCTCTCAAACACATCCAATTTACAGATCCTCTTATTTAGGAACTATATACCGTGACGCATTGGCCAGTTTTTTTGATAAACATAGAATATATTTTTTAAAATTCTGTCAAAGTGAGCATTTTGCACAAATTTTTTCTGAAGCAATCATGATTAAAGAATTAAGGATGTATTCAAACAACAAATCGGTTATCTTATGACTCATTTTTAAATTCAATTTTTTTCTCAAACGCATTCCACTATTAGTTTTTTGTTATTTAGGAACTATATAATGTACCATTTTGGTCAATTTTTTAATAAATTCAGAATATATTTCAAAATATGTTGTCAAAACGGGCATTTGAGCTGAATTTTTCTTAAGATGATTCTGATAAAACCAGTTTTTACAGAAAAATGAAATTAAAAATTTTTCATAAATGGCCAAATGAAGTTATTAAACTGGGTTTGTCTCCAGTCATTTTTTTTCTTTTTTGTTGAAATGAGCCCTCTTCGAAATCTACCTCCGCCTATAAGCCAAGCCGACAGGGATTTTTATATACCATTTTTCATACTATTTTACATTTGTTTTAAAATCAAATTCTACATCGATCATAAAACGATCATAAATCAAAATAAATAAACAAATAAATGAAAAATAAAAATAAAATAAACCAACTACCATAAAACCGACGCTTATCCCTGTTTCGAAATTAATTTGAGAGAACTCTAAGTAAAAAAAAACGTAATTAAAGAGGTAACCAGTTAATTAATTTATCGCGCAAATAAATCGGATTTTTGCTGATTTTCGCAAACAAACATTTTTTCAAATACATAAATTTAATTTCTTCTTGATAAACAAGCAAATGAGCAAACGGCATTTTACCTTTCTTTATTGCATTTTTTTTAAAAGAATTATATATTTCATTTTTCATTTATATATTTCATAAGATAAGTTTGTTTATTAAAATATTTATGGGAAAACAAGGAAAAAATAAATTTATGAGATTCACGTTAATTATGATTACAATGAAAAAGGGAATGAAGTCGTGATAAAAATAAACTAAATGTACTAAAACCATTTTATGGTGTGAACATTTCTAAAAAACGTAACTTTTAACGTTCTTACTTAATTATTTCTCTCCCATACATTTCTTTTCGTTAGAGAATAAATATGAATAATTGCTGTGTAAGTATGAAATGTATTCGCTTTTATTTGTATTAAATATCTTTCAGATTCAAAAAGAGCCCAACAACAATAAAAATATGAACAAAGCTAAACATGTATTATTTTTTAGAGTTTGTATGTTTACTACTGTATTTTGTACTGGAAGAAGAAGGATATTTTGTATGAAAAGTCATAAGTCTAAATCATAAGTCTGAATGTTTGAATTCTTTCATGATAAAAAAGACTGCCACTTTTTTTTTGTAATATATCTATTCTTTGAAAAAGTAACTAATGCTGTCACCATTACTGTCAATGATTTTTTGGCTTCCTTGTTAATACAAGAAAATCTTTTGCGTACAAAAATATGAAAATCAGTGATATTATAGAAAATTTTTTCATATACACGCTGATGCTGACAGATGCTAAACAGCATGCAAAGTAGTATAAAAAAGCAAATAACTACTTTAGGTATCACAAATTTCAAAATGAAGTATATCTCCTAATAGATTGGAGAAACTGGAAGTCTTTTATTGTGGCTTAATAATACGTCTGACGCGAGATATGGCGAAGAAGATACGCATCTGCAGAATTTTATTAATAATTATTTATTTTTTCTTTGCAGTGTATGTCAGTGAATGGTCGAAAAACAGTATGAAAATAAATTAAAATAAGAATAATGTTTATATGTCCTTCGTTTTGAAGTATTCAAAACGTTATAAAATTATCTAACATTTTAACTATAACAAATCACAACAAAGTTTTGTTATACTTAAACGGGTGAGATTTAAAAAACTTGCAGAGTATTTAAAATGCACTGTATATTGTTAGAAACAAGCATCAAACTTAAAAACAAAGTTAACTATGAGAAGCTCATATTTTTTACAGTAGATATAAAACAAGTATTTGCTACCTTAATTAACAAAAAAGAAAAAAATGTGCTCTGGTTTAAAAATTTGTAGAACGACCCATAGGTACTGATGCACTGTCGTCTATCGCCACATGGTGACTAAATTTTCTAATTTGCAATTATTTTTGTAGATGCACATGATTAATAATGATGCAAACAAAAAAATCTAATTTTTAAAGTTTTTTTTTTTAATTAATAATGTTTTTTGAGCAAGACAAATTAAAGTGTCCATAATCCATTTTGAATTATACTACTTGTAATTCATGTATTATATTAACTTTATAACTAGCTGTATTAATGGTACTTTAAGGCAGCGCAGGAGCACAAAGAATTAACAGAATTTCGCGCTGTTAAAATTACTCAAAATATATTTTAATTTAAAATTCACAAACTGGATTACGCTTAGTTTGTTACTTATTCAGAAAAAACTTTTTTACCAAATAAAACTTTTAAAATGTCATCTTTATTTACTTTAGTAATTCAAGTTCTTCCAAACAAAAAGAAAATTCAATAGTTAAAATTCATTTTTCCCTTTTTTTCTAAGTCAAATTTTCTTCAATACAGCATTTCCACTTTTAAGTAAATTTAACAAGAGATGCTTCTTTCAATTTAATAAAGTATTTCATGAAAGTATACATATGTAATCGGATCCTTCCTCTCCATAGTAAGTTATTAGAAAATTTTGTTCTAAATTAGTTTTCGAAATAAGTAAGTATAACTTTAAAAACAAAATTTTATCAATATTAAATTGTACCAAGTGAATAAAATTTGAAAATTTAATAAGTTATTTTTTAATCTTAATGTTCTTTTGGATTTCTCTTTTTCTCATTTAAAAAAAATAAAATTTTAGAGTTTTACCTCTTCAGTGAGATAAGTTTAAAAAAATAATTTTAATTTTTCTATTTTGAGTTTCTTCTAGATAGAGAAGGTATTGGATTCATGAAAATTTTCGATTTCAGGTTTTTGACGGATTTACACGTTTTATTGGTCTGACATTCGAAAAAACATGCTTTTACAGAATGTCTGTCTGTGAGTCTGCGACTCTCTCTATCTGTCTATATGTGATATACATTTTGCGGGTGCTGTATTTCAAGAACTAATGCATTGGATTTAATAAAAATTTATATTCAGGTATTCACTGTTATAAATTGATCCTGATACATTTTCTGTGTGAATCGCCAGTGGCACTACTATGCTGCATTTTTTACGACTTATATAATAAATATATCTCAATAACTAATGCACGGAGTATTATCAAACTTAAGATTCAGTTAGTCCTTGATGTAATTTGATATTGTTTACATTTTGGCGTAAATCACTTAACAGTAATCGCTTAATGCTTAACAGTTGCTTTTTTCAAGATTTTTGCAATAGTTCTATCTCAAGAACTAATGCACAAAATTTAATAAAATTTATATTCAGGTAGTCCGTGATATAGATTGATTTTGATTAGTTTTTTGTGTAAAACCCACAACAAGTGGATAAGCTGAATTTTTCACGATTTCCGCAATAGCAATTTATCAAGAATTAGTTCATGGATTATCATCAAACTTCAGATTCAGTAAATCCGTAATATGAACTAGCTATGTTTTGATGTCGATTTCCCAATAGGTGGCGTTGCTATGCTGATTTTTTTTTTTCCTGAATGTTACAGTAGCTCTACAATAGAATTAATGCACGAACTTTTCTCTAACTTCAGATTCAGTTATACCTTGATAAATATTATTGCTGTTTATATTTTGATAAAAATCGTCCAACAAGTGGCGGTTATATGTGAAATTATTCCCGATATCCGCACAAGTCGTTTTTCAAGAACTAATGCGCAGAATTTCATGCTTGTAGCTTCCTCACAATGAGCATAGATTGTCATTTAATTTTGGCATTGTGGTAGCGAATTTTGAACTATTAACCCTCCAGACTCCGGAGTCTCTTACACAAATTTTATTTGACAAGTACCACTTTTTTAAAAGAAGTTTCTTTCAAGTACACAATTTCCAAAATGCTCAGATTAAATAAGGCAAATTTTATTCTCCTTTATTACCGATGACAAAAACGAATTTTGCAAGGAATGATGATGTCTCCGCAGCGAAGACAACGGAGTGCCAAGGGTTTTAACATGCATGGAATAGAAGAAAGTTTTGAAATTACTACATC
Organism: Maratus speculifer; assembly: GCA_964019185.1. Classification (NCBI taxonomy): domain Eukaryota; kingdom Metazoa; phylum Arthropoda; class Arachnida; order Araneae; family Salticidae; genus Maratus; species Maratus speculifer. The sequence continues at coordinate 374,112,628 of OZ025289.1, forward strand.
CGACTAGTTTTTAGATTTGCTTCATATGTTTGGTACGCAGTATCAAAATACAAACATGCAACAAACAATGAAGTGTGCGTTAACTTTTCAGTTCGTTACTTATGAATGGATCCAAATATGTTATTAACATCTTCCAGTATAATGACGAGTGTAGATTGTCATGATATCTTCAGTCAACGACGAGAAACTCGAATGCAATGAAAGTTGTTAACAATATTTTTCTAGGATAGAATTTGTAATATTTTAATTAAAAATAAATTACGGTCAAAATTAATATAAACTGTTCGTTAACTAAAAATTATCATAAAAAAATAATGTGATTTTTTAAAAATGCCTTTTTGGTGGCAATTTTTCATGACTAAATATTATATTAAAACAGATAGTAGAAACTGACAATAAGTAACCATTAAAGTAATAAAACTTAGTAAAAATCATCAGAAAAACAAAACAATACATAGTACGCGTTTTGAGCTGAAAAATTAACATGCGGACATCAGCTACTGTAAACACAGCCCATAAGCAGACGAGGTCACAAATGAAAAGAAAAGTGACTAAATATTGTCTAAATTAATTTAATTTATTAGTGAACTAATAAGTTTCCATTGCTTCATCTCTAGATTTTTTTATAATTGCATATACTGTGGTTCGTACCAACAACGAATAATTAAAGAATTTTTATAAAATTCATGATCTAAATCTTTAAAATATTCGAATTTTACGAGATTGTATCCAAATAAATCAACGTAAATTAAAAAAAAAAAAAAAAACTTGAAAGCTAATGTTAAATCAATATCGGCGTTTTTCCAACTTTCTCAGCTGGATGACAATGTTTTCAAATGATTTTTTTTTTTTTTCATAGGATAGTTGAAGTCGATAAATAAGGCATCATTGAATTATCATTGCATATAAAAATCATAATGTTATCAAATGAAATAAGCTAATTTGTTTTTTAAACGCACAATCTCTACATTTGTAATGCAAATTTTGTGATGTTTTAATATTAGCGCTAGTATGTAAATTTGATATAGTGGAGTATACTGAAGAAAAATATATTCAATTGACAATGATTAAAAAATTTCAAAGCAGTAGTCTTATTGCACTTAATTAACCTCTTCAGACCTGAGCATAAAATAACTCTACAAATATATATTTATTGCTTTTGCATAATCGAAATGACACTGTAGATGACGGAAAGAGCCATTTTTATGAAATCAGTACTTTAGAGGTACTTTAGGTTTACAAATATAGATATAAAAGTACTAATTCTCTTAAAACATCAGTTTAACTATCAGTAATATAAATTTATGAAATAACAAAATTAAGGTCTTTAAACAAGTATATGATCAGCAAATTCTCAAAACTTTTTATTGTAGAGCATTTAAATTAAATCATCATGAATACTTTTTACTTTCTTAGCCACAATGTCTCGAAGTTATTTTCGAAACTCGGATGAAAATAATATTTATTTTATGAGGTAATATTCATCAGTGCTGGCATTTATTGGTTTTGTTTTAATGCAAAAAACATTCAGCTGTATGGAAGTAAAGTAAAAATGCAAAAAAATTAACAGTTTAGTTTTTATGAGGAAAAGAATAGAGGTACACATTTCTGTACCTCAGGTCTGAAGAGGATAATATAGTAAGAAGAAAACTCCAAAGAAAATATTTCGTGTGTTGTAATTTTATATTTTACTCAGAAATTCTTTAAAATTGGCACTAAAATTATTTTTCAGTGACATTTTTATCTGTTATTTATACAAATAGCAATAAGGCATAATTCACTTTATAGAATTTCATTTCCTTTTTTAAAAGAAAACTTTCATATCGGCAAAACCTGAATACCAATTTCGAAAAGCGTTATAGATAAGCATTCCCATTATATGATTCTCATGAGAATGAATTATTCATTCTTCAACGATCTGAATCTAACTTCATTTGGGATCAATAAATCGAATTTTTTAAATGGTGTGAAAATTTCAAACAAATATATATATATATTTTATAATGGCTATTGCAAGTTATATTGTAAGATAATCATATGATTTGTTGAAGCTAATAAAATTTTAACTATATTTTATAACTACTTATTTTTCATAACTTAAGCAAAAAATTAATTCTTTTATTGATTAAAATGTTCAAAACTGTAATCTTATGAAATATATTTAAATTGTTGCAATCAACTTTTATGTAATGATTATTTTTTTTAAGATTATTCTTAACCAGTAAACATATTAACACACTCGCTGCCGATCACGCGCCAGCGCGTGATGTGGGGTGATAGTTAATAGACAGTCACGCGCTGGTGCAGGAAATCTTGCACTGATTCTTTGTTATAAGAAGTAAATCGGCTTCTGGGAAAAACCCACTTCTACAGTGCGGCATTAACCATCATCCAATTTTCACGTAAGCGGCGGAGAACGTGTTAATAAATGGTCACATATCATTTTTAATACTTTTTAATATGCTTGAAAAAAGTTTTTGACATCGGTGTGTCTTTCTGTCGTTTGCAGTATGCTGTCTGACCGTATTGTAACTAAGTATTAATTAATATTTCCATATTATTATGTAAATGATATATGTCATTGATGCTGACCGTGGTATGTTCACTATTGAATATTTAGCGAGTGTATTTATAGTTCGTTTACGTACACACTCAAAAGAATCCTAATTCATTAGGGTCAATGGGTTAAATATCGTCTTGGAGTATTTTAATGATGTTACACTATTCCAAATATATTGAAATTAATATGCTTTTATGAAGTGAACTAAAGCCTGCTTTCTGTAGAGTATGGCGTCTAAAACATTTACATTTATTTAAATATCTTTCAAAGGAATTCGGTTACATAATTATCTGGGGGGGGAAATAGTTTAGAATGTAAATTAATAAAATTGCACTATTTGAAAATTAGAACATTTATTTACGTTATTGAGGTGCATTAGAAGATACTTACTGTTGAATATTACGTGCAAAATAATGAACGTTTATTTACTGGGAAACATAAGATATTTCGGGGTACTGTTTGAGCGATAAAAGCTAGATATATGTTTTCAGACATAATATGCGTTTTTATGTTTAACCAAAGTTTTTCAATCTAACCGTTGTGTGTAAATTCTATAGATTAAACAGGATTACACAAAATAAATCGTAAGCATTTCTGTGAATTAAATGCTAAAGGATGCTTTTATTTCATTTGTGCATTTTCGAACTGTATATAGCATATGTAGAAATTTCTGTAGATTTAAACTAAATGGATATGCAAGATTACGCAAACAACTGGATGCATAATTGTCTAAGGATAATAATTTCGAAAGTACGCTTTCAGTTGTGTTGGGCATTTTTTTCTTGAATTATTTTTTTTCTTTCAATATGAGAAGCATATGGAATACAAAAAGTGTTCCACATTAGAAGCACCAAATATATTAAACTAGCAGCAAAGCGGCTTCGGTAGAATATAGCTTACCGTATTGAGTGCTAACGATGGTAAGCTTGTGAGGGAGTGTCCTTTGCATAAAGGCACTCGAGCATTTTCGTGAGATCGAGACGTCAATGATTTAAGTGTAGCGTGGAAGCGACATCTATCCTCTCTTCTACTTTAACTTTCAACAGCGTGTGTGCCTTCCTCGGTTCTACAAGTAATGTCGCGGTTAGAAGCAATATGCAAATTTATAGTATCTCAGTTTGCAGCATATAAAAGCTTTGAGTGTGAAGGAGTGTGTGTAGCGGCGGAAGCCAGCTAGTGGAGTTTTGCAGTGAGCCTCCAGCAGCGTTTGCTGACTTAGTTTATTCAGACCAGAGCTATTCAAGAAGATTATCGTTGGTAAGATAATTTAGTTAAGTTGAGTATTTTAGACAATAAAGAGTGTTCTATAGCCACGGGCTGTCTCATAAAGATTTTATCTAGCAGTTTAGCTGAAGTTTAAGTGAGGAGTTGATTCGAAGTGCCTAACTGAGTCTAGTGCCGGAGCTGTGAGTATGTTTATGAGTTTAATCTTTTAGTATTGTGGTTAGCTGTTGAAATTAATGAACTGAAAGCTCCACTTCCCCTGAGCCCTAACAGTTTAAATAAACTGGTTTTAACTTATATCTTGAGTTATGTCTGCATTCAATCACCCCACCGTCACAAATAACCCCCAGTTCGAGCATCCATCCGTTACTAGCTATATGCTATCGAAGCTGGTTTACTGCTAATTTAGAAAACTTTTGGTGCTTCTAACGTTGTACACTTTTTATATTCTATTATTTTGCACCAAGCTCCTTATCAATGATTATGAGTAGTATATGACTATATCTAGATAATATCTGTTGCTGAACAGCATTATTCTGTTTTTTGAGTATTTTGAACTTTCTTATGTGTTTAGTAATTTTAACACACCAAGAAGTGCATATGAACAACATATACACGGATACACAAAATAATTATAATTCTTTTTCGGCTATAGACATTAACTGTTGATATCTGGCTTTTTCTTTTTAAACTGCGAACTTCCTTTGCAGTATTTGGAGGTGTCGGAAAGTGCTTCACAATATGTGTTTTACGCATAAATTTTATTTCTTAATTTATTTAATTTTTATAAGATTGTTAGAAAAGTAGATTAAAATACAAATCTTTTTTAATATTAAAAATTTAAACTTTTAAAGAAAAATATAGGGAGTTTCAAATTTGGTGTAGGAACACTACGGAATGGTAGAGATTAATACAAGAAGGTATTTTCATAGAGAAAACCAACGAGGTAATGCATTTATTGTCGGAAAAAGGAAAGTTATCTCACTCAAATCTATGTATACCTCTTTGCTATATGGGTTCACTTATACTGATCTCTATTCTTTTCCTCATAAAAAAAAATGTTTGATGTTTTTACCTTTTGACTTCATTTCTTTAGAGCTGAACGATTTTTCTTTAAAAGCAGAACAATTCGTTGTAACATCTATACTTATTTCTTCATCAAATAGATGTTATTTTCATATGAGTTTGTAAAATTCTTTCAAGATAGTGTGACTAGAAAAGAGGGAAACTTTGGTAATTATTTATGTTAAAGCATTTTGAGGATTTGAATATCATTCACTCGTTTAAAGGCCTGTAATTTGTAATTGTGTTAATTTAGGATACTGGTAATTAATTTGATATTTTAAGGAGATTTGTAATTTTAGATACCTATTTCTAAACTTAGATTGATAGTCCCCTAAAAAGAATCAATTTCCCAAAAATCCTTTTTTTCTGCCACTTGTGATGTGATTTTGATGGTTTAAAACCAATAAATGAATGTTCGTAATATTATTTTAACTTTGGAAAAGAAGAAGATAAATATTCTCCATAACTTTAACAAAAATAAAGATATTTTAAAGTAATTGTTCATAAATTTATCTCCCTTTGCGTAAAATGACATTATGCCAAATAATGCAAATGTTAAGATTTTCAGTAAGTAAAGTCGTATATATTATTAAAACACTCAGAAATATGAAGCAGGTAGTTCAATGCTTTTTGGGTGTTGATATTGTCTACATTTATAATATATCTTCTTATAATTACACCATAAAATATTTTAAATTACGATAAAGACATTTTCAACTTATCTTGTTCTATGTGAAATGAAAGAACAAGGACATCATGAAAAATGATAGAAGTGCAGAATAAGAGATATCAAATATATTTCAATATTTTGAAAGTGACGAGAATGGAGTGGAATAGCAAATGAAAACTTTTAAAGTTTTATAAAAATACTTAAAAGTACCTTTTTTTCCCTTTCTTCATATTAACCAAGATGCGGGGATTTATTTATACACCTATAACATTCTTACTGAAAAAACTATTTTAAATTACAGTTTTTACAAACATTGGCTTCTTACTGACATTATTAAATTAAATGAAATTCGAGATTAGTACAATCTGTGACATATGCATTATTCGGTCATAAAAAGGTACATAAATAGCTTTTGTTAACCTGTTACATCATTAAATAAATGAGTAAATTTTAAGACCATTTGCATGTAGATTAGAAAATGTAATTTGGAAGATATTATGATGTAACAGGTAAACAAAAGCATTTTTTTCAGCTTTTCATTAATAAATAAAGCATGTGTCACAGATTGTACTGAGCACGATTTTCATTTAATTCAATAATGTCTCTTTTTATGAAATCAATGTATGTGGATTGAAAATAGCTGCTCAGTAAGAATATTGCAAGAATACAAAATAAATCATCACACCATCAATATTTTTCTTTTCCTTTTTTTATTAGATATTTGAATAATATCTGACAAAATTAAATTTATTTATTCATGAATTAGTAGAAACCATGTGATAGTAAAGACATGTTAAAATAATATTTTAGTTAGAAAATATGAAGCTATTTTCTTTGTATAGAATTTAGCTAATAATAGGTTAAATAAAGTGTCCATTCATTTCAGCTTCTAAAATTCCTTATCCTTTTAAAGATGTCATTGAATATGGAAGTTTTTCAACGATTCTATATAGATAAATTAGTCTTGATTATCGTCAGCTGACATTGCTTCACGCAAAATGCTTTCATGACCTTTACGAGCTTTCTCGTCAACTCGAATTCATGTGCGTATATGAATGCCATTTGTCACCAAATATTTCTATCAGTTTTTTAAGATTCCATAATGAAAATGTAAAAAAGGAATTATTACAAGATCATTTGTGTGTCTGTCTGTTTGTCTGCCACAGCCGTTTTTCTTGAAAACTATGAAACGTAGAAAGTTCGAATTTTGCAGAGTGACAAAGGCTTTTGACACGCATATTTATAATTAATTAGATATTCACAAATATTTGTATGTAAAATTAGTAAGGTTAATTAAGTTATTTTAAAAAATTGCGTGTACCTTCTGAAAGATATCATAGAACTCAAAAACATAATTATTTTAATTGTAGGTATTGTAGTTTCAGAAATATGGCCTAAAATGTAACGCAAAAATTTGTGCACTCACTCCCTATTTTCTTACCTAATAAACAAAAATTTTAAAATGTGAGCCATTTTAAATGAATATGACTTTCGCGGAAATAAATATAAATGTGCATCACCAGCCAATGCTAGTTTGACAACATCGATACAGAAATGAGCCATGTCCAGCGTAGACATCGACATCGCTCAGTTACATGGGGTCTAGTGCAGCTTAAGTTTTCAGCAGACAAGAGTCTGGTCGAGATGATGCATTTTTTTTTCTACATAGTTGAGCAAGCCGGAACTGGACTTAATTTTCCTCAGGATGTCTCAGGTCAGGCAATATATTTTGTAAAAATATTAATAGCGCAATGGACTCCTGGTAACGAAATCATTGGAAATAGTTTTTTTTTAATAAGCTGTGAAACATAATTTTATACATGTTTATTTTTATCATTTAAATAACGTTCTATTGTTTTTTATTCTAAAAGATGTAAAATTCGCGAGTACGGAGAGTTTTTATACACAATTTCTATTATCCGACGTACTAGTATCGAGCTTGGGTAATCGAGGATGTACTGCATCTTTAAATGAATCACACATTTAAAAAATTTAACAGTGTAAAAATAGTTCAAAAATACATATTTTCTAAAACACACCCAAAATATATGCTAAAATATTTAATTGCTAAAAAGGACGTCAAATGTTAGTAAAATACATTAAAATATCTTAATAATTTGATATATTTCGATTGAATTTACTCAATCATCATCAGAAAAACAAAATATACAAATAAACACAAAGATGGAAATTGACAATAAACTATTACAAATGAAATTTAAAAATAAATAAAAATCACGCGCGTTATATTTCATTTATGTTTCACGTTGCTTTATTTTTACTTTCAAATTATTTAACAACTAGCAGCCTTCGCCCGCTACGCTGGTCGGTTACTTTGAAATAATCTTGTATCAACCAAAATGCATCTAATAACGGCTAAAAACTTAATACCTAATCGAATAGCCCAAATCTTTGTCTTAATCGTATAATCTCACATTACCCGGTTCAAAATATATATTAACGACATAATATACAAATGTTGAACTATTTTTTAGCAGACGGGTCAAAAAAAGTTTCAAAATTTTCAACCCCCACTTTAGCCCGCCTAAGGGGTGGAAATTTTAAAATCGCTGAGACACATGTTTAATTATTTTTATAATAGATTTTTTTTCTGGAATTTCACGTTCCTACTTAAAACGGCCGCTGAGATGTGCCAAATGCTCTAAACTTTTCGATCACTTTTTAAGTCCCTTAGGGGGAGTAATTTGTAAAATTCCTGAAATATGTGCTTAATTTTTTTAGTACATTTATAATCTGGAATTTCACGTTCGTACCTATAATAACTGCTGAGATATAGCAAGATGTTAAAAAATTTTCGACCCCCCCCCCATTTAACACCCTTAGGGAGGAAGGGGGGATTTTCAAAAATTCCTCTTTAGTGCACGCTTGCATCATAAGAAGTATATTTTCCCCCAATTTTCATGCTTCTAGGTTCAGTAGTTTGGGCTGAGCTTTGACTATCAATCTGTCAGAACAAACTATTTTATATAAATATAGATTATTATTGGCCTTTTAGTAAGGATCCCTAATTTTTTTGAAAATATAATATAGCCTATGTTCCCCGGAAATATTGTAACTTTCTATAGGTGAAAGAATTTTCCAAATCCGTCAAGTAGTTCCAAAGCTTGTTCAATTCAAACAAACAAACAATCAAATCTTTCCTCTTTATAATATTGGTATAGATGTGACGTCATTATTTACCGATTTTTATAAGTTACATATATCCATGCCACCTGTTCTTTTAACAAATACTTCAAAATTCCTATGTTATTTAAACTAAAATGACATATTTTTCCAAATTACTTCTAATTATGTCGCCATTTTTCACAGAGAACCTCTTATTAACGTAACCGATATTCGTGTGTCCCCCCCCCCCCTCGTATATAGTAAAATACTTTTTTTTTCCAAGTATGGCGTCATACTTATTTTCCTTTGAATTCTTTTTATTTTAATTTTTGACGTGGATACTGTTCAACTGAAAATTAATTGCCGAGGAGAAATTATTATTCCAAATATTTATTTTCTTGGCAACCGGAAAGAAAAATGTTTTTTTTTTTTTTTTTTTTGTTTTATCGGAAAAAATTTAATAGATTTTGTAAAAAATAATGAAATTTTGAATTATTAAGGAAAATATTTCAATAAATCAATTAAAAATTAGCCTATGTTCACCGGAAATAGTGTAGCTTTCCAACGGTGAATCAATTTTTCAAATGCGTCAAGTAGGTTCGGAGCCTATTCAATTCAAACAAACAAACAATCAACTCTTTATAATATTAATATAGATTCAATCCAAATATTTGTGATTTGAAATGACAAGGAATCATTGCAGACCATTGAGCTTCTGACGTAATTTTCAATAGACTCTCTAATAAAAATTTGCAAATAAAAATCTGACCTATAAATTAATCTACTTTCATATTTCTACTTTCAGATTTTCATTTGCAACCTTTTATTAGAGAGTCTATTGAAGTTTACGCCAGAAGCTCAATGGTCTGCAATGATTCCTTGTCATTTTAAATCACAAATATTTGGATTGAATTCTTAAATAATTTGAACATAAAAATAAAGCAACGTGAAACATAATTAAAATATAATTTTTATTTATTTTTAAATTTCATTTGTAACAGTTTATTGTCATTTTCCATCTTTGTGTTTATTTTTATATTTTGTTTTTCTGATGATGATTGAGTAAATTCAGTTGAAACGTGTCAAATTATTAAGATCTTTTAATGTATTTATTAACATTTGACGTCATTTTTAGCAATTAAATATTTTAGTATATATAAGAAATAGTATAATGTATTTTATTAACATTTGACGTCATTTTTAGCAATTAAATATTTTAGTATACATAACAAATAGTAAAATATACAGTAAAAACAACTAAAGTGTGTTTTAGAGAATAAATATTTTTGAAATGTTTTTAATGGACATATAAGAGAACTTCGGTTTATAATTTAGTGTTAAAATAGTTTATCATTTTTAAGCTTTAGTTCATTTAATTCGAAATCTAGAATACCTTTTTCAATAACCCTGTATATTATGAGCTCCATACACAAGATTTTATTGACTAATGCAATCGCTGAAGTAGATCTTTTATTTCTTGTAAATATGTATAGCTTAGACGCAAGATAAGAATAAAATCAAAACTGAGCAAAAATTATAATAATTGTCTGAGAAAATAAATCTTTCTTTCTTCCAAACTAATGTTTTTTAAAGGAAATCTATGATAATCTTTAAACATGCGTTTAAATTTCAAAATTTAGCAAAGTAGCAACAATTACATAGTTTAGTTTCCTTAAGAAATATTTATTCCTTTTTACTCATATCAGAGTTTAATGTATTCTGTAACCAATAAAGTATATTTTTCAAATAGTGTATAGTTAAAAGTTGACTGTTTAAAAAGTGCTATTGCAACTTACTTAATAACTTGAATTTTGATCTTAAATGATTGCCTGCGGGAAGTGCAAATTTAGCTAAATTTTATCGATGTACAAGGAATTATATAATTTTGATATCGAGCAAAAGTATTGGAAGTTTTATTCAATAGAAATATATTTTATGTGTTGTAATGAAACGATATTTTTTATATATCGGAGAAACAATCTGTGTTTTTCTATCCAGAATCATGAAACATAAAAGTTACTGACAATGATAATAATAAAACTTAGTAAAAATTTATTTTAAAAACATTAAACTAATCTAAGTAAAAGACGCCATTTTATAATTTGCGTGAATTTAACGGAAACTACAGTTCAAAACACATGAAAACTAATTTTAAAAAAAAAGATGTCAAGCAATTGAAATAATTTTTTCAATGCAAGCGATATTTTATCACTTACTTAAGTTGGACAATATAGTTTCTACTAGTAACTATATTGATTTATGAATAACGCTTGAAAAAGTCTTTCAGTTTGATAGATTTGTATATATATATCTATATTTAATTGTCAAAGGATTAAATTAAATAGAAAAAAATAAGGGGAATAAAAAATAAATAAAATTACTGGATTAGATGTCCCAAATCAAGCAAAATGATTTACAGCCAGTTTCAAACTTTCGAAATCAAATGATACATAATAGATATTCATTTATTATAGATCATATAGATCATTATCTATTTCACGAAATGCTTCATAAACGTATGTTTTAATACTTTTTATTCGAAGCAGTTTCCGTCGTTTATTATATACTTAGTTCAACGTGATGGTTATTCCTAAAATGCTTTTTGGAACTTATATTTCGAAATAGTGCTTAAAACAGGATTTCCTTTCATAAATTCAGGCATTTACAAATAAACATAACATTTTCGAATCCAGTGGCATATACAGGAAGGGAGGGGGATGAAGAAATATATTTAATATGTATCTGTAGGTAATTTTCTTACTTTTTAATTATAATTAAATTAAATAATTAGTGCATTAAATAGTCCAATTAAATATGTTTCAGTATTAAATTTTATGTATTTCAACTATATTAAATATTTGAATATTTGATAGAAATTAACTGAATACTTAAAATAAATTGACATGCACATAACGATTAAATTAAATAGAAGTAAATAATTAAATTTAGTAAATAATTAGTGCATTAAATAGTCCAATTAAATATGTTTCAGTATTAAATTTTATGTATTTCAACTATATTAAATATTTGAATATTTGATAGAAATTAACTGAATACTTAAAATAAATTGACATGCACATAACGATCTTTAAGCGGCTCATACAGGTTTAAATTGCTGTATATATGACAAATATAATGCAGCAGTGCTGTATTATTCACTTATGTTACAGATAATGACTGAATTTGCAGAAAACAAATTAGTTAAAAGCACACTATCATTTTTTTTCCTATGCATTAATGTTTTAAAAATAAAATGTCAATTATACACTAAATTGGGGCCATCACTTAAACAATTCTTTATCTTTGAGAAAAAGTGGTTTTTGCGATGTACACGCATGAATATAATAAAATTATACTGAATCGTGTCTGATTTATGCAAAATAGCCTCATATTATCATTGAAGAGACTATTTGTCAAACTTTTGATTCCCTCAAAAAAAATTAGATTTCTTTGTATATAATGAAAGTAAATAATCGCAGCTTAAACCAATTCAAACATAACGAAATTGAAACAAAAATTTATCTATATAGGGACATGAAAATAAATGTGAAAGCAGACGTAAAATAAACATTAAAACGAGACTTTTAAATTATAAAACTGTGAAGCCTCACCTGATCACTAAAAGTAATGTTACGGAACTTAACATAAAATCAGTAAACTACTATGATGTTAATTTAAATAAACATTGAAATTTGCGTCTAAGTGTCATCAAGATTGTGTCACTCCTAATTTAATTCAAAAGAAACAACGGTAAATAATGGCGTGCAAGATGAAAGTGTAATTTAAAAATAAGTTACAATTTTTTTTGAGTTATTGAAAAAAGTTTATTTCCAAAAGAGGATGAGAATTTTGCTACATGCATTGGAAAAGCATCTACAACAATTAACTTCCACTTTTTTAAAATGAAAGGATAGTGTAAATCAAAACATATGTCTCTAAAAAAAAAAATCCCTTTGTTATTTTTGCTGAAAATCAGGAAAATATATTGTGCATTAAAAATAAAATGTTTTTAAAGCTTAAAAGTTTACTTTTTATTTAATACATAACTTAATATTCTTCTTAGAAAGTTTCCGTTTGAAAAATGGAATAAAAAAAGAACATAAATAAATAATAAGCAAATATAATTTAGAATTTTTAGAAAACACTAGGAAAATTCCTTTCTAATTACTACAAAAGTGCTGCATTCTAAATTATTTACCACGGTTTTAAATCATTTTCATGAAATCATGATTGCAGACCTCTAAGCAGTGAATGCTGTTATTACAAATCATTAATTTTTCATAAGCAGATGCATGAATAGTATAGGCGTAAAGCAAGTTTGTTTTAGCACGAAATAGCTAAATGCTTTCTATAGAATAACAACCATTTGTCTGAAAGTTCTATAATAAAGGAAATACACACATTAATGAATAAATAGAAATAGGCAAATAATTTCCTTTGGCAAGCAACCCCGAAATTTTTGACGTTTTATTAAACAACTAAAGTAAATTAACTGGAAATATTTATTGTGATTTATAATGAATTTCAACAAATTTAAAATTAAATTAAAAATAATATCACGTTAATTTAAAGAGTTTAGATCTAAAGAAAGAGTGAAAACTCTTAGTAAGGGATATAAATAAATTGAAAGTCACAGAATTTGGATCAATCGTCGTTCTTAAAATCTCTTTAATAATTTTTGAATATTTTTTTTTAAGTTAGTATGAAAAGTGTTTACATTTAAAAGCCTAAATTACATGTTTATTACCTATAATAATTTCTTTACAAAATATAATTTATTTACAATTTTTTTCATATTTATTTACAAAAGATAAATAAATAAATCTAAAGTATTAGTGAAAATTCTTATTAAGGCATATAAATAAATTTAACTCACATGTGACACAGAATCTGGGCAAACATCGTTTTTAAAATATTTTAATAACTGTTGAATATTATTTTTAAAAATTGGTAAGAAAAGCGTTTACATTTAAAAGCCTGAATTAAAAGTTCATTAACTAAAATAATTTATTTACAAATGTTTGATTGATAAGAAACAAAGTTATTTTAGAGTTAAATAATTGATTTAAAAGAATGAAGATATATTTTAGGTTGGGTGACTTAAAAGTACATGTCAGTTGAGATCAAATTAGTAAATATATCAATTTACTAATTTGACAATATAATATCCATGCTCTGCGTATAAGCCAAAGTGAAAAGTAGCCATCTGTTTCATATAATTATGATAACGGTACAAGAAATGAATATTTGTTATGTATATATATTACAGTACTCACTGCTCAAATCAAAGAGTAGTAATTATTACTTTACGCTATTAAAACACATCTCATACTTAAAAATTTCGATATTAACTAAAAAAGTCTGCTATTCTGTTAAAATAAAATAAGCGTACTCAGATTTTTCTCTTTCCGCTAAAATTGAAGAATAGCTTTAAGGGGGCTCAGGAATTGAAAACTTTTCAAAAAATCGTTTTTTCATGATCTAGTTTGATTATTCAATTAATTCTTAACTCAATGCAAAAAAAAAAAGGATAAATATATTTGTGTTTTTAACGGAGTTATAAGCATTTATGTATCAACACTTTCATAGCCGCACCCATACAATTTCAACTGTAAGTCGCGTTTTCTCAAAACTTGATTTTTGATGACTAACATCAAGATTAAAAAAAAAAAAAAAAAAAACTATTTGATGGAATGGTTTAATTTTTTTTTGCATGCATATAAAATCATTATCTATAGAATGAATTAAGGATATAACTATCACTTTAAAAAACATTATTGAGAAATCTCTCAAATTAGAAAATTTAAAAAACCCTAAAAATACAACTTTTTCTTTCATTAAAAATACTCAAAATATTAAACTATCTAAAATATATAAATTCATTTTATAGATAATGATGTTATATGCATGCAAAAAAAAAAAAAAAAAAAAAAAAAAAAAAAAAAAAAAAAAAAAGCCATTTCATCAAATAGTTTTTTTTTTTAAATCTTGGTGTTAGTCGTCAAAAATGAAGTTTTGAGAAAACGCGACGTAAAGTTGAAATTATATGGGTGAGGTTATGAAAGTGTTTATACATAAATGCTTATAACTCCGTTAAAAATACAAATATTTTATGCGGTTTTTTGCATTGAGTTAAGAATTAATTGAATAATCAAACTAGATCATAAAAATATCGATTTTTTGAAAAGTTTTCAACCTCTGAGCCCCTTTAATAAATAGAGTTATCGTGAAAAAAAAATGCTACCAGAGAATACAATATATATATAAAAAGACATCTTGAAGACTGTAATATTCAGACTACATAACAGCAGTTTCTACAAAGAAATATTTGATGATTTTTCACAGTTACTTTTATGCTTTAAATAGAAAAAGGGTTATTTCAATTAAATTAATCACTTCACCGGCGATGGGTTTGGGGAAACAGTGCTTTTTACCCCGAGTTATCTCGGGGCAGACGGTTAAGTGGTTAATGATTTTAAAGAATAAAATATAATACATATATTTAAAAAAATTATTAAAAAATACACTTATATTTCATTGAGTCGTATTAAAATATATATCTACTAATTTTGAAAAATGATTTAATTTTTATTTCATTTACATGCATACACAATATAGTATATGCATATATTCTTTCCGGAAAGTTTATAATTATACAGGGTGTGTTAGAAATTCGGAAATAGGGTTAGTTTAAAAATTACTAACCATGCATGTCTTCATTTTGCGGGTTGCATCTACGCGATGCTTGGAGCTCTTGAATTGAAATCAAACTCATCTGTTAAGATAAACTTATTCTAAGTTCAAATTAATCTAAAAGTCCATATATTATAAAAAATGTCGTTTAATTCCATGTAAAAGCCACATCCGTCATTACATTCAGAGAACTCAATCGTTCTCATACACTTATCAAAGTTCTTCGAATAATAACAATAAAATCAGACGATATTTTCATTTTCTTAATTTACGCACAGCGCGTTCTATTAGTTTCACTTCATTTCATTTTACTACAGGGTGCATATAGGAAAGCAGACTTTTAATTCTGCACATCCGCCATTCGTACCGCTATCTGCACTTTTGGATGTTTTATTTCTTCTACAAAGAACTGCAGTGAGAGCATTTTACGTACATTTATAGGACAGTCGATAAATGCTAAATTCGCAAGCCGTTCTATTTCTGAGACTCTTGGAGGGTTTCGCCCGATGTTTGATGGCGGCTTTTCATTTGTATCCTCGTATAATCTTTAAAGAATTTTTCTCCGAATATCAGTTCATGTGCAACACTGAGCGTCTCAAATTGGGTTGCGTCATATCGGGCAATGTTTGGAACACATCAGCAGCTTCCCCTCTCAAAGACGCTACAAGATGACAAGTTTTCACCTCCTCGCTCCACCTGCTCGCTGCAGCTACAATAGAGAATTGGGCCTTGTAAACATGCGAGGAGCTCTTCCCGTTATATGTCGACAGTTTTATTTGCATATTATTTGGACAAGTAGGCAGGTTTTCAGAATTTCCAAAATTTACTCTGAATGCTGAAAGCTTCTTCCCAATATCTTGTACTCTTTCTTCTATTTTACTCTCCATCTTCTTCTCAAAGTCTTGTACTCTTCCTTCTAATTCCTTTATTTTCTTTTCAACATTGTTAACTTCATTCAGAATTTTGTTCTCGCAGCATTGCTAACTTCATTCAGAATTTTGTCCTCGCAGCATTGCTAACTTCATTCTGAATTTTGTTCAGAACATTGCTAACTTTATTTTGAATTTTGTTCTCAACAGCATCTACTCTTTTCTCTATCAATGAGAAATTTTCTTCTAGAGCTTTCTTCATTTCCTCTCTCAATTCTGCCATTTTCTTTTGGCCTTTTTTAATATTTTCAGCTTAACTCTTCTAGGGCTTTATCAGTTTTATTTGTCAACTCTTCCATTCTTTCTTCGTTTTTATTCATTTTATCCGACAACTTTTCTTGGCCTTTTTCAGTCTTCTCAGTCATTTCTTCTTGGCCTTTATCAATTTTATTTGTTTACTCTTCCAACAACTGTTCTTGGCTTTGTCGATTTTATTTGTCAGCTCTGTCCTTAGTCGAGTAATAGCCTTCAACAACTCACTCAGTTGTTCTTCCATTGCTCTTGTTTTCGCCATGAGAATCTCACTTCTGATACCAAAAATTGTAGCGTATATAAGGGTTCTGATCTTATGGTGTGTCCAGTTCAAAATCTAGTCTCTTAAAAAAATGGAAAGTAATTTATTAAAAAATCTTCGAAGCTACAGAGTCTTTGAATTCACAAATATTACCAGATTTTCAGAAATAACTGTTCAAATCCAACGTAAAAGTACAAATATATGACACAGAGACTCTTTACACAACATCTCAACACTATATCAAATTGAAAACAGCGTAGATAAATCATGATACTCAAGTAAACCTGGTTAAAATATATCGCATTCAAGAATCGACTACTAGCTCACTCAATGACTGAATGACTAATAATAACATCATCCCGCTCTGCAACGCTCCCCTATATATAGCCGCGGGGTATGCACTAGAAATTTCTACATGTTTCTAGAAAAATCCTGAAAACACTGGAACAGCATTTAATGTATCTGTATACCTATAAGGGGGGTTACAATACAGAGTGGGCACCATCTCTAAAAATCACCAAGTTTGTCGCCAACTTGGCGATATATAGCCAAATTTGGCGACCAAAATTAGTCGTCAAAAGTTACGCCAACTTGGCGACAACTATAATATTTCGCCAAATTACCATAGACATTCATTGAAAATCAATAGACAGGTTTGCCTAGTAACAAGTTAACAATTAGAGACATTATAACAAAAACAAATATTAACTAAGGAAATAGAGCCTAATAATTTACATTATTTTGGAGTACAAGTATTAAATATTTACGAACTTCGTAACAATATTTTTTTTTAATTTAAAATAAAATTATGTAAAAAATAATTAACTAATAAACTTTGAAATACTGTTAGTAATATCGATCTTGTAATTGATCAAGCTAATCTTTTATTCAGCCTAAGTACATGACAAATCTAAAATTGGGTATATTTAATCCCTCTCTAAAAATTTAAATTATGTATTTTAGTCATTTCTTTACATTCTAAACTTACGTCTAATTCAAAACATTTTTACATTTTAGCTCTATTATAAACAAAGGAAGAAACTATTTTTTAAATGCATAATCGTTTTTTATAGTTTTGTAGATTAGCTTTCATATGCTTCTTTATATTTTTTAAAATTCTCTTTTCACAAACATAATTAACCTTTGTACTCCAAAATAAATATATAAAGTTTTCAAATAAAAATCATTCAAGTATTTATATCATTAACTTAAATTTACTAGGGATACAAAACTAAAGCCACCTGCATCTATATAGTTTTTATTAATATCTAAGTGTGAAAGAAACTTCTACAACGATAAAATATTATTTCCTTGCAAAACATGTAAATCTCTAAACGACTGAATATGTTAGAAAAAAGTAAACGCAATCCTTAATTAAGTAATGAGTGCAGGTTATCTAAGATATTACGAAAGTCAATTATCTACTTCATCTTTATCCTAAAGATACATTTAACTTCATTAAATGTGCGAAAGTAAAGACGTCTCTAAAAGTAAATAGCATTATCCTCATTCAGATAAATAAGTAAATTAAATCAGTATAATTTTTAATTATTGAAATTATAATCAGAAAATAAATAAATAAAATTTACCGAAAGAATTTGAATTATGAGAAATTCAAAGCTAAAAATTTTATTTTCTCGTGAATGAGGATGTTGATATAGTATTATACGTGATTTTAAATTATTTTCTTAGTAGGTGCTATAATTAAAATTTTCTTGACTTTCATCATTTCCGAAATTTTATGATTGTGAACGAAAATACATATATATATATATACAGGGTGATTCTAAAATTTTTGTACAATAAAACAGGAGTGATAGTACACATCAAGACAAACAATATTAAATAGGAGACCAAGGGTCCCAAACGTTTTCTAAAGGAGATAGCCGCCATTAAAATTTAGGGTCCAAAACTTCAAATAAACATTAAAAACAGAAAAATCGTTCAATTCATTTGCGGTTTTCACTAAAATTATTCATTATGTCGGCATTTTCTTGAAATTAAATTATACAGATAAATTTAAAAATATACCGATAGAGGACGCTTTAGACTTTGGAGTAACGACCAACTATTTTTTACCAGCATTTTTTGCATCCCATTAAATTTTTTCGTAAGCTTAGACGCAAACTTAAATTTTGAGCTCAAAATCTAAATAGTTGGGAGTAGTGGAATAGTAGTAGTTAGAGAATAGTGGGATTTGAAGTCATATTTATCTACAGTGGGTTGCCAAATTATTAGGGACAGTCATGAAGTGTAGGTTTTTTTGCACAATATTAGGATATAATTTGAAAATAAACTCTGTTTTTAAGTTTAAAAGGCTTTATTGTTATAATTTATGTATTTACGCAATATTATATGAAAAAAAAACCCAACAAAATATCATACAGTCAATTTACCAATGCTATGTAAAGAGCATTAATATTTGGTGACATTTCATTTGGCTTTGAGGAGCGCTTCGGTGCGTCTTGACTTGCTTTCTATGCAATTTTTGACACTTTCATTTATTTTAGGGTTGTGATTCCATATATTTATTAAATTTTCGATGAGTTGTATCTTGGCTGTAATCATATCTTTGGCGATTACCGCCTTAGTGATCTTCCATAACTTTTTTATGCGGTTCACGTCTGGAGAATTGCCAGGCGAAGGTAAAACTGGGATATATGGGTTTCCAAAAACTATAACGCTTCTAGATTTATGGCAAGGTGATGAATTGTGCATAAACATGAACTCTTCTCCACCTGGGAACCCTTCTTTAATGTGCGACACCAGCCAATTTTCCAGAACTTGCTTTACTGGTCTTGTTTCATGTTTCCCTGGAATATAGAAGCATCCAACCCCTTTAGCGCTTATAAAATACCAAACCATTGTTTCATCAGAGTGTTTAACACTCTCTATGATGCAGTCAGGACGGTATTTTTTGCTGGGCGTCGCTGACAATGTTGATTTTATCGGCTAAAATCTCAAAAGTTCATTCATCTGAGAAACACACCTGAAAAAACTTAAATATTTTTCACAATTTATAAATAAATGATTTTAAATGAAATGAATAATTATTATGTTAACAAATGACCTTACTCCAGTCAACAACTGCCTTCTGTCAGTGCTTACGAGCCCAGGCAAGACGATTCTTCTTCATCGCTTCTGTCAACCGTATTTTCTTGATTGGACAAAGCCCTGTCAACCCTTTCTCCGCTAATCTCCGCTGCATATTTCTCTTAGAAACTGGTATTCCAGATTTTTGAACGGTCTGAGTAAAGAATCCCATACTTTTCTTTTGGTTTCCTAAACAGATATCCCGGATTTTCCTATCAGTATGTGGAGTTGTTATGCGTTTTCTTCCATTTTTACTTTTTCGTTTAAGCGAAAGTGGCTGGTTTTTGTTCAGTTATTGTTATCCCGTGTTGACTACTGACTTGAAAACTCCAGTAAGGCCTGCTATCTTTCTTTGGGAATGAATAGTATGCAGGAAAAGTGTTTTTAACCTCAGATTTTTTCCTAGGGGATAAATCAACACCTAGACCCATATTGAAATCAATAATAATATAAAATAAATTAATATTGTGAGCAAATTTTGCAAAAAACAAATATTTAATCAATAAAAGAAAGACAATACTCACATATAATTCTTAACTTTTCAAAAAAAAAAAAAAAAGAATTTTGTTTAAATTAAAGAAAAGCATCTTCCACTATTGCATGTATAACAGACTCAGCGTTCTCTCCCGTTATTAAAATATTTATAGAAAACAAACAAACCTTTTAACATACCAAAAGTACTTAAAAGTATAACTACAGTTATATTAACAATGGTAAAATACAATTCTGCAACATTTAAACCACTTAGAATCCTTGCCAAGCGCACCCGAAGTATAAAACGTGCAAAAAATAAGACTGTTCCTAATAATTTAGCAAACCACTGTATTTGTTTGTTTTATTAATAAATCAAAAATTAAAATTTTTATTTTCTGAAGGAAGAAGTTTAAAGAAGTTTTCAAACTTCTTTTTCTAACATGCAACAATATTTCTTTCAAGTTTTGAAAATACGCCTATTAAATATAAAGTTATATCTTTCAAATGATAATTAAAGAAGAACTGGTTTTTGAATTCGACTTCTGTTTGTCTACATGTGATACCTATAAGCGTATGTGTAGGTTAACTTTAATGCAGCTTTTGATTGATACATAATATAGATAGGTTTAAATACTGGTTTCAAAAACTTTTTGATAAATTCTAAATAAAAATATTTTCATATAACAAACAATAAAAACAGATTTTAAAAATGTTAAAACGGGTTGAGTAATTATAATAAAAAAAATATCGTACAAGAAGTATACTCAATAAAAATTAATTACCCACTAAACGTGTTTTTTATTTTCTGCCGATTGTTGATAAATATAAAAATATAAAATCATCGTTTATCATCTATTTATTTGCACGAACTGTATCTTTTAAGGCTGAATTTGTTTCATGTTGTTTTTCGACTCATTCAACAACAAGAAACCTATCTACTCTGCTAACAGAAAGAACAATTGTTATTAGTCGAACAATCTGTTGCGAATATTAATAATTAAAAACGTTGAGCCATAAAAAATTATTGAAAACAATTATTTTCTTAAGATAATGATTTATTAATGACTAAAAGTTTGAATTACAATCATGCTAAGATTAGAATTGCATTATATTACTTCAATCATATGAAGTGATAGAAAACAAATCTAATTTCTGTATTTCTAAATGATAAAATGTAGAAATAAAAAGAATTTCGCTCATTTATTATCTCATTATTATTTTTGCATATAAAAATCTCTTCTTATTCAGCTTCGAGATATTACATTTAGATTCCGAGACATCTTTAATTGATGATAATGGTATAAGTATTTTTAATATAAAGATGTTAAGCATAATCTATTTAGTGATGATTCCCGTTTTATTTTATTAAATAATGACAAACTATTTCTATATAAAATAATCAGTGACTGAAATAAGGCTATTAATTTAAATATAAGGTTAATAATATATTTAGGATAAATATAGTAAAGGTAATTTAAGTTATTTAAGGACAAATGAAATGCAAGGATTGTAAAATATTCAAATAATTGAAGCTTTCATGACTTGAATCTATTCTGAAATTTTCTTACTGTAAAGATAGGCAAAGTTGTTTTTCTATCATTTTAATTTATTTATGTATATATATTTAAAATTTAACTATTATAATACTTTAAGGAAAAATTTAAACATCAAATTGTAAAACTTCTCTTTGTAATCTAAAAGCATATTCTTTTAATCTGCGAAAACATAGCTATGGTTACAAGACATCGTTCAACTGTATTGTTAAGAATGGACAGGTATTTGGAATTCATCTCTGTACGCTTTTACTGAATATACGATATAAATAATTTTGAATAATGCATTAAAATAAATGTTTTATAAAATTTAAATTAAAACATGTGTATGCAATATGTAACAAAAAAAAAAAAAAAAAAAAAAAAAAAAAAAAAAAATCTACTAAGTACCTTTAACAAGGAATGTATACTTTAAGATGCATACACAACAACAATAAATTACTATTCATGGCTTTTATTTTCCATCGATCGTTCAATAATATTTCTAAAACATATACACACAAAATAAATAAATAAATAAATAATTTTATCTGTAATCAGATATTTCAATGAGCTTTATCTTTGAATGCATGCATTTTTTCATAGATTTTTGTCGTCTGATTTAACGCCATGAAACCAGTCTACCCTGCTAAAAGAAATAAAAAATGTTATTAGTCTAACAATTAGATACGAACTGCTATCAGCAAAAGAACTGTAACCAATAAAAATAATTAAATGCTATTATTTTCTTAAGATAATGTAAAACTGTATCAAAACTTAAAATTTCAATTTATAATGATACAGAGGTTTAATAAAATCGCATATTATTACATTAATCAGCGAAGTGGCTTCAAATTCTGAATTTATAAATGATAAGACATATTGAAGTAAAAAAAAATGCTCATTTTTTAAAAAAAATTTCTTATTATATTCGCATAGAAAAACATCCTTTCTCATTCCGCTTAGATAGCTGAATTTGAAATTTTACATTTATTTTCCAAGATATCTTTATTTGATGACATTACAAATATATTTATTATAAATATGTTACAGATAATCTTTTTAGTGAGACTTGGTTTTATTTTAGTAGATAATAACAAAATACTTCTGTATAAAATGCCAAATTATTTGAAATGTGGTTCTTAACTTTGAATCCTTTGTAGTTTAATGATGTTAATAATATCTTTAAAATAAACATGGGAAAGTGTAATTGAACGTACTCGAAGATTTAAAAAAAGGAAATTCTATAAAAAAAATGTCGATTTTGAGAATTTTTTAATTCGCCCTTTTAAATGATATGTCATTTTTGTTTCTACGGCAACTAAGTTTGAAATGCTTAATTCCGGATGTTTACATTTAATCATTTACTTTAAACTCATCCTTCGCTCTATATATATATCTCTATAATTCTTTTTTTTTTTTTTTTAACTTTCTTGAGTTTTTATAGGAAATACTATAATTACTGTGTTTGTAATTTGACAAAATGTTTCTACAGATATATTATCTGTGTTTAGTCTGAAGTAAATCTTATACCTAATAGATGTATGTTATTTGAAAAAAAAATTTAATGCATGTTTTATGATAATTAATAATGGTTTTACTTTCGAATTTAAAATACAGTGCGTATAAAAATTATAATAAGGACAGAAAAAAAAATTATTTTTTTAATAAACGTCCAAACATAATAAATTTTTTCCTTGTTAAAGTTTATCATTAAATTGAAAAGCTAATAAAAAAATGTAACGAAATTCATTTGCGAGTATTTTATAACGGAAATAAGATAATTGTACAAAAAAACCACACTATTTTTGTCTGTGTAAATAGTTTAAGGATAGCAAATTAAATTCAAAATAGTACTAAAGAAACAAATATTTAATTCATTATACACCCACTTATGAGTTTAATAATAGCAAATATTCCACCATTCCTTGACATTTACCATTCCATTAATTTTTGGCACAGTTCGGGATTGGTTATATGCTATTCACCTTCCATCATAGATCTGAGTTCTGATGTTGAGGAAAAATGCCACTCATTTTCATAAACTCGCCTTGATAGATTTCCCCATAAGTGATCGATAGAACTTACATCCGGATTTCAGAGCGGCCATTGCAAAACTTCAATATTTTTCTTATGGGACTAAAGCTCTATCTCGCGGCTTGTGTACATAAGCCAATTATTTTGGCGATATATCTGTTTTTTTAGAAACATTGTAACATATGAAAGATGACCCGAAAGTGTTTGTATATGCGTTTTTAAATTAAATATTCCAGAAAAAATATACAAGTAACTCCATACCATTGAACCAAAGCAGGCCCATGTCACTATGTATCCGCCACCTAACCGATGTTTTAATAAAATCGCATTTTCTTTTCTTAAATTAACCCAATAATATTTCAAGCCACCAAGCCACTTTAAGTTAATTCCCTTTCATCTGAAAACTTTACTTGCAGCCATTTGTCGTACCAAGTAATCATTTGTCATAAAGTAAACGCTGGGTCTTGTAGCTAGTCAGTAATGGTGTGTTTGGGATTGGTGTTAGAGGATTAACAATCTTGTCGTGTGTTAGAAAATTGTATTTCAGAATGTTTTCTTGTCCATTTTAGTCCAATCCTTTGTAGAATTTCTTATTCAAACATTTCCCAGATGATGCAATTTTTTTAACTCATTCTCCTTCTATCATTTGATGATAAGTCTTTTGGCTGCCTCCAGCAGTTTTTTTTCCATATTCACCTTTTATTATTAAAATATTGTTGATGACGGTATTAGATTTTCATATCCTTTTTTTAAACATACCTACAACTCATTTCTGTTCTATGAAAAAGATTCAGCAGCACACGTTTAATATAAAAGAAAAAATGATTGTCGTAAAACGTCAATTGTTGTCTGATTCACTGCGACCTATAGCTGCTTTTCATTCAATAACGTAGGGTCACTTGTATATTTTTTTTTTGGAAAATTTAATTCAAAGACAAACTTTTTATGACCATCTTTTAATTGTTGCAACAATGCTAGCAGGAAAAAAACGGATATACAGCGAGATAAAGAATTTATCTACTGAAATCGTGAGACAAGATTTTAGTTCCATAAGAAAAATATTCAACTTTTGCAATGGCCACTAAGAAGCGCTGATCTGAACGTTATCGATAACTTATGGGGAGATCTAGTAAAATAATTTTATAAAAATGGAAGGCATTTTTTTCAGCATCAGATCTCAGATCTACGATTAAAGATGAATGGTACAAAATTATTCCCGAAATGTGGCAAAAACTAATGATGTCTAGGTGTGATGGAGTATCCTCAATCATGAAAATCATAAGTAGGTGCATAATATATTAAATATTTGTTTCTTCGGTTATTGTGTATTATACTTAATTTGCTGCCCTTAAAGTTTTTATACAGGCAAAAATAATGACTATTTGTACAATTACTCTATTTTCATAATAAAATACTCACAATTGATTTTTATGACTTTTTTATTAGTTTTTCTGGTTGATGATACACATTATAATGAAACATTTTTCATGTGTTTTGATATTTATCAAAAAATTTAACATGTTTTGCTGTCCATAGTTTATACACATAAAAAATAAATATATGTATGTAAGGAAAAAATATTTTTGTATACGTTTCACGTTATTTATTTATTTTTTTTTTTTTTTTGTTGAGAAATATTTATTTCATTCCTAAATAAATTGATTACATATCTTTGATAGTTCATAAGGGGAGCTACGATAATTTAATATAGCTTGTATGGAGCATTTTGTGGCATCTTTGTAAATAACGATAATCTGTACTTAAGGCTATGTAATAGGATGGCATTTTTTACTTTGACACCGTTATTATTTTTATGAGATAAAGAATAGATTTAGTATAAATATGGGAAAGGTAATTGAATTATATAAAATGATTTCGTTATCCTAAATAACGGCAGTAAGTGCCTCATAAAAACCTCAATAAAATGAATGAGGATTTTTTTTATTCTTACTTCTCATGTATTATATTATAATACTTATCATGTATTATATTATAAAGGACAAACGTAACTGTGCGTAACGCATACGTCAGTTTGGAAATGGCAACCCTTTGAAATTTGAAAGGCAATTTTGGTTTTTCAATTTTTGCTACTTTAAATTTTTAAATTTTAAAACATTTTCAATCGCACATTTCATCGCACATTTTCAATGTTTACACCGTCGTATAGGGAAAAAGGTGTACTTTTAAATGCAATTTATTTGAAAACTGGATATTAATTTTTTTAAATTTTTTTTTTTAGTTTTTAATTCCGTTTTTTCTAAACATGACAACTCCAAATGTCTATGAGGGAAAAAAGCCGAAGAAAGCAGATTGCTGTATCTGTGTGTTTATAGCAACTCTTATGCCATTTTCTCATGTCTTTATGCCATTTTTCATTAATAGTTAAAAGGATATAAACTTTTTAATTTATGAAACTTATAATTAAAATATATGCTGTATAAAGAATATCGATTTTTATAAAATCCCATGAATATTGGCTTAATTTATATAATTTCCTTTTATACATGTAAATGTAAATAATTTAGTTTCTGTTTCTGTTAATATCATAGAGACTTCAAGTTTTGAATTAAAATGATTTCAAAATGATCAAATGATCAAATTAAAATACCGATTTTCAAAAAAAAGATGATTACAGATGTGAAAGGATGATGAACAGATGATTAAATTTTGATACGGTGAAATGGTATCGTAATTAGATTTTATGAATAAAAATTCACAAAAATATGTTCTGTTATTATTATTATTATTATTATTATTATTATTATTATTATTCTGAAATTACTAGCATAAGAGCTTTAATGGATAACTTTAGCATAATAACAGATTTTTTTTTACTGCTTACAGGTAGGAGTAAAGTTTAATTTTAACAATTTCTATAACTGAGTTTAATATAAATAGTATTTTGTTAGCTTTAGGTTAAATATGAATTTTTAAAAGTTCGACTTAGCAATATAAGGTGCATTTTTTATTGTAACTAATTTTGTAGGTTTATTATAAATCAATTAAACAGTTCCTTTATAAAAAATTTCTTTAGTCATAATTTGACGGGCTCAACCTTATTTTAATAAGCTTAATAATATATTAAGATAAAGAGAGTAAATTATTTCTGTTTTTTTTTGTATTTAGCCAAATAATGGCATTTATTATCTGTCTAAAATGCTTAGTAGATTAAATGTTGCGTTTTACTTCTTCGTATTTTTCATGAAAAGTAAAATGATATCGTTAGGGTATTGTCGAAACAGTTCTCCTACGTCTGTTGACGGTACGTAAAGCCAGCCACTTGAACTCAAAGAGTATTTGTCATGGAGTAGGTCTTATTAGAGATCTGCACGGGCCGGGTTAGGGCCGATTTCCATTAACAGCAATCGGGCCGGACCGGGCTCGGGCCTTTCTTCTGAAGACTCGAGCCGGGCCTTTTTTTTCTGGAGTATCTGGCAGGGTCTAGCTTTTTTTTTTTTTTTTTTTTTTTTTTTTTTTTTGTACGAAGACAAAACTGATTTCATTCTTCTTAGTCTTCATGGACCATTGATGCCATTTTGTTTTGCTTTTGCCCTTAATAAAATTTTATCTTGGAACCTTCATAATGTATTACTATCTAGATCGAACTATAAAAGGCTTTGTGCTATATATAACGAACTGAATAATCTATATACTTTTATTAAATACAAATTTTGATAAAGAGTTTTTTTTTTGCCACATTCTGTGAGGACTGATTAATTAGAACTTTAGATTTGACAGTCCATTTTGAAATTATTGTTCTCATATACATGTGTGAGCGTTTATATGTGTGTATGTATATATATGTATATATATATATAAGTATATATATATATATATATATATATGGAGATTCTTCTTATAAAAGTTCTTTCGAACACATAAGTAAATAAACTCGGAGGTAAATTAAATTCTGACACCGTTTTTAAACTTTTAAATGACTTATATTAAACGTTAATATTTACAAAAAAAAAAGATATTTACATATTAATATTTACAATTCGAACATTCAAAAGGAAACTTTAATTAAAACATCTTAATCGCGTCATCTTAATCAACATTCTTCTAAAGTCAACGCCAACTCTCCCAACATTCCATCCAACGATCTCTTCCGTTCATTTCTTTTTTCTTCGGCTTTTCGTCTGAATGGAGTTTTTACAGAAAATCGTCTGCTTTCTAAAGACCTTTTCTATCAGAGTTGCGATATGAAGAACCTTACAAGACATGATACTTGGCTGTTGGAGAAAGAATCGCTCCCACAACGGCCGTCCTGACTAGGCTTTCGTCCTCGAATGCTCGTCCCTTTGGAGGCAGCAGCAGTTGGATCATCTGGAAAGATAAAGAAAAAAAAACACAGCAGCATGCAAAGTCTTAATTGAAAAAAAGAAGTCATTATTCAAATTGTTTATCAAAGCTTAGATTATTTCTTGAAAAAATTCATATATTTTTTTCGCGTCTTTTCGTCTTCTCTTTCTTACGTCCTTTCATCTTCTTTTATCTTACGTCTTTTCGTCTTCTTCTTTCATACGTCTTTTCATCTTCTATTACCTTACGTCTTTCCGTCTTTTCTTTCTTACGTCTTCCGTCTTCTTTTATCTTACGTCTTTTCGTCTTCTTTCATACGTCTTTTCATCTTCTTTTACCTTACGTCTTTTCGTCTTTTCGAGAATAAAGTTAAAATTCTATTAGTTGTCAGTCCAGAGGTTTGTCATAGTTGGTATAGTGTCACAATCGGTGAAATTCTTTTTTTTTTCAAGCTTCGTCCGTCCAAGGCTTCATGTACTCTGCACATGTACTGGTGACCATGGGTCCTTCGTTGAATCCAAGTTTCTTTACATCGTAGGTGTCATTATTTTTTACTTTTATGACTTTGTACGGACCTAAATATTTTGGTTTTAACTTCAAACCTGGACCTTGTTGTGTGCGTTTTATAGCAACCACATCATTAATCTTAAATTTGTTAGCTTTCTTTCGTCTGAGGTTGTAAGTTTTACGGTTCTCTTCTTGGACTTTTAAAATCTGTTTTTTAGCATTTTTTCTCATATCTTCGCGATTATTTGTAAAATCAGATTGTATTTCAGCATTCAGAAGACTAGTAATTTCAATGTTATTTTTTAGTTTCATTTTAGTACCAAACATCAATTCAAAAGGAGTTGTGCTTATACTTCTCTGAAAAGTCGAATTTATCACCTGTTGGACGTTGCTTACATGTGTATACCATTTTTTAGGATTATCGACAGACAATTTAGACAGAACAGATATTATGACAGAATTTAGACGCTCAACTTGGCCGTTAGACCTGGGTAATCCAGTGGTAATCGGGATATGTTTAATATTTTCATTGATGCAATAATCTTCAAAAGCTTTAAAGGTAAATGCAGGACCTTTATCTGATATAATTCGAACTGGATTTCCAAAGATAGATTTTTGGATTTCTAATTTAGAAATTACTTCGGCAGCATCGGTAGATTTTGTGGGATACAACCAAACAAATTTTGTGAATGCGTCAATGACCGAAAGGATATGTTTGTAATTTTTATTAGTGCTTTCTAATGGATCTAAGTGATCAACATGGTACGTATGTAATGGAGTTTCTTCTTTTTCTATTGGGTGAAGTAAGCCTTCTTGTTTACTACATTTTCTATTAACTAAAATACAGGGAACACAATTTGCTATACATTTCTCAATTTTTTGTTTAACTTTAGGGATGTAAAAATCATTTTCTAAACTTTTCTCTGTTCTTGCAACTGCGTAATGACCTTTTTCGTGAGCGGCCTTGATTATATTCATTTGCATGTCTTCCGGTACAACTAATAAATCATTACCATTAACACATTTATAAAGAACATCATTTTTAACTAGATAATCATCATAAGATTTCACCTTTAGGATTTCTTTTATTGTTTTAATATGGTCATCGGTTTCTTGAGCTTGGATAATTTTCAAAGTTAAGCTATCTTGGATTACCATACAAATAGGATACCTACTTAATGCATCGACATGTCTCATACTGCTACCCTGTCTATGTTCAATAACATACTCAAAATCGGATAACATTATTGCCCATCTAGCTATTTTTGTACTCATTTCTTTTTTATCCATAGTCATTTTAAATGCATTACAATCGGTTACAATTTTAAATGGGATACCTAGCACATATACTCTAAACTTTTTCAGGGCTTCAATTACAGCTAAAACTTCTAATTCGTAACTAGTGTACTTCCGTTCAGCTTCGGTGGTTTTTTTACTTGCGAAATAAACTGGATGAAATTGATTATCTACTGGAGATTGTTGCATTAAAACAGCTCCATAGCCATCAATACTGGGATCACAATGGATTTCGGTCGCACTTTTGGGATTGTAAATTAAAAGTACTGGTTCTGACGACAAAATACGTTTGAGTTCATTAAAAGCTCTTTGTTCTTCTATATCGAATTTAAATTTTGAATCTTTTCTTAGCAGGTCACTTAACGGTTTAGCTATAACCGAATAATTTCTTATAAATTTTCGAAAGTATCCTGTCAATCCTAAATAACTTTGAACATCTTTGGTACACTTTGGTTCGGGAAAATTTATTACTGCTTTAGTCTTCAGTGGAGAGGGATACAATTTACCATTTATGATTCTATACCCCAAGAAATCAATTTCACGCTTCAAAAAATTGCATTTTTTAAGATTTAATTCTAATCCATATTCCGATGCAGTTTCGAGTACAAGTTTAATTTTTCTAGACCTTCAGCTTCGTTTTTGGCAGGTATTATTAAATCATCCATATAAATGACAACAATGTGATCTTTTAATAGGTTTCGAAATACATTATAAATATACTTTTGAAAAACACTAGGGCTATTGGTCAACCCGAATGGACATTTCAAAAATTCGTATTGTCCTTCATGAGTAACAAACGAGGTGTATTTCCGCGAGTCTTCTTCAACATCTACATGAAAGAAACCGTTTTTCAAATCTATGGTGGTAAATGCTTCGGCAGAATGTAATTGGTCTATTACATCATCAATAACTGGCAAGGGGAAATGCTCACGTACTGTCTTTTTGTTAAGACATCTGCAATCAACACAAAGTCTCATTGTGTTATCTTTTTTATTGACTAATACAACCGGCGAAGAAAAATTAGAAGAACTTTCTCGAATTATTCCCTGAGCTAGTCACTCCTCAATTTGGTTTTCGACTATTTTTTTCTCGCATGGCGGTAATCTTCGAGGAGAAGAACAAACTGGGATTTCGTCGTTAAATTAATTTTCATTTTAACATCTACTGTTTTAGTTTTAATTGGTACATAATTTTCAGTTAAAGAGTATAACTCTGAACGTAATTTTTTGTCAGCAATGTGAGTTAAATCAATTTTAGGCTCATCCAAAACATTTACAATATTAACTAAAAAGTCATTAGACTGAACTTCAGCTTTAAACAGTTTCACTTTATTCTCAGAAATAGTTAATGTACCTTGATGAATAACATCAGTGCCAATCAGTGCCAAAGTTCTTCAAATTATCATAAATACTTTTCTTTAACAAAGTCTTTTGGCTACCAGTATCTATTAAAGAGATTAAACGCAAAGAATAAAGCTTTATCTCTTTCAGAATTAAATCTTGGGATGTAATAATGTTTACTTGAGACTGAGCATTTTTAACACTTGTATCTTTAGATTTATTACATTGAAATGATTTATGACCATAAGCGTTACAAGCAAAACAAAGCGGCCCTTTATCTTTATTTACACAGTTAATACTCTTATGATTATTCCCGCCACAATTAAAACAACGCATATTTGGCTTTACAGGCTTAAATTTGTTCTTAACTTCAACTTCGGATTTAATTTTAGGCTTAGCTCCTTCATATTTATGAAATTTTGCATTTTCATACTCCGATCTTATTTTTTCATAAATCTTTAATTTTTGTTCAAATTCAGCAATATTGGGACAACCATACAAAAAAGATTTTTTAGAAATGAAGTCATTAATTCCATTTATTACATACTGAATAAGGGCAGAATCTTCAATATTGCCTTTTGAGCATAATTGTTTCATATTTAAAAAATATTCGTCTAACGATTCATGTGGTCTAATTTTTCTTTTGGACAGCAATTCGTGTAATTCAGCTGAATTGCACGTTTGACCAAATTCAGATATGAGTAGGGCTTTTAATTTAGACCACGAATTAATATTTGTTTCACTTTCAAGAAATAATTTTGCTTTGCCTGTCATACGGCGTTTAGCCAAAATCAATTTGTGCAATTCACTAACGTTAAATAATGAAACAATATCTTCAAAATCGGCAATCCATTTATTAATATTTTGTACTTGAGTACCTTCAAACATTGTAATCATACTTTCAATATCATTAATAGAAATGCTTGGTTTAATAACATAATCAGGAATTAGAATTTTCTGATTTTCATTACTTTCACAATTAGAACTACCAGAATCATTTCTCATATTATTCTCAAAAACAGTTGAAATATTTTTAGTTTTATCTTGTAAATCATCATTAAATTCATCAACACTTTCGTCATCACTAAGAGTACCTACATCGGCTATCATATTAATTTTTAAAATATTAAAATCACATAAACTAGAAATTATTCTGGCAGCAATTTCATCAAAAGTTCCCGAATTATTTATACACAAAACATTGCAAATGGTAATTAAGTCGTTAACAGAAAAATTATCTTTAATTTCTTTGAATTTAGTTTGATATTCATCGGAATCTACTTCAAACGTAAACCCAGTAAAATTCCGAATTCTACGTCGATTATTTCTGTCACCGATTTCTCCAAAAATTAATTTGTGCAATATCTTAATACTAGCTGATTTTTCAGTTTTCAAAGAAAACTATAATTCCTTTAAATCAACTAATTTTTCCATTATTGACAAGAAAAATGAAATAATAAACTCACTTCATAATCAGATGCTCAGCTTCACACATTTAAACAGCATTGTTGTCGCAGTATCCAACAGCTTCATATCATTAAACATATATTCAAAAAAGATTTCCTCATAATAATTTCCAGCAAGGATTCCATCACAATTCTAAATAATAACGGCTTCCAGATTATTTAAAGTATATATATATTTCTTCTCTGTAGGCGTTCGTTTGTCTCGGTTCTGACACCAAAATTTATGGAGATTCTTCTTATAAAAGTTCTTTCGAACACATAAGAAAATAAACTCGGAGGTAAATTAAATTCTGACACCGTTTTTAAACTTTTAAATGACTTATATTAAACGTTAATATTTACAAAAAAAAAGATATTTACATATTAATATTTACAATTCGAACATTCAAAAGGAAACTTTAATTAAAACATCTTAATCGCGTCATCTTAATCAACATTCTTCTAAAGTCAACGCCAACTCTCCCAACATTCCATCCAACGATCTCTTCCGTTCATTTCTTTTTTCTTCGGCTTTTCGTCTGAATGGAGTTTTTTCAGAAAATCGTCTGCTTTCTAAAGACCTTTTCTATCAGAGTTGCGATATGAAGAACCTTACAAGACATGATACTTGGCTGTTGGAGAAAGAATCGCTCCCATATATATATATATAATTATTATTATTATTTATTTATTTATCTATTTTTTTAGTTGATTTAGCATTTATTTTTGTCTCGTCATTTGTAACCTAAAATGACGTTAAAAGTGTGTCTCCAATTTCGTCATTTGTTATATTAACGTATAATTATGTTATAATTTATTATTTATGATTTTCTGTCTATTTCTATGTTTTGTGCTCTATTTTGGATACCAGGGTGTCTTTGTAATTTTTATTCATTTGTTTGTTTATTTATTTATCTACTTTTTTTTAAATAATTGTCTTTGTTTTTCTATCTCTTTTCGCTTGTGGTTGCGTCGATGAACGGCGGAGAGGGATTTTCTTCCAGGGGTTCATGCCATCTTTGGTTGTCCCTGGTAGAGTGATCTAGTCTTCATGGACCAACATAATCAGTTCCTGTTGAATCATCCCGTATGAAAATCCTTTTCTCGACGTGGACAAGTCTGTTCATAAATCAATAGAATTTGACTTGCTCCAAAAATTTTTGTAAAAAAACATATACTTTTAAGTCGTCATTATTCTATAATTAAACATTAGAATTTATGCTTTTTAAAGCATCGTAGATTAGGATGCTTATTAAAATAGAATTAAATACATGAAGAAAAAAAAAGATGATTATGACGCATTTTTTTGTAAAACTGAAAACTGCAAATTTCTTTTAAACTGTTCAACCATGTAAAAGGAATACAATAATATGCGAGAGAAAAATGCATTAAAAAATTACTTTCGCTAATAAAAGAACATATTTTATTTCGTCTTAGAAGATTTTACTTTTACCATATACCATTTTTAAAATTTTTATGTCTCTGTTACATGGAATATGGATTAATAACACTAAAGATAACTGAAATATTTACATACAATAAACAAAGGTTCATTAAAAGCATAAATATCGCAGTCCACGGCATTTCTGCATAAATGGAAAATATAAACATGAAAAAAAATAGACTAAGATAAGTTTTTTTGGACTGAACTCTTCCGTAAGAGTAAAGATCAATGTTCAGTAGAAATTTACTCGGGCCGGTGCCAGGTTCGGGCCGAATTAAAAATTTTTTTTTTCCAGGCCGGGCCTAGCTTTGGCAAAAATTTTAACTTTCGTTAATATTTTTTTTCGTTCGATCCGGGCCGGGCCGATTTTATTTCTATGGATCGGGCCGGGCTCGGGCCTGGAATTTTCGGCCCATACAGACCTCTAGGCCTTATAACAGAAAGGAAGTGTAAAATAATTTAAATATTTCATACTTTTATGATTGAAAATAGGCAAAAAATACGAATAAATTTCTTTATCTTTCCAAAACATGACATTTGCAGTAGCAATACACACCCATGTTCACTGAGGCAAAATCTAAAATATTCGTGAAAAGTATCACTTCATCTAACAACCAGCTTGGTCACTGTTCAAAACGTAAAATTTATCAGTAAGAAATATATCACTCAGCGCTACACAGAAAATGCATGGTTGTCAAATAATCATGCTGGTGGACTTTTGCTGTTTATGTTTTACTTTGTTTAAGAGGTTGACTAATAATTTTTTAATAGTTCTATCAGAGCTCCAAAAATTTAAAACTTTTTAACATCTTTATTATTTTTTTATATCATATTAATTTATCAGTTGTTTTTTATTTTCCGTGGTTAAAAAAATTTCTTGGTAAGTGATATGAATATGATGTGAGATTTATTTATAATTTACTATATTTATATAGCAAATGGAATTTTGAAGGGTCTGCATATTAGTTAAAATCTACAGGGAAATTTTTGACGGCACTTTTACTAAAAGTCAGATATGTTTTCTTATAAATTTTTCGTGGTACAGTTTCAAAATCAGATAAAAAGACTAAACAGATTGAGTAGACCCAAAATTACGCCGCATTTAGCTGAATAATAATAATATACTAATAATAACGTCGCATTTAACTGAATAATAATTGTAAAAATAAAAAAACAATTCTTATAACAAACGCTATTCATTAAAAGTACTAAATATCAATTTCTCTTCTACATAATTCAGAAATGTTATAAATGAATGCTTGTTTTCAGATCATGCAAAATGTTTTTCAAAATAAATTATGTAAAACGAAAAAAGGAGTACCATATATTTAATGAAATCCGAACGCATTATTTAGCCTTGAGTAAAATGTAATATAAAAAGTTTTAAACTCAGAT
This sequence comes from Maratus speculifer, assembly GCA_964019185.1. Lineage (NCBI taxonomy): Eukaryota > Metazoa > Arthropoda > Arachnida > Araneae > Salticidae > Maratus > Maratus speculifer. The sequence continues at coordinate 374,148,274 of OZ025289.1, forward strand.
ATCACAAAAAAATTCATGCATTTAACGGTTGAGGAATTCAACATAAATTAAAGACCTGTGTACATTAAAAAAATACAATTCTTAAAGTCAAAGAAAGCTTAAATTACTGAAGTGCTTAATTTAATTGCACATATAAATTTATCTTTCCTTTAAAAAATTAAATACAAGAATTTGAATAATTATCGATATCCAATTTATAAAAAAAGGTATACAATTTTAGATTAAAGTATTGCTGAATCAAATGACTGCAGGGCAAACAAATGATAAATAATTACAGATAGAAATGGCTAGATAATCGGAAAAAGAAAGTGGACGTGTAAAATTTGAAAGAAAGCATAAAACTAATTAGAACCAAAAAACAAGAGTATAAAAGAAGCTGCAAAAGGAATAATAATAATTAAAAAAAACTATGCGCTGAAATAATTATCCATATGTAATATATCTATCTATATATATATATATATATATATATATATTTACAAATATTTTTGTGATAAAATGAGATAGGAAAATTATTAAGGAATAAAACAAGCTTTTTTTCAATAATTAGATACGTATTCGAAAAAAAAAACATTAAAGTTGGAGAAGACGTATTTAATTTTTGTGAACAAATATGCACTATTTTTTTTTACCAAAACATTCTTAAATAAAATTGACTTTAGAGATAAGACGTCATCAAAGAAAATGAACTCTTAGCGGCCTTGGGCTCTATATACTTTTTTGTCTTCAGATCCGGCTGGGCTCGGTCTCATTCTTTCTGAAGCCGGAAAACTATTTATTAATCTGTAGAAAAGATCTGTGGAATTTGTTGTTCTGAAAGAACCCCCCCCCCCCCATTAAAATTATTTATTGTTTTTCAAGTCATTTCAATGCTTTTTTAATCAAAACGAAAGGGGGACAGAAATTGTGTTTTTGTATTTCAATAGTTGATCGTTATTTCAAAAGAAAATTTGTGATGTTTGGAGATTTTTGTCTACGGCATTCCTGGCGACAATCAATTTTTATGGGGCAAATCAAAATGAGCGCAAACAATAAATTTAGCTTCTAGTTGAATTTCCGTTTGTGACAGGGGATATTTTTTAATTCGATCTTTTATTTTTTTTATTTGGTTAGTTAGTTGTGTAACACTTAGAAAATGACTTTTTAGTTTTCTATGGACGCTGTAAAAAAAAAAAAAGGTCGATCTACTAAAAAAATTTTAGTGATCCTTGTAATTATTAAAAAAAATTTTTAATCTTACTCGGTTACAAGGAATGTGTAAGAATTACTAGAAAAAAGCTAGCAACGAATAAGAGTTAATAATTTTACATTTTTAATAGCTATTACTAAAACTCACTTTTTGTGGCCGTGATAGCCTAGTGGTCATAGCACCGAACTCCAGGCTGAAAGTACCCGGGTTCGATGCTGGACGCCCCCAATTATGCACCGAATGTATTCAATGTAAATACTTGTTAAATAAAGGGATTATGAAAATCCTGTCGTAGCAGTCACCATGGGTGATGATCTCTGAACTTTCCCTCCCCTTTAGAAACACGTCAAAATAGAGAAGGTAGCAATGTTTGGTGCTGCCATCTATTGCGGCTTTGCCGAAAATCGTCCGTTTCAGAAGTCGGTCTTTTTACCCACTGGATGCAGCTCGAAGGAAGCTCCTGCCCTTTGGGCACACGTAAGGGTTACTAAAAATAATTTTGGAGCTATTACTAAAATTTGCTTGGTGGCTCATACTAAAAAGTTTTAAGTTAGTTATACAAGAAATACTTTTGTTCAGTTTACAAAATAAATGTTTGTTTCACTTGCAAAAAAAGTTTGTAATGGTTACTAAAAAATTCTGTGGAATACAAATTTACTAAAAAATTTTTAGTAACCTCTTGAATTTTTTTTTACAGTGTAGATCATAAGTTTCAAATTTGCAAATTATTTCATTGCGCACGAATCATAATCGTTCTTCATATGAAAATAGCATATTGATTATTTTTTTCTCTTTGTCATCATGAACTCTACTTTTACTGAGGATTTCTCTTCGTAAGTAAATACATTTTTTATGTTATTCCGATAAAAACAATCATTCAGTGCGTTTCTTTCTTTCCTATAAAAGCATAGGATCTTTAAGATAACTATATCAATGTTTCAATTTGTGTAGATTTCTAAGTTCACGTCAATCACGGCAAATCGTTGTGAAAAATCCATTGATTATAGTTAAAGATGTATCCATTTTGTAGGCCATTGAAACTGTTGTTCAATTCTTTAACGTACGAATAGTAATTTCTGAAAACTTCATCCATTAATTCATTATATTCTTAAATCTGTTTATCAAATTTTCTTGTTAAAAAGCAAAAAAATATGAGAATCCTTTTTTGTATGAAGTACATTTTTATTTGACAGCAAACTGCTCTTTTCATAAGATGGGATTTAAATTTTTATTTAACAGTAATTTTTGTGTACAAAATTTTAAAAAATAAGGTATCACATTTGAAACATTTTTTTATACGATTGGTATCTTGCTCATATTCCGGAAAACGATCCCGAACTCATCTCTAATTGAGACACATAAAAGCATTTAAAAACGCACTGAGGTAAGTTAGTTCTTTACTAATTTTAAAACATTAAGATTATGAAAGTATCTGAAATAAAGTTTCCTATATTGCCGATTTGATACTGAGTTTTCGAGATTTTAAAATGAACATTTTGAAAGTGAAAGGACACGAGGAACTTTCAATACTATTCGGCTTTTTTCTTTCTTTTCTTTTTCTTTCTTTCTTTTTCTTTATTTTTTCGATTTTTTCAAAGAAACATCTGAACAAGAATGGTAACCTATCTCAATTCCATACAACTGTATTGTTGTACTAATATTGATGGCAGTCTGGTGATTTCACTTTGTTTTTACTTCGGGATTCGTCACAATTTGTCACAACTATACTGTAAAAAAAAATTCAAGAGGTTACTAAAAATTCTTTAGTAAATTTGTATTCCACAGTATTTTTTAGTAACCATTACAAACTTTTTTTTTTGCAAGTGAAACAAGCATTTCTTTTGTAAACTTAACAAAATAATTTTTTGTATAACTAACTTAAAAATTTTTAGTATGAGCCACCAAGAAAATTTTAGTAATAGCTCCAAAATTGTTTTTAATAACCTTTACGTGCGCCCGAAGGACAGGAGCTGCATCCAAACTTCTGAAGCGATAGATTTTCGGCAAAACCGCAATAGATGGCAGCACCAAAAATGCTACCTGCTCTGACAGGATTTTCATAATCCCTTTATTAACGAATACTTACACTACATACATTCGGGACGTATTTGACGGTGTCGAACCCGGGACCTCTTAGCCTGGAATCCGTTACGATAACCACTATGCTATCAAGGCCACACCAAGTGAGTTTTAGCAATAGCTATTAAAAATGTAAAACTATTAACTCTATCCATTGCTAACTTTTTTCTAGTAATTCTTACAGATTTTCTAGTTACCGACTAAGATTACTAAAAATTTTTTAGTAATTACAAGGATCACTAAAGTTTTTTTAGTAGATCGACCCTTTTTTTTTACAGTGTATGATGCTGACTTTACTACTCAGTGTCCAAACAACAGCAACACAAGAATCACAGGGTACTTTCTTTATAGAATTACCCGGTAACTCCCCAAAATGTAATAATGACAGTGAAATTAGTGTCACTTAAGAGTAATAATGAGATGAATGAAGTCTCGCATTTTAATTCACTGAAGTGACTGTGAACACCATGTAGACTAGCTGTTCTGTTAGGAACGTGCTTACATTTTATACTATAGACATTTATATACCAGGTGTTTCAAGAGTTCGTTGCGAAAATAAAACCCGATTAAAATATATCTAAGTTTCGAAGACACGGGAGGTTTGCAGATAAAAATTTATCATGGCACAGGATTTTGCATTAACCAAGAAATCAATTAATTCAAAATTTCGACCATAGAAAGCAAGCACTACAGCTGAAAATTCTACACTGCAAAAACTTAAATCACAAAAATAAACACATTTCGGAACCCATTTGTCTTCAAATTCACAACACATTATTGTGTTGAGAAAAGTGTTTAGTGTTATGATTGTGTTCTTAATATGTTGAAAAAATATAGTTTTCTAGAAATGTCTTCGTAATATGTTACAAAAGTATTGTTATCCAGAAATGTTTTCTAAAAATGGTGTTGTTAATTGTGTTAAATACTGTTGTAAATAGTATTGATGAAAACAGTTTCTTAAAATAGTGTTGTGCTAAACAACACTATGTCCCCAAATTAACAAAACATTGTAAACTTTACAATTTAGAACATTGTAAAACAATACATGTAAAACATTTTCAAAATAATTTCAAGATGGTACCTGTAAAATTACACAATTTAAGAAATGAACACAACCATACTTAATCGAAACAGCAAAATCAAAAATGATTTTAGTCAAAAGTGTTGATTTTTATGTTCAGTTAGTGTTGCAAAAGCGTTTCATGCGTTTGCAGTGTATGGAATTATTCTATATTTCTCACTTAACGCATGATTTAGTTGAAGAAACATTAATGCAAAGTGCATGTATATATTTTATGCCTACATATTTCGTGATTTGAGCAACATGGAATTAAATATGGAAACAAAATATTAACGCTTATAATACAACGATAAATATTTAAGGATTGAATTTTGAGCATGAAGATTATTGTTAAATCAAATTCATGTACAGGTATTCATTATTTACACACGGCAATGTAAATAAAATCATTTTGCATTAAAATACTTTTTAGATGCGTTCATAATTATATAAATATGTAACACCTACAGTCATCATTCAGTCCGTCTCTCTGTCTGTCCGTGTGTCCGTCCGCATATAATAGAGCAAAAACTATCCAATCGAATCGTTTAAAATTTAAAATATACAATTGTTGCATAATTTTGTCGAATCATTTCAGATTTTATGCAAATCGGATGAATGGTTCAATTATAGGAGCAATCAAAATTATTTCGTAACATTGCGTCCAATAGAAAAAAATGATTTTAAGTGTATCTTAATGATGTTACATTCTTTCAAACATAATAAAATTGATATGCGTCTATGAAGTACGTAATAAAATACACATTCTGTACAATTTATAATGCAAAGAATATTTTTTTATTAATTTACATTGCCACACAAATGTATTCCATGAAAAAATGGTATAGTGAGAAACATTATTTAAGGCGCGTTTTCATTACATTAATTTTTTTTTTTTTTTTTTTTTTTTTCATTTTACGAAATTGATATACATTGCCGAGGTTTACTACAAGTTATTTCTTGCAAAATAGAAAGCAGATAGTGTTTACAGGGACATACAAAAGATTTCGGATACTATACCGAAATACTAATACACCAAGATCTAAATATTTTTAAAACTTCGTATAGTACGAAAGCACCTCATTTTCTACTTTTGACGCCCAATTTCCGACACGTTTATTCTTTTCCCCATATTGAAATTCGTAATTATTTACATTTTTTGTTGTTTAAATTCCATTTTTTATACTACCTCTGGTTGCAGACACCTAAATTTATCAAATATGTTTTCACAAAATGCAAAAAACAACGCAAAAAGTAAAAAAAAAAAAAAAAAAAAAAATTTCTTTATTGATCGGAAAACTAATTTTTAAGCACATATTTTTTCTTTTAGATAAAATTAATTTTAAAGATAATATTAAAGAGAAATACTTTTGAAAAAAGTTTTTATTTCTTCTTTTAGTTATCGAGCTATTTCTTACTTATTTAAAATTATTAGTTAATTATTTAACGTTTAAAATCTATTATTTTTGTTAAAAAAAAAGATCTGTGAACTGCTTAATCTTTTCTCTGAAATATGAAGTAGAAAAAATATTTTCAATAAGAAAAAATTTAATTAGTAAAATTAAAAATTATTTATAGTGCCTTCATTAATCCTTTTTTTTTATACATGATATAAGTAGCTTTTTTATATTTTCATGCAAAAATAGTTTACTGAAGAATTTAGTACATAAACAAACTAATGAGTTTGTACTAATGTATTTAAAAGCATTTCTTAGTCATTTTACAAAGATATATTCATTACTCATACTTTACATGGTAATAAATAAGAATGAAAAATTATGTATCAAGTATTATAGATTATAAAGCACTTTCCAAAGCAGTTAGAAAGCTGTAAAGAAACTTCCCCATTGACCCTTTTAGGGCCAATACTGCAGTGTTGGAATAAATCAAGGGTTGCGAAACTTATGAACAAACGAATGACGGACGGACGGACAAACAAACATACGGGTTGAAAGACGACTATAGTGTTAGTGTTACCTTTTTACTTAATTGAGAACGAACCTAAAAATCAGACATTAAAATAATATATATATATTTTTTAAAAAATTTTAGTCTAAAATGACTTTTTCCGCTCACGTTCGTAGTACAATAGTTCAATGACATAACATCAGTGACGAAGTTTGATTTTCAAGGATGAAAATGTTAATTTCTGAATTTTTTCTCGATTATAGGAAATGATTTTTATGATACATACTTCAGTGAGATTTATCTAAAATTCATTTTAAGGGATTCCGGATTTTTTTTAATTTTATTTATTAAGTTACTTTATGAAATTGTTTATGATGATTAACTATATCATTGGTAAACAGAATAACATGATAAAATCTTACCGTATATATTTTTTTTTCATTAAAATTTAAAATTCATTAAAATAGGGTATTTTAAAATTATTTTAACTTCAAATATTATTTGTAGAAAATATTTTTTTTTCCTTTAAATAAACTAAATTATGTAAGTTTTCATTTTGATTCAATATTTTTTTAAAATATTACGTTAAATAAAAATAAAAAATATTTATAATATGAATTTAACAAACATTGATGTAACCTAAAAAAATCAGGTTTCCGAAAATAAATATTGCTTTCATATTTGCTAAAGCAAAATTAAAGTAAAGCTATTGAAAAAAAATATTACAAGTTTGAACTACTTATCTTTAACATTTATTGACTTATAACGATTTAAATACGAGGAATTGTGAAAAAAATATTCACAAAAAATGGATTTTCACAAGAAGTCATTTTTATTACTTGAAAGTTAGATTTTAAAAACAAACTAAACCGAAAAAATTTATATTTTCTATTCCAAGTAAGACAGAAATGTGGTTTAAAGTCAATTTAAGGGGACGGAGGACGTTAAAAATTTATTTTATTCATTTTTATCATAACAATATGAAATTTTGTGCTTATATACATATCACCAAAAGCATACAGAATACCTTCAAAAAATTTCCAACCTTATTAAAATTTGCAATTTTTTACAAAAATTTAAATTTTCCTCGTGTGCTCCCCGTGTTTTAATTTTTGAAATATTTTCTTGCTTTTGCATTTTTATCATTTAAAATTATATTATAAACGAATTTGTGTAAGATTTTAAAAATCTCTTGAACAGTTAATATTTTACAGATTTTTTTCTAAATTCCTTATCGATTTTCATCAAAATTTTCCTTTTAATAAGTAAAAAAAAAAAAATTAGACTATCTTAATAAAAACGAATTTTAAAAAGCTTACACAATTTCTTTTTAAATAACATCAGGATAATATCTTATCAATTTTATAAATATTGATCAAAAATCAAGACGCAAGAAGCAATTCAAAAATCTAAAAACGCTGAAAAATTAGTTTTGAGAAAAACAGATTTAAAGTATATAAATAAATTTATCTTTATTATTTACTCCTTAAAACCTTCATAAATGATATTTTAATAAGAAAAAACTGTCTAGGTACTATTATACCCCAGAAACAGACCTTTTTCTGACGATTTTGCTATAGATGAATTTCTCAAATAAAGGTCCACTGTTCCCTTAAGCAAGAAAAAATTAATGCTATAAATAATTTTAGAAATTTTGAAGGATTTTTTTTCCGGACCCTTTTAAATGCAGCAATTTCTTTTGCGTTTAGCTCCTAAAATTGTGATGTTTGATTAGCCACCATCGACATACAGTTCTTTAAGTCCAGAAATTTTGTCACATTTATTAGCGTTTAACATTTATTAGCCTTTAAATGTTGATGCATTGACCTTATACTGATTTTACTCTGCATGGATATTATTTTCGAATATCGATTATCTATTATTTATATATAGTCACAATAACAATTCGCTAGTAAATATGAAATACAAGCCTATTATTATTTACTGTGATTTCTTGATGCTGCATTTAATTTCGCTAATTACGTAGTAAACTTAACCTAATTGAATGTTAATACGAAATTGACTTTACCTGTTCAACTCCCAAATAGTAACTCGTTTGATATTCTAAAGCTTTTATGTGTAGCATGTATCGTTGCGTTTGCTGAGCTACATGATAATCAAACAGTTATTCTGGCAAATTAAATTATGTTCTCATGATATTAAACGTCATTTAGGAAATATTTAGGATGTCTAAACAGCGTGAAATATTTAGAGACTATTACTAAATGAATTGATACTAATACTTTTAACTAGAAATAACCTATATCATAATAATAATATATATATATTCTGCAACGAAAAGGTAAGAACTTATAAATCAACGGTTCTCAAACTATGGGTCAAGACCCACTGGTGGGTCGCGACAGCTATTTTATTGGGTCGCAGAAACAATTGAGGTTTGTCACAAAAATATAGCTATTATTTCATCTGTTACAAAAATAAAACAATTTCATTAGTAAATAATATTTTAACGGAAATTCCTTAGTTTCCATATAAAGAAACTTACGAGCAGAATATCTAGAAACATCTAAACAAACTTCGAATTCCTTGATGGAGTTCAACACAACATACCTGTGTGAACATGCTTTTTGCACTTAGACAGGGGTCGGAGCATACAGGACAAATTTTATTGTTCGCACCAGTATATTTTATGAATGAATTTGCAAAAGAAATTACTATAATATATCCAATAGGAATATAAAATGAATAAAATTGATAAAATATACTGGTAAGAACAATAAAATTTGTCCTATATGCTCCGACCCCTAGCTTAGCTGTTTTTGGAAAATAAGTATAGAAAAAACTGTATATTAAAAGTGAATGAAGATTAACAAGTCTTAACCCTGATGTAGATGCGTTCTTCTGTAAACACCAGTGTCAGAAAACGTCTGATTATAAAGTTATGTTTTGATAGTTATCAAATATAATTCTAATTCTATTTCTATTCTGTGTGTTGTGTTAATTATCATTCCACTTACACGCATTGAAATTTCAAATTGTTGTTTTCGTTGATAGTCTATCTTTCATACGATTGCCTTTTTCGAAGGATAAAATAGCCGATAGCTTATGCAGCTCATACAACAATTTTCATACTGATATAAACTATTATATGAGGTGGGTCGCGAAAAATGTTTTTGCTTAAAGGTGGGTCGCTTAACAATAAAGTTTGGGAACTGCTGTTGTAAATAATTATTCTGCTTATAAGACGTCACTTTAATAATAAACCATTTAAAATGTATTAAAAATTGACATATTTCAACACATTTTCATTTAGTCATCTTGATAATGTAAACAGAAAATTACCAACATAGTAAAATGAAAAAAAAAAAAAATGGAATAAATTATTATAATACTAGCTGTTACCCGTGACGTCGTTCACGTAGCAATAAAAAAAAGATAAACACTTTAATTAAACAAAACGTTTCATTAACAATATTTTAAAATATATACAACACATATCTTATACCAGGCTATGCAGTAGTTTTCTTTTTTTTATAGGAGACTTAAAGAACTCAGTCAAATAAATGGAAAATGTGTTAGATATTATTAACGATCGCGAAAATGAAATTGCAACCATTTATACTGTAGAACACCTGTAACGCACCCCAATGGTACAGAAATCATGTTGTAGTGCATTTCAGAATTCCATATCAAAGAAAGAAAAATCATGTGTTAAACCTAGGTAATAAAAAAAATATCCAACATTTTCATAATACATAACTTCGCCGGCCCATTCTTTTCTGCATCTGTGTATGTGATCTATGTGCTTGTAAATATTCTAAATACAATGTTAAAATTTTGCTTAGTTAGAAAAAGTATAACGAAGATTAAAATTCACCTTTAGCAATTTCTAATAATAGAGAGAAACGTACTTGAATTCTTTTCTGCAGTCCTGTATATTACGTGCAAATATTTATACGACCGCATATTTAGCTTAAATTATTCAAGCAAAAAATCCGATTCAAATTATTGAATTCATATTTCCGGGAATCGCTATTGCACAGGTGACCATATATCCAGTTTATTGTATAGTCCGATACATGATTTATTTAAATTCTACAAACATCTCTTATTATACCAAATGTAGCTGAACTTCAGGATGCATTAGTTTTCCTTAAAATACATACTATAATTTAAAAAGCTCTTCAGCAATCTTTTCTAATAGACCATACTTTGGATACAATATCTGAGATCTGGACACAGGTCCAAAATCTTTTATGTGTCTCTGTAAATGAACAACAAATATGATGCTAATCATACTTTACTGCAAGCATATTAGTAAATTGCAGTATTTATCATTGTATTGATTATCTCAGTATATTAATTTCATTATGTTTGAAATAGTGCAACGCAATTAAAATACGTTGGGAATATTTTTCCTCTTAGACTATTATATTACCGAACATTTTTCTGTTATTTTGAAAAAGAATGTTAAACCTTTTCACCCCATTTTCTACAGAAATCCTGTTTTAGTGCACTTCAGAAGCTGATATCAATTTCAATATTATTAAAATAACCTTAATAAAATAACATTATTAAAATATGCTGCAAATGGTTTTTCTTCACAGAGTATGATATATTGAAATACTTTTGAGCTCACTGTACGCACACTATAAGTACTATACTTAACATATTCGATAGTAACCATGGTCTTGTGAACCTTAAAAATGCATGTAAATTTCATTACATTTAAAATTATGTAACATTATCAAAATACACCACAAATGATTTTGTCGCCGTATATCATAATGTAAAGTCTCCTTTTGAGTGCTCCTGTGATTCAGCTATAATTGCTACCTGGTTCATTTTCAATGCCGCACATGCTATAGCAAATCTCAATAACGTATGTTATTTTCGTATGAATCCCACTATATTTACTCAAGTTGAAACACGGACAAACAGACGGCAGACCCCAGGCACTCGGCATCCGGTGTACAGACAGGTTGAAGTCGTAAACACTTTTAGACCATGTTAGAAAGTGTAAAAATAAGGGGTAGTTTCCGTAAAACGATTAAAAAAACCAGAATTTTTGAAAATTTAAAAACTTTGTTTCAGATATGACGTTACATTCATGTTTTTAAAATTCTTAATGGAAAGTATTCCTGTGACGTCACAATTGGTAAAAAGTTGAATTTTATAGCCTCGAACCGAAAGAAAGAAAAAGGTTCATTTTTATTACGGATTAATATCTGGAAAAACTACTAAAATATTCATATTCTTTTAAGTGTGAAGTTATATTCTTGTGAAGTCTTCTAAGTGTAAAAGAAATTTTATATAATCGTCTGCGTGATATAAGAAGAAAAACAGTATTCCTCTGACGTCACAATTGGTAAAATCGCGGTTTTTAACCTCGAACCGAAAAACAGAATAGGGTCCATTTATTTATTTCATTTTCTTTTATCACGTGAAAATCTTTCAGTTGAAAATTTATTACAGAAGGGAAATAATTATTCCGGTTTTTTTATTTTTTGGCAACGAAAAAAGAAAGATGATTAAATATTATGGAAAAATTTTCAATTTATTCTGTATGAAAAATAGTGAAATGTTGAATTATTAAGAAAAATATTTGAATAAAATAAATAAAAATTAGCCTATGTTCATTTCAGACCAATAATCTATCTATATACAAAAATTCAAAGACATTAATCCATCCGTTTTGAAGCCAAGTTCATTCCAATTTTCGGACACACTTTCACATTTATAATATATACTAGCTGTTACCCGTGACGTCGTTCACGTAGCATTAAAAAAAAGATAAACGCTTTAATTAAACAAAACGGTTCATTAACAATAATTTAAAATATATATAACATTTATCTTATAGAAGGCTATGCAGTAGTTTTTTATAGGTGACTTAAAGAAAATGAAATTGTAACCACTTATACTGTAGAACAACTGTAACGCACCCCAATTGCACAGAAATCATGTTGTAGTGCATTTCAGAGTTCCATATCAAAGAAAGAAAAATCATGTGTTAAACCTAGGTAATAAAAAAAAAATATCCCACATTTCCATAATGCATAACTTCACCGGGACATTCTTTTTTGCAGCTATGTATATGATCTATGTGTTTGTAAATATTCTAAATACAATGTTAAAATTTTGCTTAGTGAGAAAAAGTTTAACGAATATTAAAATTCACCTTTAGCAATTTCTAATCATAGACAGAAACTTACTTGAATTTTTTTTTTTTTTTTTTTTTTTTTTTTTTTTTTTTTTTTACAGTTCTGTATATTATGTGCAAATATGTATACGATCGCATATTTAGCTTAAATTATTCAAGCAAAAAACCCGATTCAAATTATTGAATTCATATTTCCGGGAATCGCTATTGCACTGGTGACCAATCCAGTTTATTGTATAGTCCGATACATGATTTATTTAAATTCTACAAACATCTCTTATTATACCAAATGTAGCTGAACTTCAGGATGCATTAGTTTTCCAAATACATACGATAATTGAAAAAGCTCTTCAGCAATCTTTTCTAATAGACCATACTTTGGATACAATATCTGAGATCTGGACACAGGTCCAAAATCTTTTATGCGTCTCTGTAAATGAACAACAAATGTGATGCAAATGATACTTAACTGCAAGCTTATTGTAGTAAATTTCAGTATTTATCATTGTATTGATTATCTCAGTATATTAATTTCATCATGTTTGAAATAGCGCAACGCAATTAAAATACGCTGGGAATATTTTTTTCTCCGTAGACTATTATATTACCGAACATTTTTCTGTAATCTTGTAAGTGAATGTTAAATCTTTTCACCCCATTTTCTACAGAAATCCTATTTTAGTGCACTTCAGAACCTGATATCAATTTCAATATTATTAAAATAACCTTAATAAAATAACATTATTAAAATACGTTACAAATGGTTTTTCTTCAGAGACCATAATATATTGAAATACTTTTGAGCTCCCTGTACGCACACTATAAGTACTACATTTAACATATTCGATAGTAACCGTGTTCTTCTGAACCTTAAAAATGCATGTAAATTTCATTACATTTAAAATTATGTAACATTATCAAAATACACCACAAATGATTTTTTCGCCTTAGACCATAATGTAAAGTTTCCTTTTGAGTGCTCCTGTGATTCAGCTATAATTGCTACCTGGTCCATTTTCAATGCCGCATATGCTATGGTAAATCTCAATAACGTATGTTATTTTCGTATGAATTCCACTATATTTACCCAAGTTGAAAAACGGACAGACAGACGGCAGACCCCAGGCACTCGGCATCCGGTATACAGACAGGTTGAAGTCGTAAACACTTTTAGACCATGTTAGAAAGTGTCAAAAACCGGGTAGTTTCCGTAAAACGAAAAAAAAAAAACAACTGTTAGGAAAAATATACTACAAAACTGTGTTTTAGGTCGCATTTTTGTATAATTTGTACATATATGCTCTGCATACCATAAAAAGTTATAGAAATTTATTATAAAAAACATCTTAAAAGTCACAACATATTTTTACTTTTTAAGAGCTAAAAAAAATGTGCAATTAATATCCATTTACAAACCTGTTTCCAGTACACTTTGAGCACATTATGCCAAATTGAGATATTGACTGAGGGAATGTATTTTCTCACAATTACATTAAATCTTTAGATTTTAAGCCCGAAAGTGCATTTTTAAAGTGATATTTATTTATATTTTCAGAATTGAACAATTTTCAGAATTGAACAATTTTCAGAATTGAACAATTTTCAGAATTAACACACAAAAATATTTTTTTTTTTGATTAGTTGAGCTTTTCTTACTTTCTAAAAATGATAAAAAGTTTTTTCATTGATCATTACGACATTTACGATATGTATAAATTATTAATATTTTCTAGTCGTTTAATATTTAACCTTTAAAAAAACTTATTTCATTTTAAAATTAAATATTAACCACGCTCAGACGATAAACTTAATTTTCTTTAAATAATAACTTTTGATATCATAATTCAATCTCATTTCATTGCAACATCAGAGATATTTATTTTATTTTCAATATGTGACGTCACAGTCGTCTCTTTTTAGCACTTACTCAAAATTACATTGAAAATTACATTAAAAATGAAAACTTGAAACTTATACTTTGTTTCATATATGATGTTACATTGATATTTTTAAAATTCTTAATGGAAAGTATTCCTCTGACGTCACAATTGGTAAAAAGTTGAATTTTATAGCCTCGAACCGAAAGAAAGAAAAAGGTTCATTTTGATTACGGATTAATATCTGGAAAAACTACTAAAATATTTATATTCTTGTAAAGTGTGGATTTATATTCTTATAAAGTCTTCTAAGTGTAAATGAAATTTTATATAATCGTTTGCGTGATATAAGAAGAAAAACAGTATTCTTCTGACGTCACAATTGGTGAAATTGCGGTTTTTAATCTCGAACCGAAAAACAGAATAGGGTCCATTTATTTATTTCATTTTATTTTATCACGTGAAAATCTTTCAGTTGAAAATTAATTACAAAAGAGAAATAATTATTCCGGTTTTTTTATTTTTTGGCAACGAAAAAAGAAAAATAATTAAATATTATGGAAAATTTTTCAATTTATTCTGTATGAAAAATAGTGAAATATTGAATTATTAAGAAAAATATTTGAATAAAATAAATAAAAATTAGCCTATGTTCATTTCAGGCCAATAATTTACCTACATACAAAAATTCAAAGACATTAATCTATCCGTATAAAAACATTTCATATTTATTTACTTAGAAGGTGTCACAAATAAAAATTAAATTAAAGAGTTGACATGTTTCGGTTCATTAATAAGAACCGTATTCATAACATATAAAATCAGTAGAAAATTAAATGACACTGGATATTAATATAATTATTATACAATTATATTTATATCCAGTGTCATTTAATTTTCTACTGATTTTATATGTTATGAATACGGTTCTTATTAATGAACCGAAACATGTCAACTCTTTAATTTAATTTTTATTTGTGACACCTTCTAAGTAAATAAATATGAAATGTTTTTATACGTGAATGAAAAAAGGTGAAGTGATTTTGTTTTAGTTTTTGAAAAAACGAAAGCTAACAACAGTTTTAACATTAATCTATCCGTTTTGAAGCCAAGTTCATTCCAATTTTCGGACACACTTTCACATTTATAATATACTAGCTGTTACCCGTGACGTCGTTCACGTAGCATAAAAAAAGATAAACGCTTTAATTAAACAATTCATTAACAATAATTTAAAATATATATAACACATATCTTATACCAAGCTATGCAAAGTTTTTTTTTTTTTTTAGGGGACTTAAATAACTCGGACAAATAAATGGAAAATGTGTTAGGTAATATTAACGATCGCGAAAATGAAATTACAACCATTTATACTGTAGAACACCTGTAACGCACCCCAATGGTACAGAAATCATGTTGTAGTGCATTTCAGAATTCCATATCAAAGAAAGAAAAATCATGTGTTAAACCTAGGTAATAAAAAAAAATCCAACATTTCCATAATACATAACTTCGCCGGCCCATTTTTTCTGCATCTGTGTATGTGATCTATGTGCTTGTAAATATTCTAAATACAATGTTAAAATTTTGCTTAGTTAGAAAAGTATAATGAAGATTAAAATTCACCTTTAGCTATTTCTAATAATAGACAGAAACGTACTTTAATTCTTTTGAACAGTCCTGTATATTACGTGCAAATATTTATACGACCGCATATTTAGCTTAAATTATTCAAGCAAAAAACCCGATTCAAATTATTGAGTTCATATTTCTGGGAATCGCTATTGCACAGGTGACCATATATCCAGTATATTGTATAGTCCGATACATGATTTATTTAAATTCTACAAACATCTCTTTTTATACCAAATGTAACTGAACTTCAGGATGCATTAGTTTACCTTAAAATACATACTATAATTGAAAAAGCTCTCCAGCAATCTTTTCTAATAGACCATACTTTGGATACAATATCTGAGATGTGGACACAGGTCCAAAATCTTTTATGCGTCTCTGTAAATGAACAACAAACTGCAAGCATATTAGTAAATTTCAGTATTTATCATTGTGTTGATTATCTCAGTATATTAATTTCATCATGTTTGAAATAGTGCAACGCAATTAAAATACGCTGGGAATATTTTTTCCCCGTAGACTATTATATTACCGAACATTTTTCTGTTATCTTGTAAAAGAATGTTAAAACTTTTCACCCCATTTTCTATAGAAATCGTGTTTTAGTGCACTTCAGAAACTGATATCAATTTCAATATTATTAAAATAACCTTAATAAAATAACATTATTAAAATATGCTGCAAATGGTTTTTCTTCACAGACTGTGATATATTGAAATACTTTTGAGCTCACTGTACGCACACTATAAGTACTATACTTAACATATTCGATAGTAACCATGGTCTTGTGAACCTTAAAAATGCATGTAAATTTCATTACATTTAAAATTATGTAACATTATCAAAATACACCACAAATGATTTTGTCGCCGTATATCATAATGTAAAGTCTCCTTTTGAGTGCTCCTGTGATTCAGCTATAATTGCTACCTGGTTCATTTTCAATGGCGCACATGCTGTAGCAAATCTCAATAACATATGTTATTTTCGTATGAATCCCACTATATTTACTCAAGTTGAAACACGGACAAACAGACGGCCGACCCCAGGCACTCGGCATCCGGTATACAGACAGGTTGAAGTCGTAAACATTTTTAGACCATGTTAGAAAGTGTCAAAAAGGGGGTAGTTTCCGTAAAACGAAAAAAAAAACAATTTTTGAAAATTTAAAAACTTATACTTTGTTTCAGATATGACGTTACATTGATATTTTTAAAATTCTTAATGGAAAGTATTCCTGTGACGTCACAATTGGTAAAAAGTTGAATTTTATGGCCTCGAACCGAAAGAAAGAAAAAGGTTCATTTTTATTACGGATTAATATCTGGAAAAACTACTAAAATATTCATATTCTTGTAAAGTGTGAAGTTATATTCTTGTAAAGTCTTCTAAGTGTAAAAGAAATTTTATATAATCGTCTATGTGATATAAGAAGAAAAACAGAATTCCTCTGACGTCACAATTGGTAAAATCGCGGTTTTTAACCTCGAACCGAAAAACAGAATAGGGTCCATTTATTTATTTCATTTTCTTTTATCACGTGAAAATCTTTCAGTTGAAAATTAATTACAGAAGGGAAATAATTATTCCGGTTTTTTTATTTTTTGGCAACGAAAAAAGAAAGATGATTAAATATTATGGAAAATTTTTCAATTTATTCTGTATGAAAAATAGTGAAATGTTGAATTATTAAGAAAAATATTTCAATAAAATAAATAAAAATTAGCCTATGTTCATTTCAGACCAATAATCTATCTATATACAAAAATTCAAAGACATTAATCCATCCGTTTTGAAGCCAAGTTCATTCCAATTTTCGGACACACTTTCACATTTATAATATAAGGTACCCTGGGGTAATAACGCCACGTTAAGGTTCTAGCAATTTTCACGGCTCAGTTTTAGTTTGTATTTTTCAAACAAATATATGATTTGATACAGCAACTCATTGACTATCTGTATAAAAAAAATAATTTAACAGATATGAATACATAAAATGTAATGGCGTGATTTCTTGACCAATGCTATTTGGCGTTATTACCCACCTATATGGGTAATAACGCCATGCAAACAAAACAATGAAAAGAGTTGGATTAATTACATGTAGATTGCCCAATTCTAAAAATACAAACTCTCAGCTCTAGAAAATGACAAATTGCATCCTAAGCTATTGAAAATGTTCAATTTTTCGTGAAAGTGTAAGAAAAATAAAGGTGTGGTGTGGGGAGGGGGGGGGGATGAGGCAAAAGAATATTAGACCGTGAGCTTATTTTTGCTTAAAAAGGAGCGTTTAAATAGAATTATTAGAAACATTGCACAGTTTTAACTGTGTTTATTTGAATCAGTAATTAGGATGTAGCTCTGCCACTGTAGGGAATCAACCGGGGTAAAAATTGCAAGGATTGGCGTTATTACCCTGTTATAGTTATTGCGCTGTACATTTTAAATTACAAATTATCTCGAGAAGATATCCAAAATCTTCAACAACATTTTGAAAGGCCATGAAATGTACTACAAATTTATGTAATTAACAAAGTATTTCCGGATAAAAAAATAGTCTTCACATCACAAAACGTATCTCGCAAATTTTAGATCAAGCGTTAATTTTAGTTGTTTGTAAAAACAATAAGACCTAAAAATGAAACAAATTAACTTGAAGCTGTTTTTTGCGATTTATATGACTCAAAACCCTTCTGCGCAGAACACATGGGTGTCATTTACCAGATTATTTCATAATTATGCAAAATATTAGCACTTGGCGTTATTACCCCGTCTGGCGTTATTACCCCAGGGTACCTTATATAAGGATATAAGGATAAGGATTAATCATTATTTATTCCAGATTATCACGTTCATTATGTTTGTAATTTTGTATTTACATTCTATAGATGACGCGGTGAAAATGAGTTAAAACATAACAATTTTTAATATACTTTAAATGTTTTATCATTAAAAGGACGTCTTACAATCAAAATAATTATTTATAAGTTTTTACCTTTTTATTTTAGAATATATAGTATTATTATTAAGATGATATAATTTATTAATGGACCTAATCAAGACCTACTGCTTTTATACTTCATATTCATACAAAAAACCTGTTTATAAGAATGGCTTAATCCATATTGTAAAATAAATAAAAATCTGTTTGAACTCTGACGTTATTGTCGATGATACCAACGAGCTGAACAATCAATATTGTTTTATTTAAAATCATTATCTTACTAATATAGCAAAATTTCAATTTTTGCACATGAAATAGGAAACAAAATGAGTTTTTCAAACACAGTTTCTATGAGTATTGTGTATCAGTTTACTATTTTTATACTTTTTAAAGATTTCTCAAGCATGAATATTTTAAAATCGTGCTCAAAAATGAATATTTCATTGGATTACAGAAGATTAATCAGTTTGCATTTAAAACAATATAAATAATTCAGTGTTTCTTCGTTTTTTTTTATATGCAATATTAGATAACTAAATTACCAAAGGAAATTTATTTTTCACAAGTAATATATGAAAAAGTAACTATATCAATAATAGGCAAATTTAAGATAGTTACCGAACTATGCACTTCCACATTGAAACAACGAAAATTATAAAAGGTTGCTGCAAGTATTGATCGCTTTATGGAATGAATATGGACATACAGGTAATATGAAAATATCATAAATGCTTTTTTGCTACAGCTAGTAAACCAGTTGTCGTTTTCAACTAAAAACTGCTTTCCCTAACTTTCTATATACTAGGCAATACACTAAAAAATCATTAATCACCTGATACTTTCAATTTTAAGCATTTTGTCTAAAATTTAAAAGATTACTTGCAGGAGTCTTCTGGAATTTCAGAATTATACAGAATACGTTTGATTTAATATTTATCATATCAGTTTCATAAGGAGAACAATTTGGAACAAATATATATATATAATAATATTTGGGACAACAACACAGAAAAAAAGCGAGAGCAAAAGCTTTACAAAAGGGCTTTGCAAAAATATTTACTACCATTATTTCTTGAATCTAATAGCAAAAATAAATGTTAAGAGACAAAAATGCTCAATTAAAAGAAATGTTATAATAAATAAGACGAAAAAGACTAAACTGTTTAAAATAACTATTTTTACAATTACTGAACGCTAAAAATTTTAAACACTGAAATATTCAAAGAATAAATTATACATCTTAGAAATGCATACTTTCAAAGCAATAAATATTTAGAAAACAAAAATGTACGAAATAATCTCAAGCTAAGCGAGTTGATGTTTATTATATTGACAAACCTTGATTGGTAATTATTAACGATAACCGGTTAACCTCCTGACTGCCACGAACGGATTTTTTTGTTCACTAAGCTGCATGTTTCACTGCAACATAAGCAATATTTAAATTAATATAATTCTACAAATTAAATCCAGTTTTGAATAATTAAGTTAGGATTAATGCTCTCAAAAATTATACCCCTATAGGTAATTAAATATTTTGTATCAGGTTGGTAAAAACATCTTTTTTTAAATAATTTACTAAATAAACTTTAATAAATTACTGCGGACTACTTTAATAAAACTACTTTAATAAATTACTGGGGAAAACAACATAACAATTTTGCCCTTTTGCTCGGTGGTCAGGATAAATTCTCATAAGTTTATCGTATTAACCGATTTATTTGGATATGATTTGGTTACTATTAATAATAACCAGTTACTATTTTTAATAACCTATTAGTAAAATTGACCGTAATATACGTATAAAACTATAGATTGTATACAGGGCTGTGAGAGAAAAATCGATTATTTATCCTACTACCGATAGAAAATTTTAAAATTGGGTTGTCAAATATGTTAAGCATTTTCAAAATCGGTTACATATATAATATATTTCATGAAATTTTTCGATGAAATTTTGTTATAGTAATCTGTTTGGTTGGAAAGTGTTTCATATTCTATACCTGACACATTTTTTTTTCTTCTTAAATAGTATTTACTATATTTCTTGTTTACCACTGTAAACGTAGCTCTTTGCGATGCAATATTTTACCAATTTATTTTTTAACACTTTATTATAACTTAAACAACATTTTGGCAGCGCACAGTACAACATTTTGCTAGTTCAAAGTTCAACCAAGTTTAAAGTTTAATTTTAAACAAATTATGAGTAAAATTTCTTCTGTCATAGAGACAAGGTACCAGATTACGTTAAAATATTTTCACATCTTATGATTTTAGTTGCTATACAAGGAAAATGTAATTAGTTTACCAGAAATTTTTCAAGTGTTAAAAAAGAGCATTTTAGAACAATCTTCGAGTGTAAAAGTGCTAATAGAAATTGTTGAGACCAAATCATTTTTGATAAAATGTCATAGAAACATTATTATTTTTTTCACAATTATTTTTAAGCAACAGTTTATTATAACTACATATAAAACTTCAATATATTATTTGTATAAACTACATTTAAAAATGACTTCAAAACATGAAACTAATTTATTATTTGCTCAAAGTCATAAAAAATATATATGTAATATAAAAAATCTTATGCAATATAATAAATTTATAAATGTAATTATAGCTACAAAAATATAATAATAATAAAAATTATGTATTCATATTCGATATGTTTCTTTGGTCTGACGACAACATCCTCTAAAATAAAAATTATTATTCTCTAGATAAGAAATATTTTCAAAAGAAGGTTTTAATTGGAAACTGGTAAATAAAAATCACGCGAATTTCAGCATATTAAAATTAACTGCAACATTAAATAATAAATATGCAATGGCAAATTATGTAATTTAAAAAATAGCAGATTAATTTATCCATCAGAATTTTTTTTGTCATCCATCATCCGAGAATCAGCAGAGATCTTACACAAAAAGAATATATGCAATGATTCACTCTTGATGTAACTTCCTAAAATTTGGAAACAGATGTTCTACAGAAAAATGAACAAAAACATGAAATAATTTGCTTTCACAAATATTCATTTTTTAATATGCATTTAATATCATTATGCTGGTATTCACCTGATTTTTGTTTACGTGTTTTCAATTTCAATGTTGTTTTGCGAAGTCATTTGTATAATTTTAATTTTTGATAGTGTTGCCGTCAGAGCAATGAAATACCTTGAATCTGAATCAAAAAATGTATTTTTCTACCTTTTAAATGTATTTTTATCACATTTACCAAATTTTAAATAAATTTGACAGCGTAATATTTTTACGACTCTAGAACTTTTAAATTGATTTCAGATTCATATTTGCTTGACAAGATTTTAACATGTGAAAAAAAAATCAAATTTATAAAATCTAATATAAAAATAAACTTTTTTTGTTTAAGCACTTAAAATTTCCGAAATGCATTATTTAGAAAAATGTTCGCATCCAAAGGAAACTATTTTTCCTTTTTCATCCTTCCTTTATTGGTTCCACATGTTTTTCCCGTTTGCAAGTAAAATATTTTCAGTTTATCTCCTTTAAAAATACTTTCTCGGTAAATTTTTATTTCGTTTCATTTTCAAAATTGCTTTTGATTTCCGTTAAAATGTAAATTTAATACTTTCATATATTCGTTTTTTAATACAATAAACTATTTTGTATCTTTTTGTTACCTACAAGTTCTTTAGTATCTTCAAGTTACCATTATATTACGTTGTCTATAAGTCACTGTAAAATGATTTTATTTCTGTTGATAAAGTACTGAGTTATTACATTCATTTCTCTGTTTTGTTTACACATTTCTTTTTATGATAATATTTTAACTTTTAATCTTTGAGAACTTTTTACGCAACTCAATTTTTACTGGATAAATTTGTGGATCAAAAATTAACACATAATATGGAAAAAAAACAATCTGAAAGAAATAATATAAAGTAGCAAAAATAAGTCTAAATGTGTTGAAATAAAATAGCAAAAATAAGTCTAAATATAGGTAGGATATTTTACTACAGAAAAAAAGCGTAAAGTATGCAATTAGTTTACAAATCTAAACTATTTCAGTTCCTCTGTATCTAAATCCGTCGTGAACATTCATTTATAATACAGAGATCATCATGTAGTGGTATCTTAAAGCTCTGCTGTTATATTTATTTAGTGACTATTAAACGTCTGAAGTTTAAAATTTTCAATTTGCAAATACAAGTCAATTAGTAGATTACAACTGTTATCAGAGGTCGGAAATCTATAGTAAAATGTTTTTAAAGATGTCGAAAATATAATAAGCCAAAATATGCTAAATATGTGACAGTACTATCCAGCTGTATGATCTTAATTTCGAATTTATGAGAGAGGAATTGTTCAAGTAGAGCAGAGGAGTTCAAAAGCTGCTGGTGAAGAAAGAAGTGATCTCTTGCTAGTATTGCAACAGACCAAACAATACGGAAGTTTTAGGAAATAGTTAATTCCGAGAGGCGAACAACAATGCACAGCATATCAACTGCAATATCATGTTCACATGATTTTGACTGCAGCTAATTAATGCAGACTTGAATATTATGTATACAGAGTGTTGGAAGATCAATTCAAAGACTTTTATAAGACCAATTCAAAGACCAATTATATAGAGAAATAAGCATGCTTTTCAGATTTGTAGCTTAATTTTCTTTTTCTTTTTTTATTGTCTTTTGTAATTCACTTACTTACATTTTCTCATATTTAGAATTCTCCTACACAAAATATTTTACTCCCTTCTAAACAAAAGTATTTAGAACACATTTTAAAATTAGAAAGTCGACTTTTACGTTGAAATTTCTATCTAATATAAAACCTCTCTTTAATAGTAAAATTTGTGTTAACAAATATATTATTTTCATATTATAGAAGGAAAGAAAATGTGCAGTTGTATAATAATATTGAATGAAGTATTCTTAATGGAAAATTTTATGCATCCATTTTCTACATTCAGTGCTCTGCACCAACATTTCATTAGGAAATTAGTGTTTTTCTTTTCAATGCCCCGTATTCATTCTGCTGTAAATTTCGAAATGGGTAAAAAATGTCCGGCCCAGAATTCGAATCTGAGATCTATTGGCTAAAGCCACCAACTGAAACATCTCGGACAAAGATGGGGGACCCCCCAGCTAATCTCAATGCATAACCTTATGAGATGAATAATGTCCTTATTCCGGAATAACTCAGTTAGAAGAGCATTTGCGGATTCAGGAATTCTGTGCTTCGAATCCTAGACAATGCATTTTTCATCCATTTGGAAATTTACCGCTCGTATGATTAAATTACTAAATGAATAATTCTTTTAAAAATTGATCTCACTATGTACTGTTTGCACATTAAAAATATCAAATTTCCTGTTTCACGATCATAAACTTGAACCATTGCTTTCAAGTTCAATATACAGACCGAGATTAAAAATAAGTATTAACTTTTATTTGAGAATTTACGGAGATGCATCTAATAATTTCAATTTAACTGTCGAATTTGAAATTTTAATGGTTCAGTTTAAATCAGCTTGGCTTGGAGGGGTAAGACTAATAAATGTCCATATATGGAAATGACCCATTGACATTATGCTCTAAAGGTTTAACAGTGATTTATCTGGATGAACCAACTTAGCATTTCTCACTCTTGTAATGGCAAGGTTACAACCGCAGCACACGATTGAATATTTTTTCATAAACAAACTCTGAGACAGACAAAAAATGAGACATTATCCAACCTGAATGATACTGGATATAAATATGTATAATTTAGAATGCTTGTAGAAAGTTTCACACGAGTATAATTTAATAACTTGAAATTTTATTTGCCTATTACTTATTCAAGTTTTCTCACACATGTAAAAAACAACTGAGTGAAAAGGTGTTCAAGCCTGAAATCGAAGAAGGTCATTGGCATTAGGCGTTAATGCTATACCTCTTATCCGCCTAAACGATACCAGCTTAGGTTTGTAATTTGGCAATAAACAACATCAAAAAATTATGACTGCAGCTGTAATGACTTTCAGTACGATTCGGACAAGATAATTTAATGTATTGATGAAATATTCTGATAGTTACTTTTGAGCATGTGTCCGAGGGTTGTGCAACAATTACTGTCCCGAATGTATATAAAATATTTGTATTGCGATGGTTGATGTGGAATATTGAAACATAATATCTTATATACCTATATGCTCCATTTCGCAACTATAACAGCTATATTAGCGTATTTTTATAGTTGTATGCTTGAGAGGGATACCCAGTTTTAAAGGGCCTTAAAGAGAGTGAGAGGATGAAAGAATGGTTTGGAGCATATGGGGTAAGATTAAAGACAATGGATGAGATGTGGCTACATCAATATGATCCCAAATCCAACTGACAGTAACCACGTATCACCCACTGTCACAAATCTAGCCTCATAAACTCCAATTCAGATTTTCATCCCCATCCCCCCTTTCATCCTTCCTTCCATAAATATGTGATTATAGCAGCTACGGTTCTGAAATTCAATATATAGGCATATAAAACATTAAGCTTCTATGTTCAGTATCAATGATCGCAGTACAAATATTTTATGTACACTGGGGACAGAAGTTGAAACACCCTAGCATCTATATAGATTAGCCTGTAGTTCTATTATAGAAAAACATTTTTTGGGCAAAAAAACTAATGTAACACTTTGGTTTAAACTAACTAAATCATCAACAGAGCTGTTGAAAAAACTTTAGAAAGCTGGTAGCGATGAAGTTGTGAGTCGTGCGTTATGTTTCGAGTGACTCAGGTATATAAAGCTAGCTTGTTCCTTGAAGACGACGACATAACTGAATATATTTTACAAGAAGTACTCTGGAATATCTGAAACAAATAAGCTTGAGTATAAAAACTGACGCAGAACATTCAGCAATGCTATAGATATTGTCAATTTAAATAATAATCAGTACTGACATTTCTAGCCTCGGAATTAAAAAAATGTGCCTCAATGTTGGTGAAATCATCTTCCACTGCATACTTCTGAGTCACAGACGCTTCTTCCGCGTCCAGAATCATTAATTGACTGAAACATTTTGACAGAATCTTATTTGTAACGTAAATGTCTTATTTTTTTACTTAGCATAAAGTTGTAAATAGTAAGTTCATAAAAAAACTTAAATCTTTATTATTTTTCGGTCATTCCAGCTTTTGTTGCACATAAACTTATGTTATGCATCAAAATTTCATTTTAGATCTATAGATATTATTTGTTTACGATTTCGTAAAGTTAGTGTAACTATTTGAGATATTAAGTTATTTAGCATATAAATTAGAATTAATTTTCGCTAGTGCATATGTTTTATAAAGCTGTATTACAGGATCTTTTACTAAAATGGGTAATGTGTTGACAATTTGTTATCGTTTAAAAAGTTAACTATTTCAAAATTTATTACATTTGGTTTTGTTGCATGCGGAATCTATCAAATCGTTACTTTCAATCGGAAACTTTAACATATCGTCTTTTTTATAACCTGCAAATTTAATAGCATCAAACAATTTTTGAGATTGGAAGAAATTTGGTATAACATTTAAACATTATACTGAAAACTTGAAATTTGTTAATTGTGTTAGAAAAAAAAGCTAATTAAAAAAAGTCATACTTTAAAAAAAATATGCAAAGCGAAAAAATAAAATAATAGTAAATAAAAATAAAATGTTATTTCCCAACAGAATTTCATCATGAAAAAGAAATACATACTTTTATCTTTCGAAATTTTTTACAAAAAAGAGAAAAGTTTTATAAGTTTATCACCTTCTAATTTTATGGTTAATACTATAGAATTACAATCAATATGCATCCCTATGGACATTTTATGTTTCATCTGAATATCCAAAAATGCATTATGGGATAAAAAACTTAAGAAATATTTCATAATGTTAAAGAAAATAGATACAGAAGATAGGGTGGCAA
This sequence comes from Maratus speculifer, assembly GCA_964019185.1. Taxonomy (NCBI): domain Eukaryota; kingdom Metazoa; phylum Arthropoda; class Arachnida; order Araneae; family Salticidae; genus Maratus; species Maratus speculifer. Next base: position 374,175,018 of record OZ025289.1, read on the forward strand.
AGTAGAGTCTCATATTTCATGAAAATGATTTAGAACTGTGTAAATAAAATTGTAAAAAAAATTCACAAGGTTACCTTATTTAAAAATAATTTTTTTTTACATGGTTACCTTATTTAAATATATTTTGGGTTTTAATTAAAGCTATCAAAAGATGAAATTTGTTAATTCGTTGGAAAAATAAAATTAAAGAAATAAGTAATGTTTCTTTAAAAACATATGTATATAGTACAAAAGTAAAATAATATAAAATAAAAATAAAATGTTTCTCATCATGAAAAAAATATAAATACCGTTATCTTTTGAAATTTCGAAAAATAAAACCGAGAAATTTTGTATATGTTTATCACCTCCTAGTTTTATTGTTAATACTAAAGAAGTACAATTAATATTCATCCCAAAGGACATTTTGTGTTTTCATCTGAATATAAAAATATGCATTATTTAGATAAAGTACTTAAGAAATATTACATAATGTTAAAGAAAATAAATGCAGAAGATAGGGTGGCAAAGTAGAGCCTTTACATTCCATGAAAATGATCTAGAACTGTGTAAATAAAGTTATAAATAATATCTTTTTTTTGTAACAAGGTTACCTTGTTTAAATATATTTTGAGGTTTAATTAAAACTATCAAAACTTGAAATTTGTTAATTACGCTCAAAAATAAAATTAAAGAAATAAGTAAAATTCTTTAAAAAAATATATATAGTACAAAAGTAAAATAATAATAAAGAAAAATAAAACTTTTGCTTTTTTTACAGTTTTTCAACATGAAAAAATGAAATAAACACTTTTTATTTTTATTTTTCGAAATTTCGTAAAAAAGGAGAAACGTTTTATAAGTTTATCACTTTCTAGATTTATGGTTAATTCTAAAGAAGTACAATCAATCCGCATCCCAAAAGACATGAGGTGTTTTTATCTGAATATCCAAAAAAATCATTATAGAGATAAGGTATATGAGGAATATTACACAATGTTAAAGAAAAAATGTAGAAGATACGGTGGAAAAGGCTTCACATTTCACACAAATGATCTAAAACTGTGTAAATAAAGTTATAAAAAATAATTTTTTGTCACACGTTTAAATTATTTAAATATATTTTGATGTTTAATGAAAACCATCAAAACTTGAAATTTGTTAATTACATTGGAAAAATAAAGTTAATAAAATAAGTGAGATTTTTCTTAAATATATATATTGAACAAAAGTAAAATAATAGAAAATAACAATAAAATGTTATTTACAAATAGTTTTTCAACATGGGAAAAGAAATAAACACTTTTATGTTTCAAAATTTCGAAAAAAAGAGAGAGAGAATAGTTTTCTAAGTTTATCACTTCCTAGCTTTATGGTTAACACTAAAGAAGTACAATCAATATGCATTCCAAAAGACATTTTGTGTTTACACCTGAATATTTAAAAATGCATTATGGAGATAAAGTACTTGCCAAAATATTTCGTAATGTTAAAAAATAATAAATGTAGAAGATAGGAGTTCAAAATAGAGTCTTACATTTCATGCAAATTATCTGAAACTGTTTAACCTTCCTACCCTGAATGGGTCTAATCGACCCATAACTATAATTTGTTTTATATGACTCCAACCATAACTTTTTTCATAAAGAAAGTTAAACATCAGATTAAGAATAATAAGGCAATTAAATATATTAAAATGTCTTAAATGACAATACTGGTGTGAAATGTTTTTATCGAGATTGAGCAAAATTTGAACAGGGTAGGAAGGTTAAGTAAATATACATAAAAAAATAATCTTTTTTTTCACAAGGTTACTTTATTTAAACATATTTTGAGGTCTAATTAAAACTATCAAAACTTGAAATTTGTTAATTATGTTAAGAAATAAAGTTAATAAAATAAGTAAGATTCTTTAAAAAATCCACATAGTACAAAAGTAAAATAATAGTAAATAAAAATGAAATGTTATTTTCTAACACTTTTTTTAACATAAAAAAAATTCTTCTATCTTTTGAAATTTCGAAAAAAAAGTACAATCAATATGTTTTATATGTTTATCACCTGCAAGTTTTATGGTTAACTCTAAAGAAGTGCAAACAATATGCATCCCAAAGGACATTTTGTATTTTCACCTGAATATCCAAAAAATGCATTATGGAGGTAAAGTGCTTGGGAAATATTACATAATGTTAAAGAAAATTAATGCAGAAGATATGAAGGCCAAATAGAACCTTACATTTCATGCAAGTGATCGTATGACAATAGCAAGTTATTTGCCATATACATTACGATTAATTTTTACTGGTGAATGTGTTTTATGAAATTATAATTATCGTTCAATAAAATGGCTAACGTGTTTATTTTAGCTATTTCTAAATTTATTTCATTTGGTTTTGTTGCATGCAGAGTCTATCAAATAGTAACTTTAAATCAGAAATTTTAACGTATAGTCTTTTTTTTTATAATATAAAAATTTAATAGCATTGAACAATTTTTGAGATTTGAAGGAATTTTATGTAAAGTTTAAACATTATACTCAAAATTTGAAATTAGTTAATTATGTTGAAAAAATAAAGCTTATAAAATAAGCAATATATATATGGCACAAAAGTAATATATATATGTAGAACAAAAGCAATATACATATATAGCACAAAAGTAATATATATAGTACAAAAGTAAAATAATAGTAAATAAAAGTAAAATGTTATTTTCTGACAGTTTTTCAACATAAAATAAAGAAATAAATACTTTTATCTTACAAAATTTTGGAAAAAATGAGAAAAGTTTTATAAGTTTATCACTTCCTAGTTTTATGGCTAACTCTAAAGAAGTACAATGCATCCTAAAGGACATTTTGTGTTTTTACCTGAATATCCAAAAATGCATTATGGGAATAAAGTACTTGAGAAATATTACACAATGTTAAAGAAAATAAATGCAGATGATAGGGTGGCAATGTAGAGCCATATATTTCATGTAAATGATCTAGAACTGTGTAAATAAAGTTATGAAAAACTTTAGTGTTCTTTATTTAAATATATTTTGAGATTTAATTAAAGCTATCAAAACTTGAAATTTGTTAATTACGTTGGAAAATTAAAGTTAATAATATAAGTAAAATTCTTTAAAAAATATATTTAGTACAAAAGTAAAATAATAGTAAATAAAAATAAAGTGTTATTCTCTGACAGTTTTTCAGCATGAAAAAAGAAATAAATTCTTTTATTTTCCGTAATTTAGAAAAAAAGGAGAAAAGTTTTATAAGTTTATCACTAACTAGTTTTATGGTTAACTCTAAAGAAGTAGAATCAATATGCATTCAAAGGACATTTTGGGTTTAACCTGAATATAAACAATGCGTTATGGATATAAAGTCCTTGAGAAATATTACATAGTGCTTAAAGAATAAATGCAGAAGATTTTTGGGCAAAATATAGCCTTCCATTTCATGCAAATGATCAAGAACTATGTAAGTAAAGTTATGAAAAAAAGTATATTTTTTTTCACGATGGTTACTTTATTTAAGTATATTTTACGTTTAATTAAAACTATCAAAGTTAAATTACCAAATTCAAGTAATTTTTATTTTACTTTTTTTATTCGTAGTTCTTTAGATATACATATTTTTTAATTTTAAGCATTTTTTATTGGTAATATTTCATTAAATTATGTGATTTATGGGAAAAGGAAAATAAAATGTGTTTTAAGAAAGTTCATTGCAACATTAACATTTCTTACGATAAATCATATTTTAGAACATGCCATCATCAAAGTGTCATTAGATTTGAGTAAAGAGACTTAAAAAATAAATAAACTTTAAACAAGCAGCATAAGTATGAAAAATATGGTTAAAACTTACTTTAAATAGGGAAGTAATCTGATCTAAAATTACTTGAAACGAAAAATTGTAATGTTTTTTATAAAGTTTAAATCAGATATGAAAAAAATAAGCAAAGGGGGACAGAAGGACTTAAAAAGAGACAGAGAAAAAAGACACCGAAATGAATTACAGAGAGAATTGGACAATTTTTTTCTGTAATGTATTTTTTTATGACTATTATCTTCAGCAGTGAAAATATATACAATAACTCAACTTCCTTCGTATTATTTGGAATTTGGCTAGGGATGCTACATAAATGAATTTGTTTATCAAGTTCATTTAATTTGTTTTTTCAAAAATAGTTTTTTTTATCAGCATTCACTTTGCTAATGTTGCACATTATGCATATAAAACATATTGATATGTATATTAAAGCGCATTTATGATCTTTTAAATCTATTCAGTATTCACTTTTAGTAAGTACAACACTAGCTTAATTTTTAGTTGGAAAATAAGAAATAAAAATATAGTGCATATCTACAGGAAATACAAATAATAAAAATAAAAATAGTTTAAAAAAATAATTTTTTATAAAAATTCAACGTTTATCTAGAAAATTTTTTCGAATTTCATGACTGAAATTCAGGGGGGGGGGGGGTCGTGAAAAATCTTCGTTATATGCATTAATTTAGCATGGGTTCGGATCTAGATTACGGAAAATTCCTTTTATTATTATTATTATTATTATTATTATTATTATTATTATTATTATTATTATTAGCATTAGTAGTGAACTAGTACATATATCTTTTAATTATACTTTTTGTTCTACTACTTTTATAAGATATCGAACAGAAAAAATAAGTAAATAAACATTTTTCTTTTTTTTTTCTAAATTGTAATCGGGTAGTATAATCACAATTAAACTAGAGTAGAACTGCTGACAAGTTAAAATGTATTTTATTTAAAAATATTTTGTGCATTTCTTTTTTACAGTTTAAGAGACAAATAGCCTGTTTTGGTGCATAATTGAATACGCTGATATTATTCAATTGTAACCACATCGAATGCAATTGTAATTGTAAAAAATATTTGCTGATTTATCACTTGTAATTGGCGGTAAAATGCCTTAAAAAGCGTTATTAATTTATAATTAAATTCTAAAAATATTACTCGTTATCTTTGAAAACACACCAACGTGAAAAATCTTTTTTAAGTTATATTTTAACACGCAAAACAAATTCGATTTAAATAAAAAATTATAAAAATGACTAGATTTTTTGATGTTTTATATTAAGGTCAAATTTACTTTGATTTTAAATGGAAAAAAAATTAGTTGAATGCGGCAATCCCAAAACTTTTTTCTATCTTATGCATGTTAAAACTTCAAAATTCACTATCACAGTGCCAGAATGAAATAATTTATGTTCATCGTGAGGATTTAAAAGCATGAAATTAGTTTTTGAAACATGACTATTTCGAATATCGAGAAAAATACCACATAAAAGAGCCATCTATTAGAGGATTTATACCTAAACATAATTAGCAATAATATTTAACGACTCTGATCATAGAGGAAGATTTACATACCAGTTATACCAAGCTATACCGATATGATGAAAATTCGTCCTTTACTTTTTGAGATAGAGCTATTGCAGGAATTGGAAAAGTTCAGCATAGAGGTGCCAGTTAGGCGATTGGCAGTAAAACGTAAAGAAAACTAGTTTATATAGCGAATTTACTAAATCCGAAATTTGATGAAAATTTGTGCATTAATTCTTCAGATAGAGGTATTGTAAAAATCGTGAAAAATGCAGCACCTGTTGAGTAATTTATACCAAAATATAAACAGCATCGATTCAAGTCAAGAACTAGCGGAATCTGAATTTTGATGTAAATCCGTGCGTTAGTTCTTGAGATTGATCACCCATAAAATTTATGTCACTGATAGACAGACAGACGGACAGATAGACAAACTCACAGACAGAAATTTTGTAAAAACATATTTTTTGTAATCTCTGACCTCTAGAACATGTAAATCTGTCAAAAACCGGAATAAAGTTCTCGTAAAGATAGAAAAAAATAAAAATCAATCTTTTGAGGATGAGTTTCAAGATATTTTTTTAACTATTAATTTCACTTTCAGTAATTGAATACTCCACTATAGTTGTCTTCTTAAACGATTCTGCTATACATGTGAGCAATATGGCAGAAATGCAACGACATTGTCGCAGAAAGGAAACGATTCCTTTCACAAAACTTTCATCCCTAACCCGCTAAACGTAAATTTTAGAAATAAGTCTTTTAAATTGTTATTTTTATTTAAAGCAAAAAGGATTAAAATTAGTAAAGTTTCAGTGGAATTTTCTAGTAGGTACATGCTTTGCGCAATCAAAGAACTCCTTATTTATTTATGTAATTATGTTTTGAAAATATAATAAGAAATGTTATGGAAAAGTTTGCTTTAAATTAACTTGGTGAAAAGAGATAAGTTTAGTATTTCGTTTTATACTTATAATAAAAATGACCTTATCGTCAACATCTGTGAAGAAAATTAAAAACATGCATGTGCAAAAAATAATTTATATTTTAAATATTTGAAATATTTAAGCATATGTGTACAATGCCTTTCGCCTCATCAAATAAATTTATCTAATTATAGTTTTCAAATTTGTGGTTCATTTCTACAAATTGCATCAATTTAACCCTGTATTCAAAAAACACATCTTAAGAAAACTAATTAGACAGTTTATCTATTACATGTTAATGCAAATATCCCAAAATTTCCTCTAATACTGATAATTAAATTTATGTCTTTGGATTTTTTTTTTACATGGAATTTAAAAAGAGATAAAACCATTACACTTAAGAGATAATAATACCTATCTTATGAAGTATTACTTCATCAGCATCTTTTTCCTAATTGATGCATGAATTTTTTCTTCATTTAATTCTTAAAATGTAGTATGACTCAAAATTAATATAGCGAGTACAAATGGCTTTAGCTATTTAATTGAAAAAAAAATATTTATAATAATTACTTGGAATGTAAAAGGAAGTTGAATATTTTGTTTACTTACTTATAAATGCTATATGTGACTCCCCTTTTTCACTGGGACAACATCTAAATATCCTTTTTTCTGAAACGTCGGGTAACATTCAAACAATATACGCAGGAGGGATTTAATATTTGATTAAATAATAACAAAAAACACATGTTTAAATATTGTCCGTGCAACCAAGAGGGAATCACTTGAAACATTAATAAAGTCTGAAAAGAAAATTTCGTACTTCCTGCTATATTTTGGGTAATTCTTATCGATAAAGTATTTTTGACTAAGTAACTATAGCCATTTGTAAGAGGCTGTGCAAATATAATGTTATCAACTTTTTGGAAATTTTGACCCCTTCTTTCCCTTTCGATATCACGTTATCATCCCTTAAACCCCCCATAATAATATTGTTATAAATTGTAATTTTTTATCATTTTTAAAATTTATTTTATTTGTTTGCAGTCATATACAAAACTGGTTACATTTAGTTTTTCACATACTTTATTAATTCAAATAAGAAAAGTCAATAAAATATCGCTTTATTCAATGGAAACTTAAAAGAAATATACTGTTTAAAAGTATTTTACAATAGCTTTTTGTTACATAATGCATTCAACAGTAATAAAGTCTTGTAACACTTGCCCCGAACGGAGAAGAGATAGGGTGCAGATAAGAATTCTTATCAACATAAAAGGAGGAGAACATTATTTATCTTTTATTAGTAAACACAAGCTTCATTTCAAATATATTTCACATTGGGTTTTTTAGAACCGTGATTATATATGCATACACATATGAAGAAGAAGAAGGATGTCAAACGTTTGAATATATTATAATTTAGAATTAAATAGTTTTAAAATAATTCAGTGATTTTAATAATAACTTTGTATTTTAATAAAAATATGTAGCAGTGAAAAAAAGGTAACATACTATTTTGGACAAAAGACCGTGTTACGTATAAAAAGAGAAAACTTTTGATTGGATTAAAAATAATATCAGTATCATAAGTCAACCCCACCCTCTTCCCTAAAATGATAACGTTATATATGCATAGTCCCTATTGGCTATATTCATTTCCTGTAAACATACAACTAAAATGTAACTGTTAATCAAGTTTGTTGCAAAATGTTTAAAAAAATGGACACAAGGTGACGCCAGCTTAAATAAATATTATTTTAATATATAAATATTATTATATTAATATTATTATATATAAATATTATTATATTACAAATATTAGTATAAAATAAGTATTATTATATATAAATATCTTTATTATATAAATATTATTTTTTTTGACTAAGAAAAGTAAAGAAAAACAATATTTGCAACCAATTTTAAAATGAAAAATTTTTACTTTGAGAAAACTTGAGAAAGAAAGGCACTAAAAAAAAATTTGTTAAACTTGTATACAGAAATATCCTTATATATGAGGAGCCCAGAAGCCAAGGGGTACAAGTGACAAAATGTCGATTTGGAGTAAATTGAGTTTAAAGATGATTAATGTTAAATTGGAACATCAATAACAATTGACTAAATTGAAATAGGAAACATCTGCTTGTTGCATTCTAATCTTTGAACTCTCATTTCAATAACTGTTAAAAATTAGAGTACAATTTTCTTTAAATGTATAATTAATCAATATTGTTTGTTTTTCGAAAAAAGTGGTTTATCTCAATAACTCCCCAAATAATCAAAAAATGACTTATATTTCTTTACCTGAAATGAAAAAAGCATATTTCCAGATACCCTGTGCACTTAACTCAATTTTTTTTAATTTTGTCATTTATACCCCTTGGCTTCTGGGGTCCTCATATAATCTGTTTATACGTTACATATCTATCGTTAGCGAATATAATTATTTAAACATATGTATATACTATTTTTGTTACAGAGATTGATTATATTTTGTGAAAAATTTGCTTGATAAAACAGAAAGAGTTATCAAACCTCCAAATAATTAATGAGAGTTTGAAAATTTTCTGTTAGGATTAGAACGACATCTGTGCGAAGAAACTACAGAGAAAATATTTCTTGGAAATCACGCTATATTTAAATTAAGATGTGCCACGGTTGCAGAACTTTGATGCGACCTAACTATAAGGCAAACTGTCTTAACAAGTTTAGTAAATTGGTTTCTACAGGAAATAGGCTTTTGCGGTAGATTATAATAAATTTTCCAACATCTCATTTCGCTTTTCTGTTACAAGCTAATGTTTAAAAACTGTTGGTTGAAAGTAATGGAGAATTTTAAACTGTCAGAGTTTAGATTCTTATATGAAAACGAAATTTATTTTTAAATTATAATTTTTATTAGTTGTCGTAGAAAACGAATATTTCGATATTATTACAACTAGCCGTTTTTTTTTCTTTTTGTCAAATTTGTATTTAAGTTATGCCTCGGTTTTTGGTTAAACGTCTAAACACAGTGTCATTTTAATCAACGGAATGTTTATTTAAAATTAAAATTAACATATGAAATGATTTCGATATTATTACAACTAGCCGATTTTTTTTTTAGTCAAATTTGTATTTAAGTTAAGTCTCGGTTTTTGGTTAAACATCTAAACACAGTGTCATTTTAATTAACGGAATGTTTATTTAAAATTTAAATTAATATATGAAATGATTTCAATATTATTACAACTAGCCGATTTTTTTTTTTTTTTTTTTTTTTTTTTTTTTTTTTTTTTTGTCAAATTTGTATTTAAGTTAAGTCTCGGTTTTTGGTTAAACATCTAAACACAGTGTCATTTTAATTAACGGAATATTTATTTAAAATTAAAATTAATATATGAAATAAGACGAATGAAGACATCGAAATGTGACTGCCAATTTCTACGATTTGTTTAAGCCAAGTAAATATAATCAGACCAGAAATTTTAATATCAACAAGTTAAAATGACTGTTTAAAATTTTAGTTTAAAAAGTCTGCAAGCATCTTATTAAATGCATTTTCTAATTATTACTTTTTAATTACTTTTTAATCATTAAGGAAATTATACGAATGAGAATTTTTCGTATTTCGGCAGATTTCCTATAAAAATTATATAAAGGTCCCCTACCTAAAATCCCCCTCAAACAAAAACCCCTAAGCAAAATTTAAATGCTCTAAAAACTTTTTCAAGTTTACTTCGATATATATTTTTCTTTTATTGCAACAATATTTTATAAATCATCTAAGTTCCCCCCCCCCCCTCCAATCTACTTATTTCCATTTTAAAATATTTTGCTTAAATATATCACCTAGAAACTAGAGAAATACACATATATTTTTAGTTTATGTTGAATTTAACACATAGTTTAAGTAAAGATTACGGTAACACACAGGGCTCGAAAAATCTACATGCCCGACATCAGTGTTGTTAGACGGCGACTTTTTAAAAATTCAGATTGGCACCACTTCTTTGGATTGGTAAAATTACGTTTAGTTTAATGACATATTAATCAAGAGGAATTTTATCCTTTAATAAAAGTGGTGCCAATCAAATTTTTAAAAAGTCGCCGTCTAACAACACTGATGTCGGGCATGTAGATTTTTCGAGCCCTGGTAACACATGAATAAGAAACATGAATAAGATTCCCTTGTGTTCACAATTTCCCTAACGTTGGAGCACATGTGAACGGCTTTTTGAATTTATGAAACTATTAAAAAAAACTAAGAAGAACCATAAAGGAACTTAAAAAATACATAAGTTAAATAAAATTCTGTATACTATATTGAGTATATTTTGTTAATGGAAATTAAAATGAAATAAAGCTATGTTTATGTGAAAGGTTCAGATGTGACCCAGTCTACCCTATCCCGCTTCCCGGGACTCCAAAAATTCTCAGTATAATTATTTTGAGGTAAAATTCATCATCTTATCTAATGGTAGAATTATGTACAATTAAAAATGTCCAAAACTGTAAGAATGTATTGGTATGCAGTACAATTGAAGATATACAGTACACAAAAACTCGTCACGCGTGTGTTTTGTCCATTTATATCTTAAAGTAGTTTTTTTAAATTAATATTTCGAAAAAATGGCTCATTATTTTTCTTTGAAAATTGTATTGTTTAGTTACTAAAGTCATGTACAAAAAAAAAGAAAGATTATCTTTTTTTAATAAAAACATTCACAATCTGAATTTTAAATATTTACACAAAAAGAATTACCTGCGGTATTTTAAAATTTGTCACGTTAAATATCCTGCATGTATGGAATTTGAATTCGACATTTATGAATAATTCATGAGATATAAATAAATCATATTACTTATAAATAATCGACAAAAGAGAAAAGGGTTTCGGGGTCAGTTAAATATAAAAAAGCATGATGTTTGAAACTCTAGAAATGAAAAACACGTGTGATTTATTTTATCTTCCAACATAGTCACTCTTCAAGTTTTTCATATTATGAAATGTCACTTCTTGTAAGGTTTCTAATAAAAATTCTTTTCCTCAGAAAATGTGACAACCTTTTGAAATAATCTAGGTTTCCAGAAAAAATATGAAAGCATAGTTTGGATGTTCAATTTATGAATTATGTAAAAATATATTTAACGTACTCCAATTACATAGAAAATTGATCATGCATGAAGTAAACTAATTTTAATTTTAAAATATCAAATTTTAGTTTTTTAAACAAAAAGTACTTTTTTTTTGTTATTTTAATAAGGTTGCTGTCGATACTTTTTTTTCAGTCAATTAACTAAGCAATCACATAATAAGCGGAAATCCCAACTTGTATACCTGTGTCTTACATTTCACAAGTGCCGATTGGAAAGGAATGTCCTAATGATTTCGCTGTATAGATCAGAATCTTCTCTTTAACACTAGAACCATCGTAGCGGCCACTTTGACTGCTATCATATAAAAATATTTTAATTCGAACCAGTAATGCCTTTCTAAAATAAGTTTAATATGTCACACATCGAAATAAGTTTAAAAAGCTAAAAATTTTTAAATAAAAATTCTGGTTTATAATATTTTTAGAACACTTGGGTAAAATTTACGGTGGTTCTAGTGTTAAATGACGTAAGAATCCATGCACTAAATTTCAAAATAGATTATTTTTTAAAGACAGATGGGGCTCAGAATATAGCTCACTAAAATGATAATTAAAAAATGATTTTATATGTAATCAGCAAAATATCATACATCGATTATTAGATTCACTTTTTTATAGATTAATTTAGACATTATAATGCGATAAAACACATAAAAAGGAAGTGTAAATGTATAAAAGTTAAAAGAAAATTTACAAACATTCTAAAATTACAGATATATAATTTTTAAAGGCATCATCAGTTAATGATCTTCCTCCCATCTTTGATAACTGTTGCTATTTAAATTTTCTTCATTTTCTTTCCTTCTGCCTAACAAACATCGTCGTATATTATCAGCTTTAGCATGTAACGTATATCGTTTATTTCAGAAATAGTTGTGATGGGTGTGATAATTCCTTTGGTTCAACTCTTTCTTTCAGCCTATAGAACAACTTAAGGAAGTATTCGAAAAAATATTTTTACACCCTCAATAGTTCGAAATTTCCTGATACATTTTCAAACTCTTTTTTAAAAGTAGAAACATGAAACTTGCTGAGGTTATATTTGAAGATGTGTATAACATGCCGCGAGGTTTCATTTTTCGCTCAACTCATTAGAATTTGATTAATAAACAATTACTTTCGCAGTATGACCCTTTTTCATTCCCAGATTTCCCGCTTCGGAAAATTTGGTTGAAAACCACAACTTTTACTGCATTTTTTTTGCAATATTATCTGCATTTATAAAAAATAGACAAGTACGACATATTGTGTACTTTCTAGCTAAGAGAATTTGCCTGTTTGATGCACTTGAGAGCAAAAATGAACTTAAAAATAAATCAGAAAATAAGCAGTTTGAATTGGAATACACCCTTAAAGGCAAGGATTTATTGAACAATACTCATAAGTTTTTAAACCTCATACTCTACCTCGCCATTGATGATCGCCCACCTTAAGATTTTAGAAATTTTGTTAAATATCTAGAAAAATACATGAGGAATTATCCTGAATTATCCTGAAGCAAAAAAATAAGGGATTTTATCCAAATGTAGTAGTACATCCTATATTGTGTATTCTACATTGACACAAATCAATGAACATATGGATACAACCTCTCTTGCTTTTGATTCATTTTGGGAATAATGGATTTTCAATTTATTCTATTGACGATTATTTTCAGAATTTTCATATGATTTTGAGACTTTCACAGAAGTTGCTCTATACAGTTAGCTAATATAATATGCAAATGAAATTTTGATATCATTGACGCATGCGCAGAGAATATTTATTTAGTAAACCTACTCATTTTTCATACAATTTTTATTATTTTTTAATTCTGATTGCAGGGTATTATGTGCAATGTTTGTCACATTTTCAGAAAAGAAAGAAAATTATTTTATATTAAGAACGCTGCAAATTATAAGCAAAAATCTTGGAAAAATTTGAGACTGTTTTTATAAAAACCGTAATTTCTCTACGAGTATACATGCTATCGACATAAAAATGAACACAGTTTTTTACAATAAGCCACTTAATCAAAATCTACAGTTTGAGCACTTTTGCTACATTAGATTTGACAGGTTTATCCAAAAGATATTCATTCTTTTTTAAATTGTTGACGGTCCCCTATAAAGTATAAAAAAAAATCTTCACGGAAATATATTCCTTGTACTATTATGTTTATACACAGAGAGTTATGATAATTCCTCATGTATTTTTGTAGATATTTAAGAAAATTTCCAAAATCTTAAGTGGACGATCACCAGTGGCCAGGTAGTGTATGCAACATACGATTTCAAGATTTAAAAATACCGACGATTTTCTCATAAATCGTGAGCATTCGTCGTTTTGGACTACTGTGCAGCCAGGATAGGATTAAAGCAAATAAATTTCTTTAATAAGAATTTTTACTTAAAAAATATTTGACAGCTGTCATTAATCAAAATGAAGTAGACATAACGTTTTGGCAGGTGATAATGATTTCAAACCAAAATTTCGTTCCGGAAAGCCACAAGTGACTACTTTCTGCGAAGATCACTGCACCAAAAACTTTGCTTAGACTGGTACTAATTCTTATTCGCAAATAAAATATGAAGTTTGGGGACAAATGAAAAAAAAAGGAAAATGTTTATAGCAGAGTTTTGGAATAGGAATGCATTAAAAACCGTAACCTCGTTCGGTTAGCTTGTCTGAATAGATACCACGAAGAAGCTAGATTACAGTAAGTCTAACAGCATATGCCATTTGGTGATAAATGTCATGTTCAGTGATAAAAAATAAAATGGAACTTCGATGCTCCTTTTGAAGTATTAAATATTATTGGCGTGATCTCCGCAAAGAACTTAGGAATATATTTAGCGACAATATGATGATGGTTGTGCAATGGTGTGGAGGGCTATTTCTTTAAATGTTCAGACATTACTAGTATTCATCAGTGGTTGTGAAAACTCTGAAAACTATCAAGATACACTTGCCAATAATTTACTTCTGGTTGTCATGATTTATGTAGGAGGAAAACGGTTAGTGTAACATAATAATTCGATCCATACCTCAAGCTCAATTTGATCGTGACTTAAGCAGAAGAAAGTAACTGTTTTGAAACTGCCCGAAATCCGCTCTATGAAAAATTTGTGGGGGTGAGTAGTTGTGTCTCACTCATTCAGTTTATTCAAATAAAAAAGAGTATTCTTTAGTTTAAAAAAAAATGACATTTTATGTTGTGCTTGAACTTTTGACACGTACTATGCAATTATAAGTATACTGAGTTTGCAATTTTAATTATTTTTTAATTAAAATATCGCTTCCATAAATATATGAAAATTCAGATTTTATTCTTTTACATAAAATTTTGATTCAGTAATATCAAGGAATTGTTTACGTTTCTCTATTATTCATAAAAAAATATTTTACTGTAGAATAAATTTACATCATTTTTAATCCTTATTATATCTTGTGTATCACACATTTACTTTAAAATTAATATTTATGATTCTCGGCAGTAATTATTTCTTTGTCTCTTTTTGAATATAGGTTCTTCGTATACATTTATTTTTTTGATAAAATTTTATGTCTAACAAACATGTTTTCTGCACAAACATGATAAATTATCATCATTAACGCTAACATTAAAATAAATTGTATTCAATTAATGATAACATTATTCTGTTACTGTGTAACGTTACATGCATGCTGGGTGTCATTTGTAACGTTAGGTTGGTCGTGGTGCAGGTTAAATGCAGACATACTCAGTGATTAAGATAAAACAACAACGTTTATTGAAACGATAAGGGCTGAAGGGAAGTGGAGCAAGTCTTAATTTTACACAACTGAGAATACTATAAAAAAAAACCAAACACATACTCACAAGCTTCGGCCTAGCTCAGTCGGGGCACCTACTAATACCTTCCACTATCTCTTGGCTGATCTGCTAGATAAAGCTTAATTAAACAGCCCGTGGATGTGGGTAATCCTTTATTCACAAACAATCCAAATGAAACTAAGAGGTTTCTTACCCCGGCCAATTCTCAAGTCAACTGTCGGAACTCCTTTCCACTCACTGGAGGCTTCGTTGCTACTTTTCAATCGGCTAGCACTTCGCTGAACAATACTTCACTTCGCTATCTAATACCAGAGATCCTCACACACTGGCTGGACACAGATGCTCTCTCGCTGGCTAATGCCAGAGACACTCACTGGCTAATGCCAGAGACACTCCCCATTCACTCAAACCCAAGCTTTTATATGCTGCAAACTGAGATACTTCACATTAACATATTACTAATAACCGCGAGTAAACTGTAAAATCCGAAAGAGCACACACACTCTAGAAAGTTAAAGTAAAAGAGAGGATAGATGTCGCTTTTACGCTTACACATGTTAACTTATTGACGTCACGATCTCAGAAACACTAGAGTGCCTTTATGGAAAGGTCACTCCCTCACAACCCCCCCTCGGACTCTACAGAGAAAAAGGGCTGGGCAGAATGCATGCCCAGAACTTTTTCTTGTTATAAATTTCGAGCCGTAATAAACACAGTAATGGGGGAAATTTAGCGCCGAAACATAACATTTAAAATATTAACTTTAACCCATCACAACCAAAGAACCTCAGTTTGCCTCAAATATTCACATATTCAATCCAATCATTCTTCTATCTTACAAATAGCCTCCGTAAAACTTCCAAAAACTCGTAAAACTCTCAAAACTAATTACTTCTTCTTTCAAAACAGCCCACTCCACTGGGAGTGCTAAAATTTCTCAAAACACTAAACTTCCGAAATTTTCCTCAATATTGCAATACAACTATAACATTACCAAAAATTTCTGCCATAAAACTTTCCTAATACTAGAATTCGCACCAAGTCCAAAAAACCCAATGCGCAAAAATTTTCCTCATCCAAATACCGAACTCATCTAAAATTAAATTTTACTTCATACTCAAAATAACTCTGCTATTACGTAATACCTACATATCCATTAGCCAATGAACTAACTCCCAAAATTCTTCAGAACTTAACTCCACTTTAACAATAATTGGGGCACATACGTACAGCGTCATATCGCTGTGCTTATGCAACAATCAAAAAAAAATATCAAAAATTTACAAAATGACGTCATCATGCTCTTCATCTGTATTAACTAAAAGAAAAATAGCAGAATCAATACATAACACAGGTATACTTCCTGCAAGAAAATCACATTAACATTCAATTTTAATACAATACAATTTCAAATTCAAACGCAGCTTAAAAATTCGCAACTTGCGGAAACCATTCCCAACTAAAGTACAAACGCAACTCATCAAACACGAACGTTAAGAAGAAAGTTAATTCATTAAATGTTAGTACAAGAGATAGAAACGCGTGTCAAGGACTTCTTGACCGCAAAACACGTGCGTGCCTGAACCGCGACGCGTGTACAAAATAACCCAAATTACTATCTGTACTTTCTGAAAATTTAAACATACATTAACATACATTTTATAACACATGAACAATATAACAATATAGTAACATTTTTAACAAATAACATAACAATTTAACAATAGATCCTGAATTTTTAAAAGCAGTTAAGACCAAAATCTCAAACATACATAAAACTAACAATTTTGCAAACAAATTTTGAACACAATTAAGCACTAATCGCGAGTCCGTCAAAAAAACCCAAAAATGGCCAAAAGCACCAAACAGTCTTTCTGCTTCCTATTCTTTCACATTGCTACCACATATATGCACTCTAATAGAAATTTAATAAAGAACATTATCACCCAATCATAGAGATGATTCGCTGCTGGCTGGCTTCATACTACAGGATGTTTTTCTCCTCTTGTCCCAGAAACCTTGTACGAAGGATCTTTCGTCATCGGAACTGTATGGTGACGCCACAGTTGACTGTCGTGCCTGCAGCTTGGTTCTGAATTGATGCCGTGGGATACTTGTAGGTTCCGCTCGACGACTCTGCTCTGGCCGGTTCGCTGGGGTCACTCCATGGCGAGATTCACACTGTTGAGGCCGGTAATCTGAGAGTTGTCTCCTCTTTCTAGACGCACCCGAAGTTACTGAAGATCCTAGGCCACGTTTCTTTCCGGATCTATGTTGTTTCTTATTAGGCAAAAATTCGGAATTTAAAGTTCGTTTAACAGTTTGCCGAGTGTCCATCTGAAATCTTTTCCGGGGATTAAGTACCGAAGATGGTGAACTATTAGATAATGTATGTTTCTCAGGTTGCTGTCTAATAAGTGGAGGAACGGGACAGTTTATAATCTTTTTAGTTTTATGGCACACAGAATCTGAAGTATTTGACACAGCTCTCTTATTTTTATTATCATACTGTGCTCTCGGATTGATAGGCTTTCTACTTTCAACAACAGTTTTTGGAGCTGTTTGACCAAATTTTCTTCTTGAATATTGATGAAAAGAATTAGATGAAGAAGTGCTGGACTCGGGACACTCATTGGATCGGGAATTTCGCGAAACACCACTCGACACATGAGAACCTTCACTACCATTTTCTCTAAACTTATAAACTCTAACCTGATCCAAATTAACCGTCATTCTTTCACCATTGACATCAACAACCAAATTATTATTTCGAACTTCTAAAACCTCGAACGGACCTACAAACTTCGGACCAAACTTAGCTACTCTCTTTTGATGACTTGAACTTAACCAATGCTTTTCTACTAACACAAAATCTCCAACTTTCACTTCTAACTCCCTCCTACGCATATTATAATACTGAGCCTACTTTTCTTGCGCTTTTCTCATCTGAACTTGAGCTTCCTTAACCAACCTCTCAATATCCTGACACATGTAATGACTTTCCGCATCTGACACCATAACTAGCCTTTGGAATGGAGTAATGACTTTTCTACCCAAAAACAATTCAGCTGGCGTTTTCCCCGTTGACTCGTGAACTGCTGTACGAAGTGCATACGCAAAATGCTGAAGAAACTGGTCCCAATTTGCGTGATGAGAACCAACATACGAAGAAATCATTTGAATTAATGAACGATTTACACGTTCAGCCATATTAGACTGAGGAAGTTCCTTACCGTCCCCAGTCTCCAACTTTTCACACAAAGACTTAAAAATATTAGATATAAAATCATAACGAAATGGTTTACTAGCAACTAGTGCGTCAAAACCAATATGAATTTCATTCCTTAAACTCGGTTTATCTGAAAAAAACCTCTCCAAATTCATTCAAAAACTTATTAAATTCCTCCTTCTCGATTTCACTTAACCCCGACTCCTCCAAATTAACTGACACTGAAACATGCTCTTTCTTACTCACATTCTCATCATTATTCACGATTAACGACTTTTTAAAGAAATCCAAACTAATTCCTCTATCCTTCATATAATTCACACCAACTATACAATGCACTGTTAATCCATCTAACACACAAAACTCCCAACATGTCTTAACCGAACGAATTTCAACTTCCAATTCTACTGAACCTTTATTATCGCAAGCTACTCCCTGTGCCGACTGAACCACTAGACTTGACCTCTTCAACTTCTTATACGAAAAATATTTCCGATAACAATCAAAAGAAATGAACGACTTATCTGCCCCTGTATCGAAGACACTTTTAACGACAATACCATCTAACACAATTAACACTTCAGGTAACTCAACCGGATTAATAGTAATTTTATTCAAACTCACAGAAGGCTTTTCCGATTTAATCCGTGACTGCATACCTTCCGAAATACAGTCACCTACCAGTTTAACTGACCCGACCTCTGAACACATCTCTTTTGCATTGACCTATTCTCCAAATTCTCATCCGAAGTTAATCTCCTTACTTGCGAAGAAACATTCCTGTCCCGCCCTCCCCCACTACGATCATAACCACTATTCTGTCTATTTCCATACATATTTCTCTCACCACTTCTAAAACTATTAGCACCACCACAATTCCTATTGCCATTATTCGTATTCGACATATTACGACCAAATCCATCATTTCTATTACCCTAATTTCCTGCGTATAATCCGCGGATCAAACAATTCTTTTTCGACCCAGAATTTGTTTAAAAAGAAATGTAATTTGTCAGATCGTCGTAAGTATTTGTCTTCAATCACTAAATAAAATTTCTGGGTCAAAAAAGAATTGTTTGATCCGCGGATTATACGCAGGAAATTAGGGTACGCAAATTACTATCCGGAAATCGCTGCCCCCCTCTCACAAAATTACGTTCCAACTCATTTCTCAAATTACTATCCGAGACAGGTCTCTGACGAGGGCTAAGCAAATTCCGTTGATCCGAGCTATGCCGAGTCTCATACTTCGATAATATCTGATGCATTTCTGCAAAATTCTTCGGTGCTCTAACTTCAATAAAGTCCTGTATACTTGGATTAAAAAGAGGAAAAACAATGTCCAACAATTCCTCAAATGTGATATCTAAATCTAATTTATTATTTAGTTCAAGCTTACGTAGATAGAATTTTGACGCCGACTCATAAATATTCTGCTTATTACAATAGAACTCTTTTCTCAAAATACTTTTATCTTTAACTGGAGGAAATGCCTTCTTTAACTCAATCACAGTTTGTTCAAATCTTTTCGCTTCATCATTAATCAAAAACTTTCCTATATTTTCCAACCACAAAAGTGCTTCGCCCTTCAACGAGCATTTAAGCACTACGTACCTACTTTTCTCAGGTATATTATTGAACAAAATATAATCATCTAATTTAACTAAAAATTCACTAATATCACCTTCACCGGTAAAATACACACGTGGCACAATCTCACAATGTCCGATGTTTCGTTGGGCGCCATTTGTAACGTTACATGCATGCTGGGTGTCATTTGTAACGTTAGGTTGGTCGTGGTGCAGGTTAAATGCAGACATACTCAGTGATTAAGATAAAACAACAACGTTTATTGAAACGATAAGGGCTGAAGGGAAGTGGAGCAAGTCTTAATTTTACACAACTGAGAATACTATAAAAAAACCAAACACATACTCACAAGCTTCGGCCTAGCTCAGTCGGGGCACCTACTAATACCTTCCACTATCTCTTGGCTGATCTGCTAGATAAAGCTTAATTAAACAGCCCGTGGCTGTGGGTAATCCTTTATTCACAAACAATCCAAATGAAACTAAGAGGTTTCTTACCCCGGCCAATTCTCAAGTCAACTGTCGGAACTCCTTTCCACTCACTGGAGGCTTCGTTGCTACTTTTCAATCGGCTAGCATTTCGCTGAACAATACTTCACTTCGCTATCTAATACCAGAGATCCTCACACACTGGCTGGACACAGATGCTCTCTCGCTGGCTAATGCCAGAGACACTCACTGGCTAATGCCAGAGACACTCCCCATTCACTCAAACCCAAGCTTTTATATGCTGCAAACTGAGATACTTCACATTAACATATTACTAATAACCGCGAGTAAACTGTAAAATCCGAAAGAGCACACACACTCTAGAAAGTTAAAGTAAAAGAGAGGATAGATGTCGCTTTTACGCTTACACATGTTAACTTATTGACGTCACGATCTCAGAAACACTAGAGTGCCTTTATGGAAAGGTCACTCCCTCACAACTGTTGCATACGTAGATTCAATTACGCAGCGGAAAATTTTTACTTTACTTTAGCATTGGAAACTTTTAGTCTATGATTTTTTATTTAGAATTGATAGCATCTTAAAAACCGATATTGTAGTTTGTGAAAACTGGTTAATTCACTACAGATCAGTAGGAAATTGCACAGACCATTACGCTATCAAATTTGCTTCTCATGAATTCCATGATTCAACATAACCCGATTAGTATAATAAAATGCAATGCGTCTGAAAAGTCATATTATAGCAGAAACCACTTGCTGACAAGGTTCCAGTGTTTGGTCAGTTGATTTATCATTGTGTTTTTCCCCTATTGGTATGAAAATAATCAAAACTGGAATCAGGAATATCAGGAATACACACACACATCAGGAATACCATCAGGAATACACATTACCATTTTGCCACTAAAATCGTGTTTTCAAACAAAACATGACTTGGTAGAATACTTATATTTTAATATGGGAAACGAGTTTTAACAATCTTGCAATTACAGCAGTTAACTCGATGAGATTTGCGCGAGGCGCGATTTGTGCAGCCCCTTTTTTGTCGGTTTTAAAACTACTGAAAAATCAGCTGTATCAAGAGAAATTTTGCTTTTATAATTATTCTTGAAATATCGAGAATATTTGTTTACTGTTATTTCTAAGATTTCTAATTTTAAAGAACGGTCTTTGAAATCATGAGTTACTCAGAACATGATAGTGTATACTTTCGCACGTGGTTTATAATTATATTAATAATTATTTGTATTATTGTCCATTTGGAAAATGGTTATTGTTTTCGGTCCAGAATGGACCTTCTGGGGTCCGCATTTTATTTAATTTTATCCTTTTTATCGTCCGTAATCCTTTAGCTATTCTTTTCCTAATGCAAGTACCTAGCGGAAGTCAGGTTCAAAGATCCCGACCCACGTCCAAATAGCCGAGTCTCAAGCGGAAGCCAAGTAAAGAGAAAATCAACTGTTGAAACTGGACAAATTTAAAAGGAAAATAGATTAAATCAAAGACACCTAAAAGCGCGAAGGGCGGGCTCGGGGTTCTGAAGCAACCAAATGACCGCAGATGCGGCGAACTTGTTATTACTAAATCATTAGCTGACCATTTGCATTGAATAAATTCAAATTTGTGTCCTTTAAACTTAAATCAGTTAAACTTTCGTCATCTGAATCTGAATCTAACATCTCAAATTGATTAAAATTTCCCTTTTCAAATGGTCGTTATAATTTTTTTTAATTCTAATTTTGTAATACATTTATTTAGCATTTTTGCACGTTTTTTTACACACTATTATTTGAAGCACATATTATTAATTAAAGCCTCTTTTATAGCAAATTCCTATCAAGTGTTCTATTTTCTCTGGTACATCAAAATGTGAAATGTGCTCTTCCCAACTATGAACATCTCTCAAACTACAATTATTCTTCAAACTGCGAATATTTCTCAAATGACGAATGTTACGATTTTGACAATTTTGCAGGAAATCGTTTCAATTCAGATGAGATTACATACATGTTGGAATTTAGAACATATTAGACTACTGTCTAAAGGGTAGTATATATGCGATTTACATATATTTTCTACTAATATCTTTTAAAGGTAGCTGTTACTAGAATAATGTTCGTTAATACTCAAATATGCATGATCTAACTAGAATCATAAAGTTTTTTACAATACTTAAGAACACTTCGATTTATTTCTACAAATAAATCGTTAATCGTTTGAATAACTTCTATGCATGATACTTCATATATTATTTAAACATGAAAAAATTTCTGTCTGTCTGCAATTCTATACAAATCCACAGAATGCAACCGATAATTGGGAAAAGTTGCACATATGAATATTTACCATGTCCGGGCAACTAAAGTAAACCAAAAGTGAAATAATTTATAGTTAAATTTTGATTAATAAAAAGCGAAAAGACTTGTTCCTTTCTCCTGAGCTAGATGCGCCTGAACCACAGAATTATGTGTTGCGAGGTCGAATTGTGAAATTCCTTAAAGAGGACATATTTTCTAAAAAAAGGAGATAATAAAAAAAAACAATAATTTAACCAAAATAAAATATTACAGTATCTATCTAAATAATTCCCATGTGTATAATTTTTGTAAAATGAACGAAATTCATGTACCACGGAAAATATGTCGGAAGTATTATTGCGGTATATTGCGCATCCAATTTTTTAGGCCAATATTTGTGGAAAGAAAATGCGTTATAATACGCGTGTAAAAATAGTACTTATTTATTTATTTATATTTATTTTATAAATATATTTTTAACAGCTGTCAAATAAGGATCAAGTTGGTATAAATGGCGCTACGCGCCATATACACCACAACACTATCTCATGAGAAGACATGAGATGAGAGAGAGAGAGAACAGCTGTCAAACTTTTCCAGCAATAAATGAAGAATTAGCGACTTTGCTTTGAAAACTTATTTGACATTTTTTACTTTATAAAAGTAAAAAGTTACGTTTTCAAGTGTAAAGGAAAAATTATGAAGTGAAAAATATCCGAGTAGATAATGCAATCAAAGTTGCTGTTGAACGTATAAATCACTTTTCCTAAAGAAAAATCTGTCTAAATTCATTCATATTGAAATTTATATAAAGCTTTTAAAACAGTTAAGTAAACAAACATTTCCAAATGAAAAAGTTCTGTTAAATTTTTACAATTTCGTAATGGATGTTCAATCACAATTTTATTTCTGTCCATACGGCAGCAGATTAGAACATCAATTCGTTGCACATATTACATTTGCTAGTGACTAAACTAATGACTAAACTAGTGGTTAAAGTTCTTTTAAAAGTTTGTTAAGCATGGAATGTTAAAAATATATTTACATATTAATTGTTCAAATCGAATATAAAGCAAGTTAAATGATATGTGTGATTTTTGTCTTTCTATTTTTTTAAACTGTTAGATTCTTTCTTTTATCTGTGGGATGTGCGAGGGTAAGATTAAAAAAAATCTTTTGTTAATAATGTAAATTTTTTATGTTAAATATATGCGTTACGTTATGTTACTTCTTTTCTTTTTCATTTTCCTTTTTTAGGTGCATTCGCAATTATGTAAATACGTAGTGCCTATAGTTGTCGTTCAGTCCGTCCGTCCGTCAGCGTATAACAATGCAAAAACTATCCAACCGAATCGTTTGAAATTTAAAATATATAATTATTACATAAATTTGTCGAGCCATTTCAAATTTTATGAAAATCGGATGCATAGATCAGTTACAGGGACAATCCAAATTTTTCCGTTACATAATGGTTAATGGGGAAAAAAGTTTCAAATGCATTTTATCGTTTGAAATTTAAAATGTGTAATTTTTACATGATTTTGTCGAGTTATTTCAAATTTTATGAAAATCGGATGCATAGATCGATTACAGAGTCAATCAAAAGTATTCCGTTACATTGCAATCAATGGGGAAAAAAGTTTCAAATGCATTTTAATGGTGTTACACGCATTCGAACATAATAAAATTGATATTAATCTACAAATTACACATTATAATACACATTTTGCACAAACTGTGTTGCATAGAACATTTGTTATTGATTTACAAGACCACACAAAAGTATTCCATTACATAATGGTATAGGGAGAACATTGTTTGGTGCGCGTTTTAACTATATTAAATTATTTCACATTTTATGAATATAATATACGTTTCTTAGGTGTAATAATACTTAATATTCTTGTATATTTACAGGAATATAAAAAAGATTTCGATTGTATAGGAAGTACTGTCTATTACATCAGAAAGATCTGAATATTTTTAAAACGTTGTTATCGTACGAAAGCACCTAATTTGCCATGCTTTACATGCAATTTCCAACTTGTTTTTTCTAATAGAGGTAACTGAAATCTTTAAAATACCTTAGCAGATGCCTATGGTCTAATTATAGCTGTATGCTAACAGTAAAATTTTAAAAAGAAAATAACTGGTAAATTTCAAATAACATGTTAAAAAGGTAGTAATAATGCTTAAAAAAATAAAACTGTCATATAATCGTCATGTTATTTTTTCCATAAATAATAAACATTACAAGCATTAGAACAATATGTGATTAGATAAAATAAAAAGAAATAATAATCTAAGTTACGCGAATTAAAAACATTTAACACTAAAGAAAAACAGAAATGAAGCAATTAGTTAAAAAAAAAAGTAAGAAAAAAAATAAATTGGTGTTACGCGTTTTATTTTTGATAAATTTTAAAATTCTTGATAATTTAATAATTACATTTGTTTCTGTTAATCACAAATATCATTCATTGCCTTTTTTATGCAAAAATATAACTGCGACTTATATGCATTATTTTCGTCATTTTGAAAAGTTAATTATACCATATTTGAATTTTTTTAAATTCATTTTATAGGTGATGGATATTATTTACTAAACATGAACCTATGCTATTAAGTAATACTCTACGATTTTGAGATCAGCAACAATAAAATACACTTTTTATTCCTTGAATAAATTTTGTATTATGAGCAATCGATAGAGATTTCATCAAATGATTATGAATTTATTTAATAAGATTTTCTTAGGAATAATATTTGATGATAATATTTTTGGAACTTCATTTAATAGAGTGCCGATTAAGATATCATTCTGTTATCGATTAAGACTCATAACAATTTACACGGCCGAGATACATTTTACTCTTAGGAAAATTAAAATAATCCAGACAGACATGATTCATAGAATTATGCATTGTGGAATTCCTTATGCAGGAAATATTTTTTAAGAAGAAGGATAATTAAAACAGAATAATTTCACCGAAATAAAATATTACGCCATCAATTTAAATCATTTTCTACCTATTTTTTTTCCAAAAATGACCAAAATTCAGATACCTCGGGAGATGTGCTGGATATATTGTTCCAGTATACTGCGCATCCAGTTTTTTAGGTAAACATTTGTGGAAAGAAAATAAGGTTAAGTTTACGCATAAAAATAGCATTTATTTTTCTCTGTTTACTTTATAAATATATTTTTAACAGTTGTCAAACTTTTCCATCAATAAATGAAGAATCAGCTATTTTGCTTTGTAACCTTTTTTCGGCATTTTTTACTTTATAAAAGGAACGAGTTACGCTTTCAAATGTAAAGAAAAAAATTATGAAGCACAAAATGTCCGGGGAGATAATGCAATTAAAGTTACTGTTGATATTATACATCATTCTGCCTAAAGGGGGGGGGGGGAGTCTGTCTAAATTCATTCATGCTGAAACTTATATAAAGCTTTTAAAACATTTGAGTAAACAAGTATTTTCAAACGGAAAAGTTTTGACAAATTTTTACAATTTGGTAATGGATTGGCAATCCCAATTTTAATTCGATAAATACGGCAGCAATTTAGAACATCAATTCTTTGCACATACTACATTTGCTAGTGACTAAACTAATGACAAAACTAGTGACTAAAGTTCTTCTAAAATTTCGTTAAGCGACATATTTATATATTAATTGTTCAAATAGGATATAAAGCAAGTTAAATGATACGTGTGATTTGTGTATTTCTATTTTTTAAAACTGTTGGATTCTTTTTTTTTTTTTGTGGGATGTACGAGGATAAGATTTAAAAAAATCACTTTGATAATCATGTAATTTTTTTATGCTAAACATATACGTTACGTTATGTTACTTCTTTTCTTTTTCTTTTTCCTTTTTTTTTTCTCAAAATCACACATATCATAGCGATAACTGAAACATTTAAAATACGTTAGCAGATGCCTATGGCCTAATTATAGCTGTATCCTAATAGCAAAAGTTAAAAAAAGAAAATAACTGGTAAATTTCAAATAACATGTTAAAAAGGTAATTTAAAAAATAAAACTGTCTTATAATTGTCATATTACTTTTTCCATAAATAAGAAAGATTACAAGCATTAGATCAATACGTGATTAAATGAAAAAAAATAATCTAAATTAAGCGAGTTAAAAACATTTAAGACTAAATAAAAAACAGAATGAATGCACTAATTAGAAAAAAAAAGAATTAAATAAATTGCTGTTACACGTTTTATTTTTGATAAATTTTAAAATTCTTGATATTTTATTAATTAGATTTGTTTCTGTTATTCACAAATAACATTCAATGCCTTTTTTATGTAAAAAAATAACTGCAATTTATATGCATTAGATTTTTTCATTTTCTTTATTGTTGTAGAATGAAAAGTAAAATATATTTGAATTTTTTTATTCATTTTATAGATGATCTATGTTGTTTACAAAACATGAAACTCTGTTATTAAAAATTGTACTTTACGATTTTGAGAAGGCCAAAAATAAAATATACTTTGTATTCTTGGAACAACTTTCGTATTATCGGCAATTCCAATAAACTTAATTTGATTTTTTTCAATTTATTTCATAAGATTTTCTTGGAAATAATATTTGATGATAATATGTTTGCAACTTCATTTAATAGAGTGTCGATAAAGATATCATTCAGTTATCGATTAAGACTCAATAATTTACACTGCCGAGATAAATTTTACTCTTTGAAAAAGAAAAAAAATCCAGACAGGCATTGAATGCACAGAGTTATGCATTTCGTGGTGGAATTATGAAATTCCTGAAAGATGACATAGTTTCTAAAAAGGGAGATAATTAAAAAACAATAATTTCACCAAAATAAAATGTTACAGTATCTATCTAAATAATTTTCATATGTATTATTTTTTAAAAATGACCAAACTTCAAATACCTCGGGGGATATCTTGGAAATAATATTCCGGTATACTGCGCATGAAGTTTTTTAGGTCAACATTTGGGAAAATAAAACAAGTTATAATACACGCGTAAAACTAGCATTTATTTATCAATTTTTATTTTCAGCAAAATATGAAAAATCTTTCTTTGAAGAACTTTGCTTCGCAACATTTTTCGGCATTTTTTACTTCATAAAAGTAACAAGTTACTTTTCAAGTGTAAAGGAAAAATTTGTGAAGCAAAAAATGTCCGGGTAGATAATGCAATCAAAGTTGCTGTTGACATTATAAATCATTCTTCCTAAATTGCGAAATCTGTCTAAATTCATTCATGCTGAAATTTATATAAGGCTTTTAAAACAGATAAGTAAATAAGTAATTCCAAATGGAAAAGGTCTGTCAAATTTTTACAATTTGGTAATGGATGGGCAATTACAATTTTATTTCTGTCAATACGGCAGCAGTTTAGAACATCAATTCGTTGCACATATTGCATTTGCTAGTGACTAAACTAATGACTAAACTAGTAACTAAAGTCCTTCTAAATTTTTTATTCATTTTATTGGTGATCTATGTTATTTACTAAACATGAAACTCTGTTATTAAATTGTATTTTACGATTTTGAGATGGCCAGCAATATAATACACTTTTTATTCCTGGAGTAAATTACATATTATGAGCAATCGATAGAGATTTCATCAAATTATTATGCAATTCCAATAAACGTAATACGATTTTTGCAATTTATTTAATAAGATTTTCTTGTAAATAATATTTGTTGATAATATCCTTCAAACTTCATTTAATGAAGTGTCGATAAAGATATCATTCTGTTATCGATTAAAACTCACAATACTTTAGACTGCTGCGATATATTTTACTCTTAGAAAAAGAAAAATAATCCAGACAGCCGTGATGTGCTGAATTATGTACTGTGTGGTCGAATTGTGAAATTTCTTAAAGTGGACATTTTTTTTAAGAGGGGTAAAAATTAAAAAACAGTAATTGCAATGAAATAAAATATTACAGTATCTATCTAAATAATTTCTATAGGTATTATTTTTCAAAAATGACCAAAATTCAGATATCTCGAGAGGTATGTTGGAAGTATTATTCTGGTATACTGCGCTTCCAGTTTTTTAGGTCAACATTTGTGGAAAGCAAATAAGTTATAATACACGCGTAACAATAGCATTTATTTAACTATGTTTAGAAATATATTTTTAACAGCTGTCAAACTCTTCCAGCAATAAATGAAAAATTAGCTACTTTGCTTTTCGTTGTAAATTTTTCGGCATGTTTTCTATACTAATATTATAAAGAGGAAAGATTTGATTGTTTGTTTGAATTGAATAGGCTCCGAAACTACTTGACGGATTTAAAAAAATTTTTCACCATTGAAAATCTACGCTATTTCCGGAGAACATAGGCTATATTATATTTTTTTAAAAAGGGATCCTTATTAAAATACCAATAATGTAACCCAAGGTGTAGAAAAATGACCTTAAAAAATCGTTTATGCTGAAATTTATATAAGGCATATAAGAAAGCTAAGTAAACAACTATTTTCAAACGAAAAAGGTTTGACAATTTTTGACAATTTTTTAATGGATTGGCAATCAGAATTTTATTTCTTTCAATACTGCTTCGATTTTAAACATCAGTTCGTTGCCCATATTACATTATTTGAATGTAAAATGCATCAAAGTGTTAAAATAGTTATTGTGAATATGCTTTTACTAGTGATTAAAGTTGTTCTAAAATTTGGTTAAGCTTCTTTAATGATAAATCTATATGTAAATATTAATATTCAAATCGAATATAAAGCGAATTAAATGAAATATGTGATTTGAGTTTTTCTATTTTTAAAACTTTCGGGTTAACTTTTTTCTGTGGAACGTGTGAGGATAAGATTTAAAAGACTCTTTTCTTAATAATATAAACTTTTAAGTTAAACATATATTAACGGTATGCAACTTTATTTTATTTTATTTATTTTTAATGGGGATAATTGAAATCTTGAAAATACCTAGTTAATTCCTGTGATCTAATTGTAGCTGTTCCCTTACACTAAAAGATTTAAAAAAAAAACTAATTGGTAAATTTCAAGTGAAATGTTAAAAAGGTACTTATGCTGCTTTAAAAAAATAAAACTGTATTACTTTTCATGTATGTAAGAAAGATTATAAGCATTAGAACAATATGTGATCAGATACAAAATATATATCAATCTAAGTTAAGCTAGTTAAGAACATTTAAAACAAAATAAAAATTAGATATATGCATCATTAAAAATATTAAGAATTAAAAAATAAATTGTTTTTACACCTTTTTATTTATGATACATTTCAAAGTTCTTAAACTAATTACATTTACATTTAATAATTTTTTAATAATTAATTAATAATTACATAATTATTTAATAATTAAATATTTAATAATTACATTTAATAGTTATTTAATAATTATGTAATTATTTAATAATTACATTTAAGTAATACATAAATAATACATTTAATAATACACTACATTAAAATTTACATTAAATAATACATTTAATTAATAATACATTTAAATAATTACAATAATTACATTTTTTATTAGTCACAATTACCATTCATTGCATTTTTTTTAAATATAAAGATAAATGCGACATTAAGCATTATTTTCTTCAGTTTCTTTATTGTTGAGGAGTAAAATTTTAAATATACCTTATTTGAATTTTTTTAATTCATTTTATAGGTCATGTATATTATTTACTAAACATGAAACTATGCTATTAAATTCTACCCTGTGATTTTGAGATGGGCAACAATAAAAGATACTTCTTATTCCTGGAGCAAATTTTGTATTATGAGCAATCGATAGAGATTTCTTAAAATGAATATGCAATTCCAAGAAACTTAATTCGATTTTTCCAATTTATTTAATAAGATTTTCTGGAAATAATATTTGATGATACTATTTTTGGAACTTCATTTAATTGAGTGTCGATAAAGATATCATTCTGTTATCGATTAAGACTCATAATAATTGACACTGCCGAGATATATTTTACTCTTAGAAAAAGAAAAATAATCCAGACAGCCGTCATGCACATAATTATGTATTGTGTAATCAAATTGGGAAATTCTTTAAAGAGGACATATTTTCTCTAAAAAATGAGATAATTTAGAAGCAATAAGTGTGAACCGAAATAAACTATCACGGTATCTATCTAAATAATTTCTACATACATTATTCTTCGAAAATGGTATTGTTTATTTGATTGAAAAAGTAAGACAAATAAACATACATATACATTTATATAGCGCATATAAAAACTTTAAGGGCAGAAAAAGAATAATGACTTTTTAAATAAATTTCGAATCATATGAGAAAAAAAAATATTAGATCATAATATAATGGAACCTCTTTTGAACGTCTCTGTAAATGAAGTACGTGCGCTACATATTCTATTTTCAATATCGAACACTTCATAGTAAATATCGATAGCATATAACAATTACAAACAATTCAACTATATTAACACAAATTAGAGTAAGGATAGACAGACAGACGGTTAACCAAGTCATAACCAATCATAAACACTTTCAACTATTTTGGAAAAAATTAAAACCGCATGATAAGTTGAAATTTGACTTTCAGCAATTTATTACAATATACGGATGTATATTCTTTTGTATAGCCCTGTATTTAATTTTAAATAAAAAAAAACACGTTACTATTTAGTTAAAATTTATTTCAGAAAGAAACACCTTTAGAACTGCTTAAATCACATTTTCAGGATTACCTTCTATATGTATGTAATTCTTTGCGCGATCGTTAAATCATTTTATCTTTATTCAACAAATATATTGTAGTATATTTAATGCTGTTGAGCATAGAACTGCATCAACTCATTTACAAACCAACTTTAAGGGGATTTCTTTCACAGTCAGTAATGATTGTGAAATCTTTTACGTAGCTCTGTATATAATTTACACCATTTGTACACACAACGTAATATGCTTAAATTTAATTAAACTTAAAAACTCATATTACAGCTTAAAATTTCTAGCAATCTCTTTCAGTGTACTGTATTTCGAATACAATATAGTATGCGAAATCTTTTGTGTGTTCCTTTTAATTCTTGGCATTTTCTATTACACAGGAAGTAAATTGTAGTAAACCTAAGTAACGTATAACAATTTTATTATATGTGAAAGAGTTTAGCACAGTTAAAATATGACGTAAATAACGTGTCTGTCCGTATGATTATATAACGGAATTCTTTTATGTGGCCTGTAAATGAATAATAATTTTTTTCTGTGCAGAATGTCTACAAAATTAATATTTTAGTGTTCTTCATAAATGCATATCAATTTCATTATGTTAGAACATGTGTAACATCATTAAAAAGCACTTGAAACTATTTTTTCACATTGGTCGTAAAGCAATCAAATACTGGCCCTGTATTTAAACTATATATCCGATTGTCATAAAATTGTAAATGCCTCGAAAAACAAACAGCAACAAATAGCCATTTAAAATTTCGAATGATTGGGTTGGGTAATCTGTACGCTGTTACATGCGGATACATAGACAGACACTCAGAGGGACAGACAAATGGAAGGACCAGACAAAGAGTATAGGTGTTACGTATTTATATATTTATGAATGCACCTAAAAACAGTTACATTTAAAATCGCATATTGAAATTGAAAACGCATTTCCACCAACTATTATTCAATGACCAGTTTCTTTTCTGAGTCCCTGTAAATTAACGATAAATGTAGAATATAACGATAGAATACCTTATTCTATGATAATAATCTTGTAATGAAATGCAGTGATTTATATCGGTTTCAACATTTTTGAACTAGCATAGTGTCATTAAAATACTCTCCAAAAGATTTTTTATTACCGGTCATAATGAATGAGATTCTTTTGTGTGCCTCTGTAAATGAATTGTTCAGCCCAAATACTTCATATATAATATCAAACATGTCTAGGTGAGCCTAAAAAAAGTTTTCCAATTTCACCGAAATAAGAGTATATTTACAGTAGCTGGAGCGTGGAAAGACAGATTGATGGACAGGCTAACTGAACTGGGTAACAGAAGTAATTTGCTGATTTTAACAAAATTTTTTTGCTTATGAATAACAGGATTAGTCTAAATGGTTTTTACAAAATATAAGTTCGGACATTTAGACATATTCAGACGAGCAATAATTACCGTAGATTATCATTTATTTATTCATAGTAATAAAATTAATTAATCTCAAATGCAGGGTGTTTCACCCTAACTGAAGACGGCTATTCGGTAATAACTTTTCTAAAATAAAAATATATCAGTAAAAATGAAACAATTGATACCTTGTTTTGTGTGAAACATAACATCACAAAAAGTATTTGAAAAACAGGGTGCTCTCACAATTGATGTTAGCATATAAACTGATAATCACATCACGTGAAAATGAGCGTCAAATGCATACTGCTAGCACGTATAATGGAACTTTCGGCACAGATGTCATACACGCACCACATTGGCGTAATTTGTTTTCTGTCGCCAAACTTCGACGAAAACTTCATTTTCAAAAACCAGTCACATATACATTTTTTAATTATTTTCTATCATTTTAAAAAGGAAATATTAAAAAAGAAGAAAATTTCAATTAGTAAGTGTAGAACGAACTATTTCTATCATAAAAAAAAGAAAATAAAAGTAAATAAACAACAATAACCGGGATACAACGTGAAGCATAATTTCGCATTTTTTGCAATTGCGCCAATGTGGTTTGTATGTGACATCTGTGCCAAAATTCCTACCACTTTTTTATGTTATATTTACAACGACACTGAGCATTTCTGTTAAAAATTCTGTTAAAATTTCAATTTTCGGAAAGTTATTCCCCTACACTGTAAAAAAAAATTCAAGAGGTTGCTAAAAATTTTTTAGTAAATTTGTATTCCACAGAATTTTTTAGTAACCATTACAAACTTTTTTTTGCAAGTGAAACAAGCATTTCCTTTGTAAACTGAACAAAAGAATTTTTTGTATAACTAACTTAAAAATTTTCCGTATGAGTCACCAAGCAAATTTTAGTAATAGCTCCAAAATTATTTTTAATAACCATTACGTGCGCCCGAAGGGCATGAGGATCCTTCGAGCTGCATCCAGACTTCTGAAGCAGAAGATTTTCGGCAAAACCGCAATAAATGGCAGCACCAAATTTTGCTGCCGGCTCCGACAGGATTTTCGTAATCCCTTTATTAACAAGTACTTACACTACGTACATTCGGGGCGCATTTGGCGGCGGCCAGTATCGAACCCGGGACCTTTTAGCCTGGAGTCCGTTACTATAACTACTATGCTATCAAGGCCACACCAAATGAGTTTTAGTAATAGCTATTAAAAATATAAAACTATTAACTCTGTTCGTTGCTAACTTTTTTCTAGTAATTCTTACAGAGTTTCTTGTAACCGACTAAGATTACTAAAAATATTTTAGTAATTACAAGGATCACTAAAGTTTTTTTAGTAGATCGACCCTTTTTTTTACAATGTAGGTTATTGTAGAAACTTCTTGCATCTTTCATTAAATAGATGATCTAAGAAATATGTTCTATGTATGTAGTATCTAATTTAATGTTTTCTATTTTACTCTTGATGTATGTGCGTAGAAATTACAAATTATCTTCTGTTTTTTTATTTGTGTAAAATAAATTAAACTGATAACATAATGTGTTAATATCAACTATTAATACCTAAGGTACCCTGGGGTAATAACGCCACGTTAAGGTTCTGCCAATTTTCACGGCTTAGTTTTAGATTGTATTTTTCAAACAAATATAGGATCTGATACAGCAACTCATTGACTATCTATATAAAATAAAATAATTTAACAGATATGTATTCATAAAATGTAATGGCGTTTTTTCTTGACCAATGCTATTTGGCGTTAATACCCACCTATATGGGTAATAACGCCATGCAAACAAAACTATAAAATAAGATGGAATAATGGCATGTAGATTGCCCAATTCTAAAAATACAAACTCTACAGCTCTAGAAATTGACAAATTGCATTCTAAACTATTGAAAATGTTAAAATTTTTGTGTTAGTGTAAGAAAAAGATAGATGTGGTGAGGGGGGGGGGGAGGAGGCAAAAGAATATCAGATTCTAAGCTAGGTTTTGCTTAAAAATGACCATTTAAATAGAATTATTAGAAACATTACACGGATTATTTGAATTAGTATTTATATTCCCATGTATGCATTCTATGCGATAGAAAATATTGATTTTTTGTGAAAGTGAAAGAAAAAGGAGCGAGAGGCGTTATTACCCCGGGATACTTATTGCGCAGTAGATCCTAAACTACAAATTATCTCGAGAAGATATCCAAAATCTTCTACAACAGTTTGAAAGTACATGAAATACACTACAAATTTATGTAATAAACAAAATATTTCCGGATAAAAAATATAGTCATCAAATCAAAAACCTTATCTCGCAAATTTTAGATCAAGCGTTAATTTTAGTTGCTTGTAAAAACAATAAGACCTAAAAATGAAACAAATTAACTTGAAGCTGTTTTTTGCGATTTATATGACTCAAAACCCTTCTGAGCAGAGCACATGGGTGTCATTTACCTGATTATTTCATAATTATGCAAAATATAAGCACTTGGCGTTATTACCCCGCCTGGCGTTATTACCCCAGGGTACCTTATTATTTATAATTATATTCCACTTACACTGTTTTTCTTCATTTTAGGTAAGTTTTTAGTTACGTGTTATAAAGAGCTCTAAAAAGTTTGACTATAAATGTGAGATAAATGGCAAAAATCAAAGATAAGTATTGAATTGTCTTATAGTTTATGCATTTATCGTCTGAGTGTTTATATTAATATATGAATAATTTTATTGCTGCATTGTAATTGTAGATTCAACAAATAACAATAGAACTTTCTTTATTGAGTTACGTTTATTCGAATGAAATTTATGGTACGCTATCATAATTGTTTTATGATTAATTTTCAGAAAAAAAAATGTATGATTCTCTGTTTTCTATGGCTACATCTGCATAAGCTATTTCTTCAAATGAATATACGAATTTTACCCAGATATCAATCATGAGGGATCAATCCATTCAGTGAGAGGATAACGCTGTCTGAGAGGATAATGATTGTCTCCACCCTATCCTAAAACTGGGGATAATTAGAGATACATTAATAAAAATAGTAGACACGGATAAAAAAGTTTTTTTCTATAGAATTGAAAGGGTAATAAAATTCACAAATGCCAGAAATTCAGGTTTGAATTAAAATAATACTGAGGGATATATTATGATCAGGTCACTGGAGAATTGTCAGGGAGATGGTTGGATCACTTTACTTTCAACATTAATTTATAGAAAATTCGACTTTATTTAATGACTGAACGTTGCATGATGACACAAAGGATAAATTAGCATACAATTATGCTGGTAATTAGATGATCTAGCCCATCTTGAAGCTATGCCACTGAATCAGGAACACAAGCTTGCTTATATGTGTGATTACGTTAATATGAATAACGATTATAACTGCATATTAATCTAAACAGATAATGTAAGTGGAGGACGTCTGATTTATCACACACACACATTCAATAATATCAACATTTGAAACTTTATAGATTGTAGGAGGCTGTCAGCGGTTTAATCAGTGTTGATTACAGGGGTCGGTTTGGGGGATCCATTACCCCGCCCCAGAGCAACGAAATGCCCCCCCCCCAGGAAGATTTGAGAGTTTGCTTTTTCAGTGGTAAAAAGTGCAATGTTCCCTCCCGGAAAAAAGTCTGAATTCAACACTGGATTTAATTGTCAATATCATGAATAAGAAATAACATGTAACTAATTACATAGACAGCTTTTAACAATCTCTCTTTCTAAAAAAGAATTGAAATACGCGGCGTTACGATTCACGTAAAATCAGAATCAGCCCTATTCCCTTGACCCTAGGGTTCTACCAAGCATATGTTCCGATCAGGTGGTCAGCCTAACACCTGAGTATTTAGAATGCAATCAAGCTTGATACTCATACACCACAAAGGGATTGAAGGTTCAGAAATTCGCTGTCGGTTTCTTGAACTATAGCATGGCAGATAAGTGTGCTGATAAATACGCTACTGGTCCTCTATTTTTTAAACTTAAGTTAAAAATTTATTTTAGATATTTATAATAATTTATTGATATTTGCGTAGTTAGTAAATTAACAAAGCTCTGCTTTTGCAATCAGAAATATCCAAAAGTCTATATTTTTCTTTTTTAAAAATTCAACGCTATTTAAAATTAAGTATTCATTAACCTTAAAAAACAATTTAAACACGATTGAAAAAAAGGACGTATGACTTTACATGAATTACTTGAATTTTTTATAAGATTTTATAAGATTACTACAATTTTTTTATAAGATCAAATAAGGGTAATATTTAGACGCAGCGCTTCTCAACCTTTTTTTTTATTCCACATACCCTTTTCGTAGGCTTTGCACTTCGTATTACTCCTATTTCTTGTAAACATACCCACTTGATATAAAAGACAGGCTTTATTTCATTAGTATACTTTTTCTCAAAATTGAATGATGAATCGATACAAATTACATTGTTATTTCTATCACTTTTATAGTATTACATACCGTTTTTGTGATTTCCGTCATTACCAATATTATTTATATCCCCGGGTAAGCTCGTATCCCAGGTTGGGAACCGCTGATTTGAAGGCTTGTGATTTTACAGGGTGTCCAACAAATAAGACACTGATTTCAAAATTAAATTTCTCAAAAACAAAGATCGATTAAATTATGCGGTAAACGGTTTGTTTATTACGTAAGCTGTTAAACTCTTACACTGAAGTTTCGAACGATGAATATTTTGAGACGATAGTATTCTGATTGCAAAGAATACTTGACATTTTTCTTACTTTAAATTGCTTGTAGAGAACGAGTTTTGCAGCGTACAGTGACATATTTTTACAATTTTTGGAACTAAATTCCGAAATTTCAAAAATTTTATTCCAAAAGTTAGTAAAATAAGGCACTGTAAGTCGAAATACTCGTTTTCTACAAGCAATCTGAAGGGAAAAAAATGTCAAGTCAAGTATTCTTTGCAGTCCGAATACAATCTTCTCAAAATACTCACCGTTCCAAACTTCTGAGTAAAATTCTCACAGCTTTCGTAATAAACAAACCGTTTAATGCATTATTCTATGGATCTTTGTTTTTGAGAAATTTAATTTTGAAATCACGGTCTTATTTACTGGGCATTCTCTATGTTACATCTTTTTTACTAACTTTTAATTATGTTTGCCTATAAATAGTTGTTAAATTTTTATAACTGCAATAAATTGTCATTATGAAATGGACAGGAATACTAAAAACGTACACAGTTTATATTAGATAACTGCTCTCCCATGTGTAATGATGAGCAGAACATCTACAGACTGAAAAAAATAATTTTTATATTACAAATTAATGTTTCCGAAACTCTTGCTGGGACAAGTACGAAATGTTATGAAAACTTATAGAACACGAATTTACAAATAGGAAAAGAAAAGAAAAAAACAATGCAATTTGTGTTTTTTGTATGGCAGTGTAATCGACTGTCTCTCTGTACGGAGACTGCTACTTCTAAATTTGATAAACTACCACTGAATCACAGAGGCATGTTTTCATCATGGCAAATACATGCTTTAATACAATAATAATTTATAAATATTTTTTAGAGATTAGTTTATTCCAGAAATTACATGCTTCATAAGAATTTCATATAACACTTGGAGACTGAGTCAAAAGTTTCTTTTGCCACATACAGTAAATTTCATGCACATGTTCCACTTTACCAATGAATAGATAATATTAAAATGTCCACGATAAAAAATTACGATTCTTTCTTGAAAGAAGTAGGGTAAAACTGGCATTCCTCATCGGCATTTTTGGACTTTCTAAAGCAAGCGCCAAAAAGATTGAACACAAGGAAACTGTGCAAGCCAAGCAAATGACACCGTTGATACACGTTATTAATGGACATCTAACCGCTGTACCCGGAAATCTTCGAAGGTTTTTCGCTAAATTAGCGACACACTTGATATAATTGCAATACTATACTAGATTCGGAGCTATACCCCATTTCGTTCCAAAAGTTCTGGGTATATCAAGCACCACAAGAGCTCAGGGACCGAGGTCTTACCCCAAGATTCTTTCGATATGCTTACTTTACTGAAGTATCCAGATATGGAAAGTCAAGAAAGACGACACCTCTTACACTTCAACAATAGATAGAAAGAGAAGATAACGTTTGTGAATTTCTAAGAATGCGGAGAGAATTGTCAATATCACACACAAACGTCTTTGTTAAGACTTAAAACTAGCAAAGTTATCTCTTCCACGGATCCAAAGTCTGCAAATTATATTTCCCAGCTGTATATTCTGTATGAAGATACTACTAATAAGGTACTATTTACGATCCCGAAGGACGTTGAAACTTACCTTTGAATAGAAACACCCTACTCAAAAGTTAGTAACCTGAAAGTTATAAAAGAAGCGTCTGCAAGTACAATAGACCGTGTATAGAACTCTACACGTGCTTTGATATACTTGTCTAGATGATAATCAGGATGTATGAATTATCCGAGTGGTACGTATCTGCAATTGAGACATGTAACCAGAACATAGTTTGAAGAAAAAAGTCATGGCTTATCCTTATAAGATCAATTTTATCCAGGAAGTCGTCATTAACCGACTGTCCCATCTCTTCCAAAGGCTGCTGCTAGGCAACCTGAGCATGTTTTTGACGATGATAATCTCTTTCACAAGATGCCTGGAAGCCTTGCATGCGGCTACTACTTAGACAATTCACTATTGTAAAATGCCATGGAATTTTGTTCTATATATTCCACCATCTTCCAATGTAACTAGAGTTTTCAGACACAATATGTATGCAGACCTCCACGGCACTAAAGAACAGCACAGCGTATGGTGTTTCGAGGCCGCGCAATCACTTGCAGATAGGTTTCTTATGTATAATTCTAGTCTTTATACTATACTTTATTCACAAATATCTTTGTCTGGACTGGGATCGACCCATAGGGACTCTTGCCTGGAAAGACGCAATTCTCAATTAAGTACAACAGCTGGAATTTATGAAAAAAAACTTGAAATTGAAGGTCCCCACAAAAAAGAAAGATATATGTGTGATTCATGTGCACCTGGTTCTCCTTGGGTTTCATTACTGTGCTCATTGCATGACTTCCTATCACCTTTATTATTTCAGGCGCCGAGTGAGGACCACAAAGAAGAGCAGTCTCGCGAGCAGACGAAAAAAAAGAAAACATTTAAATATTACTTATACAGTACATAATATTGCTGAAAAGAGTTTGATTTTATGATATCTCGCATATTTGGATCTCTTAGATATAGTCCCTGGTTCGTAACCGATAAGAATTAAGTAACTCATCAAGGCGTTCCGTGCTGCTAACCGATCCAAAAGCAATATTTTTCAGTGGAAATAACCGAATGGATCGGTGAGAGACCGAACTAACTGGGGAAAAGATTCGGTTAGTTAATTCACGTGGTCGGTTACATGGATTTTTATTTAAATCAAATTGGCAGAATAATTACAGCAACGTAATTCAGATGGCGCTACTAGTAAATAATACCAGTGCGTCCAAGTGAGTCTGTTGACCGATTACAAACAGGTCACCTA
Organism: Maratus speculifer; assembly: GCA_964019185.1. NCBI lineage: Eukaryota > Metazoa > Arthropoda > Arachnida > Araneae > Salticidae > Maratus > Maratus speculifer. The sequence continues at coordinate 374,215,444 of OZ025289.1, forward strand.
CCGTGAAGTTAAATTACCAGTGAGATTGGTCATTTCGGTGAGGTCTACTGGACGCGTTTTTATTCTATTATCTTACACCCTTACCAGGATCTCAACAAAAAACTATGGACTTAACTTTTTTGGAGAAAGAGGGGAGGAAGTGGAACTAATTTTAGGACTAATAGAAAAATAATCTCATACTTTAACCCTTTCGGAACACCGCTTGCAGTCTGTCCAAACTGTCAAATCACACCAGTAATTGTTTTAGTACACTTTCGATTCGAGACAAAGCCGCCTATGGCGAAGCATGAGTCTCACGCTGCCTGCCAACTGCCAACCAATTTCGATTTCATAATACACATAAAGAAAAGCGTTTGGAAATTATAAAATAAATCAGTTCATAAATTGCGGCGTAAATTTATTCTTTGAACATTTTTGGAGCAGATGATTGAAAACAGTTTATTATTAACATCAATTTGCATATAAACAACTTATGGAAAAAAACAATAACATTAATAAATAAAATATTGTAAAATAAACTATTTATGATAATCTGTACAGTTGGCGATTTTTAATATTCATTATAAAAATATTGGTTTAGCAATATAGTTTCTACGTAAAAATGCTCCAGTATTTTTTATTTTATTTTTTTTATTTTATTTTATTTTTTTTTTTTTACAAATAATTAGCATTAGTGAATAATAAGACTTATAAATATTACTGTAAGTTTTTCTTGTTTCTTGTTTTAGTGGTTAGAGATAATTTAATTAAGATAAAATCTCAACAATTTATTCTTGCATAGTTTCTGGTAAATTCCCAAATGCGAAATAATACTAATAGGAAACTTCTTTTACTGAAAGATTTAGTTTATCTTAGAAATTACGGTAGTCAATTAGCTTCTCCATTAACGTTTTTTTCTCAGCATACACATCAGCTCTATTAAAGCATTTAAATTACCAGAGAAAAGATATTAGTTAATGTATCTCAAGACAGTAAAATTGTAATTCTATATCACAAATATTCAAATGTACAAAGAAAGAATCTATTTTACTAAAGTAAATATTTGTAAGAAAATAAATGAATACCAAATTGTTTTCTTATAATACGAACTTTTCTTTTTTAAATATATGAGGTATAAATGTAGATTTCTGGTTATTTTGTCACCAACGGATGGATGCTAATAGATGTTAATAAATAATAATAAATATTTAGTTTTTTTTAAACAATAATTTTGCTTTCGAATGGTAAAGAAGCTAGATTTGTATCATGTTTTGATAAATGCGTATTGGTAGTTCAATTCCTGTCAAACGAGAAAGAAGTATATATACTTTTACTAAAAGTACTTTGATACATTTAAGAAAAACAATAAAGCATAAAAGATTTTACGAGACACTGAAATACTTTATCTTTAAATAATAACTGCAAAATTTTCGAAAAAATGGAGCTGCTTTATTTAGCTAATGAAATCTTTTTTATTGCATTTACTCAATTTAAGGTCTTTTTTCTTTTCTTTCTTTTCATAAATAACGAGGACATATTTCATATAAAATGTCTCTGTTTCTGTATTTTTAAGGAATTTATTTTATGTTCTTTACAAAAATTGTTTGATAAGGTATGTTAATGTTTGATAAGACAAGCTTTAGGATTTGAAATATATTATTTATCGACTGGTAGAACTTTATACACGTTTTAAATACTAATACAATATTAGCAAGCAAAATACATTAGGAATGATACATGCGTATTTAAAATAACTTTTTTATTTATCCTGGAAGTAATGAGCGAAATTAATATCAATGTTTTTTTAGGGCAGTTAAAAAAAAGAAACACACTTTTTTTAACTAATATTGTTTGTTTTTGAAATAATAAAAATAAAAATAAAGCATATATCAATAATCAAAGATTCTCAAAGACAAATGGACTATATGTGTCCCCCCCCCCTAAAAAGTACTCACTGTAGAAAAACTAACAGTAATACATATTTATATTAATAATGATTGAAAAGCGCAATATTTGATTTGTTAATGAACAAACATGGCTATTAATATGATACAAAGAATAGAGAAAATAAAAAAAACTATTCTTTAAATTGTTTAGAATTTTTTATTGCTTTTGCACAATGGTGTAATAGTAAAAAACGCAGAGAAACTATGCAATAAGCAAATGATATACATAAAACAATACAATTGTGCCAGAAAACAGTTTGGATCAAGTTGATTCGAGGAACAAAGTGTGATATTACTCACATGCTTTTGCAATTTTTAATGTTTAATGATAATTTTATTTCTATGTAATGGTCTTGCATAGTTCTACTGAGATTATTATAAATACTTTAGGGTTTTTTCTTTTGCTAATTTCAAGCTAGTGGGACAAAATGATAAAATTTAAAAATATGTAAATTGATCGTTAAACTGCTGAAGCAAAGAAATTTAAAGATTAGATCTTCAAATGACATTTTTATACCCACAATCTACTCTTTCGAAACAGCTCAACAGCATGAAAATGTGTTCTTTGTTTGATCAGAAGCTACATGAACACATCAGAATCGCACTTTTTTGAATAATATAATATGAAATGGACAACGTCTAGCAATATAAATACTGAACTGAAGATAATATTGAAGATAACTGAAGATATATGTCCAGGATTATCAACAAGATTATTGAAAACAGATTAAATGAAAATTAATCATTATCTCAAAACAGTACGACACGAACAAGACAGATTTCCATAAGTTAAAAACGCCAGTATTGTCTGAGAATTTTTAGATTATAACGTTGCTCAATAATAAATTCAGAATTTCTGTTTGTGTGAATGGCAATGAAAAAAAATCCATTTGAATGTTACAAAATGAAAGGAACATTGAAAACTGTTCTAATTTTCATCTGAATTTTTCCAATTAGACCATGATCTGAGGCTGAATGAATAAAGAATATGGAAAAGTGTGTTTAGAGAAAATGGGATGGGAATTTAGAGAATTATGTTTCAATTTTAGAAAATATCTTAACTCTAAGTCTAAAATATTTTTGTTTGGATACACTGCTATATATATAGTTGACAATGTGTAGTAATACTATAGTGAAAAAAACTGAAGCAATATTTGCCAAACGACGTAGCATGCATCAACCCGGATGCAAATATTGTAGAAAAAATGTATAACATATATTTTGAACAAAAAAAAAAAAAAAAAAAAAAAATTAAAATCCAGCTAAAGCCAACAATGGAACTTAAATACTTTGCGTGGAAAGCATAGGTGGCAATCAATATAAACTTATGTGAAAATTTTGTTAAGTTTATTCTTGAAAGAATAAATGCGATCGTAAACGCTAAAAACTGAAATAAAATGCATTAATCCGGTATTTTTTTAGAATATTTCAAACTTTCTTTTTACTTTAGACATGATTCCAAAAATCTTCTGAAAAGATTAGAAGTTTTCAATCATGCTTAAATGTATATGTCTAATTATTAACTCTCTTGCAGTGAATATTGATTTAAACATTTTGCCACGAAGAGTATTCATCTTGTTGGTTAATGTAATAGCGACATTTGTCTCCAAAAGATACAAAAACGTAAAATGTTTCCATATATATCTTGCTCACTCGGCGCAGTTATTATTTTTTTTTTCTGAAGGCATTTCAGTAACAATATAAAATTCGGGAATGGTGAAACACAAAAATAGCTTTAACAAAGCAAGAATAACAATTGGTAGCGTGTATCACATATCTGTTAAATATTCATCATAGAGTGTGTAACATGCAAAGTAAAGAAAAACATTGAAACCAGCAAATTATATTATTGTAGAGCAATGTACTTAGATGTACTGTATTACAAGCATGAAGATGCTGAAAATGATTCACATTTTTTTTTATGAATAAATTGTCACATTTACGTAAGATGTTTAAATGAATTTTTATCAGTTATTTTTGTGCACTCTAAAATTTTCATTAAAGGAGAATGTAGTATCTAATAATGTAAGTGAAAATAAAAATAATAAACCATTTTAAAGAGCAGGAGAAAAGTTTAGGGACAGGTTGAAAGGACATACTGAATAATTCAATAAAAATTCAAATATTTATCATATTGAGTTCATGTTTGGAGAACATTTCTATGTATAAACACAAATTTCGCTTAAAGAAATAAAAAAAAATGATTTTTAAATATATCGCTGCTACATAAAGAAATAATTTAAAGATAAAGAGCTACAAGGGGGACATTATTACTTTTTAAATCTACTGCTGTCCTAAACATATTTTAAATCCCAAGTTACGTCCGAACGAAACTCAATTTCATTTCAATATTAGGTAGTAGATTTTATAAAGTATGTTGTCTCTAATATATGTAAGTGTGTTTTGGTTAAAAACTATTTTTCCGCTACTTTTTCATTCAGCTTCAACTCTTTTGAATTTTTTTTTCAAACAGTATTCATTTCACTTTTAAATTAGATAATACAACATCACATAAATGAAATTTTCTATTTAAAAAATTCTGACAATCAACTATTTTACCCTCTAAGTGTTTTTCACGTAATTCCGTTCACTAAGCTCCATGTTTCATGCTATATAAACAATATTTAAGATAATATAATTCTATAGATTTAATGAAGTTTGAATACATTGAAAAATGATTAATATTCTTAAGGATTACATTCATATTTGTAACTAAGTTTTTTTTCGAATGTTCAAGGAATCACATTTTATTAACTTTTAAAATCAAATGCATACGAAAGAACATTACAATTTTACCTTTTTGCAAGACCGTCAGATGGGCAAATAACAATAAAAAAAGTTGCATTTCCCTACTTTTGACAATCAAAATTTTTTTCATCTCACCAATACTGCGAGTAAAATATCGTATATTCGTGCGCTAATCATTTTATTTATTTTTTAATATGAATTTTAAAACGCGCCTAAGATTTGATATTTAACTTACCCATATTATGAAAATGAAATTATCACTTAAATATCACAGTTGCATAGTTGTGCTTATTTAACTTTCTGCTGGGTTTGAATAAATATATTTATTGAGCGATGGATTAAAAAATGAATCAAAGTGAATTCACAAAGTAAGCCTTGTCGAAAACTAAATTCTGTCAAATTTTATTTTAATAAAGTACTGCATGTGAATAGTAAAAAACGGATATATTTACTAAATATCTTTATATTTCTGTAACTCATGCTTCAAAAAAACTTAATTTAAAATTTAATTAAATATTATTTAAATTTATATTTAAATTAATATTAATAACAATTAATATTAATAATTAATGCTAAATTTATATTTTTATTTATTATTTAAATTAAAATTTAATTTATACATTCTTTATATCTTATTGCTTTCTTCTGAATCAGATTTTCAAAAGATTTTCCTTAAACAAACATTTATTCTTTACTTCGTGTATTTTTATGAGTGATTTTTATTTCAAATTCATGTGGCATATTTACATTAAAATAAACCTCGCATGTAACGGATGCTAAAGTATATTATTTCCTGGAATATAGTTATTTTAAGTAATGGAAAAAGAAAATGAAATAACTGTAGCGTGTGATTAAAAATTACATTATGGCTTTGTGTATTTGCATAAAAATTTCTTTTTCTAGCATTCTATTTTAGAACTGAAAATGTAAAACGATACGTGAAATGCTTATTTTTGCATTTATTAATTAATTATAATAATTTAGTTCCATGTTTTTAAAACCAATTTAAAGAAAAAGTTTGTGGGTGTTTCTTATATGTTATGTGGCAATTTCTTACAAGATTTGGTCCAATTGTAATTCATTTAATATTATGGATGTAAAATGCTCTGTATGCATTTACTTTTATGAGAAAAAACACATATTCCGCCAAAATGAGGTTGAATAAATATCTACTTGCTATGACGAAATCCAAATTAAGACAAAATACTGTTTATTTCCGTATCAGTTCTGTTTTTTCAGACTATGTTGTACTATGTTTAATAAAAGCAGTGAAAAACAAGCATGTTTATCAAAATCCTGCTTTAAAGACAAAGATTCTATTGACTTAAGGAAAGACTTGTAACCGCTACATAATCTTGCAAAACGGAATTTGCTTAGTTTCCTAGCACTTATCTTTTACAAATTTTACAAGATAATATTGCGCTTTTTATTTAATATAGAGCTATCTACTAAGATAAAATATCAAATTATCCGAGGCAGATTCTGTTTTAGGCAGGTTTTCGTCTTACCAGATATAATTTTATAGTGTGTCATGACAGTGTACTATTTCAACCAAGAAATTTCTTCGTTAAAATTAGGATTCCGTTAGAAACAGGTTCCTTTTTATTAAGATTTAGAATTTTCACTAATTGAATTGCTTCTTCTTATGGATATAAAAATAAGCAAAAAATAAATACTTCTCTTTGAAGGAGAATAAAATGGTTTAAATCAGAACTGAATTAAACATGCTAAAAATTTTGAAACGTGGCAAATGAGGTACTTTTGTACTATAATCAGTTTTATAAATATTGTGATCCTGGTTCAATAGCTGTCGCACTCTTAAGCTTAAAGATATGAGCATACACAAATGTTTTACAGCGAGTGAAACAGACGTTCTTGCAGCACCCGAATTTTTGCCCTTTTGCTCTTTTCTGGTTTTTGATGAATATCATGAACTTTAATTTGCATATGAAGTTTTCTTTTTCTGTTTCTTGCTAGTCTTTAAATTATGGATGATTTATTTTATAGTACTTATTATGTGTTTGCGTAATTTCATTAAAACCATGTGCTCCCCTAGTTGTTTTGAGCAGTGTATAGTACAAAATATTCTGCTTACAACAGCTATAACAACAATTTTATATTAAATGAATTTTAAGTTAGAACCACTGTTGCATGGCTTATAATGTAAAAAGACAATATTCTATAAATACATTGCAGAACATTTTTGTAATGTTACTCCATAAAATTGGTGACAGCTGCTACCTCAATAACGAGTAATTTTTTTCACTTATATAATGGTGCAAATTAAACATATATTATTGGTGTAACATTGCAATGTCACACAGGTTTTTTATGTTAAAGTACTCTATAAAGTTGTAGGGAGCAAGACTTCCATCAATTTTATGGAGTGACGTTACACAAATGTTTTATACACATTAAAGTTTTATAGTTATACACACATTGATATTAGCTGACAAAACTGTAAATATATTTTTTGAAAGATTAAAATTATAAAATCGTTTAAAAATATATATATCTTTAAAGAAACGAAATAGCATATTTAAGAAAAATATACAGCATATAATATTGTTATAAGAAATTACGTATTTCGAAAAAATATATCAGATATAATATTTTTTCAAACTGTATAAATATTTTAATTTAATTTATAATTCAATAGCGTAAAATTGATGAATATTTTTAATAGGATGAAATCCTTTATTCCGTATCTTAAATTTATCTGATCTTTTTCATAAAAATTATTATGAAAATCTCATAAGGTATTTTTTAAAATAATTAAATTTAACCTTTTGTCTAATTTCCTATTTATGTAAAACATAGTGCTTTTGTTATTTTTATTATTTGAGTTATAATTAATGTTTCATATATCATTAAAAAACAATTCCATGGTGCAATTACATAACTGGGTATGAATAAATTACACTGAGAATGGTTAGTTTTTAAAAAACAAAATTATTCGCAGTATTTTAAAGAAAAAACATGCATTAATCAGGTTTGATTATTAGATTTCTTTTATCTGTGTATTGTTATGAATCCGTTTTTGAAAGGATGGTGAATAAAAATAAATCCGAATCAATATAATTGAATTTGCATAATTTACAGTTATATACACATTACAGTGTAAAGTGTACATAACCGATATTAGCTGACAAAACTGTAAATATAATTTTTGAAAGACTAAAATTATAAAATCGTTTAAAAAATATATACATGCATTAATCAGGTTTGATTATTAGATTTCTTTTATCTGTGTATTGTTATCAATCATTTTTTGAAAGGATGCTAAATAAAAATAAATCCGAATCAATATAATTGAATTTGCATAATGATCTTATCATACATTTCACACAGCTAGATATATGATATATGCTACATATTAAAACCTTTGAAGTATTAAAAAATACTTTAACAGTTTTGGGTAAATTTCGTAAGAAATACTAGTTATTGCAGTCGTTACCGTGATACGACTTTTGCAAACATTCTTCATAATTTTTCATTATATGATCCCAGGATCAATTTTTTCTAAAACGTTTATAAATTTTGTGCGCACGCTAAAAGTCGCAATTATGCACAAATCTTCTGCAGACTCGCCAAAAACATTGATATGATTAATATATTGGATAGAGAATGCAAATGGGTAAAATCGGCCAATGAAGTAGAAATGTGGAAGGTTAAAAATTTTGAATACCGCATTTATATGGATTTGATAAATTCAGCTTACAGAAATTCCCAAAATAAACGCATTCCAAACTGCGCATATTTACGTCTATAATCATACGAGACAATATTTAAGATTCTAGATAGCAATGTATATGAATGTCAAATTGTCTATTAAGTTTTAAATTTTACAAAATAACAATTTCCTCAAGTATTCGAGTTAGTCATTGAGCAGAATGCAGTAATGTATTAGAAATGTATTAACAATTATTTCTGTAAAAATATTTCACATTGTTTTTTGATCTGTCGCTGATCTACGATTAAATACTGCTGTGTGAAGTTTAATTATTCAGATGCTATTTGGCGCAGTGCAATATAAACACAACGTTAAAAACTCAACGTAGCCTTTAGCGTATCGTGCTCAGTATAAAGAATAACGTAAACTTGTTCAATTATGTAGAAGAGAAGAGGATTAAAGTAAGAAATTAATTAATCAATAGGAAAACAGCAAAATATGTGTATCAGTCAACAGAAGAATAGTATAGATAGGTAATGAAAGCAAAAATTTTAAAATGCTGATAGTAATAATGAAAAAAAAATTTTATGTAACATTTTTAGCAATTTTGATAAGATGGAATAATGAACTCACAATTAATGATATTGTGATAATTTAAACAAAAGTGAAATGCTTCAAGAAAGTTAAATTCACTTATAAAAATGGTTTTAGAGATGATTTTAAATAAGTTGAAATAAAAAAAAGATTTATCCTATATCAGACAGCCCAACGCGGTTAAAACTTTCATACTAAAGAACACCAACGATATATTAAGACCGAGTACTTTTGAAACCATCGCTTAAGTTTTAAATAATACTGTAATATAAGTGGTAATATAAGTGGTGGCTTATTCTTTATATTAAAAATTACATAAAAAATAAACAATGCTTGTAAAACAGCTTAAATAAAATTTAAATTAAAAAATAATATTTTTAAAAATTTCTACAACTTTTATAAATATGGATATTTTTGTTTCGATTTTTTCCACATTCACCATATAATATACTACGCAAAAATGTGCATGGAATTTTAAATGCATTGGGATTTTACATTTAATTTGATTTTTTTTCTCTGGTGTACATTAAAAAAAGAAGGAAATTCAACAAACACTCAATTCAAATAAGGTATTTGTACTCTATATGGACAGGGCTCTCAATATGGACACCCCTAATATTTTTAAAGGTAATAATTTTAATCTAGAGATAGCTCAACATTTTCGCGAAGAAAAGCAGTTGAAAAGATAATTAAGGCTGGAAAGTGTAAAAAAGCGCGCTATTCGCTATTTACGAGGAAACCTGTTGTTTCAAGATGTGCTGATCTTAATTACTTGTAAGCTTAAATTCTTATTAGATATGGTAAAATTACATTCAATGTTAAAAAGTGGAGTATTTTAGAAAGCTAATAAAACCTATTTTCCATTGCTATTGCATATTTTGCTTAAAAATATTTTCCTTATTCATTTGTTACTAGATTTATTAAAACTACGCCCGGTTCCCAATATGGGCAGCTTATGTCCCCATCGACTACAACTGTAAGAAAGAAGAAAATTCAACGTTGCCAAGCAATAAATTGAAAAGGCATCAAAGTGGTAAAATCTTTCTTCAACAAGATTCCATTTGAACAATCCCCCCAAAACCTTCCTCCAAAAAACCTTTGCAGAAAAATAAAAAGAAGCCCCCTCCCCCGCCAGTAGGACATATGTTGGCGAAATCATAGGCACCAATAGTATGACTTCCTCAACAAAAGAGAGCTGGTACTGCTTCTTTTGCAGTATTGATGCTTTTTCAAACATGCGGCCATGCATCACATGTGGCAGATATGTTCATGAGGATTATGTGGGACTTACTGTCCATGGTGAAAAAGTTTCTATTTGTCCATGTTGTGAGGACTGGGTAATAACAAATGTAAATTCGCAGACAGATGCTATAAAACTAAGTAAAACCAACAATATTATTTCATAATTTGTAACTAAGGGACTTTGCATGGGTCTTCGAAGGTTAAAAGCCGAAAATGATCCTCCCCTTTCGAAAATGCATGTTCTAAAGATATTTACTGTCCCCCCTCCTCCTCCGAATACTTTAAGATACATTTTTTTTATTCCCTCTTCTCTAAGCCCCACCAGTGGCCGAGAGGTACGGACCTCTCAACTGGTAGACGGCAGGTGCTGGGTTCGAACCCAATCGCGGCTGTCGGCCTAACCGTTCGGAGTTTTCGTGGTTTTCTTCGAACCTTGCGTAAATACGGGTTAGGTTCCCTTAGAAAGACCCCCACGAAGGGCACTCCCCCTGGTCCTATATCCCTAGTGCAGATAATCGGACGACAAAAAATACACCAAATACACCCTCTTCTCTAAAATCCCTTGGAAAAGTGGCTCTTCCATACACACTGTGTAGAAAGTGAATAAGGAAACACCTGTCCATAATAGGGACAAGTAGTTCCTTATATGGACACTTGTAAATATTTTTGTTTTTATCATATACATTAAACCAGGATAATTACAAGGTCGCTAATTTTACTAATGATAGTCAGTAGTCCGAGGATAGTGGACACACATTTTTGGAGTCCTCTGACTTGTACATGGGGGTGAAAAAAATAAATTTTCCTTAAGGTGTCCATATAGGGTACAGGTACTATATTTAAAAATAAGCAACTTTAAACTTGAAAGTTGAATACATGAATAAGAATATTAAATACACCATGTATATACAGGTAAAACAAATCAAAATTCTATTTTAATTAGCCTTTTTTCTTTCTTTCTAACCGATGGCCAGGCCCCTACCTGCCGAGTTATCTCAGCTTAACGGGTTAGATACCTGGTATCGGGGCGGTCGACCGCCTAATTGCCGCGTAGCGGCAATAAACCTGATTTCTTTGCTACGCATGCCATCATTTCTGCAGTACTTGCTTGTCGTTGAGCATACTTTGTTTCGCCTGTTTGTGGTTTGAACTGTAATTGGCATCGCAAGATGGTCTCGTAATTTAGAGCCTTGATCAGATGGCGAGACCTTCACCTGGCAAGGCACCTCCAGAGGTATAATTGACAGGTAACTTGGAGGACTTTGCACCCACGACGGATTTTACATGCACCAGGCGCCATTAGCGTACATGATGTAGTTTATGCCGGCAAAGTGGCAAACCACTAAGACAAGTACCCGGGTCGGCTGTTTAGGTTAAGTGCTTTGTTGATAATCTTTGTGGTTTATTGCACATTGGGTTAACTTTGTGATTTGTTGCCGCACACCTTGTACTCATCTTACCAGACGAAATGGGACTGGATGTTTTTGAGCCTAAACAATGGTACTGAACTTAGCTGAGTGTTGGAAAAATTTTGAGGGAATTAAAAAAAAAAAAACAGAAAATGGCCGAAAAGCTAAGTCGTACCGCTGATGGTGGAAAATTTTTGCGCCAAATAGCAAGGCAAACGAGAGCGTTGCAGAGAGAGAGACAAGAACCCACCTTTCTACCGTACCCCACCGAGAAAAACTGGCTCCCTGGGTTGCCCCATTAGAGCGGGTCCGGTATTTTGTGCGGACAGAGTCCTACTGCACAAAATAAAGAGGCGAGCTGTCAAAAATAAATAATTAAATAAATAAAAATTAGTAATAATAAAATAAAAAAATAGTTAAATAAAGAGTTAAAAAAATTTAAAATAATAAATAAAAAAACTTAAAATAAAAGCAGTTTTTAATTTTTTTTTTTTTTTTTTTTTTTTTTTTTTGGTATTAGGGGATTCTAGACCTTTTATATATATATATGTATATATATATATATATACATATATATATATATATATATATATATTTTAACACAACACAGTGGACGGACAAGCAGTGTCGGGGGCGTTTGAAGCTTCTTACTATGTCATATTGCACAACTTGCTGAACCGTTGTTGATATTCGTTGTGCATGCAATTCATATGTTGCGGGGCTCCTATTGCGGGCCATGGTTACAGCTGATGTTGTGCGACTACCGCACACTGCTAAAGGACATAAAACATATACAAACAATTTTTTTTTTTTTTTTTTTGGCAAAAGAAAAAAAAATTCTAGGCCTTTTTTTTTTTTTTTTTTTTAACATACAACATATAACACATAACATACAGTATTATGTTTGTGCTGGGTTATCTAAATGAGAGGGCTTTCTGTTTTATGTGTTTGTTTGCTTTAATGTTGTGATACTATCGCAGTTTTCTTGGAGCCACCTGATTACTGTTTTTGCTTTATTTTGTACGTGTTTGTTTTTACCTAATTGTTCGTGCCACAGTTTATCATTATTTGCTGTTATGTTTACCAGGTGGTACTGTTGGGTGAGTGGGCAGTGGAGGAGATAATGTTTAGGCGTACCCTCCGTGCCGCATGCACAGTCCGGAGTGTCCGCTTTATTAAATCTGTGGAGATACGCTGGAAATGCTCCATGTGCTGTGTAGAGTTGTGAGAGTAAAAAGTCACTTATGAGTCTGCTTTCACCTACTGTTGGAAAGTACTGATGTGTTTCCCTGCCTGTATCCCCGTAATCCCACTCGAACTGCCATTGTTTCATTGTTAGCTCTTTGAGTGTCCGTTTCAGTTTTGAGATTGGCTTTTTCATATAGTATTTGTTTTTGTTATTTGTGTTTTCCGCTGCGATTTTGGCTAACTCGTCTGCATCCTCGTTTCCTTGGATGCCCACGTGCGCCTTGACCCAGCTGATTTTAAACTTATTGTTGGATTCTTTAATTAAGTTTTGTATTTTATCTACTGTTTCATTGACATTAAATGGCTTTTTTAGTGATTCTATGGCTGATCTGCAATCCGAGCGTATGCTGTATGGCTCACCTGTTGTGTTGCCCCATTCCGCTGCTTTTTGTATCGCCAGTAGTTCGGCCTGGAAAACGCTGTTGCATTCTCTTAGGGGCACTGACCATGTCATTATTTTTTGGTTATTTTTGTATGCTACAAAAGCCGAACCTGTAGCGCCTGATTCCAATTTGGAACCGTCCGTGTAGGTGACTACTTCGTGCATGTTATATCCAATCCTTGGTTCAATTATTTCGGCTGGGTTATTTGCCCATATATTGATTTTCTTTTCATATTCAAGTTGGTGCAGGACCTTGTTGTGTATTTTTGTGTTTTTTCTAAGTCTTGCGATTGTTCCATAGGCTGCCTCGTAATTGACTTTGAGGTGGATTGGAATCAGGCCCGAGAGTACCAGAAGTGCCGAGGTGGGGGCCGTTCTATAAGCCCTGACTATGGCCAGTGCAAAATGCCTTTGACAACTAGAGAGTATCTCTTTGCTCCTTTTATTGAGCTCGTGCCCCCATATTGGGGCCGCATAAGTTAGCGTTTTTTCCACTACTGTTGTGTACCATATCTTGATTATGTTAGGTTTTAGTCCCCAGCCCTTTGCCGCCATATAGGCCAGGTTTTTGAAGTTTGTTCTAACTTTGCCTGTTATTTTTTATTTATTTTTTTTTATTTTTTTATTTTTTTTTATTTTTTATTTTTTTTTATTTTTTTTTATTTTTATTTATTTTTTTTTTTAATTAGCCTTAGTATTTATCTAACAAACAAGTTATAAAAATATGAACATATAGAAAAGTTTTTCCATTTGTATGGGTGATTGCGCAGGATTTATTTACAAAATTTACAATATCTGTCGATATAATTGTCCTACACTGTAAAAAAACCAGTTTCCAAGAAAATGTTTAGTACCTTCACAGATTTTTTTTTTTACAGTGTATGAGTAAAAATGAGGCGTCAAGTATTTATACTTTCACTTAAATTAATTTTTTAAATTAGTGTTTTGACCAATTTCAAGGTACTCTGTCCCCTTAAAAAACATGAAACCAAGAATTTTTTCCATTGATATATAGTGCTCGGAAATGAATCACTGTTTTCATTTCATTTCATCAAAAATCCTCTCTAAACGCACTTCTTCAGACTACCTGAATAATCCGGACCAATTTTATTTATTTCATGCATTATTTGATAAACTTTTTGAGCACGCAAGAGCATGAAACATAGTTCTGCGACCTTGTCAGAATAATAAATTAGAATTTGAAATTTCTAAAAGTGTATATAGTTCAAAGTCTATAGTTTAAAATATATTATACACAATCAGTAAATAAATCTACTATTGAGTTATATATGCGCGACTATTAAAAGTGACTAGTCATTAATGTTTGAGAAAATAAAATTATAAGTTACAGGATCTTGAAATTATTTACGAATGTATAACTGAAAAAACCCTTACTTTCACATTTTGACGTTTTTATCAAACTGGAAGTAGTTTATATTAATATATACACACACATACACATTGTGCATAAGACAGTCCCTTTAACCTGAACATACTTGCGAACGGAGAGAGCTACAGCTATGTAAATGAGGTAACGATATACACTGTAAAAAAAATCTGTGAAGGTACTAAACATTTTCTTGGAAACTGGGATTCCAAGAACTTTTCATGTAATGATAACAGGAAAAATTCATGTAATCGATTCGAAAACTTGATTTTTTGCTGTTACCGTTACAGGAAAAGTTCTTGGAATCCCAGTTTCCAAGAAAAAGTTTAGTACCTTTGCAGATTTTTTTTTACAGTGTAGTAAAGGGTCTACGCTCGAAGTAATGCAAACAAAAGCAGCACCCCCAGTGGCTAAATTTTGAAGAATGCCATTTAAAATCGAAAACGAAAACAGTTAGAACGAAATGTCCAATCAAAAAGTTTTAGAGCACCTCTTAATTAGTCGAAACGATATTTGGATGACATAGATAAGATAAATTGTTGTCTGTATACCCAAAAATGTTCGAAATTAATGCACTCCATTTTGTGAAAACGTTTGAAAGAAATAGTCTTAATTATGAAAACAAACACCCAATTTATTGCATTAATACGCATTTACATCAATACATTTTGATAACATTGTACTAAAATCACAAAGAAATTTTAAAATAAAAACGCTTCCACATTCGGAATAAAATTGTCGTCTGTCATCCAAAAGTTTGTGCTACACTGTAAAAAAAATTCTGTAAATGTACTAAACATTTTCTTGGAAACTGGGATTCCAAGAAATTTTCATGTAACGATAACAGGAAAAATGCATGAAACCGATTCTGAAACTTGAATTTTTGCTGTTACCGTTACAGGAAAAGTTCTAGGAATCCCAGTTTTCTAGAAAATGTTTAGTATCTTTGCAGATTTTTTTTTACAGTGTATGAGATTACGATATTTATATCAAGTGGCAGCTCTAACACCTTTTTAATTTAAATTTTAAATGCATTAGAAAATATAGTTTTACAGACTTTTTAATACAGAACAATATCTCAATTTCCAATTGCGCACTAAAGCTACATTTTCGAAATGGGAATATGCAGAGTAGAATCGCCGCGCAACAACTTCAGACATTTTTCGATATACACTTAAAAAAAAAATCTGTAAAGATACTACACTTTATCTAGGAAACTGGGATTCCAAGAACTTTTCCTGTAATGGTAACAACAAAAACTCAAGTTTTAGAATCGGTTACATGGATTTTTCCTGTTATCGTTACATGAAATGTTCTTGGAATCCCAGTTTCCTAGAAAATGTTTAGTACCTTTACAGTTTTTTTACAGTGTACAGCCGACGATTTAATTTATCTGGCAAACCAAATATTATTTTGTACTAATTAATTGATGCTCTAAAACTTTCTAACCGGAAATTTTTGCTCTATCTCTTTCTGTTTTCGATTTGCAATGGCTATTTTTCAAAATTCGCTACTAGGGGCGCTTCTGTCTTTTGCATTAGCTAGGGCGTAGTCACTTTACTATATTTTTACCTCACTTGCATAGCTGTAGCCCTCTCCATTTCCAAATATTTTTAGGTTTATAGGGACTTTTCTATGCACCCTGTATAACGAATAACTGTAGGAAAGCATTTACTTTATAAAAAATCCATTTTTAATGTACTCTTTAAAGAAATTAAAAATTGCTTACACAGTATTTCACAGTTCTTTTACCTGAGTAATTTTTGCTTAGTATTTTTGACGAAAATTAGCATCAGAAACATTAATTAAAAACCTTCTTCTAGGAAATATATTTTTCAGCAACCGTGAAAGTTTCGGTAAAAATTTAAGGAATCCGAAAGAATTTTTGTGAATTACCACTTAAAATGCATCATTGGGGGAAAAAATAAATCAATTTCAGAAACTTCTACTGAATGGAAATTTTTATATCCTTAAAAGAATGTGATAAACAGATTGTTGCTGCAAAGCAATTTGCTAAATGATCCATTTTTATCTGTTTAAGAATTTTTGAAAAGATTTCGTGAAAGCTTTGAAAATAGGTTGAAGAATGGTTGCTAAAATTACAATCGTATTTCCTAAAAATCCATTTTGAAGTAAACATTAGCGTAACTATTTCATTAACATCTCTGTTTGAAATAAGTTATGTTTAAGCGATTTTTTAAATTTATTTCTTTGATTTTGTAGTCTGAATAACTTAAATATTTCAGTTATAATGTTAATAAAAAATATATTAATATATTAATTTTTTTAATTGCAATAATTTAGAATATTTATGCTTTCATCATAACATAATGACTTACCTACAAGAAATAAGGTACATCATTTTTTTAAAATATATAAATACTCAATAAGATTTTGTTTTAAAAATCTCTGATTTTGTTGGAAAAATATTTCTAGATTTTTTTCTCTGACAGAAAATTTGGAAATAGAATTTTCAAATGAATATGGTGTAACATTTATATTAAACATGTTCTCCATGAAAGTACAGTAAAAAAAAAACATAGCTAAAATGATACATTTATTTTTAGTATTAATTAAATCTAAAAAAATAAAGTTTTGTCTTAGTAATTAAAGCTAAATCATAAGTAACTAAGTCCAGACAAATTTCCTAAGAATTTCTGATACATCTAATTTCAATATCATTAAAGAAGCGTGTCTAAAATATAGTTTAATAAAAAACTTTATTTTTTTATACAATAAGATATCTCAAATTTTAAAAGTTTGATCTTCAAAATATTTGTCATAAATATTTTAAAAGTTTCCTTTGTGCATTAAAAATATAATTTAAAAGATTAAATAAATGATGTTTTAAAACGATTCTTAAAAGTAAAAAAAAATTATATGACTTTTTCATTATTAGCCATGACTGAATATAATAGTGCAGCATTGCATGTTTTCTTTATTTGCTTATTACTTAACACTTGCCGCATACCATAAAGGGTGACTTGGTACCACACAGATCTTTTATCTACAAAAACCATTGAAATACACACAAGACTCACGTAGAGATTTTCCACGCTAATTCACATTTTAGAGCTTTCGATGCACTCCACTAGAAAAATCAGTCAAGTCAACAAACATTAATTTAGCAAAAATTACATGCTCGTCAATTTGCTTGGCTATTCGTCTTTTTTCCAAAATTGTCTATACCAGAAAATTGCTTTTATGGGCACGTATGCCATGATAGAGACACTCATAGAGGCACAATGGTACAATTATTCTAACAGTTCTCTATTCTTATAAACATCCCGTTTAATCTATGTTCTTGCCCATAGAGTAACATTATAAAAACAATACGAACTAAACGTATGTTCAGATTTGAAATTTTTGTCCAAACGCAAGCAACCCATATCTTAAAACTTAGGAATACTTGTCTAGAGAAACTTGATTAGCCGAGTGTGCTTGGCAAACATTAGCTTGGCTATAGTACAAGCCTATTCGTTTTTACATCCAAGATCATCTTGATTAATAAAGTTTCATTGCTCGTACATCGTTAATATTGTTATTTTTAAAAGTACCCCAGGTAAAAAAATCAGCAAAAAACTTTTAAAAAAAAGTTAAGGTAAATTACCGGTATTTGGAACTAAGGTTTTTTGAAGATAAAAAAAACCTGCCCTTTCCCTGAAAGTAAAATATTCAGGTATTTTGCAGGTATTTGGAACTAAGGTTTCTTGAGGGTAAAAAACCCGCATTTTCCCTGAAAAAACAATATTCAGGTATTTTACAGGTATTTGGAACTAAGGTTTCTTGAAGGTAAAAAACCTGCAATTTCCCTGTATATGTGTGAAAACAAAGATTTAAATTTCACATTTCTCAATTGTACTCAAAATAAACAATAACCCCTCCTCCCCCCCATTTTAGAAGTCGTAGGTATAGGAACCCAGCGGAAAAGAATAAATATTAATTAATTAATGAGATAATTAGAAATTAGTGTTTTACGGCTGGATGGATAGTACGGTGAGTGCGGCGTAATCATGCCGACCGCCGGTAAAAACAAAAACGCCGTACTAAAAAAATTTTAAATTTTAAAGAAAATTAATTAAAATCGTTAATTTTATGTAACAATTAGTCAATTTCCCAGTTTTTATTTAAAAATTAAAAAAAAATATTTTTGCGAAAAAATGAAAAAAAAGTCGGAAAATATTCTAAGTTTAGAAATTAAAACATTAAAAATGGAGAAAATAGTAGTTAAAGTTTTTTATATAAATGCATATAATTATAATATATAAATATAATTACAATATATATTTACGGGGTGCTAATATCCAAACACTCAAGGCCACAGCACCTTGGCTAAAAACGGAGCAGGCCAAATGAATTTGGGAGAAAAGCGTTTTCCGCGTGTGCGCGCGCAGATGTTATTTTCGATTAAGGCAGTGTAGCAAGCATATACATCTATAAGGGATTATTTTATGCTAATTATTTTCGCGTATTTATGATATTATTTCGTGGCGTACGTAATATATGACTCTGTTATTATGTAGGCACTGTTTTGATCAGCATACAAATAAAGCTCTTTCTCTCTCTCTCTCTTTTTTTTTTTTTTTTTTTTCTTTTTGGTCGACAAGAAAGTAAATTAATATTTCCCTTTTCTTTCAACAGAAATTGAATATTTCCACTGCCACGATGACATAAAAGTATTAAAAACTACAAAAAAAAAATTAATAACTCAAAAATACTTTGAAATGCAGCTTTCAAACAAATTAGTAAGCTCAACAAAATTTTATTTCTTGTTGGAAAATGAAAGCAAGTAAAGAAATAAGAAAAATTATTTCAATTTCACTAAATTCAATTTTCTTCTTCTTCTTCTTTTTTTTTTTTTTTTTTTTTGTGTGTGGAATAACTTAATGTTAATTAAACTATTTATATAAAAGTTAAGATTAATGCCTTAATTGATTATTTTCGTGCTTTTTTTTATAAGATTTCACACACAGAGAATATTAGATCAGATTTTTTTAATTCTATGCGTGTAATACAACTTTTCTGAAAGAATGATATTATATGCTCAATGATATATGTACAGTTGTAGAAAAAAAAAGTAAACAACCCCTACTAACTTTGCAACAAATTATAATAGAAGAGAGTTGTTAGAGCTAAAAAAAAAAATGAAAATAAAGTCAGTTTAATAAATATAAAATTTGCGTAGCAGATCATCTATAAATGAAAGCTAGACCATATGTCTTTATATTTATTTATTTATTTTTGAAGCGGGGTGTTTTTAATGAAACCAATATTTCGATTTAATATTTTCAATTTGCCTTTTACATAGTCTGACTGATTTAAGAAAAATCTAGATAATTTATTAAAGAAATAATTAAATTAAACGGATTTTTAACAACCCTTTTCTTTTTAAAAAGATATTTATTTCAGATGTATATGAATGGTATAAATAGTTTAATACATTTATTTGAAGCGAACGATTTGAAAATTTCCTTAAACCTGAATGGTTGTTTAATCCTTCTTATAAAAGTGATAACTTTTTAAACTCTAAATATTAATATAAACAATCTAAAAATGATACTGGAAACAGAATAACATTTGAATCAATACGAATTAAAAGTCACGATCAGTAATGTCAATGTCAAAGAGCGCAAAGCTTGTAAAATTTCTCCTCTACCTCGCTCTTCTCGCAGGCACCTTCCGTTATTCGCCAAGGTGCTGTGGCCTTGAGTGTTTGGATATTAGCTTACGGGGTACATTTGAAACCAGTGTATTGTCTTGAAGTTTTTTATCTTGAGATTTTTTTCAAAGTTCAGAAATTCCACGTGGTCGCTACGGGATCTGAATTGCTGCTGGCAAGGGTGAACGAGACGCTATCTTGTGGATATATATATCTTAATACTTATCCCCATTAGTCTGAACTTAGCGTTATTTAGCTCGAATTCGAACACGTGTTTCTAGATTAATTTGGAAGAAATAATAATAAAACTTTAATTAATGCGAGAATTTTTAATGAGAAAATTTTTATAAACTAATCTTGATTGAAAATTAGACTATGGAGATGATTTTTACATGATTTGAGAATTTTTAATTAAGAGTTTAAGCAATTAAATTCTTAGAATTGTGGAACTTAGTATCTGTAAACGCCGATAGAATTAACTGGCAAAGGGATGTCATAATTAATTACTTATAATTTAATTAATAATTGTCCTAAAAACATGCAACTTACCTCAAAATGTAGCTGAGATATTATCGCATCTAAATCAACAGAATGTTCCTGTCCCGCGGGCCGTGGGTCGCGCTTATTCTTGTATTTTGAAGAGCATTTCTGGGACACGTCCTCACGTAACAAAACGAAGGCTTGAACTAAGAAATTGTAAATATTCACTAAGTCATTAAGTCCCTAAAGGCAAATTAAAAGCTATATTTTTCTTCAAAATACCTGAAGTACACTTATCAAAAATTAGCTAAGTCACTGAAGGTAAATTGAAGGCTATATTTTCCTTCAAAATACCTGAAGTATACTTATCAAAAATCAGCTAAGTAACTAACGGTAAATTGAAAGCCATTAACTTGCTGATAAAAGCCTCTATACAACCTTTAAAAATCTGTGCATTTTGTTCAGTTTTCAATTTCCTTCAAAATACCTGAAGTGACCTTCAAAATACCCGATTAGTAATTTGGAGGTCAGATAAATGCCTGCATAAAATCTTTTGATTAACAGTAAATTCCCTCAAATAAACCTGCGCTTTTAATTTGCCTTCAAAATTCCTGTAGAAACCTTCAAAATCCCTGAAAAATCTCATTTTTTCTAAAGGTTTTTTTGCTGATTTTTTTACCTGGGACTCTAAGTGCCAGCATTGCTCACGATTGACATACAGTTTTCTGCAACCTGTTCCTAAAACTTACGTATGTATATGATGGTTATTTTTAGGTTCCGTTTGTTTTTAGATTATCTCTATGGTCAACTGGAATTAAAACAAAAGATATTTCATTTATATCCAGTCTGTGGTTGTTGAAACATTTTGAGACATACTTTTTTCTTTTTTTAAAACGATGACCAGGCCACTACTACCCGAGATACCTCAGCTTAACGGGTTAAATGCAGTGAAACCTCCGAATAAGGGACACCTATGGGACCGGAACTTTTGTCCCTTAAATAGAGGTGTCCCTTATTGGGAGTTTTTTACATTATTTTTAATTCAGTAGGATATAAAAGTACCAAAGCATCAAAGAAGAAATTTAAAAGTATCTGAAGTGTATAAATTACGTTAATCAGACAAAAGGAAGAAAAGATAATTAATTAAGCTTTTCCATTAATTACTAAATTATTAAATTATTTGTAGAATTATTGATTTGTATTTTTTATGCATATTATGTACATACAAAAGTAATAAAAACATTTGAAAGAATTTTGCTTGAAGTAATCAGTCAAAAAGGATTGTTTTGCAAATTTCAATTTTTCTATAGAAATCTTTGAAGTGTTCATTACCATATTTACAATTCTATATTACCACCAATATCCCCTCCCCCCCCCCCTCCAAAAAAAAGTATTCCAATGCTTTGTGTATTTTAGGACAACAAATCTCTACACTGCCCTACTCAGTAAGCAGAAAACATTTTGACTCAGAATTCATTTATTTTTTATTTAAAATATTATTTTTTTAAAAGTTAAAAATTCATTTTCAACGGAAAAGTATAAAATTGGAACGCTTGACTATGGTTTCAATATGGAAGCGATTTGGAATTGAACTGTGTTTTCATTTTATTAATAAATAAATCACCTATTGAGCTATATGCAATTTTGATCACGAGACAAAGACTTTTTTACCCTTTCTTGAGTAGTTATTCTTCTTTCACATGGAAATTTGGTTCAAAACGTCTACTTTGTCAATATTTTCTGTAAAATCTATTGCATTTGAAAAAAAAAAGTGGTAGATTACATATTTTCTGAACAACAACACCTGCTAGCTTCAGGCATTTCCAAATAAAAATAAATTAAAAGTTATCTCTTAAAAGTTGCCATTTTTGGATTTGAGAACAACCTAAAAGCATCTCTAAAGTTCATTATTTCACAATTTTCTTTCATTCTCCAATTTCAGAATCATCCTCACAATTTTCAGCATTACTTTCAATGCGGATAAAGGCATTGATGTCGAATCAGAATTCTGGGTAAATAAATGGCCGTAAATTGTATCGTACGCCTCTGTATCAACATGATTGCATGTCTGTTCGATAAGTTCACAAAAATCTGTATTTTTATTTTCATCAAAGACTACTTCATTATCTGAAATTCAAAAACCAGTCCCTTTAATCTCATTTTCAAGTGTCCCTTAAATAGAGTGTCCCTTATTCAGAGATAAATACATTACACGTCCTATACCTTGGGACTGGGACCGGAGGTTTTGTTCCTTAAATAGAGGTGTCCCTTATTCGGAGTGTCCCTTATTTGGAGGTTTCACTGTATCTGGTATCGTGGCAGTGGGTGACCACCCAATCGCCGCGTATCGGCAATAAATCTGACATCTTCGCTTCGCACGTCATCATATCTGCAGTACTTGCTTCTCTTTTGAGCACACCCTGTTGTGCCGGTTACTTAACGTTGTATCCTGTTGTTCGTACTGCAAATGGCTACTCAAGTTGGTCTCGTAATTTAGAACCTTGATCAGATGACGAGGCCTTCACTTGGCAAGGTACTTCCAGAGGTATAATTGTAACACTTTGCACCCACAACGGATTTTACATTCAAAATGCGCCATTCGCGTACATGACGGAATTTTAGCTAGCAGAGTGGCGATCCACTAAGACAAGTACCCGGGTCGGCTATTTAGATTTCGCTTTGTTGGTAATCTATGTGGTTTATCGCACATTGGTTTAACTATGTGATTTGTTGCCGCACACCTAGTACTCATCATACCAGACGAAATAAGGCAGGTTGTTTTTGAGCCTAAATGGTGGTATTGAACTTAACTAAGAGTAGGAGCAATTTTGAAGGATTTAATTAGATCAGAGAATAGCCAAAAAGCTAAGTCGTACGCAGACGGGAAAATTTTGCGCCGAAAAACAAAGCAAACGCGAGCGTTGTAGAGGGAGATAAGATCCTGCCTTTTTACCGTACCCGACAGAGAAAAACTGGCTCCGTGGTATGTCCCATTAGACCAGGTCCGGTAGCTCGTTCGTACGGGGTCTTATTGCATTGAGAACATACTTACATCCATACATGCTCATAGACATACTACATGTCAAACAATAGCATACGTTTTTGTTTTGTGAAGGCCAAAAAACAGAAGCCTATATTTTTAAAAACCTGCTCAAAATTAGTATATTTTCATCACTTTTATATAAAAATATTTTACAAAACATTAATGTGAGATTGCAAGTTTCTGTTTCTTTTTCATTTTTAATAAACTATTATAAACAGTCACAAAACATTTCGTTGAGTAAACAAATCAATTTTTCTGTAATTGATAACAACTCTTATTTTAATTGAAACAAGCATTCAGTTAATTAGCATAGAAAGTACCGCAGGTACTCATGAAACATTTTAATTAATTAACTGTATAATCAGGAATTCATCAAGAAATTTCTTTTTAACATTCGATTTCATGAAACTACTTTTGAAGCATTCGAAATGTCATTATTTTAAGTGTCAATGCATTGTTGGATTTATTGTTCAGCTGCATCGTTTCAGAAAATTTATAAAAGTTTTGTTTTAATTAGTATTTGTTATAAGTTAGATTTATATTTGAAAAAAAAGAAAGTTTAGCTTGAACAAACACTTCTTAATTTCCGTTTGTTAGGAAAATAAATATTCAAGACAAATCCGAATAAGGATACCTAATTTCCATAACAGTACGCTTACTTGATTGCAAGGAGTTTTATTTTTGTGTTGTTACATTATTTTCAATTTGTTTGTACTTTTTGATATGATCTACATATTACAAATAAAAATCCGTATTTGAGTGTTGGTTCTGTGTACAAAAATGCAATTTTGACTAATTTTGACAAACACGGAAATTGTATGCATATGTTTTAGAACAGCATTTTAATTACTGTCTACTTTAAAAATAACTTTTTTAAACCACTTGCAAAAATTATACAAATCTATTTATTTTTTCGAATGCAGATTTTCTTTTTACATTCGAAAATCATGCTTTTCTAAGCAGATAATGAATTTCTAATATCGTAATGAATTTCTAAGGATTTTTGCAGTAGTAAATTCATGTATTTAACAATAAGCCTGTTAAATTAAATTAAAACATCTAGTACATTGCAGAGATTTCAATTTCAGGATAAAAATTCTGGGAAAAAAATAATAAATATGACGTAATTTTCTATTAAACGTTTTCGATATGACCATTAACTAAACAAAATGTAGATACGTTTTATTTCTTATTTATTTTTATACTTCAGATAATTACTAAAGTTATAGTACTGATAACACTTTATGCGATTTATATTAAAAGGAACTAAAACATATCAATCGCATTCTGCGCTGTAAAAAAGAACTAAGGAATAAAACATAGCATCAGTTGCTTTAAAGTCAGTTCTTCCTGTTTCAAAACAAAATTGCTTAGCTGGCATCATGATTACAAACGTTTAAAAATGACATAATTTTCATGTAATTATTATAGATTTAATTTTTTTGTATTAAAATATATACTTCCGTTCAAAAATAATACCCTACGAAGTAGAATTCCGCTAAATACAATGTCATTTGATTGAAGATTTTTTTTTCCGTATTTTTTCTTCGAGAAGCCATATAGAAAGCAATATAAAAGTGCCAGAAACATACATGCATTCTCATTTCTAAAACTGAAAAATTTTATGACGTATATGCATCAAAATAATGCCATGTTGTTTTTTTCTTTTTCCTTCTACGATTTATGAGACATTATGCACGATGATCCATTATTGTGATCGCTATATTTCAAGGATATTTTTATTATTTATTTTATCTAGAAGAATTCAGAAATATCTAGAAGGAAATTAACACGGCAAAGTCATTTGTGTAATATTTTATTACTGTACATTGAACCACAAAATCACTGAAATGCTCAAAAGTTGTTGTTGGCATCGAGTTCATTTGCACATACATACTTTAGAATTTGATAAAAACCATGGAAGGCGTTAACGGCGGAGTTGCAGAAAGCCATTTTCAGTGAAAGATTTGGAATGTTTGGATTTTAACTTGTGAGAAATACTTTTCCTGCCCGAAACATTGTGGAGCAGGAAACTTTTACTTGAGATATCACTATTTTTTGTATGTTTTTCAATTGTGTTTTTCAAAATTATATTAATATATTTTATTTTTAAAATTCCGATACTTTATGAGAGTTGGGCGAAAATCTCCTATCCCAAATTGCTTTTCGCCAATAGCAATTTTGATTTTTCGCATGTGTAATTTAGAAAGAGAAGTTTGATTTTCAAGTAAAATCTTTTGGTTCGTATTGTTATTTCTTATTTATTTATTTATTTGTTTCTATGTTTTATATAAAATTTGTTAAAAGCGTTTATTTTAAATGAAAGTTTTGTATTTTAAACGATATGATTGAAAAGTTTACATTTTAAAATGAAATGAATGCAATATAAACAATGTAGATTGAAATAGTCCGGCTAACATAAAAATTCTAAATTTACTTTATGGAGATTTTGAAAATTATTCTTTGTTTCTTTTTATATTAAAGTACTAGCCTCCTTTACCAAGCAGCAGACATTACACTGTAAAAAAAAAGACTCTTAATTTGCGGAAATGTGCTATAATTATGAACGAAAATATATAATAACCTCTTCCAAGTTATCGTATTGGAGGAAAAGCGTTACTTTATCTTTAGAATATTCACAAAATAATTTATCTTTGAAATTTAAAGACTAGTTTATAAAAAATAACTTTTTATAAACTACCCGGAATTTTAGGAAATATTTTCGAGTAGCCTTTACAATACATTCAGCAGTTTTCTCTATTCAGAAAACCAGTTTTCCGGATACTATGAAATCTTAACTAAGTATTTGAAATCTCAAGTAAGTATTTTGATATTCAGAAAACACGTTTAACTGAAAAAAATATAAAATCAACAGCATTAACAATAAAATTAAAACGATGACATACAGAATGACATGCACAATTACAATGTTACAATGACATGCACAATTTCATGTTATGCAGCTAAAAATGCGGTCTAACAGCATCCTAAATCCAAACTTCCGTATAAAGAAAACTGATTTATATATTGTACAAGCTACTTGGAAACGTTTCCGAAAAAGACGAGCAGCTAATAAAAAATTATTTTTATTTTTGGAATATTATGCGAATTGGAAGTGGTGTTGAATATTTTCATTCCATATTACAGTATATTTTCATAGTTTAAAAAACCAATGTTGTTGTTTTTTTCTGTGTAATAAGCAAAATTTAGATGAATTTTGGGTAATTTCTGTAGATGGAGGGGGTACGTATACTGCTTTCGCAATATTAAAAGCATATACAAAATAACTTCATTAGATATTCAAAATTTGTTTTTATACCTGATCCATGGTAAACCGGAAACTTTTATATTCTTGATATAAATGCTAGATACATTTCGTTCTTTCTAATAGGATTTATAATTGACACTGAAATTAAATATATAGGTTGCGTGAAAAATCAGTCTCCTGATTTGTAACACGTTAATGGGCTAATTACTAGATAAAATTTCAGTAAGTACGATGAAAAAAAAATCTGAAAATTTACTAAACTTTTTCTAGAAAACTGGGATTCCTAGAACTTTCATGTAAAAGTAACAGCAAAAATTTCTGTAACCGATTCTGTTATATAAATTTTTACAGTGACTGTTACATTAAAAGTTCCAGGAATTCCAGTTTCTTAGAAAAAGTTTATTAATTTTGTAGATTTTTTCCTACAGTGTATTAGTAAAGTCATGAATTGTTTAAGAACATATTGATTCTCATATTGATTCTATATTCATTTAAATTAAATTCATCTTTATGTTACATAAATTCTAATTATTGAATATACTGATATGTACCTTATTTGTTATTATCATTTAAAAATAGAAGCAGTGTATATTTAAAATAACCTTATTCTCTTTAGAGAATTATAAATTATTGTTTAATAATGTATTTAATTTTTGAAGGCTTTAATGATGCACGGGAAAGTATTCCATGGTTATTTTCAAAAATATAAAATCTTTAGAAATCGTGAATTTTTTATTAAAGATATGTGTACGAATTCCTGGTAAAATTAAAATATAATACTTTTAAAATAAAGATATAAATCTTTAATATTATTTAGTAATTTCTACAGTAAAAGGAAAAAAATGTTTTTATTATATAATATTAATATTCCAATTGCTGGTATTATATCGTAAAATCAACAGAAATGTACCGCTAATTAGCAATGCAGTACATCATGGCTGTGCAACGAGACACCATAACGTCTTTTGTAGAATTTCTTGGCTCCCTTTTAAAGAACTCTTGTTTCTAGCAGTTAAATAAAATAAAATTCTTTTTAAAGTACTTTTTACGTAAAATTCTTGATATTTACATGAGAGTTAAAAAAAACTCTGAAAGTGTATTTCACGCATTAAAACTGAAATCGTAATTTAAAAATTCACAGAAAAACGTATAATTTAAAATTTACTCCAATTTACAGTTATTTTCAAGTTATTTTTTTTTTTCGTGGAGTTTTAGATTCATAGGACCTTATGTACTCTACAGCGGAATGCATTTGCATGTGTGTATTGCAACTAATGCTGTGATAATTTTGTTGCATTTTTGCACCCATATTAATAATGGCCCCTTTCACTGTTTGCCAAGAGCTAAGGTTAGCCATTACTTAGCAAAAGATTGGACACGCCTGCAGTACATTAATTCTAGTATACTTATTGGACTGTGTACTATTTATTTACAGTTTATTTTTATTAATTTAACAATACAATACTGACAGGTGAAATGCCCTTTATCTTCCGCATTATGAATTCATGAAAATTTTACATTCTAAAGTATTTTACGTAAATTTTTTAAACTAAATTAAAAGATTTACATAATCATTTGATAAATTTTTGAAGGATTTTAGAAGGATTGAAGGATTTGCAAGGATTAATTAAAATTAAATTGACAGAAATTTTGTGCAATATTTATAACACCACTCAAATCTTTTATTTTAAATTGTTTTCTTAGTACTTTGTAAAATTATAAAAAGCACAAATATTATGTTCTCACAATATTAATATAGAAATGTTTCCAAATTGAAAAATCCCCATCTCCCTCCCTCGGAACCAAGAAAACTGAAAGATACAAAGTTAAAGTAAATCATCCTTTTAAAATTATTTTCGTTTTGTGTAACCAATAATTCTTTTGGAACAAAATAAAGTAATGTATCTGTAATTCATTCTAAACAGTATTACCTTTAATTGAAATATTAAAAGAATTTTATAAGTAATTTTTATGTTATTTATGAGTACCGTCGGCAGATAAAGGGTTAAACCGAAAAAAATCAACATTTTAAATTTCAATGTGCAGGAGAAAAGGGTATCTTTTTTATATAAGAAAATCTAATCTATACACATATTCTAAGAAATTTAAGATTTATTTAAATTAGAAAAATAATACCACGTTCTTCTAATAATGTTGCAATGGATTATCTCTAAGAAAAATTTCACAGTTTTAACTATCGTTTTATATTAAACACATTTAACAATATTAGTGATAATTAATACACTGGATAATAAAAACCGTACATAAATTACCAAAGAAAGAAACACATTTAAAAAATAAAATATCTTTAATTTTGTGAGTAATTCTTTTTGACGTAAACTTAAATAATTTTTTCTATATTTCCATAATGCGATAGCAAAGAATCTCCAAGAAATAGCTTTAATTTCTTATGTAACCTTATTCATACTTTTGATGAATATTTTTTTCAATTTTTAAGGAACTTAAATTTGACATAAAATGATTAAGTAAATTTATTTATCAAGATTACTGTTTTTGCTACATGATTTAGTCCAAAGGGAATTTTCTGAAAGCTTAAAATGTCAAACAATCTCCAAAGAATTCAATAAAATTTGTTTTTAAAAAAATTCGAAGGCATTAGTTTGTGAAATAAGAAATAGCTTACGGTTTTATTTAGTTTACATGATTTAAAGTTTTCGACTTAAGAGACGTCATGTTTTTCAGAGAAAAAAAGTGCAAACACTTAAAATACATACACATGAAAAAATTTAGAGGCCTGAAATATTTTCCTATAAATTATTTTATCGTTTTAGAGTACAAATCTCTCACAAAATGATATTTTTATGAAAACAGTGAGTATGTAATTAACAGGATTGTTTATTTATTATTTATTTTTAAGAATATGCAATATTTTATTTTCTACGATTCATTTTTAATAATTTATATTTTTTGAAAGAAAAAAGTCTTTTATGAAATAAATATGAAATACATTACAGGAAATGTTAAAAAATTATCATAATGAAAAGTGAAGCATTAAGAACTGCTGTTTTGAGGCAGAATATTTTGCGTATAAATATTTTTAAAACTTCGAGAAAATCGATAGATAAACTTATTTTTTGCAGAAATTGAATAATAACATTCAATTTTAAATAAGGGCATAAAAAAGAACATAAGGGACTCTCGTCACTGAAAATTTAAAAGTGTTGAGTTCAAAACAGCGCTGCACAAGGTGTCAAAATGACTAATTACCATAACATAGGTAAAACATGTATGGATTTTCAAGTATCTCAACTATGTAGAGATATTCTGTAAGTCTATGTTTTTGTCGTACATACCATCTGTCTCCATTTTTAGATCAAGGAAATGTATTGGAAAAGGAAATAAAAAAATGGCAACCGAAAATAAGTAACGGATAAAGAAAAACGAAATTAAATTTATATATGCTTGTCCAATTACTTTTGTGTCTTCGAAATATATTTGAAGCATTATTAAAAACTCATACTGAGTTTTGAAAAATATTTCATATTAAAAAAATCCTTCTGTTAAAGTCAAGGTATTCTTGTATACGGCAAACGCATTTCTACTATCCTCTTCTGCAAGCGTTCTTGTGAATAAGCAGCGTTGGAATTGATAGGACTTAGATGCGACTTTGGTAGTTAGTAGTGCTTGATTAAATGCAAGACTAATTACATGAAAAAAATGCTTCTACACCAACTTTTTAAAATAAAACTATACTTTTTCATGTAAAAATAACTAAAGTTTAGATTTTGGAATTAGACATAAATACAATTATCATTCTATATCAAATTTATAAAAATTACCGTGATCAGGAATTGAGATTTGGCTCAATAAACTGTTGTAAAACACTGTGTCAGTGTCTGCAAGAAAAGTCTCATGAATACTATGTGTGCTGCGATACTGCTTGACAATCATTTCAAATATGTGCTTAATTTTGATGTATAGGTAATCTTAAAAGTTAACTCTCAATTTCAAAACATATTGAATTCATTTGCATGTCATGACGGAAGAAATGCTTGCCAGAGAAAACAAAATGAGAAATGACACAGGGCGCAGTCATTGAATTAGGATTTTGCCTCAAAGATTCATTATAGTTTTCTGTTTTGTTTGCTCTATTTCAATTTGAATTAATTAAATATCACAATGTACTCATAGTCATGTCAGGTGATTTTAATAGACCCATAAAACAAACGCATGGACCAAAACATTGTTACCTTTAACCGAAAATTGCAGTTTTGGATTTTTTCGTCAGAAACAAGTATTAAAAAAAGAAAAGAAAAGAGAAAAGCAATAAAAATAGTTTTTTATGGAACAATTTCTGGAATTATCAAACCGATTTCCAAAATAATACTGGTAAAATGCGGATAAGCATAGCAATAACAATTTGTGATAGAAAAAAAAATCATGCCATAACTTTTTTGAGATGGCGAAAAATGATTACAATTTACTTTCTCTGTTTTATAGCAAAAATATTATATAATCGTGTATTAAGTGTGATACTTATTCTACCAAAGACAGCAGATTAAACTTCTGCTGTATATTTATATTTTTCACTGACAATGAAATGTATCTGGGTTAGTACCTCTTCATATATTAAATATTTCTTTATTTCTTTAGTTTTTCCATACTAA
Organism: Maratus speculifer; assembly: GCA_964019185.1. NCBI lineage: Eukaryota > Metazoa > Arthropoda > Arachnida > Araneae > Salticidae > Maratus > Maratus speculifer. The sequence continues at coordinate 374,247,130 of OZ025289.1, forward strand.
TGAACAATTTTTCTTAAATTTATGATACAAAAAAAAGGCTTTTTAAAAGTCTCAGCAAGTTTTTTTAGGTGTTAAAAAAATTCTATAACTTTTTTACTTTTTATTTTATTTTATTTTTTATTTCGTTTTATTATTTTCTTTATAAATTTTTGACATTGGGTTTTTGATTTTTTCCAACATTTGGTTACTAAGTCGATCATACTTTTTTCTATACATTTCATATTTCCTTTGCAAAAATTTAAGTTTCTAATCAAGTTTTTTACATCTTCGGACAACTAATCTTTTATCTATATTTGCAAAATTTTCACGAATCTAAGACTATAACAACATGTAGTAGTATGTGTATTTACTTAAAAATAACCTTTTTAAATATAAATTTTAAAAAAGTGAAAAGAACGGCAAATATATTTGATTATTCTTTCTTAACAGTCAATATCACACAGGGTTTAAGACAAATACGAAAATTTTTTATAAAATAAATGATTTTCTGTTAAAATATCCCTTTAGTATCTTTCTGTAAAAAATAATATTTCTTTTATTACATTATTTTCTTTGAATACATTGTTTATTAATTGCACTAAAAGCTCTAATAAATGTAAACTTCGAAGTTTTTAAATTCTATTAAATATATAATTTTCCATGGTCACTTCTTAAAGAAACATTTTGATGAACTAACTGTAATTTGTGGAAAATTCTTTTTTGAGTCATAATTTAAAAACGAAGCCAATATATTGAATTCACAGGAAGCTAACATTTTTCACACACAAAAATCTGTGATTTTTTTTTTTCTCTTTTCAAATTGAATTTATTTTGCACATCCTCGTTATACTTGATCGCATTCAATACTTTCAAAAGAAAATTTCTAGAATGTTTTACTATTTGCATACCTTTTATTTAATCACATTCTATATATAACTTTTATTTTATGGATTCAAAAATAAATATACACTTCAATACAAAAAAGTGTTCATTTCTAAAATATTACTGAATAAATCCCAAAATAGTTTAACAATTATACAAAAAAAAATTTTAAACTGAAATTTAGCATATTATAAATGTGTTATTAATAAGATTTTAATGTGTTTCGCTGTGAATTACTTAAATAAGCATTAACGTATAGGATTAAAAAAAAACACAATTATTTTTGGCATTCCGTTTACAGACCCCTATCTGCAAATCGAGTACCTGGCATGACGGGTTATAAACTTGACCCGAGGCGAAATTCACCGGATCGCCAAATGATGGTGATCTTCTGTTGCAAGAACTTCACAAGAGTCTTGTCGAATTTGTCAAATTACTCTTTAGTAACATGCTTCAGTTTCCTTTGCGTGCAAGTTTATCGTGTATATTTAACTTTGCTAGTTTAGCTATAAAAAAAAGTACAATGTTAAAAATTTTGCTCCAGTTTGAACCAAATTCTGGTGCTCAGTAGCTGCCATCATAAGATGGTGAAATCTTGTACCAACATTTGGAGCTTCCTATTTCAACCTCGTACCAACAATTGGAACTACGCTTCATCAAGAGCTCCACATATTGGTTCAAAGTTTTCCCATCTTACAGTGACAGCTATTGAGCACGAAAATTGGTTCAAACTAGGACAAAATTATTAACAGTGTAGGTAATATTGCTCTTAAACAGGACTTGCAAGAAAATACTTGGTCAGCCAGCCTGTACTCACAATAATCGTGATGACAAATCTGTACAACACCTTCTTTATACATGACGTTTGCATACTGTTATAATTAACGGTCTAAAAATAAGATTACTTAACTTACAATTAAATAGTTTTAAAAAAAGTTTCCTTTAAGAGGAGGGGTTAGCGCTTTAAGTACTACATTAAATAAAATATTAAAATTGGATTGACCATAAACTGTTATTATTGGTCTCACAAACTTTTCAGTTTTGAAAGTTGAATCATAAATAATGGTAGGATTTTATTTCTGAGTCCGAGTATTATCGCTAGAGATTTTTTCAAGAAGTAAATTTTAATTATAATAGTCATGTTGCAGAAAGTTTAAACTAAAGAAATAGTATCCTATAAGATAATTGAGTCGATTAAGCGGTCTCAGAGACCACCCACAGTATGTAGGTGACAATGTTTGTCACAGCAGTAAGGGCAATCATATGAATATACTTGCGCATTAACTGTTATACGTATTAATATTTTCTTACAGCCCTGCAAACAACCATATTACTAACAGATGACTCGTTTTTTTCTCCCAAAATGTTAATCCTAAGTATGGTTTATAATAATTTGAAATCAGGCATTTTTTACTGGTAAATATTTAATGCTGGGACTATTAAAAGCTTCGGCACAGCCCACAATCTAATTTTTGTGTTATTATATTTTTCAACTAACATGTATCCAAACTTACCTAGAGTTCAAGATTACGCTACTTGCAGTAATTTATTATTGCTTACTCCACTAGTAGGCTTTGAGTTCTGATTAAAATTTACTTAAATTTCTGTTTTTTAGGAAATTATTGCTCATATCGTATCCTATGATGCATTTTCTTGGAAATAATCAAATATGATGTGAAAATGAAATGCTCATATTCCAAATCACCACCTTTATTATAATTTTAATATAAAAATGCTCTCTTAAGCGGAATATTTTAATGAATGATTAAATAAAACTTAAACCGCAATGGAATAGCTATTTCGTTAATATTTTCATATAAATGATGATAAAATATTGTTTTTGTACCGACCTCTAACATGTCCACGCATATCCTTAAGAATGAATTGACTATGTGAAAATACAGAAAATAGCAAGTCAATAAAAGACAAAGATTTTTGATGAAATTATTTTCTAAAAATCAATCTGTAATTGTATTGTATTACTTACACTTCAATAAATGATAAAGCTTCAATCATAAAAAATTTAAAAGATCATCAATAACATTTTCTATTTCCATTAAAGAGTATTTTAGATATTCAATTTTATATGCATTGTTATTCTTTATGTTATTAAATGTCAAACTTCCATGATTGGAAAATTCTTACCTAGATTTTTATTATCAACAGTATTTATCACCTCCTGCTTTTTTTCTTTTTTTTTCTCAAAACTGAACTTACAAACATTGGAAGATGTATCATTTTTCAAATGAATATGAAAATTGTGTAAGTAATAATCTTGAAAACAAATATATTGGAACGCAAAATGGCAACAGAAAAAACAATTTACAAATCCTTTAGAAATGAAATCTAACACAAATACTTTTTATTGTACTTCTACTTATTCTCTAGCAATAGATCGGTATCATTATTTAAATAAAACTTCATGTGATGCACTTTTACCTGTGGCTCATATCCTTCATACTCACAAAGCACCTGGTCGATACTTTCTATCTTTAAAAAAAATCGTTCATCTAGCTGTTTCAAAAAGCGACTGTAAATCATATTACGGTCATAAAATAAGAAGAAAAAGGGATTAGAAATTTCTATCGAATTTGATATTTTGTTTCATTGAAACTTTGTAATATTTTTTTCCATATTATTGTATTGATTTTATATTTTTTTCTTGAAACTATAAAAGACAACATATTTATTCTGAAGTACAGGTAGTTATACTCATTTTCTAGTAATATATCGATATCAATTATTTCAATAAAATCTCATATAGTGCATCTGTGGCATACATGCTGGTCAACAGTATGTTTGTCCGAAAAGCCTTTCATCTGGATATTCAAATGTTGAATCTGCTACCTTCATGAAAAGGAAAGAAAGTAAAGGAAAAGCCATTGAATTTGGTATGCTGTGTCAGATACTTCTTGTTATACATTTGTCATTATAGCACTTGATTTACAATTTTTCCTTGAACTCAAGTACGACACATCACTGCATTTTTTTAGGTCAGGAAGGCTACTCTCTTTTTTGAGCAATAGATATGGATAATACTATTTAAATAAAATTCCATCTGATAAAGTTTTACCTGTGGTACATACTTTACTTACTCACAAAATATCGAATCTATAATTCCGTCATTTACGTGAATCTTTCATCCAGGTTTCTGGGTAAGTTTCACAGACACATATTATGTTAATAAAAAAATACATTGCTTCATATATGTACTTAGTAAATTATTTTTACTCTTTTAAGTATACGATAACACAGAACAAAGTTTAGGATCGTGTTTTACTTCTAGCAGTAGATAGATAGATTAATTGAATTTTTGAATAAATTTGCATGCAAAGTACTTTTACCTGTAACATAAATCATGCCTATTCACAGAGCATATAATCGATAGTTACCTGTTTTACTAGAATCTTTCATTCAAGTGTTGCAGGAAGTGGCGCTAGAGTCATATTATGATCCTGAAAAAGAAAATGGGATTGGAAAAAATCCATCAAATTTTGTATTTTATTTTAAATCTATTTTGTAATTTCTTTTTTTATTATTCTACTGTTTTATGAAAACAATTACAAGACAACGCAGTGATTTTGAAGGTCTAGAAGTCTTCTCATTTTTTAGCAGTTGATTGATACCATTACTTGAATAAATCCATATGTGATGTACATTTATTAGAGGCACACATCTTTATAACTCACAAAGCGTCTGATCGTTATTCCCGTTCTTTTACAAATATCTTTTATCCAGTCGTTTCAGAAAGTAGCGTAAAAATGCATAGCCTTCTATTAATGAAAAAAAACTTTGAAAACTTTTGTTTATACAAGTGTGGAAAATATATTTTTATTCAATAACCCTGTTTTCGCCGCTTTTTCCTATACTTCAATGATATTTAAAATAATCTTTAGCGTATGTAAAAGAAAACTACAGAAATTAAGTACTTTTAATACTTTCTTCAATAACATCCGGAGTTACAAAAGGGTAAAAAATCAATGTCCCTGAATGTAACTCGAAATAATAAATTTATTCTACATACATTTATAAAGAAAAATCAGTTGATTAATAACATTACGCAGAAGCATAAAAAATATACTTTCCAAATCACTTTAAAATATTATGTTCTCAACATCATCATTCTTTTGAAATATTCTATTTCAACAACTTAAAAAACTTAAATTTATCATGCAGCAAACAGTACACCATTTTATTAACATTTCTAAATTTATTTAAATAATTTTTCACATCATAAATAGAGAACCTGCATAAATTATTCCACTTTCTACAGAGTAGAACTCAATCAAAAACTATTCGTAAACATACTGCTATTGGGGGAAAAAAAGATTTTGTGCACTGAAATCACGTAGGGGGAATTGGGGCATATTGATATGGTTTATTTCTAAGAATTTTTTTGGTGACCAGAAAGTAAAAATTTTTTCCATGTGTTGTCAGTAAAACATGTGTAGTGTGTTATTAAAATGTACAATCGTTCTTTTGATTAGTATTTTTGAATGTCATTAAAAAAATAAAAAAAGTCATTTGTATCAATGTGCCCCATCCGCGAGGCAGATTGATGCTCCACATGGAGCACTTTGATAGGTTTGAGAAAAATGGAGCCAACATAACACCAATGCATAGTTTTTACAGAAAATGAGTTAGCAAACCATTTTATATTTATTTATAGATATTCAAATCACGGAACAATTTATTTGTAAGCAATATTAAAGCAATCAAAATTAAATGCATAATGACTAGATGTTCTTGCTCTTACTTGTCTGATTGCCGGCTGTGGCAATTTTGTCATATCTGGCACTTCAAACCCAGCATTATCTTCTTTCTTAGGAAAGATGAAAAAATTATCCGGTTTTCTGTTTATAAATTGGTTTATAAACAGAAAATAAAGGATAATTATAGTTAAAATTCTGTTTATAATACAATTATCCTTTGCTGTTCTGCAGCTTGTTTCTCTTACTTAACATTTCTCATGTCGAAAATACATTTCTCTCAGAGAATGGATATAAATTCAAGATTTACCTCCCTGCCGTCCTTTTCTTTTGTTAGTTCTACTATATGTTGGGTAAGTTCGTACGTCTTCTGTTTACAAAAATATTATAAAATGTTCTAATATAAAAAATTGAAGCTATTTCACTTCAATAAAAACTAATATTATAAATATTTAGCGGGAAATGGTTGGATTAAGGAGTGAATGGTAAAAAAAAATTAATAAAATGTAATGAAAAAAAGGAACTAAAAATAGATTTAGTATATCATGTGCCATATTGATACGTATCAATGTGCCCCGACACTGACTGTATCAATGTGCTCCATACAGCCATTTTGAATAACATGAGTCTCAATTCAACACTTCTTAATTTATCAAACAATAAAGAATGAGAAACTGATAAACAGCAGCTTTACTTGCCAGGGAGAGTATCCTTTTGGGTAGAAAAGACTGGAACAGTTGTATAAAACGATTGCAATTGCACAACTCAAATTTATTTTTGCCATTCAAAAACAATAAATCACCCGTCCCATTTCATCAAACTACTGAATCATGTCAAGACGTTCTGTATGTAATTGTGTACACTAGCATCACCTTTTGGCTCTATTGTGAAAGTTCCGATAATTACCTTGTGAGCAGTAGAGGGAATGTATCAATGTGCCCTACGTAATGGCATAGTAATATTTAGAAAAAATGTTTTTTCTTAGAAATCTCTTTGAAATGAACACACACATACATATTTTTGGTTTTATTCATTTTATAGCAATAGATCGATATCATTGTTTCAATAAAACCTTATATAATGCACTTTTATCTATGGTATATATCCATCTTACTTTAAATAGAAGTTGTTTGTCGTTTCGTTCTTTCTAAATACTTTTCTATATTTTTTTCAGAAAACGACTCAGAATCATATTACGTTAAACTATGAATGAAGTATGAAAAAACAGAGTTTGAGTTTATATTTGTGGATAAATTGGGAATTTTTATTCTGACTTATATATCTAGTTTTTTATAATTATTATGTTTATTTAAAACGCTTCTACGCACACCATTAAAGTGAGTATAACATATGATAGATAAATAGGTATTCTGTAAATACTCACTAAAAAAAATTACAATTTTTAAACAATATATTTAGACCATTTTAAAAAATTCAAGTTTTTTAACAATCCACCTTTTGTCTTACTTTATTCTTTTTTTCTTGACACAATATTTCTCATACGTAAGAAATAATTTGCATACATTTACATTTTCTATAGGATGGAACAAAATAAAAAAGGTTAAAAAGTGTCTTCCGATAGAAATTAGTAATTAAACAAGTATCGATTCCGTGTACAATAATCTAAAAAATGGTTAACATTACGCAGAAACGAAGAAAAACCCATTATTTCGTGAGTCGATTAGAAATGAGATTTTGAACTATTACATATTTTTTCCCTTCTATTTATTTTCTAGCAATATACTGATAACATTATTTGAATTAATCTCAAGTCATTGTTACTTGTGGCACAAATTTTTTTTACTCACAAAGTACCTGGTCGATATTTCGTTCTTAAAGGAAACCTTTCCTCCAGGTGGTTTAGAAAAAGGCGCAGAACCCTTTTGCGTTCATAAAATAAAAAATAATTAAAGGAAGATAGAAGAAAAAGAAAAATTTAAGTTTAAAACTGAGACCAAATTTAGGAAGTATTCTCAACTTTTTATATTGTATATATATTTTTTATTTTATCTCTATACATTTCGGAATAATCTTTAATTATTGTAATGGGGGTATATCTATTTACACACTTGTATGCGACAGATCAAAACAATTGTCTAAGAAGTAAACCTTTGAAACGCTATACATCTTACCATATATTATGCTTCAATAACTCACATAAAATTGAATTTATCAAACAACCTATGATATGAGTTTATTTTTACCTTATTTTTCTCTTTTTAAAATGTTTTAAGAGATTTCGTAGTACTGAGCTTTAATAAACTATTTGATATATTACATCTTCTTTAATATGCAACGGAATACAAAACGTTTAGAAGCGGTATTGCTATTGGAATTAATTCGATAATATAAAATCGATTTTGAATAAACTAATAATTGAATTAAATGAATCAGAATGTAATGCTAACTTCTGCGGTTTTTCAAAGAGAAGTTCGGTTTCGTCCAGTTATTTTACTAGCTTTAGTAAGGCATGACCTTGAATGATCAAGAGAAGTATATTCAGTCTCTTCTGATTACGCTGCATGATTCTCGCTTATATTGTCGCATATAATTTGTTTCAGTGCAGTGCTAAGCGTGAAGAAGCAAAAATTTAATTTTCGTCATATAATCCTCTTATATTACAAAAAAGGTAAGAATGCTAGTCCGACAGCTCGCAAAATTTATTTTGTTTTTAAAAAAAAAGGACTGTTTCTGATAACTCAGCACGAGGGTGGTTTGAGTAGATTAAGTCCACAAATTTCAGTTTCGAAGACGATGTTCGTTTTGGAGGACCATCATCCATAAAGGATGAGCTCTTAAAGTAATCTCTCACTGGAAATCCACATTACGCAGTACATGGTGTCATCACACAAATTAAAATTCCAAAAAGAAAAATGCATTATCATTTGAAGAATATTTGTCACGTAAACCGCAATGATGTGTGGGTATCCCAAACTTTAACGCCACAGAATATGCTTGCTCGAATTTCAGGTTGTATCTTTCCTGAAACGAAATGAAGAATCTCTGTTTTTCAAACGCCTTATAGCTGGAGATGGAAAATAAATATTCTAGAATAATGTTATTGTGAAAATATCATGGCGTAGGTCAAATGAACTTCCCCAAATGACATTGAGAGGAGGCCGGCATAGCCAAAAAGAAATGCTATGTATATAGTGGGATTATAAAGGAGTTATTTATTATGAACTATTGCCGTCAAATAAGACAGTAAATTTCGAAAGCCGCTGGCAATGGCTCCCAAATGGCAGTTTTGAAAGCAAAATTTGCAGAAAATTTGACCAGAACTGACGAATCGTTGAAATATTGTGTTTCAGCTTGACAATGTTCGATAGTGCATTGCGATTAATGTAAGGCAGCACCTTAATGATTATAGCAGAAATATTTTGTGTCATTCCTCATATTCAACAGACCTGGTCCTTTCAGGCTTTCAGATATTCACGTCACTTCAAATTTTTCTGAACAGCTAGGAGTTCACATTTTTAGAGACTGTCAAACACCACATGGATAACTTCTTTACGAATCAACGTAATGATATTTTTCGATTGAATTTTACAATTGCCTAAACGATGGTAAAAAAGGTCATTTAACAAAATCGTGATTATGTGAACCAATAAAATTTTCCTATCTTTTGTACGTGCTAATTGAAATTTTACATAAAAAAACCACAGGACTTTCCATACTACCCTATATTTGTAAATAAATACTGAAAAATTTTCAATGTTTTATTTTTCTCGAATTTTTATTTTTGTCTTATATATATTTTCTAGTAATTTGCAAACTATGTGTTAGATTAAAAACACTTCTATGTACACCAGTGCGAGATAGCGAAATATTTTAGAACTATCTAACAGTTATAAAAGAAATACTTTAAAACTTTATACAGGGTGTCTCCAAAGGTCGTTTACAAGCTTAACATGCTGGTCTGTCATATCATGATGAACAATATTAAATGGAAAACTAAGGGTCCCAAACGTCTTCCAAAGGAGATATGCCCCATCAAAGTTTAGGATCCAAAAATTCAAATGATTATAAAAAACAAAAAAATTGGTCGATTCGTTTGCGGTTTTCACTAAAACTATTCTTTATGTCGGTATTTTCTTGAAAATAAATTATAAAGATAAATTTCAAAAAATGTCGATAGAGGGCGCTTTAGACTTTGGAGTAACGATAAACTAGTTTTTAACAGTATTTTTTGCATCTCATTAAATGTTTTTAGAAGCTTAGACATAAACTTAAATTTTGAGATGAAAATCTGAATCGTTGGGAGTGGTAAAGTAGCGCAAACTGAACTGTGTTCAATGGGGGTGGGGAGGTTCAAATTTTAAATGATTATAAAAAAACGGAAAAATTAGTCGGTTTTCGCTAAAATTATTCTTTATGTCAATATTTCCTTGAAAATAAATTTTAAAAATAAATTTTAAAAAAATCCGTTAGAAGGAGCCTTAAACTTTAGAATAACCAACAATTATTTTTAGCCTTTTTTTTTAATCTAATTAAATGCTCGCAAAAGTTTAGACTTAAATTTTGTGCTCAAAAAATAAATCAATAGGAGGGGTTAAGAAGCGCAAACTAAACTGTGTTCAGAATTTGAAATGTTACCTTCCCCGCCCCTCGAACGCAGTTAAATTTTTGGCCGCTTAATTACTCACAACGATGCAGATTTTGAGCACAAAATTTAAATTTGAATTTTTAAAAGCATTTTATTACGTACAAAAAATAGCGGTTAAAAATAATTGTTGGTTACTATAAAGTTTAAGGCGCCCTCTAACGGAATTTTTTGAAATATATCTGTTAAATTTATTTTCAAGAAAATATTGATATAAAGAATAGTTTTAGCGAAAACCCACCAATTTTTCCGTTTTTTATAATCATTTGAAATTTGAACCTCCCCACCCCCATTCAATACAATTCAGTTTGTGCTACTTAACCACTCCGAACGATTCAGATTTTTATCTCAAAATTTAAGTTTATGTCTAAGCTTCTAAAAAAATTTATGAGATGCAAGAAATAACGGAAAAAAATAGTTGTACGTTGCTCCAAAGTCTAAAGCGCCCTCTATCGGCATTTTTTGAATTTTACCTTTTTAAATTATTTTCAAGATAATACTGACATAAAGAATAATTTTAGTGAAAATCGCAAATCAATTGACCAATTTTTCCGTTTTTTATAATCATTTGAAATTTGAACCTCCCCCCGCAATTCAGTTTGCGCTACTTAACCACTTCCAACGAGTTAGATTTTCAGCTCAAAATTTAAATTTATGTCTAAGCTTTTAAAAAATTTTTATGAGATGCAAAAAATAATGGTAAAAACTAGTTTATCGTTTCTCCAAAGTCTAAAGCGCCCTCTATCGACATTTTTTTAAATTTATCTTTATAATTTATTTTCAAGAAAATACCGACATAAAGAATAGTTTTAGTGAAAACCGCAAACGAATCGACCAATTTTTCTGTTTTTTATAATCATTTGAATTTTTGGACCCTAAATTTTAATGGCGCATATCTCCTTTGGAAGACGTTTGGGACCCTTAGTATCCTATTTAATATTGTTCATCATGATATAACAGACCAGCATGTTAAGTTTGTAAACGACCTTTTGGGACACCCTGTATATTTAAAATATATATATTTAGAAATATATATTTTAAAATCTCTGCAAAACCATAATTTTATAAAACCACACAAGGTATATCTTTTTTTCTCTTTTGATATAATTTTAAAATAAATTTGTACATACATAGACGAAACAACAAAATTAATTATGCGTTATATTGAATGTTATTTACCATGGGAAGGAATTTTAGAATAGTTATATGAAAATAATATAAAAATTAAAGGCTATTCTGGGTAGAATAATCACACAAGAAAATGAGTATATTTATAAAAAAGTCATTTTTTAAATCGATTCGGAATGAAATTCCATGCTTTTATAATTATCTTTCTCATTTTCAAGTAATAAATCGATAGAGTCATTTGAATAAATCTCCTGTGATACACCTGATACACCTTTAACAGTGGCGCGCATCCTTCTTTCTCTCAAAGCACCTGGTCGATAGTTTTGTCCTTCAGGAGAATCTTTCATCCAGGTGTTCCAGAAAGCGGCGCAGAAATCACATTACATCTGCGAAAAAGAATGGAAAGAAGTTTGGGGTAAAGGCATGCATATAAGTTTATTGTTGCGATTAATGTCTGGAATTTTCTGTGTTTTTCCGCTCAAATATTTTATTTTGTCTGATATATAACGCGAATAAATTTGTAAGCATTGTATTACTGATATAATTTATCTATGCACAAGGGTCCAGGACAATTCACAAACCAAGGTAATTGGAAGTAATAATTAACCTCTTGAAAGGCGTAAGCTGATTTTGGACCACTTAATTTCATGTGGAACAATGGCACCAGAACTTTGAAGTGAACTTTTTGTTTTTATTAAGTACGTGAAGAAAAACGTTCACTTACCATAAATTCACCCGTATATACTGCGGCTTAGTTATAACTTTTCAATACCGGAAATTCCATGTAAAAAATTAAGTCAAATAGATGCTAAGCAAAAGCAAATGACATTTTGCACAAATTATGATTGGAATTTGAGTTATCTGAGCTGTGGCGTATATACGGGATGTATACGGATGATGATATCCCTAAATGCTGCGTAACTACGGATTTTTGAAATAAATTCGTCTCTAAATTATGTTTTCGTCGATCATTTTAGTATTTCACGAATAGAAATACTTTACCCCTGGAAACTATTAAACTTCATAAATTTTCGAAAAAAAGTCTTAAAAAATTTCGTAGCGCATGTTTCGTAGTACATTGTCCAGCCATTTTACCTTTAAAAGAAATAGAAAATGGTTATATAATCGTAGTTTAAGTCTATTGTAATAAAATTATTACCCATAATTTTCTCACGATAGAATTAAATTACGATTGTATTTTGTGCTGCAGCAATTGGTGTCAAAAGATTGTGAAACCTCGTACCAATGTTTGTTGGAACGAGATTTGACAATCTTGCTGTTGCAGCCTGTAACACCAAAGTTTGGTTGCTTGTATTCGAGGTGACATAGTACCATATTTTGAACACTCGTGTAGCATTACAATTGATTTTAAATGGATCGCGCTGAATACATAGTACATAATAGACATATTTCCTAACTTTCAGTTCAAATTATAGTTTAAAAAAATCTTAATTAAAATAAAATAATAGGAGGGTTTTTTGCGGTAATAAGTCATCTCGTTGATAGGATGAATATCAATAAATTCTACACCAATTTTCTTCTTGAACAAGTATCTGAAATACTTTTTGGAACTTTCCACCAACGTAATTCAATTATACGATTCATTCCATTACTATAATCATTATAGTAATTTGAGGCCTAAGTGTAGCATGTTTACATATAAGTTTACTTTTGAATTAATAAAAAAATGTGTTTTTTATGATAAATCATGAAGTTAAGTAATACAAAATATTGCATATTGAGTAGCCTTTTAGCAGTATTCTTTTACATTAAAAATGAAAAAAAAAAAAGGAAAAAGAAATAAATATATTTTTGTGCAATCTTCATTTACTTCTTTCATCTACTTAAAGTAACGTTAGATGCATATCGTAATAAGAGCAAAAAATACTTTAGCATTTTGTAAACGTAAATTAAACTAGGATAGAATACAAAACTCAGAAATTTACAAAGAACTAACTGTTTACACGCGCGGAAAACGGAAGGAAATTTACCTACTTAGAAAATTACATAGATTTCAATTATTATTTTTTATCTTGTAAGTACATGAAATGTTGCGTGATGCTGTAAGAATAGAATTTTGCATGTACTGAAAACACAAAAACATACTAAATATTATTACAGTTTATTTAATAAAAAAGAGTTATTACTGAAAGAAAAGTTATTAAATATATTCCATACATCATTTTATTTATAGCGAAGTAATAAAATGTTAATTGTATTTGTTTTTTCTTATTATTAAGAAAAGGTAACTGAATATCACTTTCTTTTCAACTTCTTTTCATCAAGGTATAATTTCAGAGTAGCATATCTTTAATTTTTTTCGTGAAGAAATCTGGTTGTATTCCGTATATATTTATTTACTTATTTTCTAAAGAGCTCGGTTTCTTCAGAAATGTAAAGTACATAATGAAAGAAATAGTTCATTATTTGTTGTTGTCCTTTCTTTTATTTTTATTTACTTTGATCATCGTTTTTTTAAAGTGTTATAATATTACTCTGATTTAATGATCAGATTAAAGTCAGCAAAATATATAATAATTATTTATAAAAAATTAATATTAAATTGCGAATATAGAATATTGTGGTAATTATTATAGCCTGAGAGTAATTATAGCAGAAATTTCTTATATTAGTGTAATATTATAACATTGAACAAAAACGATTTTCAGAATAAATAAAAAGAAAAGAATTAAAAATAAATAAATATTAGACAGAAAAAAAAATCGAATTTTTAAATCTTCCATTTTTAAATTCATATTTACCTATAATCTAGAAAACGAAATAAAATAAATGAAATTCCAAAGCTGTTGGAAACTAGATACGTTTTAGGGATGTCGAAAAAAATCTTTTAGAAATGCAAGTTCAAATTCATTTTTATTCGTATAAGTTGAAATTGATTGTGATGTGAATATTTAAGGTTGAATTTTTAAATCTTTGTTTTAATCTGTCAGAGAGTCAATGTTGATATTCAGTAAGTACTACAATTTTTGTTATCCGTCTTTTTGCAGATGAAATGCTTGCCAAAAAAAAAAAAAAAAATTCGAAAAGGGAAAGTTTAAACTTATTTACAATCGTAGAAGTTAAAGTGAGATGTAATATAAAAATTTAATAATATAAAATAAACTAAATTCACTAATATATAAAACGATATCTTCCAGCGTTTTGTAGGAATTGCTTCTGTGTGAAATTTGAGAAGTTTTATTTTCAATAAACGATTTGCACATAACTGAATGGCGATATTATGATAAAAATTAACATTAGAATAAGTTACGAAAATCATCAAAATTATAAATTTTTAGTTTGTTTATAAATGAGTAAAATAACTTAATAAGTGAGCAGTACTGCTGTCTAATAAAAAAAAATACTTATTTGACAGAACCTAAGATTTATAAAGATTTAGAAATTAACACTAGAACTACCGCTGTTACATATATACCAAGTTTTGACGTACACGTCAAATTGACCGATTTTCGATCATGGCTTTCATTATAACTTCTGACTTAGTTTGTCTAAATAAAAGAATACAATTTAACAAAAATAACATTTAATATAAAATTTCATTAATTATTAATAAAAAAACAATTTCTATTTGCATTTAATAGCATAGAACATTTGATATACATGAAATAACTATGATGCATATATTTTACAAGTACATGTTATCTTGGATGAATCCTTGCCACAAACATATGTAACTTAGTTACTGAAAATAAGTAACATTTAATATAATATTTCATCAATAGTTAAAAGAAAAAACAAAACAAAAACAGCTTGTATTTGTATTGATTAGTATAGTCCATTTGATATGTATGAAATAACCATGACGCATATACTTTACAAGTGCATGTTATCTTAGATGAACCATTGCCACAAACATATTTGTTGCTTATATTGCAAGTATAAATCATTGCACAGTTGAATTTGGCAAGGTTTCATTTGGTGTTTATAAAGACAAGAGCATTCATTGTTAATTTGCTATTTTGTTTTAATTTTTTTAAGTAAAATCCATTGCTTTACGTTCTTGCTTTTGGGAGGAGGCTTCTATTCTCCAACAGCTATAGTCACTGGAAACTTCTTCAGATAATTGAAATAAAAATAGTTTTCTAGTTATATTCTTTCAAGTCTCTTTATATAAAATTTACGCATTGATTGCTGAGAAATCTAAATACTATTAAATACCATCTAGGTGCCATCTACGGAACCCTGCTTTTATGACATATTTTCGGGTCATATGTCCAACTACTTCTACTCCAAACTTATTGTCATAATAAAATGACTCAGTTGCAGAAATTCGTTTTCAATAAGAAGCAATTTTTATGGATTTTTGTTTTGATCTAAGAGTAGTACTTTTTACGAGGTTGAATTTTGAAAATTGTTAGAACAATATTATTAGATTTGTGGAGTTTTCATATAATCTTTCTAACATTAGATATTTTTGACAATTCTCTTTATTTGCTCGCATAGTTCTAACAAGTCTTTTCTTTTATCCAGTAACTTCTTTGTGGGTTGTATACTTTTAAAAAATATATCAATTATTAAATTTATCCCACAATTCACACAGTTTTTTTACATTTTTTTACTAGTTTCTCAAAACTAGTAATTCATTCAATGGTACTCTTTATTGTCAAAGTTTAGCTTTGTCTAAATAGGGAAAACCATTTATAAAAGTTTTAAATTAAACGCCTACAGCCAACTAAAACTTAATTCTAAATTTGTCCAGTTTATTGGCCATATATTGTATGAATCTACATCTTTCCTTTCTGTGAAACAGTTGTTCATCTACGTTTATATTCTCATCTTGTTTGCAACAACCTTGGCTGTTATCCATAGAAGACATCTAAAGACGGTTATTCAAATTATAGGGGCTAATTCAAAGTTGTCAGTTCAAAATCAAACACTCCTCTCGCTTTTTTTATATTATTATTTTTATCGAAATAAATTTATCTCATAATTTCTGAAAAATTGTTTCTACTCATAGTTTCGTGAAAGAAAGAAAGTCCCACTTTTTTTTTTTTACCACAAATATTATAATTTCAAATTTCTTGCTTTGTAGTCTCCCCGAGCATATAAAATTGTTACAAACGCATATAATTATTCACTAGTAGTTTTCCAATCGTTCTTCTGTAAAATATTTCTGTTCGCGAACTCAGTGGAAGTTTTTATGTGATTCATCATTGGATTATCAATAATCAGTCTAAATGCACTGCTAACATTACTAAGCGTAAATACCAATACAATTATTCTCTAATTCTTTGTTTTCAGTACCGTCGAGAAAAACATTCTTTATTCTGCCTTTTTTGGTTTCTGTTTGGCTATCTGATCCAGTATATGGACTTATTTGCAATCTCTTTCTGTGCTTGTGGCTCTTATGGGGAATTTCATCTTCACTCCCTGAATCTTCACTTTCATTTTAATCTTTTTTCAGTTTCTTCAATATCTTGTAGTGCAATCTCATCTTCAGCTTCTTCAGAGTCTAAAAAAATAGTTTTATTTTCCATGCGAAATATGTTCGAATTATTATTACTTGAATTAGAATATGAACAGTCTCCATTTATTCTAGTGAATTCTTCGAATTCTTCGAATATGTTTTCCCTGGAAATCGTTTTATTGTTGATCAGAACTTAAAATAAATAAATTTTACCTTTTTTTAATCAAACTATGTCCATACTATTTATCAAGATTAGATTTTTTACAGATTACACTTTGGACAGATTACACATTCACCAAGAACTTTATAACGTTTGAGGTACAACTGATAATGATTACGTTCTAATTAGATTTACCAATTACAGTTGTACCACATTGAACAGAAACCTGGAGCAAATTAGGCATGTGCGAAAAGTGTTTGTCTATGTCGAAAATGGAGAAGTCCATCCCATTTCGGGATGAGTTTGTTATTTGCCAAAGCCGTCATTTTGACGGGTCTTGGTATAAATAGGTATAAGTTATACTGATTATGAAAATTAAAGTGGATGAGTAGAAATTAAAACTGAATATTTAAATATTCTTTTATTTCATTAAAAGTAGTGCCGTAAAATTCTAGATCAATACAGAAATTATATCCAAATTTTAAGCATGGAATTTGAAAATCGTCAAAATGACGGTCTTGGTAGTTCTAGTGTTAACAAAGAAGAAATTACCATTATGACAGTGACGTAGCGAAGATGGGTGACACCCGGAGTGTATGTAAATGGTGTCAACTCCTCCCCCTTCCAATGTCATATTTATCAATCACAATTCTACGTTACAACAAATGATCATGATCACACCATTTCTTATTTACCTTTTGTCCTTCTGCATAAAAAAAACCCGGAGGAGCGATGCATCACCCAACCCATAGTCCGCATTACTCTATGTGGTGTCTATAATGTAGAAGAAAATACTTTCTTTTTAAAATTTCCATTTGCTAACCACTGCATGTCTTATTCTATTTTAAAATTTCACATGCTCGAAGAAAAGAAAATTAACTCTATTGCGTCGTGCGCTAAAAATTTCATTTTATTTCAGAATTCCCTTCCAAAATCTTAAATAATTATATTTTCTATTTTTAAATAAAGATTGGGTGTCACCCATTAGAGGGTGACACGCGGGGCGTACCGCCCCCTCCCCCCCGCGCTAGCTACGCACTGCATTATGAGAATTTCGCCAGTGAACTGCGGCTGCGTAAGTCAATATTCCTTTCAACTTATTCCAGGATAAAAGCGTAACATTCTTTCATCTAGGAAATTGAAGGATTGCATTAAATAAATTTTGAAATTTGAGCGAATCCTCAGATTTTGTAGAGAGTCCCATTAGTCAGAAAAAGTGTCTGATGAACTATTTTTATTGCTACAGTACAGGGTGAAATTATATTCAATGGGTCAAAATTTTATGCAGGTTGAAATAAAATGTCCTTTTTGGTAGAGATTGTATAAAATCTAATATTGCCTTGAAAATAAATACGGCAGAAGGGTACCAGTAAAAGTTTTAAATTTCCTAGGTTGTATTCTTTTTATAATATTTGTACTCATTTAACGTCTATTTTTGTAATTTGCATAATCATTAAATTCTGAAAGAAATTAGTTTAAATTACAATTCCTGTTCTTAAAAGAAAACCATATACTGAATATAGTTGCAGCATTGGTTTATATTCAAAAATAAATTCAAACATGTTCCATTTGGAGTTTTAGAAGAAGTGTTGAAAAGTCTTTTAAAATTGTATCTACAGTAGCGGGTTTAATAACTGTATTATGAGGAAGAAAACATTATTAAATTTCGTTCAACTATTTCCATGTGATCTAAAATTTTCTATTCCTGCATAATGTATTTGTACTCTTTTTCAAAACATTTAATTTATATTTACGTTTAATTTTAAATTTATATCCCATGGCCAACAAGCAGAAAAGTGTGTTAGATTTAACGTTGTCCAATACGAACTTTTCTTTTTTTTAAAGGTAATTTTACAGTGAAACGAATTTTGGAACCAGCAGAATAAAATTCTTGAAAATAGAATGAATCAAACCTTCTCGTCTGATGACAAAATTGAATCATTTATGAGCATAGCAATGTTTGAATGCATTTTATTTCTCGTCGAAACATTTTTTTGTCCATATTTATTTCGTAATAATGCAAATTAGCAATTGAAGTCAAATTTATGAAAAAAATCTAGGTCTTTTCAAATAGAAGAAGCCAAAATCAAAAATAATTTTGTGCAATTAAACTACTTTGAAAATATTCTATATCCGGAGGGATCCAATATACAGGGTGATTCATAAAAGATGGGCAGAACTTTAAGGGGTTATAGTACACTTAAAGACAAATAATATTAAATAGGAGACTAAGGGTCCCAGACGTATTCCCAAGGAGATAGGGGGCATTAAAGTTTAGGGTCCGAAATTTCAAATGATTATAAAAAATGGAAAAATTGGTCGATTCGTTTGCGGTTTTTGCAAAAAATTTTCTTTATGCCAGTATTTTCTTGAAATAAAATTTTAAAGTTCAATTTCAAAAAATGCCGATAGGGGGCGCTTTAGACTTTGGAGTAACAAACAACTATTTTTTAGCGTTATTTTTTGTATTTCTTTAAATGATTTCGAAAGCTTAGACTTAAACTTAAATTTTGATCTAAAAATCTGAGTCCTAACGAGTAGTTAAGTAGCGTAAACTGAAATTTGAAATTTGAAACCCTTCTCCCCCCAGAACAAAAATCAGTTATTCCCGATCTTTGTGTCGTAGATTAGGCTCTAACTACTGCCGCGTTTTGCTAAAATTATTCTTTATGTCAGTATTTTCTTGAAAATAAATTTTAAAGAAAAGTTTCAAAAAATTCCGATAGAGGGCGCTTTAGACTTTGGAGTAACGAACAACTATTTTATACCGTTATTTTTTGTGTCTCATTAAATGCTTTCTAAAGCTTAGACTTAAACTTAAATTTTCAGCTCAAAATCTGAATCGCTGAGCGTGGTTCAGTAGCGAGGGGAGGGGGTTCAAATTTCAACTTCTGAACATAGTTCAGTTTGCACTACTTAACCATGCCCAACGATTCTGTGCTGTGATACGAGGCAAAAATACAACTTTCGTCAAGGACTGCATAGTCGGAATTCACTCATAAAGGCACTGGCACAGTTGGAAACGTCGCTCATGCAAACGTTAAAGCTCCATTCCTGACGCTAGTCACCGGGTGAAGAAGGAGACAGAAAGTATGCAAATGTCAAATGGGGAAGAAGAAGAACACGTATGCAAAATTTCGACACGATTCAGGCATAAAAAACACTGAACGGTGAGTCAAGTGTAAGTCGCTGTAGTAATGAATCGGAAGATGGTGCCCTTCACGAATAAGGAAAAGGCTGAGATGCATTTAATTTACGGAGCGGCAGATGGAAATGGTGCAGAGGCACAACGAATGTACGGAGAGCGATTTCCCAACAGGCGGTTGCCTAACCGCAAAACTTTCGAGCGCTTGCACAGACAGTTGTGTGAGACGGGATCATTTCTCGCTTCCCGGTCGAATGCAGGTCGTGCAAAAAAGGACGAATCAGTAGTTGTTGCAGAAGCCATTCTGGATGTAGTAGCGGCGCAGCCAAGTACAAGTACACGAACAGGGGCTAGGCAGGTGGATACCTCACAGTCCATGACTTGGAGGGTACTGAAGGATGAACATTTGCTCCCGTTTCATGTGCAACGAGTCCAGAAACTGTCTCCAGGGGATTATCCAAATCGTATTGAATTCGCCCGCTGGTTTCTGCAGCAGAACGCGCTAAATCCACATTTTGGACGAACTGTGCTTTTCACCGATGAATGTACCTTCACACGTGAAGGTACATTTAACACACACAATGCACATGTATGGGCGGATGTCAATCCACATGCTACGTATCCACATGCTCATCAGAGACGCTTTTTCATCAATGTTTGGGCAGGAATCCTCGGAGACCACCTAATCGGACCGTACCTTCTTCCTGAACGCCTCAACGGTAAAACATACCTCACATTTCTGCAACATGTGCTGCCAGACCTGTTAAACGTTGTTCCTCCACGCATCCGGCGGGTCATGTGGTTCCAGCACGATGGAGCGCCAGCCCATTACGTACCAGACGTCCGCAACTATCTGGACATCACATTTCCGAACAGATGGATTGGTCGAGGTGGTCCTGTTGCTTGGCCTGCTCGCTCGCCAGATCTTTCACCCCTCGATTTCTTTTTTTGGAGACAATTGAAGGCTCTTATGTATGAGACACCCATTGAATCCCCCGAGGAACTGGTCGCCAGACTTTCCGCCGCTGTAGGGGAAGTGCTCGAAAAGCCTGATGTTTTCGCGAATGCTCGCCGTTCCATTCTTCGCCGTTGTTCTGCGTGCATAACCTCTGGTGGTCACAATTTTGAACATTTATTGTAATTACATGTTAATAAATATGCTTTGGTAACATAATCCTAATTTGTGTCTTTTTACCTCGTATCACAGCACACAATGTGTGGACATGGTAAACTGAACTGTGCTCAGGAGTAGAAATTTCAAACCCCTCTCCCCAGAAACTTAACCACGTCTAACGATTCAGATTTTGGGCTGAAAATTTAAGCTTTAGAAAGCATTTAATGAGACACAAAAAATAACGGTATAAAATAGTTGTTCGTTACTCCAAAGTCTAAAGCGCCCTCTATCGGAATTTTTTGAAAATTTTCTTTAAAATTTATTTTCAAGAAAATACTGACATAAAGAATAATTTTAGCAAAACGCGGCAGTAGTTAGAGCCTAATCTACGACACAAAGATCGGGAATAACTGATTTTTGTTCTGGGGGGAGAAGGGTTTCAAATTTCAAATTTCAGTTTACGCTACTTAACTACTCGTTAGGACTCAGATTTTTAGATCAAAATTTAAGTTTAAGTCTAAGCTTTCGAAATCATTTAAAGAAATACAAAAAATAACGTTAAAAAATAGTTGTTTGTTACTCCAAAGTCTAAAGCGCCCCCTATCGGCATTTTTTGAAATTGAACTTTAAAATTTTATTTCAAGAAAATACTGGCATAAAGAAAATTTTTTGCAAAAACCGCAAACGAATCGACCAATTTTTCCATTTTTTATAATCATTTGAAATTTCGGACCCTAAACATTAATGCCCCCTATCTCCTTGGGAATACGTCTGGGACCCTTAGTCTCCTATTTAATATTATTTGTCTTTAAGTGTACTATAATCCCTTAAAGTTCTGCCCATCTTTTATGAATCACCCTGTAGATAAAAACTAATCTGATTTCCAAAAATATTATCAACTTTACTGGAATCTTAAAATTTGAGTCTCATAAAAAAAAAAAAAAAAAAAAAAAAAAAAAAAAAAAAAAACTGTTGGTAACGGAGTTGTTATCTTATTTACGAGTAAAACAATCAAATTGATACGAATTGAAAGCATGTCAACTATTGCCTAACATATTCTTACAGCTATGTTTGAATATGATAAATCTCTAATGGGAAATCTAGCATTTTTTCTTCGAATAATTAGTATTTTTAGGCATACGTGTGGTTTAGTTGATAAAAAGAATGTACGCTATATCGATAGCCCGGGTTTGAGACTTGGTTTGGATAATTTCCATTTTATCTATATGCCTTTTAAGGAATTAAAATCTTAAACAATATTGAAAAGTTTTTTAAAATTATATTTAGACGAGATAAATATTGAGTACATTCTTTATACACTTTGAATCAACCGTATACTATCGTATCAGACTACTATCGGATGCTTTTCCATCGAATCATTTAACTACTCTGATAAATTCCACAGGAGTATTTGCAATATTCTGTAAGATTAGCGTAAGTAATATAAAGCTGGTTTTGATATGACATGAAACTAAATTAAATAATTTTTGTTTTTCTTAGCACGCTGAGTCTTACTTTGATGAAGAATCTCGATAGTAGATTCAAAACCACTGTTTGCTACCCTTTCATGCATTATTTTTGCGTTGCTAAGCATTGTTTTTTTAATCCTTATGCATTCTTACAGAAAGGAATTATTTGCTATTTTAATAAACCTCTTAATGAAAAATTTAAAAAATGAACATGGCCTTAATACTACGTAGCAATGACATACTTTAAAATAATTACATAATACCACTTTATAAAATTGGTGGCAACATTATTGCCACAACTTTAAGGACTAATTTAACCGATATAATTGGTGCTACGTTACACCATAATTATGCGAATTCTGATACTTTCACCTTATTATGGTGTTATATTACATTAGTTACAATGATTTAAATTACATCAGTTATATTAATTTAAATACTCCATAATATTGATGGAAGCGTGATGCCATGCCACCAATTTTAGGGAGTATAATTACACCAATTTTTTACAGTGTTACTATGCACTAATAATTTGTAATTTTATTAAATAATTTATTATACATATATATACTAAATAAATTAAAATTGCAAGAAATCATACAATTGTACACTATTATATTGTAAATCTTTATTTACTGACATTTTCTTAACTCATTGTTGCAATTTGCATTTGCTTTAATATTTTAATTTTTCTCTACTTCCTATATTTCGAGGATTCTAATGGTAATAATTGTGAGTCTGTTTATCAAAAACTCGATAAATAGTTTTCAATTTCTGCAATCTATTGCATAAATCAGTTTTGAAATATCTTTTTAAATAGTTCATTATGTAGTTATTTTCCTAATAATGCATTAATTTCTTCGAATTTTTTTTTTAATGATTCCCCATTTCCAAAAGAAAAATACTGTGAATATTGAGATTTAAAAACAGTAAAGTAAAAAATGGTATAATTTGAAATCGTTAAATTTTACAGACATAAATAGATAATCATTATATAAATCAAGAATTCTTAAAGAAAATATTTCAAGTTTTGGAATTTTTTTAAATTCTATACTTTGAAACAATCATTAAACACAGCTATTACTTTATGTAAATTTTTCTTAAATATCGAGTGTTACAGATGAAAACAAATTAATGAACGAAAACTAATGGAAACTATTTTTTTTCACATTTGTTCTTGTTAATAGAGTTGAAACTTTCGTAAAGATCATGCATCGAATAATTATTAAACTTTTCTAGAAACAGAGAAATTTAAGATATTTTTAGAAGATTAATGATGATTCATTCTTTTTCAGAAGTTTTAATTAGAATGTTTGAATGCATGCCTTTAAAAATGTTCAAATGAAAAGAAAGTAAAGAAATGTTTTTTCTTTTAAATATGTATTTAATTCTGCATTTTCTATTAAACGTTAGTAATAAATCCCACCTACAAATAAGATATTTTTATCTATAATAAATATTAACTATATTGAAATAACATATCCCAAAATGTACTGAATGTTTTTTTTAATTCAATATCAAAGAATCAATAACAGTTGTTAAAGTAATAGTATTAATACATGAAATTATAGAATTTATTTATTACGAGATGGAGCCCATCGAAATTAGATGTTAAAAAAAGTTTTAAAATGTTCTCATGAAGCATCTTCGTTTCAATTTCATTTCTTCTGAAACGTCTTTATTGTTTTAAACCATTTAGTTTTTATCTAAAAATGGAGGAAATACTTTTCAATAGTAAGACAATTTGTAAATGAAACAGAGTTTTAATGATCTCAACTGATAATTTCTTTTTATGGTTTCCTCGTTCCCTTTCCATAATCGGAATGGTTTATTGTTTGTATGTCTCTATTTCATTTATATGTGCCTTTAGGATTTGAATGCATTCATTGTTTTTGTGTGTAAGTGTATTTTAATGTATATTGTAGATAAATGGAATAGTAAATCTATTCACCGTTGTTCCGCCATCCCAGGCTATCTTAATGATGGCTGATGACTTTCTCTATCTTGGTTTATTAGTGAGAAATTGCAGACTCAGGCATTGGCCGGAATAGCTCTGTAGCAAAAACATATTGTTAGTTACACATTTGGAGTGTTGTGGTCTCGGTATTAATTCCTGGCTCTGGCTAATTTTTCTCTCTAGTTGGATTTATTGTATTTATTATTTGTATGTCTGTATATTATTTGCATGTACGTTTAAGGAGGTGTTTCTTGTTATGTGAATCAATTTATAGAATAAAAAAAATTACAAACGGGTATCTGAAATTGTTAAGATGTCTAAGTAAAGTTTAACATTTTTGTAGCTTATAGCATAATAATATACTTTAAATGCATCGTATTACTCCATCTATATTTTTACGAAGAAATGAAATTTTAATGAATATATTGTGTAGGGACCATAAAATAGTCTATTGTAGTCAGAGCCGTTGACAACTAAGTCCTCCAGTGGTTTTAAAAATTACTTCTGTCATAGGTGAGACATTACCAGCATTCGTACGGTATTCGTACTTTAAATTTGACTACCACTATTTTTAAATAATAATCTTTACCATATTTTTCAAAAATGAAGTAAGACCAAGATTAGATTTGCGAAATATTAAACTTACGTTTTATTCTTTTGGAAATGAGAAGTTTATGATTTTGAAAAACGGCTGTCTCATCAGTCTTTGAACCAAGCTGGCTGAGTTTTAAAGCATTGAATAGAAGTCCTTTTCAGGTGCGTTTGTAATTATATAAATAAGTAGCACTTATAGTCGTCGCACAGTCTGTCCGTTTGTCTGTCCATCCTTCAGCATACACCAGAACAAAAATTATCCAATCGAATCGTTTGAAATTTAAAATGTATAATTGTTGCAAATTTTTGTCGCGTTTTTTTTCAAATTTTATGAAAATTGGGTGTATAGTTTAGTTACAGGGATAATCCAAAGTATTCCACTACATTACGGCCAATGGGAAAAAAAGTTCCAAGTGCATTTTAATGACGTTGCACTCTTTTGAAAATACCACAACTGATATGCATCTATGAAGCATATACTACAACATACATTCTTTTTCAATCTGTAGAGCAAATAATATTCATAATTAATTTACCTGGCCTCTTCCGGAGCAGATGGTATTTATAGGGACACTCAAAAGATTTCGGCTTCTGTACTATATCTTAAGTACTGTATACTATTACATCAAGCTCTGAATATTTTAAAATTTCGTTTTAGCAGAAATGCACCTCATTTGATGTACAATTTCCGACTTGTTTTGATAGCTATGGACATCTTCGAGTGACTGCAACAGCTTTTTTTCATTTGATACAATGTTGCTGTAAATTCTGATGTGTTTGAGTCAAAAATACCGATTTTTTTTCCCCAACAAACGATTTGAAGTCAATTAGATTTTTCTCAAAATTAGTTTTTCGAAGCCAGTTCTGTCCTTATCTTTCATCTGTCACCAAATTTTTATGTTCTGTTAGGACTGCTCACAATCGGTTATGCTGATATGTTGCATTTCTATAGTGAGAATTCATGAGAAATGCAACAAATTGTAGCAAAATTGAAAAATAACATTCTTTATAAATGCTTCAGAAATATTTTAATCATATTAAAGCAAGAAAAGTAAAAAAAATATTTAAACTTAAGCAGAAATAAAATAAAACGAAATTCGCCTTACTTATTTTCAGTGCACACATTCAGGCTTTATTCTCAAACTTATTTTACGTATTTTTTCTACTGAATTGCGATTAATTGAAACTTTAAAACATTTTCTTTTAGCTAGATTCGAGCACCAAAACAAATCATAAGTCTTTCAACTTCAAACGAAACAAAATATGTATGTCACTTTATGTTTCATAAATTCCATTCATTCTTTTAAAAAGAAATTATTGTCAAAATTTAATTATGGCTTGTGGATGTACTCTACTTCTTCCTAGTTATAAATTAAAACACTCAATTATTTAGACAAATAAAAATAGATGGGTCAAAATGTTATGGGAAATGATTGGTTTCTCCAGGAAACCAAACTCCAGTAAGTGCTGGATTTCGACGCGCGAGGAGTGACGGGTGAAAATATGTTTCGCTTTGTTTATGTAACTGAGAATAAAAGCACGATAATAATTTTTTTAGTTGGATGACTATAGCAACCCTGAATTACTTGTTACTTCTGTTTATTCTTTTTAGCGGATAATGGAAGAAATAGAAAGGCATAAAACATTTTATTTTTGATTCTCTTCTCTTGGTGATTTCTCTTTTTATATTAAAACTTTATAGCAATTTTTATGATCTTCTATTTGTAAATGTTTTTGGATACAATTTTATTTTTCAAACATAAAATGTCGAAAAAAAGATTAAATATTGTAGATGCTTATTATTCAAAAATTTACCTTTAGATAATGTATCAAATGCATCACTCGAGAGTAATGCCGAAGATTATATCAGTGAACATTCAAATTCAAGTAAAAATCTGATGTTGATGATGATGCAAATATTGATGAAAGAAATTTTCCAGGGCCTTCCAGAAGTTCAAAAATATTATGGAAAAAGAAAAGTCAAGAAAAGAAACGAAACATGGAATTTATCGCAGAAAGTAGGCTATCAGAACACATAACATCCCTAGCAGTTCCAACACTTATTTCCATCTTTTTCACTCTATTCTCCATAAGTTTCATAGGAACTATAGTTTATCAAACTAATTTGTATGGAACCCAAAAATGTGGTGCTTTCATTCCAGTGACTTCAGAGGAAATGATAATTTTTTTTGCGAAAAATATAATAATGGGAATTAAAACATTACCCAGCTACAGAGATTTTTGGTCCACAAATGAGATTTTGCACGATGATTTTATTTCTCGACTGATATCAATTAGAAAATTTATTTGGATTTTAAGAAATTTGCGTTTGAATGATAAAAGTCTACGACCCCAGAAAACAGAATTTTTTTTGACAAGCTATATAAAGAGAACATTGATTCACTGTTTATCAGAAACTTTTCTAAATGCTCTAAAACTTGGATAAAAGCAATCAATTGATGAAAGCATGATAAAGTTCAAGGGCTTATCATTTCTAAATATGCCCAAAACCCCCATCAAATGAGGTTAGAAAGTGTGGATGAGGTGTGATCAAAGTGGCTATGCATGAGAATTTCAAATTTGCACCGGAAAAACCGACGATGTAGAAAGAAATCTTGGTGAGAGAGTAATTAAAAATCTAAGACAGAAATTGCTAGGGAAAATGTGTAGTTTTCTTTGACAATTACTTTACATGCTTTCAAAAATTTCATAGAATATGGAAATAATACTAGTTACAACCTTAATAATCGGCGAACCAATCCTCAAAACTATAATTTGTATCCTTAAATTTACTTATATTTTGTGGATCTATGTATACATATAACTTTTGCTTTACTATTATTTTTTTGTTTATGTAGATAAAATATGTCGTGAATTTTTACTATATATATATAGATATATATATATATGTATATACATATACAGTCGAGTCTCTATATAACGAAATCCATTGTTCCAGTAAAAAGTTCGTTATATAGAGAAATTCGTTGAATGGAGAAAGCCGTTAAAAGTTCTGTTTAATGTGCAAATTTTGAACAAATATTACTTTTTATACGTTTAATTAAAAATTTGAAGTGTTTAACTATAAATATTAACGTTTTATCCTATTTCTTAATTATTTGAACAGTTTCATAAAAGAAAATAAACATTTATTTAAAAGCTTAATAAAAATCACACAAGAAAAACGTACGTTAATTTTTTTTGCCATTGAAAACACAATTTTCTCAAATTTTCGGAGGCGATCTCATTACTTCGAGAGTGAATGTCCCCCCAAGCCACCCTCTGAAATCAACACTGACTTCAATTATCACATTGACACTGTTTCTCGAAGGATGCTAAAAGATGTGTGGGAGGGGAGCTGGTGGAATAAATTCATTGGACTAAAGATCAAGGAGATTCAAGGTAGAGAAGCAATATAAAAAACTCAGTCGAGCGATAAATCAAAAATAAATGATGGAAATTTGATTCCATGTGATTTTGAAGCTTTTTTAAAACTGAATAAATAAGGAACATTTTATGAAAAAATTCGTTATATGGAGATAGATATTTCGTTATATAGAGACTGTTTTTAATGTAATCATGAAAAAGGGGACCGTTCCTGCTAAAAATTCGTTATATGGAGAAATTCGATGTATGGAGTTTCGTTATAGAGAGACTCGACTGTATATATATATATATATATATATATATATTAAAATATTTTTTTTATTTCTTATTAATTAAGATATCTACATATTGCTTTTCTTATAATCATCACTTTTATTATTATTTCGACTTTTTGATTTTTTATGATTGGTTTATTTTTTTGTATGTTCATTTCTTGGCAAAAGTATAAGTAATAACTTATATAAAATATATATTTCTTTTTTTTATAAATGCAAATAATTTTATATGTATACATAATTCTATGTTAAAAATTTAAACTCTTAATATAATTAGTGTAAAAATTTTGCAATTTTTTAAAACTTCTGTAAAATAATAATAATAATAATAATAATAATAATAATAATAATAATAATAATAATAATAATAATAATAATAATAACAATAATAAATTAAATTCTTGTTTATATTAGCATTTCAGTGTATTTGTATTATATTTCTAAATTTGCTGTTTTTATTTTAAATAATTTTTTGAATTGATATATTTAGGAAAGATAAATAGACCTTTACTGTTCATTGGTCTCCGTAGGAAACCACAAATTTCTTGAAATTTAAAAATTCAAAAAAAAATTTGAATGCATATTTATTATCAGCTACATGTCTAAAAACCATTTTTGAAGTTATTTCAGTAATTTTTAAAGATAAAGTTGTAGTGAACGTTAAAGAGTTAAATGCCAATTTTGATTGAATTTCACTTGAATTAAACCTGCTTTTTAGACCTATTTTTTTTTTTAATGTTTTAAAGTATCCTATACTTAGGGTTCTCGCTGCCATTCGCCATTGCACCAAAATCCTCTATTTGGCGAGTAAGAAATCATTTAAACTCGCCAAAGTGCGAGGGATCAAGGTCTGTTCCTTTTCTTTGAGTGCATGTTCGCCTATAAAATGCAGATTCTTCAATTCTTATCCGTGTTGCTGAAAAACTGGATGTCACTTTATATGTTCAATCGCATCGTACCATTTACATTGTTCTATTTATAGAGATACTGAATCAAGACCAATTCTGTTTAGCAACAGTCAAAGACAGAAATGATTATGCGCACAATCTGTGTACTAGCGTTGTATTTGTAAAATCACTAACAAAATTACACGCATCAAGTGAAAACAGGGAAAAGTTTTGCTGTAATGCAGCGCTCAATTTAGCCACTTACTATACCATTGTTTTAGTTGTATGGAAAGTAATCATTGGCCGGCTAAACTTTTTCGATCGAGTCGAAATCTTGTAGCAGTTTTTAGCGTATGTTTTCACAGCGGTAAATGAACGATGGCTGTTTTCAATCTCTGTTTAGACTGCTAACAGAATGTCTGGAATATTTACACATTTAGGACTAGGAGACATTTAGAATGTACTCACTTGTAATAGTTTCTATGGCAGATAGTTCAATTTTTATTTTTTAAGGAATTACAAATAATTTCGTTATTTAAGAAAATTTTATATACAGGGATACAGTAAGGGGTTAAAGATATATTTTTCAGTGTTTCACACCAAACCTATTTTACTAACATTTCTTTTCATTTGGCGACTATTTTTTATCTTTTAGTCGCCAAATCATTAATGTTGTTCATAAGCCAGCAAGAACTCTGCCTAAGCTGGTAACGTTTCTTTATATTTTATTTATTTATTTATTTATTTATTTATTTTTTGCTGTATAATTCTGAAATCATTAACAGAGAGCATTTAGAATATGTTATTCAGACTTATTTAGTGAAATTTGATCCTTTTTGATACATAAAATGATAATCTTTAAGCAGATTTAAATCAGATTTATTCTTTTAGTAAATAACATCTTATTTTTCTTCTTTTACAACGCTACAAGTAAAACGTATAAAAATAAATAAATAAAATAAAAAGATAATAAAAGTAAAGTTTTTAAACTGTTATCTATAACATAGCTTTGAAAAACGACAATAATTTCAGTAAGTGAGTTTTTGTATATTGATCGAAGAAAATTATCTGTAATAAGTAACTCCTCCATTTACATAATTTTATTAGGAGTGTTTCGTTTAATTTAATAAAGTTTTTTTTGTGACAATCATGTAAGTGAACACTTACTTGTCAAAATAAATTCTTGTCAGCTATTGTTCACGTCATTTCCCGATGGAATGAAACGAATAAGTAAATAAAGGTTCATTCTGTTAATATAAATTGAGATTTCTATATAAATTAAGTTTGGAAGAAACATTTTCAACAAAGTTATGCTCTCGCACTTTTAGAAATCAAAATACGGATTTACATACATCTTAAATGCATCAATTATTATTATTATTATTATTTTATTTCTGGATAAAATTGTCTGATATAATTATAAATTTTATAAAAATGAAATATTTTCATTTTCGACTTTTTAACATTTGATATTAAGTATTTGTTTTTCACAAAAATGGCAAATAAAATTATTGATATACGGAAACTTTTAGAAAATTTCAATTTAACCTTCCTAGTTATACGCGTTTCTATTTTTTTATAGATCGAAAACATCTTCGATAAACTTTTCATGGATTTGACATATACTATTCATTTTATACACCTGGAGTTACCTGATAATACTTCATGTATATTTATATGCATTTAACAAAATATCTAAAATCGTCTAAAAATATAAATTTTATAGAAATCATTTTTTTTTAATATTTACGGAAATAATTGTTTAAACAAAATCTTCATTTCAATAAAAAATAATAAAAATAAATGTTCTATAAAACTTTGTAATTTAATCTGATATTTGAATTACACTTAAATGAGGCTTTGTCTGATTTATAGCCCATCAAATTTGAACGCATTAAGTTGTTTTAACATCTCATCTTTTACTGAGGATTAAAATGTCCGTTGTGAATGATTTTTCTTTTAACCCTATTTTGAATTTCTTAAGTATGTTAATGAGTTTTTTAAAGTAAATAGCTAACGGAAAATTAAATGAAATAGCTAAAAAATATTAATTACCAAGGTAATAAATATCTAATATCATAATAATAATTAATAATAATTAATATAATAATGATTAACAAATATATAATTAAGAGGAAAAAGTGAAAAAAAAATCCTTATTTACAAAAAAATTAATGATTTCATGTGTATTAATACTATTACAATACTGTAATAATTTTAGATATTTATAATTTTATAAATATTTTATGTGTATTAAAATGAGTGCATAGATAAAATATAATTTTAGGAAATGAGCTTACATTAAAATGATCATGAATTTGAACTACTGGGAAACATCATGTGAAAATTTGAAATATGAATTTATTTATATTATATAATAGGTCAATTGAGACATCAAGTTCTTTTCAAAGATCTTTTAAATTTATAGTTGTAAGCAAAAGTGTTTAAAAAAATCTGGATAAATTACTTCTTCTTCTTTCTATTATTATTTTAAGGGTTAAGTAATGAAACAGGTAACAATTATAAATTTACTACTTTTATTATTACTTATAATGTTATAAATATGGAACATAAAAAATTCAAACTTGCCAGAGCTATAAAAATTATTTGACCCCTATATTTATAGACCAGTTACCATTCACAATTTTTTTTAAACATTTAGAGGATATTTATCTTACATGAAAAAAAATTATATATGTCGTTTATAATATCTTTCAAAAGATAATTTAACACAGAACTTAAAAATACATTAACTTTTCGGGTATATTGTCAAATGTACTTCAAAAATATGATTTTCCTGGTATAGTTCCGAATTTACTGAAACTAAAATTATGAAAAAAATTTGGATAGTAAGAGTTTATTTAAACATTGCAGGAAAAGTATAGCGATTACCCTATTTCCTATTCGTTTGGTAGTATTTTTTCGACACATGCAAACTTTACTTTGCAGACGGTCAGATGAAAAATTGAGACAATAATTAATTGAGATGTAATAATAAACCTAATAACGAGATGTAATAATAAAAACTGCGGACGGGCAAAAGTGCAACCTCCTTTCGAAGCGCGTTTCGCAGAATGTCAACCTAAAACTTCGTGCAATGTCTTTGTTTTAAAGAACCCTATGCACCCGACTGAAAATCACACTTGACAATTATTTTTATTGGGAGGTTCAAATTCAGCTTTATGTGATTTTCAGAAGAAGACTGCATAAATAACTGCTAAAACCATTTTAATGCAAAATAATGTAAGATAAATGATTCCGCCCTAACATTAAAATGTCGCTTTTATTTTGTTCTTTTCTCTATTTAAGAAAGAGTTCAAGTTAAAGTATTTTGTTTTTGGCTTTGTTTGGAGTTAAAATATGTTTCGTATCGATAACACTATTTTATTTGGTTTGGATGTTTAAAAGTTTCTGTCTGACTTTTGAGTTAGTACCAAATGCCATTTTCAGATTTGGATGATATTCGATTCTGATCTTAACCATGTGCAATTAATTTACCTTTTTAAATAGTATTTAATTTAAAATAAAATAAATCTTATACTTTATAAATTATCTGATACAAGGATAATTTCACAAGTTAAATAAATTTTAATGCATGTATTAGAAAAATAAAAAAATATAAAAAATAAAAATCCATCTAAATTTCTGATATACTGATATTTTTTGACATATCTACAACATTTTTGCGCACAGTTATATGCTTTACTTAAAGTAAATAATTTACTTTAAATATAAAGAAAAAGTTCGGGTTCATGAATTGGTTCGACAATATGGAATACTTCAATATCTTGCGCATACGGTATTGCAGCCAAACCATAAATCTGCCATACGATTTTTAAATACTACCATAAGTCACAGTACGTACCTCTGATTAAATAACTACTGTTTGGAATGACGCGACGAAATAAAATTTTATTATAAATTTTTGCAGGTAAATTTTATAAATATTAAGTTAATTATAAAATCTTATTGTCAGCAATGTTAATCAAGCTCAGTGTAAAGTTGAATAGTTATATTTATTGCTATGTTATTCAATTCTCAGTTATGCTAATTTGTTGTCGGATGAAAAGCGTATGATTTTTAAGATAGAGAGTCAGGTAGTTAAATCTCAAAAACAAAACTCTCCTTTTTGACAATTGAGTAATCCTTGAGTTATACTTCGTTATTTTTGACAATCATTTCGTATAAAAATCAAGTGGTTTTTAAAAAACGGAAACGCTCAAATATTTGACGAATCTGTTTCATCACATGGCCAGACTCAATGCATTTTCAGGAAACAGCTGTGTAGCTGTTTGATGAGGGACGCGCTACCATACTTTTTCAAATCCGACGATTTTACTAAGAAGATGTACGCTTGTTTTTGTTATTCCTGTTACAATTTATTTGAAAAACACTATTTTTTAGGGAATACTAGCATATACGTAGATATTGTTTCGTAGTTAGTTTTATATTAGTCAGTATTATAGGTAATTAACTAAAATAACACACTTAGTAATGTCAGAGGGGGGGGGGGACAAATAGTAATATGGACAATGTCAGAGATAAACTGGACTGCAGTTACTCTGTCATTGTCGCCTTACGGACACGTGTATGCTTCAGCTGATGATGAGCTGTTATTGTTTTAGCTCGAAAAGCGACCTGCTTGCGATTTTTTCAAAGTGTATTATTTTAATAATTATTTATCGCCAGTGGTTTTGGTGTTTTTTTACTGTTATAGGTAATTATTATTTTTTTAGCTCTTTAAGCTTTTAGGGATGTTTATTAATATTTTGTTGCTGTTATTCGTTAAAATCATTAATTCGAAATAAAATAATTTCATTTGTTTTACAAAATCGTGCAAAAAGAAAACGTGGTCAATTAAATTTTAAAATTGCAAGAGCTCTTTTTCATCTAAGAAATATATTAATACGCCAATCGAATTAAAAATATGCATAATTAATCCCTCCTACCTCTAGAAAATGTTAAATGTTAAAATCTTGATCACTAACTCAAACTGATTATGTCTCCCTCAACATTCACTTCTTTATATCTGAACAACAGAGGATAATTCGATGGTAATTAGAGAACTAGACGAACTTAACCAGACGATATTCTAAACCTACATTGAACAAAGAAATTTTCTCTAATAAATTATATTAATCAAGTCATATCCTAATCATAGATTAACCGTAGGAAAACCACAATAATAAATAAGCCGTATTAGTTAAAATTTGCAAATAACTGCACTGATAAAATTTCTATTTACCTCATAGCAATATAAACATAAAGAAAAATATAACACATGAATCTGAGGCCGTGCGTGGGCGATGGCAATACAGGCAAAGTGATAGACACCCATACCCGAGGTAATGAGTTCAAATCACTTTGAAGGAAAAGATAAGGCACATAATTTTTCACCTGTCAGTAAAAAAATATGCTTCTTAGATGCTCAATAGATGACACTGCATTCGATCTCTTTTTTTTTCATTTTTCGAACAAGCACTTTTCACAAAGTTTGTATCCTCAATTAAGTGAGGAAAGTATTATTTTTAATTTCACAAAATGTTGGCTTTGAGCGTTGCCTAGGAGCCGATTTGTCAAAGATGGAGAAAATTTAATGAAATCTGAGTGAGTATGAAATTTTAGCTAAACTACTGCTTCAAGTCGAATTTTAAAAATAACATTTTTTAAAATAATCTTATGATTTACAGATGAAGTATTAAGGTTTACTCATGAAATGATTTTTGTTGTTCTTTTAAATCTTTCTTTCTTCTTATAGTGTTAATATACCTAATAATGCTATTAAATGTTATCCGATTAGTTAACATTACTCGAAAAGTGTAACTTTTTTTTGCGATCCTAAATATTGATAGGTATTTTTTTTCTTCTACTTAAAATGTGTTAAAAATATTTGTTACGCTGTAGGCAGAAATTGTTCTTTATTATCAAAGTATCTTTAGTATCAAAGTATCTTTATTAAAGTATCTCAATTTTATCCATTGACTTACAAATAAAAATATAAATGATATTCCATTATAATCGAACTTGATTATAATCGAACTCGATACACAGGTTTCATTTTCACAGGTTTTACCAAAGAAAATAAAATGAAATCTCTAAAAACAGAATCGACAAGACTGAAAAAATATTCTGTCTTAGCTAATTTTACGTCTTATTATTTAAATTTGTACAGAATTGATTCGTTGGAATCAACACCATTATAGACAGAATCTGCTTTCACCTATTTATTAGTATTACGTCCATTCTACGCAGAGTAACGTAGAGTATGTCGCGGAAGAAAATTTAAAAGAATTTGTGCATCTTAAAAAATCGGGATATTTGGTGTCTCACGCCGTGGTTACGCGGTATGGATTTTGAACCCCCTGAAAAGCCACTTTTATGTCGGAATACTGGCTTTACTGACAATTTATAAAAATTCCTTCTAACTAATAAATTTTTTTGGAAATCTTAGGGTTATGGAATGCGCTTTAATAAAAGCGTTTTTCTGTTCTAATATTTCTAATTCTTAGAATTCCAAGAATCTGCTGTATTCTAAATGAATAATTTTTCTGTTATTTAACCGTTTACACGCCGAATTAATATCGGAATGTCATTATATTTTTGTTTTTTCTATATTACAGCTTCAAATGTTTTATTTTATGCAACAAATTTTTAAAATAACAAAAAAATATATTTCTGTAGTGTTTTTGGCTTTTTTTATTTCAGTGTTTGCATTTTGGAACTTGATTATTGATTGACAACCTATGCAAATATAACATTTTTTTTTTTTTTTTTTTTTTTTTTTTTTTTTTGCCATGTGCTATTGTATATTGTTCTTGAGTATTTTCTCGAATTCCAGAAACATTTAATTTCCTAGCGTTTAAATGTATGCAATATAGAGAAAACGATAAATGCGAATATTACATTTTTTATGCAAATTAAAGAATTTAAATATTACTTATATCTGTGATAAATACTTAAACATAAATATTTTTTTAAGTTCAAATCAATCTTATACTTTATAGTAAAAATAAGGACATCGCTATTATTTCAGAAAATATATGTTTTGTATTACAAATAATGCAATGTTCCTATTTGGAACCATTGTCGTTTAAACGGTTAATAGAATCTCTGTTTTTCTAATTTCTGAAATTTTACATTAGATTTTAAATAATGAATTACCAGTAGATTATTAATAAATTCATAGAAGTGTTTTAATAATATACAATATTTTTGCATAACAACATATTTTTATTAAAAAAACAAATAATTTACATTTTTCATATATATATCGTTTATTATTCAATAAAATCGTTTTGCTTAAGTGATTAATAAATAGAAGAAAATTTTCGAATCCTTTAACTAAATATTCTACCCAAAAGATGAGTGCTTATTAAATAAGAAAGAAAAGGGATTTCAGTTCATACATCATATTCACTCACATCACTGAATATAATTTTTAAAGATTTGCAAAAAAAAGGGCTCCAAATACTTAAAAAAAAAAAAAAAAAAAAAAAAAAAAAAAAAAAAAAACAGAACGAAAGAAGCGGCTTAAATGTTTTATTTACTATTGAGAAAATTTGATTCAGTAATTCCTTAAAAAATTATTATGATAGATTTTTTTTTTCTACTTTGCAAGATTTACGTTAAGATAATTTAGTAAAAGTTACATCGAACTAAATAATTACAATATTATAATATTTGAATAGTTCATTAAAAGAGGTGTACTTCCACAAATTATTACTCATAGAATATGCAGTCTATTTATCTGATAAATTTTCATACATACATAATCGCTGTTTTGTGGGCCTCTAGAGTTGTCCGCCGCGCAGTCACAGATCACATCATGATAGGCTAGCATTAAAAGCTTTAATCACAAATTTTTTTCTTACGATCAACCTTCAAAATTAGTAAGCTATGTGGCCCCCTTTTTTTAAGTTCTTAGGGATAGGGTGGAACGTTTTCTGGGCCTGTTGGTACCTCCAATGCTGCCCTTTCCGTTTCGACCCTTTTTTGTAGTCTGTCAACGTATGTGATGATTTCCTAAAATTTTTTTAGAAAGTCATTGCGCCACTGGGGGTATATTTACCCCGGTGCTTCAACTCGAGAGCTAAGTTTCGCTCGAGTTTCCAAATTCTAAAAAAATTTAGAATGCATTGTTGTTAATCGTATCTTTATGTTTTTTTTTCACTTTCGTTGGAGGTTTAAGAGGGGTTGCAACTCACTGTAAGTACTCCTTAAGCACTAGCGTTGACTTGACTTGACTCACTCCCGAGCCGGG
Source organism: Maratus speculifer (assembly GCA_964019185.1). Taxonomy (NCBI): domain Eukaryota; kingdom Metazoa; phylum Arthropoda; class Arachnida; order Araneae; family Salticidae; genus Maratus; species Maratus speculifer. The sequence continues at coordinate 374,285,107 of OZ025289.1, forward strand.
TATTGCTTCTGAAACCTGTGGAGGCGTTTTTCTCGTCCTCTACGGATGGCTAGAAATACCTTACTCCTTCTAGTAGGAGCCTTCATTGCAAAGCAGGAAGGACATTCATGTTCAAGAATCACGAAGACTCTGAAGTAACGGTAGAGTGTGGCGGGGTCTTGTTTGAACTATACATGGTTCTCCGGTCGGAAGGCGGGGCGCATGGGATGTCATAATGGGATGTCATAAGCACCAAACCCCTGGCGATGCGATGTTTATGCCTTCCAAGTTTAACTTTGCGGGTCCCCCTTGGGTTGCTACTGGCATCTAGTCCATGACCCCAGACCCCCCCCCCCTTGGAGTCCAAATTTCGAGGGCGACGGGATGGAGGGAGGGGCAGTCTGTGTGGTATCTCTGCCGTTGAAAGGGAGTTTTCTCATTTTTTTAGGTTCAGATATGTACGTCTAGTCCATATTTTCCGGGGCGGTGAGCAGCAGTTGCATCCTAAGGGGTGTTCCTAAGTCGGTTCGATTCGGGAGTGGGGGGGGGGGGGAAACCCATGAGCCAAACCGTGACTATGAGAGCAGGGAGGCTTTCCCCGTTCCCCGTGGGTTTAGCTACCCACACAGCACAAATTGGTAAATATGACATCCATATAACGTAAATTACATCTATATACCATGTCTAGAATTCATCCAAGGAGTTTCATATTACGTAGTATCTACGTAGATATTACCATCAGATGTCTCTCCGAATACATCCATATAATGTGCAGTGGACATCCAGATTGACGTAATATCTATGTAAAACGGATGTCTATGTCCATGTAGTTCATTTTCTAAACATAATATCTACGTTATATGTATGTATATATACATCATATCTACATAATATGTACATGTATAAACATCATATCTACATAATATGTACATGTATATATATCATATCTACATAATATGTACATGTATATACATCATATCTACGTAATGTGTACATATATATGTACATCATACCTATGTAATATGGAACTGTATGCGCATACTAGACACTTCTGCCATCTAGTTTTTTTAAATTTCAAAATATATTATACATGAAAGTTTCATATTTTAAAAAGTTAAAATTATTGGTAAAAAGCACAAATATTAATTGTTCAGACGATAATAAGTCCATCAATATATAAAAAAAAAAAAAACTAGTTTGTACAGAGCACCAATATTATTTTTATGCTACTTTAGTATACTTACTTTATTATATCACTTTTGACACAGCAGTAGGAATTCCACCATACTCACAAATTTCTTAGTTTTCTTTTATAAAATCTTCAATGCGAAGATGAATCCTTACTCCTCGCAAAGGCAGTATACAGACCAAGGGCACCATCAATTCATCACCACATAAATCCCAGTTGCTCGCAAAAGATCACTAGTGATAGTTGCTTATTATATAAGAAAACTACACACCTGTGATCTTTTGAAAGCATTCAAATTTGAAGTAAGATCTGTCAGGTGTTTATCTCCACTGGCATATGTTTTGTATTAATTGAGATATTGTTTCTTGACATAACATAAAAAATAATATTGACGCTCTCTACAAACTGGTTTTCTTTCTTTTTTAAAATACATTACTCGCTTAATTATATGTTCTAAAAATGCATATTACACTACAAGCAACGACAAAACTAGGACTTATTTTCTCATTATTTTTAACATTTTGACCATTGAATCTATAGAATTCATGATTAACCTTTACGGAGGGGCTGTGACAGCATCTGTCCGGGCTTACATGTATTCTCAGGTAGACACTGAGCGAGCCCCTGCGTAAAGGTTAAACTAAATATTTATTATACATTCAAACACAAAGACTCAAATCAAAGAATTTTCCATAGACAGCATTTTACTTTTGAATTTTGATAATGAATTTCATCTTCAAAAAAGTAAGAATAATAAGTAAGTGCTTTTTCGAAAAAAAAAAAAGTAAATTTTTAATTTAACAAATACTTTTAAACTGATGACTTATGCTGTAAGATAAATCGATACATACTTGTATCGACAACTTTTGAGATTAAGAAACTTTTTTATGAAACAATTTTTTAATAAAATAATTTAATAACATAATAAAGAGATAAGTTTTTTTTAATGTTCGAAAATTATTTATTATCAAGCAAATGTATACTTGTTTTCATTTGATAGCGTTATTTCCTTTTATTCAAGAGAAATTCACTGTTTGAAAGTTTTTATTGTTTTGTTAACTTTTTTTTTTTAAACAAACTATTGATCCCAGAAAGTTTTTGTCCTGTATTTATACAAAATAATATTTAGTAGCATTTGAATTAGACCGAGTTTGAGGAGTATGGGAGAAAGGGAATAAGAAATTAAATATAATCCAAACACTTTGTATAGTTTTTTGTACGAAATTAAGATTCACTATAAAATTAAAACATTTAAAATGTCAAATCAATGAGTAACCATGTAAGTTAAGTAAAAAAATCACTCTACTATTATAATATGTCAAGAGAATATCAAAAAATTTGAAAAATTAATTCAAAATCAATTTCATGATTAAAAATTTGTTTATAGTTATTTAAAAATAAAGTTTAAAATCATAAAAGAAAAAACTACTAAAATATAATGTCAAATAAAGATGCACAGTAAAAAATAACTCAAAGGATTTACTTACATGCAATCCAGCTCGATATTTAATCCAAATGTCACACTGTATCATGCATCTAAATTATAAACATCACAAAATTTTATTGTTATATTCAGTGGTTGTTGTAAACTCTAATTGTTTTAAATAAACAAATTTAAATCTTCTTCTTAATACAACTAAAAATTCATAAAAATAAGAATAAACTATCTTTGATAGTTTGATTTAAACGAACTAAAAAACTGCTAAAAACAAAAATTTCCATAATGGCGTCGGCGTGTTCTGTTTACAAAACAACACAAAGTTGATGTTGCCACAAGAAAAAATGTATCAGAAATAAAATATTTAACTCTAATTTACCTCCATATTATGTTAGTCTATAAATTGTTGGGATATAGACGTGTTCTGTACGTATACTTACGATGATCTAGTTTATGTTTTACAATAGACGTAAGTTCTATGTCCATATTGTGTTGGTCTATATTATGTTGGGATATAAACATTTGATGGATGTCATGTGCTGAACAATCCAGTTTACGTATTAGAATGGACATCAGTTTGATGTACATGGATGTATTCTGGAAGTAAAGAGCTCAAAATAGACGTAATATCTACATATGTGCTGTGTGGGTAGGTGCTCCTTCTCCCTTTCCGTCTGGCCAAAACAAATGTCATTTCTCATTCATAGGATTTGATCTTTGTGGTCAATCACAGGGCAAGCTCCTCTTGGGTATCCATGGCATGTGGGTCGTGGGCCTCAGTGTCTCAATCAGCGCTGCCCGCTGTCCTGCGTCTCGCTAGGGTGACCTTGGGGGTAAATCAAGCAAAAGAAACATTCCGTATTCTTCGAGTGATGGGTGGTAAGAGCTGTCGCAATCGACTGTTTGTCCTAAATTTGCGAACAGTGGCCGTGTGACGTGAGCTGGACAGTGCCCAGGTTAAAAAGAATCAGCAAAAAACTTTTAAAAAATTTAGGTTAGTTGCGGGTATTTGGAACTAAGGTTTCTTGAAATTAAAAAACCTGCATCTTCCCTGAAGGTAAAATATTCAGGTATTTTCCCGGTATTTGGACTAAATAATCCACAGTGTTCTTGAAGGTGAAACACCTGCATTTTCCTTGAATAGTGTGAAAACAAAGATTTAAAATGCACATTTTTTCGTTGTACTCAAAATAAATAATTTTCCCTCCTCACTCCAATTTCAAGTAGTAGGTATAGGAACCCGGCGAAAAAGAATAAATATTAATTAATTACTGAGATAATTAGAAATTAGTATTTGATGACTAGATAGAATAGTACGGTGGGTACGGCGTAATCATGTCGACTATTAGTTAAAATAAAAATGCCGCGCTATTTTTTTTTTAATTTTAGAGAAAATTAATTAAAATTGTTAATTATATGTATTAATTAGATAATTTCCCCATTTTTATCTAAAATTAAAAAAATATATATTTTTGTGAACAAAAATGAAAAAAAGTCGAAAAATAATCTAAGTTCAGAAATTAAAACATGAAAAATGGAGAAAATAGTTAAAGTCTTTTATGTAAATGCATATAATTATATTATATAATTACTTGGTTGTGTTGAGGCTGGTGTATTGTCTTGTAGTTTTAGAATCTTGTGATTTTTTTCAACGTTCGGAAATTACACGTGGTCGCTATGAGGTCTATCTTACTGCCGGCTGGGTGAAGAAACGCCATCTTGGGATATACATATATCTTAATACTTATCCCCATTAGGCTGGACTTAGTGCTATTTAGCTCGAATTCGAACACGTGGTTCTAGATTAAATTGGAAGAAATAAAAATAAAGTTCTGATTAATGTTGGAATTTTTACAAGAATATTTTTATAAACTAATCATGATTGAAATTTAGAGATGAAGAGGATTTTTCCATGATATGAGAATTTTTAATTAAAAGTTTAAGTTATTAAATACTTATAATTGTTTAACTTAGTATATGAAAAGGCTAATAGAATTAACTGGGAAAGGGGTGTGGTAATTAGTTACTTATAACTTAATTACTAATTATCCTAAAAACATGCAACTTACCTCAAAACGTAACTTGGCTATTCATATATGTATATCTACAAAAAGCCCCCGGCCCGCGGGTCTTGGGCGCACCTATCCTTGTATTTTGAAGAGCACTTATGGGACATGTCCACACACAATTCAGGGACAGGAGATTGTAAATATTTACTAAGTCATTAAGTAACTAAAGGGAAATTGAAGGTCATTTTTTTTTCAAAATACCTGAAGTACCCTTAACAAAGATCAGCTAAGTCACAAATGGTAAATTGAAGGTCATTAACTTGCTGATAAAAGCCTGTATACAACCTTTAAAAATACTGCACATTTTGTTGCAGTTTTCATTTTCCTTCAAAATACTAGAAGAGGCCTTCAAAATATTGTAACCTGATTAGTAATTTCGGAGGTCAGATAAAAGCGTGCATAAAATCTTTTAATAAACAGTACATTCCCTCAAATAAACCTGCACTTTTAATTTGCCTTCAAAATCACTGTAAAATCTTATTTTTTTTTTTTTTTTTTTTTTTTTTTAATTTCGCTTTTTTTAACTGGGTTCACGGTTGTTAGATCTTATAGCATCGGATGGTGAGAGGGACAGGGTAAATCAGTACGTGCAGTAGCTCCGTAGGGGTTTGCGAAAGGGCCAGGTCCACGATCCTGTATCGAAAGAGTTTAAAAGGCCTGCAAAGGCCTGAGACTGAGGGTCAGTGTACCGATCATTATCCCAAAGAAGAACAGAAATAATTAAATAAATAATTTCACTTTTATAGAACACGCCGCAATAAATCCATACATATATTGAAACAGCAACCACTTAATTTCAATGCTGTTCAAGTACCAAAATGGAATAAACTTCGTTAAATAGAATATACATTTCTCAGTATATAGGTAATTTACATGTAAATGGTGTCCAAAGTCAAGATTCAGCAGAAAATTTCTTTAAGTAGAAAGATTAATTGAATAGGGACTTCTTGAATATTATAACATTTCTGTGAAAAATTCGAAAATTTTTTATTATAAAATACACATCTTCCAACTAAATTTAACTCCTTTTTTAAACAACTTTTTAAAAAATTTAAATGAACAGTAGAAATAGTAGGCTGTGATTAAAATGGGAATTTTTTTAATATCTGATTAGGTATAACTTTTTATGGAATAATTTTTAACTGTGTATGAGTGGAATTCCTGACTTTTTATTTCATTATTTGGTAATCAGCTATTTTTGGCATCTTATATAAAAAAACAATTGAATATCACAAAACTTCATAAGAATAGGAGTGATACAGAGAGTTTCTTTCTAAAACTATCCTTATTATAGGGGATTTTGCGCGATTTTGCAGTCAGCTCACTGCTTCTTTCTGAATCTTCTCAAAAGTAATCTGATTTTCCTATCAGTTACCCTAAATATCTGACTACCAAACTATAAAATAAAAAATTTGTAATATTCTACACACGCATAACTAAAAATTATTTCATACCAATATCTTTCAAATATTTATATGTATTTATATTTTTAGTGCAGTATACTGTTCTTTTTCATATTTTTGGAGCGTCCTTTTATAGAAAATTCTGTTTTTTTCTTGATCAAAAAACTTTTGAATTATTCATGACAACCTTAGCCACCTTCACCAATATTTGAACAATCAAATGCTTATAGATATTCACACAAACAAGACCAACATTGTCATTGGCTATGGTTACAGACCATACTGAGCATTTTGTGTTACATGGTGGTTGCAAATATTATTGTATTATTAACTTTATAATTGACCTCTTAATTGTCCCCGTAACTATATTTTCAGTGCAAAGTATGAAGTCAAGCATGTTCTTCTCATCATCCAAGATCAAGGGTAATTGCTCATGAACTTAAGAAGAAATTCGACAAAGTATGTATAGTACAATTAAAAGTTTTCAGTCACTATTCCTTAACTTTCTTGAAGGCATTGTATATGTTTAGGCCATGCTGATACGTAAAAAATGTAAATAAATATGCAAATAAATATGAAGAATATTTGTTTAATAAATTTTTACAGAGAGAGGGAAAATATACACAAACTACTTAAACATATGTACATGCATGCCTATATGCGCAGATATATTTGTATTGTACTTCATACATAAAAAAAAAATAAAAAATAAAATAAAGACTTGACTTTACATATTTAACATATTTTTCTTTATATTCTGATTAATTTAAATGTTAAAAAAAATTCTTTTCTTATTTAATTACTGTAATTTGCTTATTTCTGCTTCAATAACAATAAAAAAATTCTTTTGTTTACCACGGTTAATTGATTCAATTTTCTTTATTATCTTTATGTAAAATATTTTTATTATCTTTGATACAAACAAATATATTAATAATCAGATTTTTTTAAACTATACAATAAATGATTGCATTTTCTAACTTTGTGCTTTTAGTAATTAGGATTTGCTTATTTGCATTTAAAAACGAAAATTGTTTCTATGTAACTATATCATAAATAAGTTATGTTTATAATGAATATTTACGCGACATCAAAATAAGCAGGCATTGTGCCAAAAAAAGTATATGGTTATTTAAAATCAATATTTATAAAAAATGGTCGAAAAAATTTCATTACTTACATTTTTTGAGTGTTTGTTATTTATTAAAAATGCTTCTTTAATAAAATAATGAAAAAGCTAGAAATAAATTTAAATAATTACTGTAGATATAAGAATATATTTTTCGTAATATGAACATTAATTTACATGCTAGCGATGTATATACTCAAGGTTCAGTAGGAAATTTCGTTAAGTAGAAAACTACCATTAGCAAGTAAATTATTCTCCATATTACGAAAATTATAGTCTATATAACGAAGTTCATTCCACCTTCGTGCGTGAACAACATTCGGACGGAGAATTTTCTGTTGCGATGAATGTGTGAATTTATTTTAGAGGATTGTATTAAAAGGAAATTATTTATTTATTTAATCATTTGCATTCAAAATAAGAAATACTAAAAGCATTCGATATAATAAGAAAAAAATTCCAGTTTTACGAAAATGTTACAGATAAATTATAAACACTTTTTTTTATAAGGAAACTGTACGAAGTAATATTATTATACTTTTTAAATTTAAGTACTAGATATATTTAGAAAAAAGAGAAAAGGTACGATTCGTTTCAATTTTTGTTTACCTTTTTTTATTAGGTGTTTTTATCCCTTTCGGGTCTGAACTTTTCTTCAATTTTTAGAAAAAAAATACTTTTACAATAATAACATTAACACTAGCTATCCAAATAGATTAATTGGTGTTTAATAAATTCTTCATTTTCTGAAAGGTAAGGAATGTTGCTGTTTTGCGTACTATTCAATTAATATTCATGTGACAATAGACTAAGGAAGAATTTTTGGAGGTGATTGGATAACGTTCTATTTCAATTAGATTTAACTTATGTTACAACTTTCTAATACTTTTTGCATTTTATTACGCATGCTTCTTTCAGGAAAGTAATTTTTATTTTAAATTTAAAGACTAAAACATATCTTTAAAATAAAAGAATTGCGAACAGCGCAAAGAGAATGAATCAAACAGTAATAATAATTATTATTATTACTAAATTCCTTACGGAAATTAAATCATATAGTAAATGCATTGACATTTATTAACATTACTGCATGAAAATAGTAGCAAAAGCATTTCTTAAAACAAAATAATACTTCATTAAAAGACAAGTACTATTAATAGTACACCAGACCCGAAAGGGTTAAAGACATCATTTGAATAAATTTTTTCTCCCTTGTCTAACTTACATTAAAAAAAGGTTACTGACCGAATTAAAATTAAAATTTCCAATATTTGCATTTTATATGTATTTATTTTATGCATGTGTATTTTATAACACAGATTTTTTGAATTTGTGTTGATTTCTATTTAACGAATTTTGCACAAAACGAAGTGTTCTCAGATAACGATGAGACTTCGATAAGTGCAAGTTTCACTGTAATTACAAGATGGATAAATCTTAGGTATATGTTACTTTTTACAAAACAGGAAATTGTTGACTATTGGAAATTTTTGTTGACTGATAAAAGAAATTAATTATTATTTAAACTTTAATTATAAAATGTGTTTTGCGTATTTAATACGTGATTTATCACTTTCTAACTAAGTCTAAAAACCAACAGGATTAAAAATGTCCAAGCCGGAAATCGATTTCAAGAGTTCCCGTTTCGAACCCCGTCTTTGACATTTTTCACCCTTTTGGTTTCTACGCTTAGTTAGCAAGTAATAATTTCATGTATTAAATATTAAATAATTTCAAGAGTAATTTCATTGCTGAAAATTAACTAGAAATTGAATATGTTTTGCATTTAAACAAAATTTTCAAATGATGCATACATTTAATATTCCTTTAACACGTTAAGTGCCGCAGTGACTAACATTGAATTTTCTATCTATGCCGCATCAGTCACTAGTGACTGGCAGTGTAAAATATGACATTATAAAAATTTAAAATAATTTTTCAGTAATTCCTTAAAACAACTTAAATATTTCAGTTTTATATCATATTTTAGACTGTCAGTCACCGGCGACTAACATGACACTCAATGTGTTATTTTTATTTATTTATTTATTTATTTATTTATTTATTTAATTATTATTATTTTTTTTTTTTTTTGCAAAATATTTGTATTTTATAAGATTTAATAAGTTTTCTGAAATATTTTAGTTAAATAATGACTGAAAATTAATCATAATTCGTTTTAATCGAGTGAATGAAAACTATGACATTACATAAATTTTAAATTATTTTCTAGTAATTATTTAAAATAATGTAAATATTATAATTTTGTATCATATTTTAAACTGTCAGTCACTGGTGATTCACATAGCTAAAAAGGAAAAACTTTGTACACTGTTAAAAAAAATCTGAAATTCACGAATATATTTTTCCTCAATTTCACAGTAAAAGTCCCTTTTCACAACAAAAGGGCATTTTCCGATAAAAATCAGAAAACGCCACCATATTTCCTTAAAACAACGAAACGGATGGAACTAGAAAGAAAAACTGAGACCTCTGTTATTTCGGCGTCTCCGTGGCCAAGTCGTCAAGGCACTACGCCATTAAACTCCTGAGAGCGTAGATTGTGGGTTTGTATCCCACTAGCGCCATAAAATACTGAAAACATAAAAAGTCCTTTTAGTTGCATTTTTTCCCTATTCATTTTCCTCTTATTTCGTATTAAAAAATCTTTTATCTAACTAACCCCCACCCCCCCACACCCCAGAAAAAAAATTAAATAAAATAAAAATAAATAAAAATAAAAAAAATTGTGAGACAATTTCAAAAAATTGTCTATAATATTATTTTGTAAAAAATGAATACAATTTTTTTGCATGCATTCATTCAAAAAAAGAAAAAAAATAGTGATTTTAAACAATGATTTTTTTTAATTTAAAATAGTTAAAAAATTAAAATTGATTTTTAAAAATAATAAGTATTATACATCGGTCTAAAATAAAATAAAATAATCCGTTTACGAATATTCTAACGAATATATTTGAAAGGAAATCTTTGAAAAACGAAACAGATTTTCCCACTAACTCATAAGAGACATACTTTGTACAACAGAGAAACATCAGCAGTTTTGTCTTAGTCGGTAAGGACTTATACCGCTGTCAAATAGTCTCGAGTTTGATCCTTAGGACGGCTTGAACTAAATTGTAAACAAAAAAAAAAAAAAAAAAAAAAAAAAAAACATGAAATATATAGCAGCCCGAAATCACTCGGAAAGTTCGAAATCTTTGACGATTGTTTGGTTCATTAAGTTTAAATTAAATTATTATCATTAAAATTCAAACCTTGTAATGGAAACTTCCGCTATTCCAAATGGAGTTTTCTTCTCTTTTATTTCCTAAAACGGAAAATCCACTAACGGAACGATAAATGTCTGAATACTTTGCCGCCAGTAGTTTTACCGTGAATTCACAGATTTTTATTTAGCAGTGTGTCACACTGTGAGAAAAATCGGTTAAATTTACGGCAACAACTGCTAACAGCAATGCCTCTAGCAGTTTTTGAATTAAAAATTGCAGTAAAATTAGATGTAATATAAAAAAAATCACACCTAATTTTAGTGCAATTTTTACTACAAAAACTGCTGGCAACATTGCTGCCAGCAGTTTTTGCCGTAAATTTAGCGGATTATTTTTTTACGGTGCAGTCACCGGTGACCACCATGGCCCTGAACGTGTTAACCTTTTCTTTTTTAAAACACAGGGTGATTCTAAATTAATGGTACAAACTTTAAGGATTTGTATAGGATACTGTAACAATCATTTGTTGTAAAGGAAAATATATGGGTGTACGTGACGTGTCGAGGTACAAACACCAGGGGGCCAATTTGGCCCTTTTCTTACTTGAAAAATTCTCATTCATAAAAGAAAATTCCGATACTATTCTTTTCTACATTTGAGATAAATGTTTCATGATTATATAAATAAAAATTTCTTCTTTGAAAATTTCCGGTGTGAAAGCAAACTTTTTGAATTTTTTGGGGAAAAAAAAAGAAAAAACCCCCGAAAATACATTTAGTTTTTGTGTTTGACAGATTTGCCATTTCTGCAGTCTTTTTTAGTTCAAAAATTTCGATTTCATACCGGAAATTTTAAAGAAGAATTTTTTGTTTAAGTAATCATGAAATGTCTGTCTTAATTGAAGAAAAGAATAGTACAATAAATGATAGTTTCAATACCCTGTACCAATCCTAAAAGTTTGGTCCATGCATTTACAATCACTGTGTATTTGTACTTCATATGATTTAATATATTTTCTGGCATATTTTAGTTTAATAATATCTGCAAATTAATCATAATTCATTTTAACCAAGTGAATCAAAAATACATAATGAAATGAAAAATATTTCTATTTCTGAATCAATTTCTTATAAGCTAATTTTCCGAATTAATACTGCAAATATCTCTAGACTAGTTTTCATAGATTGTACGAAACATTAAATATGCAATCTTGCAAATGTATTCAATAAGACGATATGTAAAGTGTCACATACATTAGCAGAGTTTCTTGATTAATTTAATGAATAATTACTCCCCTGTATTATCTAGAAGGCATTGTTTAAGAGAAACGCGGGAACTAAACTTTTGGGAGTTATAAGTGCCAGAGCATCAAGCAACTAAACTGATTACAATTATTGTTTCACATGAAATTGACAGTACTTTTGTGGCAATTTGTATCTCTGTTAATTAGTGTTAAAATGTAAAAATTCAAATTGATAATTAAAAATAAAATAAACATAGTGCTCTTTTGGCATTATGTCAAAACATTCCGAAGCCAAATATGTATATACTTCTGTCGCTTTTTGTCTGCTTATTAAATTTGAAGTGATCATATTAAAATTTTAAAAAAGGATTATCAAATTTTTATTTATGATTTAAAAAATTATTTTAAAATTTAAAAGATTGAATAAATGTTGGAAATCGTCTGCTTAAAAAATAATTTTATTTCATATATTAGTTGCATGAATGTTTGCATTGCTAACTAAGCCTAAAGTCAACAATGGAAAAGTGTCCAAGGCTGTACTTGAATCCATGTCATTGATAAAGCGCATTAACAGTTCACCAACTGAATCACTCGGACAGTATACACCCTCGCACCTCTCATTTTCATATTTTAGTAAGACTGCGTATTCACAACGAAAAATGGATACTTCATGAACCTCGGTTCTCCTTATGGCTGGGAGGCACATTCGCGCTCGTCCACTTAACCGTTTCCTTTAAAACTTGACTATATAAAGCTAAGGTTCCATTAGAAAGACTTCCATGGAAGGCACCCCCCCTGCCTTGGACCTTTATCCTCAGTATATATCATAAGGAACACCAACACTATCAAGAGTCACAATCTTTTGAACCTTACAAGGAATGAAAATAAACTGTGCTTATAATCGTGATTTATTTGACCATTATTATTCGGGTCATTGTAAAGCACTATACAATGCAAACCATCATTTCGCTGTATTATGCAAACCATTAGTGCGCTATTTTAATGAAATGAGGTGAAGTCGCCTATCATAACGTTAATAAGAATGCTAAACAATTTTTCCCCGTTGACTCTAATCTTACGGAAATCTTTAGTGTGCGTTGTTAACGATCTATAAATGCTATGTACTTTGCTTCAATACCGCACATTCTATACTAAACCCCAAAAAAGTGTAAAAATTAAACGGCGATCCGAATATATTTACGAGAGATAGAACGTTTTGGTGGGGAAATTAGCTATATTGATCTACAGACGTCCAAACCAGTAACATAATTTTGCTATATGACTTAGTTTTCAAAATATTATTATTATTTTTAAATTTTAATTGCATTTCTATAATGACAGTATATAATGGCAACCAAATTACTCCTTTTTTTCGGAAAGATGGGGCAACAGGGAAAGACTAAACTAAATACGTCCCACAATATTTATACATAAATAATAAAAATATGCGCAATCTTTAAAAATCTAAAATTTGTTACACGTGAAAACAGTTTAGAGGCGATTACTACATCATATTTAGGGATGCAGTGGAGGGTATACGTTAGTATACGCCTTATACCCTCTAGATTTAAAAAAACCCATCGTAAATCAACTGTTTCTGAAAAAAACAATAGTAAATGCTCTCTTGAATATACCTTCTGCCTTCAGTGTATACGCTCTGCTTTGAAGGTATATCCTTTGAACGTATGTTTTGTTTATGACTGCATCACTGACCATACCAAAAATTCCCAAACATTAAATATTGTCATAATTAAAGTGAATGGACCGTATATCTGCATTTGGTTCAACCCTATGAAAATTGCCATTTTACCAGTTCTGACTTTGCAGGAATACTGTCCATTATTACATATGTAAAATTTTGAATGTTGGTGTATTAGATTATATTTGAAAGCCGCAAATAATCATATTCCCAAACACTTTTATATTATGTATTAGATATACCTGCGAATCTTAAAAGAAAAAAAGTTTAAAAGAAATAAACTACTACATGAGGAATACATTTAATAGCGAAAATTACGTCATGTTTTGAAACAATATATCTAAAACAATTTTCATTTCGGAGAATTTTAATGCGACGTTACGTGGTATAGATGTAGTGCGACTGGCAAATTACTCTTTAGCTAATTACATATTACATAATTTGATGAAACACGAATAAAAGTCAATGTATGCACAAAATACTTTCTTTTTACTTCGTACGAATTACTTTCGATAAACACATTTTAGAAAATCTGGATATACTTATTAAATAATATAACAATATAAATTGTAAAAGATACAGCATGGTGCATTAAAAAAATAAAAGAATTTATTAATAACCTGTATCTATTCCTGAAAATATCTAAAACTTGATCAAAACATAAAATATAAGTTTAAAAATTTCAGAAAACAATGCTTTTCGATAAACGTTGTTCTGAAAGTTATTCCCAAGAGATGGAGTTTTTTAATTTCGAAACTAAAAAAAGGATATCATCCATAGCACCATTATAATTTTCTGAAAGGTAACGAAATTTTTACCTAACCAATTTGTACAAATTGATTTTCAAAAATGTGATTGATTTTACTTATCAATGCTGAAAACCGCCATTAATTGTTACTTTAGCGATGACTGAGCCCATAGTAATAAAAAAAAAATCCCCCATTTAAATTGAAAAGAATGGCAACGAGATTACAGAATAAGATAAACAACGCTGTAATAATAACATCATTCAATCTTCCGTAACTTGATAATATTTTTTGAATAGGCACATTACCGTGTTTTTGGAGTCTGTGAAGCCTGAATCGGGATTAGCAGTCGTTGCTCGTATGTAGAGCTCCTTAGTATATTTATGTTATAACTGGTGAAATACTTGCAGTATTTCGACAAACAAATATTATAAAATTTTCACTAGATACATTAACTGAAAAGATACTTGAAAAGTATTTTGAATATTATTTGAAATTAGTTTAATGTATTTACATCCAACTTGAAGTGTCTCAAAAACATATCTTTTTTTTTTCCTTTTGTATTTTTAAAATTAAGCTTCAAGAATATTTCTTGTTAATTTGAAAATATAAAATTACACCGTGATTTACAAACATAAAAAAACTAGAAATAGAGAGAACTGTTTCCAAAGAATCTTTTCTGAAATTTCTTTTTGTTTTAGTTGTCATTTTCAGTTGTTATAGTTTGTTTATTTGACATAACTTAAAATATTTTACTCAAGATACCTTATCAAAATACTGAAAGAAGACTTTTGTTGTGAGAAAATATTTTTCAACCATTTAAGTCAAGTTGTGCTGATATTGTATCATTTAAGTTAATAATATAATAGTTTAAATAACTTTTTTGTTAATTTTTTTTTCAATTTAAACATGTTTAATTTTTTACATGATATTTATTTATAATTTTTTTGAACATTTAGTTAAAAATTTGTGTCAAATACAGATATCATACATTTACATAAATATTTACTTAGTAGCATTTTCATTTTACTGTATAATAAAATTTCATTTACCTATAAAGTGATTACAGTAACATTTATTTTTATTTCTAAAAAAAAATTATATTTTAATTCCTAAATTCAAGGCTTTCAATAAAATAATATATATATATATTTAACATCTGGTTCACTGAAACAAAAGTATTTCAACACTAATTTCTAATTCGTAATAATATTAATTTAAGCTTAAAGTTAAAATTACACGAATAAAAATAGAAAACGAAATTAAATTTTACAATATCATCAGTTTATGCAAATAATTTTGTTGTCGAACTTTCATATCAAGAAGTCGAAGCTGCACTGATTGTCCTTTATGTTTTTATATATCCCTAATAATTGCATCATGATTTTGAACAAGTCTAATGTTTACTAATGTTTAATCTTTACAAGGAAATAAAATCATTAAGCCCTCAAATTTCGTTTTAAGTATGGATTTGTAAATAAATCAAAACTGTAACTGTCACTGTAAATAAATCAAAATAGCAAATGTTAGCAATACTCAAAGTTACATTTATTATTTTGTTTCTTTACATCATTGCTTTAATAAAGCTGTAATTTTAATTAATGGCATTTTTATGTAAATTTCAGGCCTATATTGAAGTCTGAAATGTTTCTAAAACTTTTCAAAACGTCAAAGTTCTTAAAATGTTTTAGTATTAAAAATTTGTAAAAAATTATCCCATTAAATATTGGAATCTAAAAATATCATAAACAACATTTTACTGAAGTTTTACATTCAGATTAACATTATAAAAAATAATAAAAATGTGTTGTATTAAAGTAATAAGTTATCATTTACGTTTCTTTAAATAAGTCAAAAAGTTTATGAAAATATATTTTATTCATCGGTTACTTCTCTTAAAGAGATAAATATTTCCCACACATTGTAATATTATAAATGATCATGACTTTTCAAAATTTCACAGTTCTCGAATCGTAGTAGCGTAAAAATTTATCTCTCACGATAATTTACCTCTTACAAGATATTGTAAGCTAAATATATTTAAAAAATTTTTAATAAATTTATAATAATAAATTTACAAGGAAAAATAATTTAATAAATGCTGCACCTTTAAAGAAACATACTATTTCTCATTTTTATTCAATTAAGTCATAAAAATTTCTTTCAAACATATTTTCTGCAACTTAAATCTTGAATAATGCATTATATTCCCAGAGGTAGCTGTATAAAACTGTAATATGCATTCCGAAGAAGCATTTTTAGTATGTTTAGTGACATTTAGCACAAATGTAAAATTATTTATTTTGAAACTTGTGAAGATATTCTAGGTAGACTAATTATTTAGACAAATTTTTAAAAATTTTGAGTTTTATGTTTATTTAAAAGGTGTTGTTTGATGAAAGATGTCTTTTATGAAAATATATTTAGGCAGAAAAATAATGAATCCCCAAAGTTTATTTAAAAGGTGTTGCTTTTGTTTATACTTATTCCACGGTTTTGTTTTCTGTAGGTTATCCATTCTTTAAATCAATAGAAGTTGCAAGGTCACTTAATGATAAATAAACTGTATTTGTTTCCTTTTCCAAGATGATTCAATCACAATTGCTTATGAATCTTCATAAAATTTAAATAAGAAAATTCAACTCCTCTTTCTTGCAAAAGATAATTCTAAAAGCGTTAAATACCATTAAAAGTGAAATATGTGAATGCTTTTTAGATATAAGTTGAAGTAGGAATAGAGTTACAAAAAGATTCAGCTCTTTTAATATCAATAGAAATATTTTGTTCGTGTTAAAATGGCAATCACAATAAGTTATTTTTGGTTTAAAAATTCGTTAGACAACGTTTTTATCTTCATAAGTTCAGTTACTAATTCGCTAGCGTTCTGAATAAATACAAAGTATCCTGTTAAGTTGCAAATTTTAAACATTTAACACTATGAAACATTCAACAAATGAAAGTGTACGGATTTAATGTACAATTCTGTAATAAAACAAATGTTCACCCCAATGAGGTCTCAAATGCATAACTGGCACAAAATGTTAAATAAACTGTCCAGCACGTGTATTACTTGCGCTCAGGAGTTTCCGTACAATAAGCCTATGAATTATTAAATATAACATTAAAAAATCGTAGTAAAAAATAATAAAACTGTGTAAAAAAAACTATACAGCATAGTGCAACGTATAACAAGTCTTTTACTTTGTTGATATACAAGAAAAGTATGAATCGGCTGACCATCTTTTTTTCTAATCTTATCTAATCGTTTTTATGAGCTCAATTCGGTACTGAGAAAAGAAGTAGTGCATAATTGAACATCATTTAGCATCCCATAAAACTAAATTCAGCGTACTAATAATCTTTCTTTTTTACAGTGTGTTAAGACAAAACCTCGTTCAAACTTTAAAATTGTCATTGTGCTAAGCATGTTTCGAAAGGAAGTCGCACCGCCGCATTGGTATGTGTCACATTTTTCCAAATAGGTTTTTAATTAATTTTTAAAGACACCGAAGGCGTATTGACAAGTCCATTCACTGCAAAGAAGTCGCGAATCCCATAGTAATTATGAATGTACTTTAATTAAACTGATAAGTTTTTAACATTTTGACATTTGTTGTTTTTATATTGCTATTGGTTATTACATTACATACTACATTAGATAAATATATTATTAAAAGTTGTTATCCAGGCTATAAAAGTCGATGACACATAAAGTGTGCCAACCCTGTAATTATGTATGCCCTAAGCGACCGTGTTTTTCAGAGTCAATATCTCGTCTAATTACTGAAGATTTTTTAGTTTTCAAAATCATTATCAACAATCCTTTTATACTTTTACTACGATAGGTCTCTCCAGCGTTCGTCAACATCATTGCTGAATGTCCGCAAATGAAACTGATGCATGATATACATGATTGTCTGCTACAGTGTTTTAAGAACGATTAAAAATGTAAGTTTACTAGAATAATAACCAAAGAACTTGCATATCTGTCTTTCTCTATGCATATTTATCTATGTATCTATCCATCTATTTACCCTTACATATATATGTATATGTATATATATATATATATATATATATATATATATATATATATATATATATACTTTGTAAGGAACCCGAGTCTTGGCCTACGTTCGTGGGAGTTCCGTCATCATTCGAGGAGAGGGATGTAGTCGTGGAGAGATGCGTGCCTTCAGGGGATGAGGCTCAGAGATCCGTCGCGTCCAGCGTGGAAGTGCCGGGGAGAGAACTTTGGCGATCACGCCGAATCAATCGTCCGAATGGCCGGGGCGTTCTACAGTCAATGCGGCGTTATTTTGTGGAATCATGAGGTGTGATGGAGAAAGAAATAACGACACAACATTTTCACTTGGGGCCTGGTTTATTAATCCTTTTTGGCAGATCTTTGGGAGAAACCAGGTCCCTGTGACTTGACGCTTTCCTTTTAAAACTTCGTTTCTTTGGCCAGCATTTTATTAGGCAAGTGTTAGGTCAAAAAAGCCGCTTTTTTAGGCGCTCCCGCTATTTAAAGGCCGTTAATTCGCATTATTTCTACCAGGTCGCGATACTAACTAATGGGTGTTACTCTAATTTTAATTGGTTAAGAAATATCTGGGCAATATGACGTTGTTAGGCGCGGTTTTCCAGGGCTTCATTGCTGATCCTACAAATTACGAATTGCGTTTACGTCAGCTTTTTTAATCTTAAAGAACATCCAAAAATGATCTCTGAGAGTAATAAATGTTAGGTTGGGAAAGAACATTAACAGGGGCAAAATAGCTTTAAGTATTAGAATTAAGGTTAAAAGAAGGGGCATTTAAATTTTAGATTAAAGTTAAAAATATTAATTGGGAACTTTAAGTTTTTGAATTTTAATTTTAAATTTAAATTTTAAAAAGGCTTTAGGTTTTATCCTTTCATATCCCCCCCCCCCCACTAAAACAAGAGCCACAGATCTTTCTTGCAAGGTCTGTGGGTCTCAGCTCCCCTACATATTTTACCTGGGTTTGGGTTTCTTCCTTATTATTAAGTGTTTTTTTTTTCAGTTTTACAACGTCAAGCCAGCTGGACCTAGTTTCTACATTATTTACAGGTTACATGAAAAAGGTTATATGAAAACATTATTCTTTACATAAAAAACACTATATTACAACAAAAGATTTGTCAATATTTTGGCATTGAATAACATGAACACTAATGCTAATACTACTGATAATATTACTGATAATGTTACAGATAATGGTACTGATAATGTGACGGATAATGTTACAGATAATGCTACGAATAATGTTATGGATAATGCTATGAATAATGCTACGGATAATGGTACTGACACTGTGACGGATAATGCTGTGGAAATGCTGCAGCATTTAAGGGACATTCTCGAGAAGGACAACAAAAAAGAAACATTAACCAAAATCAAAATATAAACACTTAAAATAATGAAACACATATTGACTAAAAAACATAACATTTAAAAAATAAACTTTTTTTTTTTTTCACTAAACAGTTTTCTAAATGTCTGTGATGTTTCCTTTGGTTGAAAGTTTTTATGAAGGAAAGTCCTTTGGAAACATTCTTTATGTAAAATTGAAACACTATATAATATAATAAAAATTCAAAAATAAAATACCAAAACACACAAGTTATTGACATTAAACATGGGTAAAAATAGAAAAATACTCAAAAAATATGATATTCAATATTATCAGCAAAATACAATTGTATAATAAATGCACATTTTTTTTTCTGAAAATACTAACACTGAAATATCACCAAAAGTAATTACAACACAACACAATTTTAACGCTATATAATATAATCACTATATAATAAAACACTATATAACATAATACTAATTATAATACTATAAAACTCTATTTTTCCTACTTAATTCTTAGGTTGCACCTTTTCTAACTATGTACAGTATCCAGCTTTAGGCTTAATTTGAGGCTAACTCCAAAATACAAAAATGTCAGACCTCTGAAAACTATAGCTACTAAGTAAAAATATAAACTTGCTATAATTTTCACCATGCCCAGTGTTAGTGGGAGATGGATTTTAATACTTTGTGGTGAAAGATCATCCCAAAAAAACGTGCCACTTGCACTATAGAAAAGGAAAGTGGGAAACTGACATTCACCTACAAAGGGCAAGCGGAGCAGTTTTGCCAGATTCTCCGTTCAACCTGGAAAGAGAATCTGGGAAAACAGTCCGGCTAAAGACGGGTGGTCAAGGAGCGGAGGACCCTTACTGACGTAACACATTTCATCATATACTAATAACATTTAAAAAAATTAACAGTGCTTTTAAACTGTAACTTTCATCCTTTACCGCTGGGGGTTGAGGGTTAAACATCCAGCTGGGTCCTCTTCTAAATACTAATGATAGAGGGACGATAGAATAGCAAAAATAAAAAATTGAAAGATGAAAGAGATAGATGGGGTTTTATTCATGGTTGAGTTTGAGATTTTGAGGAGAATGGTAGTATCTTAACTTGGATGAATGGACAATTTCAGAATTTCTCTTAAAATGTGGGCTGGGTTTATCAAT
Source organism: Maratus speculifer (assembly GCA_964019185.1). Classification (NCBI taxonomy): domain Eukaryota; kingdom Metazoa; phylum Arthropoda; class Arachnida; order Araneae; family Salticidae; genus Maratus; species Maratus speculifer. Next base: position 374,305,790 of record OZ025289.1, read on the forward strand.
TTCAAACGTGACTTCAGAAAGTTGTTTCAGAATGGTGTATGGTCCAGAATATGGGGAAGTTAATTTACGGGTATTAGGATAATGAAATTCTTCATACATTACAAGGTCACCAACTTTAAACTTTACAGGAAGGAAACGAGCATCATAGCGGACTTTATTTTTCTTATGGTAAGCAATTGTTCTTTCTTTAGCCAATTTTCTAGCTTCATCAACTGGAGGATAATAACTATTATTTGGCAAAGGAGGATCATATGGCAATTTTCCTAACAATAAATAACTAAGGGTAAATTGAGTTACAGAATGAGGAGTATTGTTATATTCAACTAAGACTTCATCTAACAATTTAGTCCAGGGTACTTTCTTAGAAGAAGAATTAACTTTACATTTTAATCTGGTTACAATAGTCTGATTTAGGCGTTCAATTTTTCCGTTCGTTTCGGGGTGGTGACTACTTGTCAATCTGTGTTTAACATTGTAAGTACGAAGAAATCTCTTAAATCTGGAAGCGGTAAATGCTCCATTTCTGTCAGTTAACAATTTTCTGGTACTTGTAGTTGAAATAATTGTTTCAAAATGTTTGTATAAGTTTCAGTAGTTACACTTTTTGAAGGAAAGCCCCACACATAGCGAGTTGCATGGTCAACCACCAAATGCAAATATTTTTTCGTAGAATTGTAGTAATTAAATCCGCCAACAGAGTCCAATGCCAAGCATTCAAAAGGTATATCTGTTGGGGGCATCAATTGTAACATGCCAAATCTTTTTTGTTTACATTTTTTGTTTATTTGACATGTATGACAATGTTTTACAAAATTTTCAATGTCCTGATTTATATTAGGCCAATAATACTGTGGGGAAATTAAATTTATCATTTTATAAATACCAGGGTGGCCAAATTGTGTGTGGGTTTTTTCTAAGAGGGGTAACCGTAAACACATGGGGACAACAATCTTATACAAACTTTTCTTTTTAATTACAACAACATCATTTACTTCAGTGTATTTTTTACCATCTGCTGTTACATTTTCCTTTTTCTGGCTGTCTCTTACTTCATTCAAGTCAAGGAGATGTATAACATGGTGTACATTTTCTGAAACAGGTTGTCTTGATAGCATATCAGCTTCAACATTAGTGGAGCCCTTTTGGTATTTGATTTCATAGTCAAACATACTAAGTTTGAGAGACCAGCGGAAAAGACGCCCTCTTAAATTTTTAACATTTTTGAGACAGGTAAATGCCGCATGGTCCGTATGGATGACAAATTTTTGACCATGTAAATAATGATAAAATTTATCCAAGGCATCCACAATTGCCAAACATTCTAATTCCGTTATTGCATAATTTTTTTCATAATCTCGAAGATTTCTAGAGTGATATGCTATTGGGTGTAATTTTCCCTTTTCATCTACCTGTTTCACAACACACCCTACTCCAAGACTTGAGGCATCTACAAACAGTTCACAAGGCACTTTGGGATCAAACAATCTTAAAATAGGTTTTTCAATCAAAGCCTGTTTTAGTTTCTCAAAAGAATATTGACAATTTTGGTCCCATACATAGGGGACATTTTTCTTTAACAACTGGTTGAGAGGATATCTAATTTCGGCATACTTAGGAATAAATTTATTATAGACATTAATAGATCCCAAAAAGCGTTGCAACTCTTTTACATTGGTAGGTGGTTTTAATTTCTTAATAACTTCTACATTTGGATTGTCAGGGGTAATACATCCATTAGAAACTTCATAACCAAGGAAATTAATTGTGGATTTAACAAAATTACACTTTGATAACTTTAATTTGAGGTTTTCTTGGACACAAATATTAAATAATGTCTCTAAATGCATCAAATGTTCTTCCTCATTTTGAGAAAATACAATAACATCATCAAAATAACTACAGGCAAAATTAATTTTGTACTTATGAAAGATTCTTCGGAGTGTGCGGTTGAATATCCCAGGTGCTTTTTTTAATCCGAAAAGTAATCGCAACCATTCAAATAAACCGAAAGTGGTCGCAAATGCCAATTTTTCGGTGTCTCGAGGGTGGATAGGTATATGCCAATATCCACTGGCCAAATCGAGAGTGGAAAAAACCTTAGCTTGTGCTAATTTATCCAAAAGGGTATCAATTCGGGGTAGGGGTTCTGCGTCTGTCTTGGTAATAGCGTTTAATTTTCTGAAATCTACACATAAACGAGTTTTCTTCCCTTCTTCGCGCTTGTAAACTAAAGTGACAGGCGACGAATAAGGGGAACAACTCTCTTTAATGATTCCTGCCTGTAACAAATTTTGGACTTGGTTTCGGATTTCTTCCTCTTCTTTGGGTGATGTACGGTAAGCCCTAAGTGAAACGGGAAGGTCAGAGGTTAAATGGATTCTTTGGGGTTCTATATTTACACAGCCTACATCGTATTTATCTTTTGCAAAAATACAGACATATTTGGCGAGAAGAGCAGGTAGTTGTTCTTTAGCCAACTGAACTTTGGGCCCATGGTCAGAGGTTTCAAACAACTCCGGTTCAAAATTTTCTTCTAATATCTCTGCATTTTGGATCTCTGCTTTTAGCGGGTGGATATATGGTTCTGACAAATGCAAAGTATGGTGGGATGATTTTTTTGAAATATTACGCATAAGTGATATTTTTGTGTTATTTTGATGGATTTGCATTTTAGAGCAATCAATATTTAATCTAAACAATTCACAATGTGGTATCCCAATTAAAACATATGGTAAAGAGTTATGAATTATAAACAGTTCAATGGTTTGAGTTATTTGTCCTAATTGCAAACTGACAAGGCATTTTTCTTTCAAAGCTAGAACACCCTGAGTTTGTGCGACTGAAATACTCTTTTGAACTTTAGATACTTTTAGATTAAATTTATGGGCTAAATGATATGGCATTGCACTGATAGAACTACCTGTATCTATCAAACATGGTAATGAGTTTTCACTTTTCACATGAGTAGCTGTTTGACAATTGTTCATTTTTTGTTTGGATCCATTATGTGTTTTGATATACCCGGGTATTATTAATTGTCATTGGCTCTCTTCTGTATTTTGTTGAAACTCATTATTAGTCTGATCTAGATTATGGGTTGAAACACTTGGATTTGGTGCTAGGGCAGTAACATTCAGCGTTTGTTTACGAAAAGGGCAATCTCGCACCCAATGATAAGCATTCGAAATGCCCACATTTAAACAAACTCGGCACGGCGTTGGTGGCAACGTGGCCTGATAATGTAGGTTTGGGCGTTGTTGATCGGTCTGCATAGATCTTGAGGGAGTTGGTTGCATCGGTCTGAATGTATTTCTTTGTGGGTTTGGGTTAAAATGTCGAAATTGAGGTGATTGGTTTGGGACACGATAATTCCATGGTCTGTAGGAATTTTGTCCATGGTCAATGTGGGATTTAAAAGGTTTCCATTGTCGATATTGAGGGGGATGCTGAGGGTTGGGCTCAGTCTTCCTGTCTGTTTTATCTTTCTGCTCTAACTGCAATTTACTTAATTTAAATACTAATTCTCTCCATTCATTGACATCAGCAGGCGCATTTGTCACTACCAACTGTTTCATCTCTACTGGCAGTCCATCAGTAAGACCGTCCAAAATGAAATGCTGATCTAAACCTAAAGTGCGTCCTACTTTAGTTTTTTGGTGGTAATATTCATTTAAGTCACCTCCAAATTTAAATTTGATCTGGGAGAAATCTGTCAATGATAGTGTATCAGGAGTAGTGTAATGTTCAGTGAACAATAACACTAACTCTGACCAATGGAGGACATGAAGACAGTTGTTAATATATAAGGTAAGCGCGGTATCTTTTAGATACTTTTGGATGTTGCGGATTTTCCACAAATCATCCTTGTGTTCCTCTACACAAACTGACTCAAAGTATCGCAGCCAAGGAATCCATAACATCTTCGAGTCCGGAGAGAATGGCACAATTTCGGGATCTTTTTGACATGTGCCTTCACTATTACCTGAGGACTGAGAATTTGCTACATTAATTTCCTTTCCCGGAGTCTCGGGAACCACATCATCATTTTTTGGGGGGTCGCCTACTTTCTCTGATGGTGGGGTAGTACTCATGATGTTTACAACCAAAATCTCACAAAATCATAATATATTCCAACATAGTAACACATAACAATAACATTAAATAATTCCAAATATAATAGTAAAATAATAGTAACCTGATACTTAAATCATTTTTTATAACTCAAATTATGAATCTTAATTTAAAAGATAATTTTTATTTATCTTTTTCAACTTGAAAGGAGCAGAACTAAACAAATGCAAAACAAACTTTACAGCAAAAATTTAAAATTTTAAAAATGTATTTTATCATGTTCATTCTTAGTTCACTCTTCTTTTTCTATGGTTAAAATCTTAACTACATACTAAAAATAACTTTTAAAATAACACAAAGTACAAAACAAAAAAAAATCAACTTTACTTTTTTTTTTTTTTTCAATAAAATGCCTGAATTTGCTCCTTCTAACTTTTCATATTAAATAAAACATCTTACCTTGAACAATAATCCGCGATTGATAGAAAAAAAATGGAGCGGAAAAAAACAAATAAAAATACACGCGCAACTTTCTGTCCTTTCTTTTTTGTTTCTTTAAATGTTCAAACTATCCGAGTTTGATCCAAGATACTTCTCCTTTCCCTAATCTCTGCACAGCTGATCGCGGAGCGCGGCGCACTGACAGGGGTTGCAGAACGAAAGTCACGTCACACCAAACAACCGTAGTTATCGCGTCTTGGCGAAAGATCATGCCGTATTCCGGCAGTCTTCGTACTGAGAGGACATCTGGTACCGCTTGTATCCGCCGATCACGTTCCTGGAAGCAGAGCGATTTCTCATCCAGGTTTCGTTTCGCTTGTCAGGTTTTTATCCTCTCCGACTCTTTGTAAGGAACCCGAGTCTTGGCCTACGTTCGTGGGAGTTCCGTCATCATTCGAGGAGAGGGATGTAGTCGTGGAGAGATGCGTGCCTTCAGGGGATGAGGCTCAGAGATCCGTCGCGTCCAGCGTGGAAGTGCCGGGGAGAGAACTTTGGCGATCACGCCGAATCAATCGTCCGAATGGCCGGGGCGTTCTACAGTCAATGCGGCGTTATTTTGTGGAATCAGGAGGTGTGATGGAGAAAGAAATAACGACACAACATTTTCACTTGGGGCCTGGTTTATTAATCCTTTTTGGCAGATCTTTGGGAGAAACCAGGTCCCTGTGACTTGACGCTTTCCTTTTAAAACTTCGTTTCTTTGGCCAGCATTTTATTAGGCAAGTGTTAGGTCAAAAAAGCCGCTTGTTTTAGGCGCTCCCGCTATTTAAAGGCCGTTAATTCGCATTATTTCTACCAGGTCGCGATACTAACTAATGGGTGTTACTCTAATTTTAATTGGTTAAGAAATATCTGGGCAATATGACGTTGTTAGGCGCGGTTTTCCAGGGCTTCATTGCTGATCCTACAAATTACGAATTGCGTTTACGTCAGCTTTTTTAATCTTAAAGAACATCCAAAAATGATCTCTGAGAGTAATAAATGTTAGGTTGGGAAAGAACATTAACAGGGGCAAAATAGCTTTAAGTATTAGAATTAAGGTTAAAAGAAGGGGCATTTAAATTTTAGATTAAAGTTAAAAATATTAATTGGGAACTTTAAGTTTTTGAATTTTAATTTTAAATTTAAATTTTAAAAAGGCTTTAGGTTTTATCCTTTCATATATATATATATATATATATATATATATATACAGGGTGTCCCCAACGGTGGCCAATGGCTAATTTCTAAACCGTTAGTCATAGACATAGAGTTCCAATTGCAAAAAGGCTTTAAAAAAGGTAAAGAATTGTTTTTTAAGCGATTTAGCTCAAAATAAAATTTTATTAAAAAATTACGAAAATTAACTTTTTATACGGTCCCTCGGTCCTATAAATATTAATTTTTTAGTTATAACACTTGTGAGATTTAAAATTCTCTTTATCGTGAAAATCAAATTTTGGGAAATCGCAATTTTATTTTAAAAGGTGTGGTATTTTGATAAGCCTTTATTTTGCTTAAAAAGTTCGTACTTATTTTTCCCTTGCTTAAAATTTCTATTCAAATTTTAACTCACTTCCAAATATCCGATCGAGGTTCAATTTGCACACTTATTTATATCGAATGATAGTATAATATTAATACAATTTTAAGTGCATACCATTTATTTATTTTTTAGGATTACATCAAATTCTGTTAGGTTAAGTAATCTAAAAGAATAGTAAATATGTGTCATTTTGTAACGATTTGTGACTGTTGCTTTTCATAAATTAAATTAACAAACTTTCTGTTATTTTTTTAGTTATAATTTTAGTACAAATTTTGCTTTAATATGTAATCATCAACATAAATTAAAAAATAATATTGTAAATATTATTTTACTCTCAATGTTTAATGTGAAATTTTATATCTTGCGTTTATTTTTATTTCCAGTAAATTTGTGACTGACCCCTAATTTGCAGCAAAAAAGATGCTTCAACTTTGAACAGCTATTACTCAGTCAGTTTTAATCGCAGAGGAATGGGACTTTTTTTGTATTATTTGTTACAGTAGTGGGAAAATTTACTAAATATCACTTATAGGACCGGGGGACCGTATAAAAAGTAAATTTTCGTAATTTTTTAATAAACTTTTATTTTGAGCTAAATCGCTCGAAAAACAATTCTTTACCTTTTTAAAAGCATTTTTGCATTTGGAATTATATGTCTATGAATAACGGTTTAGAAATGAGCCATTGGCCACCGTTGAGAGGGGACACCCTGTATATATATATATATATATATATATATATATATATATATATATATATGTAATTTAGTTTCTACATTTCAACTTTTTCCAAAGAAATTAAATTCTACTTTAAAATATTTTCTAACAAGTCAAAGAACAATATTTCAGAAAATAAACGTTATTTTACATTTGCGGAACTTTTCTATTCATACAATGTGGTGATATTAAAAATTTATAATGCGGAGTATTTCGATTTGCAGACATTATAAATAACATTTTAATAAAGTTATTTTGACAGATTAAAAGCAGGGAAGAAAAATGAAAACTCTTTTGTATTAAAGTGATAAATTATATGCTATTCTTATTTAATTAAATCTTTAAAGTTTATTTCGATAATATTTTATCTGGCATTATTTGATTTTAAAGAAAGCATTATTTTCCCTCAAAGGAACTGTATAATATGTTAAAATTTCGTTAAAAATAAGATTTCAGCTGAAAAGTCCTTTATTATTCTGTTTAGTGACTTTTAGAAAGAATTTGAATTTATTTATCTTGAAATATGTGAAAAGATTTTAAGTAGACTAAAAAATTCTTGAAGTATTATATAAATAATATATATATATACATTTTTTTTTTGCTATTTATATGTTTTTCTTATTTTCTTCTTCTTTTTTTTCTGAGAATATCATAATAATTTACTCCAAACTTCTTTTTGATGCAATATTGATTTAACTAAGCTAATTTTCACGAATGTATTTTTTAAATACTTTTTATTGTTGAAATTTTAGGAAATATAAATGTAACATTCATGAAGTTTTTTATTAATAAAGAAATCAAAGAAATCACAGTTTTTATTTTTTCAGCGATTGAAGTTTCGAATGGAAAATGTTGTACCTTTCATGTGATCAGGCGCCTTTTTTATTGTATATAGTCTTCTAATGTTTCTCTAGAGATCAGTGGTCAGCGGCGGAATAATGTTCATCACAGTCTCTAACTATTGTTTAGATATCTCTTTCTTTTATGTGTGACCACTGAACGTATGTAAAAGAAACACTAAGCGAAGGATTCTCGATTTATGATAGAAAATTACAGAAATCTAGAAATAAATGAGGCTTTAGGGTATGTATAGTGTATATAAATAATTGCAGAAAAGCTAAAGAATCAACAACGATTTATATTATATTCGGGCAATTTGCCGACCAGAGAATGCAAAATTTTGATAGATGACAATGTCACAAAAGTGTTCTTCCAACGAGCGAGGAGCACGAAATGCTCTCACCCATGTCTGTTTTATGTCACCATTTTTACAACTGAAATTAGATTTTTTAAATTATTATTAGAAGTGATTTTTAAGATGAACCTTGAGTCTTAAGATGAACCTTAAGATAAACCTTTGAATATTTACAGAATTTTTTTTTTTTTTTTACAAAAATCTCTTTTTCTTTTGTATTTATTTACTGTGAATACTATTTTGCGATGACAAAAGGTCTTCCAAAGTTTAATGACATCTCTCACTGTAATTGTGAAACTTTCATTTTTGTTCCTTATCTGATTCACGAACCCATAAAATAAAATAACCACATAACAAGCGGCACTACGCTTTCTTGAAGGGTACGGTCCTCTGATTCTCATGTATCGGCAAAGATTTTAATTGGTAATCTGTATATATACATAATTAAAATAATATCCCAGTGGTTTAAAAAAAAATTCTAATCTGAAATACATATTAATGCTGGAAAAATATTTATACGAATATTTGTCCACCATATAATGAATTATGTTAAAAATATTAATAAGGCTATTTTAAAAAAATGTAATAAATCAAAATTGCGTTTAAAAAACATGTATTATTGCACGAAATCAGCGCAAAGAAAGAGAGGCGGCATTATCGACCATGAGTCCAATTACTTTGGTTTTACTGAAGAGCATTAAATAAACCTATACTTTTATGATACTTTCAAAAAGTCTCTATTCTATGAAAAGTAAATATTCATAAAATTTTATGCACTCACTTTTAGTAAAAAATCGTTTTAAATAAAATCACTTAAATTGCATTATTATATTCAGAGTACTGCCTTATTTTGGAATAAAAATGCAAATTTTTAAATAGAGGTCGTCTTTATATTTAGATTTACACCAATTTATACGTGTGTGTAAAAGATAACAGAAGATGGTGTCATTTAGACTGTCTAAAATTTTAATTATTTAAAAATGGTTCATACCGTTAAAATTACTAATAGGAATCTGCTACAATTCCACACAGCTATTTTTTTTTATTGTGGTAATTATTTTTTTTTTGTAAAAACCAATCAAGATAAAACTTCATATTTTGAAATATATATACTTATTTAAAATATTTAGTAGTAAAAATTTATTTTTAAATAGAAATGCCAGAATTATTTTTGGAGCCATCTTTTGTATCTCTTTAAAAATGAAACATTTCAATCGTATAATTTTTTTTCTTTCGATACAAATTAGTCTTTCACGGGAATTTAAAGTTAATATGTTAGTGTTAAAATTGCGTAAATTTTTGGAGACCTTCTAATTCCATGACGATATAAGACAAATGCATGAACAATATACTTTTATTTGGTGATACGAGTATAATATAAGATACTCAAATGAACTGTCTAAGCACGATGTCATCATTTTATTATGTAATTGTTGAAATTAGTGTCCGATTTCCGATGTATCAAGTTTTGAAATATATCCGAAAATGAGGAGACGTTGTTTTAAATCAGGAAATATAATCAAATTTTTCACATAAATCTCTCAGAAATATCTTCAGTAGTAATGAGATTATTATTTTCTAATATTTTCTCGTCATATTTTCTAATAAATTATTTCCTTCTACAAATTAATTATCAGTTCCAGATTTTCAAACAAACGAAATGTATCCTTTAGAAATCAGCATTTCGAATCGGACAATATATATATGGTTGGATGTTTTTGCTTTTTTGTTAAACTATACACCCCTGAAGAAGTAGTTTAATAGAAAAGCCTTCTACTGCCTTTTTATCCATTTATCTTTCATTATTTTGGTAATCTGCCTTCTATGTCACTTGAAATTTCAACTGTTTTCAATAAGATGATTGTAAAAATACTGGTTTCATTGGTTTATTGTATGGTAATATATGAATTACTCTGGTTATATAATGTCCATTTATCCACATATTTCTTAGTAATTTAGTAATCTGCCTTCTATTTCTCTTCAAACTTCAACTGTTTTTAATAATATGAATGTAAAAATACTGGTTTCATTGGTTCTTTTATTGGTATTGTCTGAATTACTTTGGATGTATTTATAAAAGTATTTATATATATATATATATATATATATATATATATATATATATATATATATATATATATATGTATATAAATGTATCTGACCTAACAGCCGATGCACTATCCAAAAAACTGTGTTGTATATTTTTTGCTACACGCTCAACACTCACTTTAAAAAATATCGTATCTTAATATGACGAAAATGCAAAGTTTCATTTTCTATTTTGAAAATTATTCTTGCACGCGAATTGATTTGAAAGACTTATTTTTAAACGTTATGTTCATCCTCAACAGATGTAGATAATTGACAATTAATAAAATGATTGTATAAGAAACAGCATTACAATACAGTTATAAACAGCATTACAATTACAAGTTGCTTTTATGTATGAAATAGGTTCCAAGCCTTTGCAATCCTTTAATAATATATAGTAAAACAGATGTTATTCAAAGTCTAATGGTATTTTGTTTTAATTTAATAGTAAACGATTTAACGAATGAAGACGATCGTTTTATTTTCTGTAAAAGCGACTGAGCTCATTTCCCCAATATCTCAGTTTTAAGATTCTTGAATATTTAAAAGAGACATAAACATTTATGTTCCTATAAAGAACATATTATTGAGAGACAATGCGGAAACTTAAACGAAATAAATTAAAATTCTAACAGTAGAAAAAAAATGCCTTTTTGTGATCGCATATTGCCAAAATTGCAGAACATGACGTAAAATACAATGAATATACAATTTCCGAAAACGTTCTCTTTCTTAAATCAGTATTTACATGAAACTTATCCAATACCGGTAAATTTTAATCGATTCAGTTTTATTTATGAAGGATTGGTTTTCAAAACACGTCCTTATTTAAGTACTGTTTACCTCAAGCTCCTTATGCATTGAAGATTCAAAGATCACGAGTTTTCTAACATATATGCATATAATTACATGAAAGGTGTCTAGTGTTTCAGAATTTTCTCAAAATTTGCATTTACAGCGATTAGGTTATGCGTTAGTACATTAGTTCTCACAAAATATTCAAATATATACAATTTAGGACTGTTTAGTTTGAACTGCGTTTAGGCAGCTAATGTGTATATATTTTCAAACAGTTTATTCTAATAAAGTTGTATTTCATATTTATATTCCAGTTGTAAAATTTTGAAATTTTTTTGTTCTAATATAGTTTGTTAAAGACACTTATTATTATAAAAATAAGGTTAATATTTATTATGTCTTGTGCTATTCATAAAAAAATCAGCTAAACAGATGTTGAATAGCCGAGAAAAAAAATTAAACATTGGAATTAATTACAAAAACATTAATTGCCTTCGCACGTCTTTAATAAATTTTAAAACCGATTTTTTCATAAATCCGAAAGTTGTGGTCAGATTTTTTAAAAATTTATATATTTTTAATTATTGTCCGAAGTAACTTCCAGATCCAAAGAGACAAATTTGTAAAATCAATAGTTAAAAAATTGTGTACTGCAATTATCAAAAACTAGTATTAAAATTTACCTCTTTTTCTTTCCGCGTCACGTCACCTGCCGTGAAAGAAAACTGCAACTCTGGAATTAATTACGAAAAATTAATTATCTGCTCTTCCAGTTGTGAAAAAAAAGATATAATATAAAATTATATTCAAAAATCGATACTTAAAATAAATTTGGTATAGTGTGAAAATTCTGAATCCGTTTCTTACGGCAAGACGCGCTTGTTTTATATTTTCTGACAAAAATTCAATGTCACCAATCATCTGTCGCTTTCACAAATGCAGGAAAATAAAAGATTGTTTTCCCGATTTTTAAAGAATTTTTGAGTACTTATGATAGGATCGAGATAGGTTTTAGAGCTTCTGAAAACTGATTTTTTATTCATCTTGTTTTATGCTATTTTCGATTTCTTGAATGTACAGAAAAAAAAAATCTTGCCTTAAAAAAATTTCCAGTTTTTATCTAATGTTAAAATGTCACTTTTTATTAACTGATAGAAGAGCTTTTTTATTTTATTTTTTTTCACAAAAAACATGGTTTTGTTGAATTATAAATGCCTTTCTGATTTTGTAATTTTTTTTAAATTAGTGTCATTTAATTACGACGTTTTCATAATTTTATGATTTGTCATGAATATGAGATGTTAGCTGCAAGAATACAAAATTTCAAGTCTCCAATGCATATAGGTTCTGAGATTTGGTTCCGTGACAGACGGACAGACAGACAAAAGTGTGAGACGAATATGGTATCATCAGATGAACGAAACCGTAAAAATTATTTGCTATAAATTACAATTCCTTATAATATTATAAATATAAATGTGTGCCTGAGAGTTTGAACGAAATCAACATCAATACCGATAGATTAATGTATTTCTATCTCTGCATATACATAGAATGTAGATCAGAAAAGAACATAGGATAATGTTTATTTATTTTATTCAAATAATTTTATTTATAATTCAAAATTTTGTTAGTTTCTAGTGAATCATACTGCCATTTTCTAATACTTTCCTTTGTTTCGTAAGAACAACTTTTTGATGCTCATTTATTCATTTTTAATTGAAAGATTTTCATGGCAATAAGGAAAATGAAATAAATAAAAAAAATAAAACAGATCCTTTCAAAATGATGTCAGTCGTAACGTTTTGCTCTGAAAATGGCTCCAACCAATCCATCTCTACGCGTATTTTTGTTTCTCATGTTTATTTTAGTTTATAATCAACCATGGAGAATGAAAAACTCACACTTAACATAAAATGGAAAAAGGCCTTTTAAAATGTTTAGAAAGAAAGTGGATACTAAATGTCAATAATATGTACCACAAACTCATACATGTCGAAAATGTCGTCATGATTAGCATAAAATCTAAATGAAAATTTTTTCGCAACAATTAATTTTTTATTAAAAGATTTTCGCGTAAAAAATTAAAGTTAATAAATATCAAAATAAGAACAAAAATGTAATTATATCGTCATATTTGTAATTAAACAGAAATGCTCATGAATTTTTTTAATAATATAAATTGCATAAATTTGAGTTAAATACAAAAGAAGGCCAATTATGATGTCGTCGAAAATAAAACGGATATGTCATGGGTAACAGCTAGTAAATGTTAAATAGCAATTTGAAATTTAAAAATTACATCTTCATTCATATTTTTATTTGGTACTACTCTGTTATCCCGTCGACCGATTTCGCCAAATTGTACAAATCGCGAAACTAGTAGCCAAACTAATAGCCAAATTATACATATTGACGAAATTTTTATATTAAATAACAATAAATAAATAAATAAATAAATAAATAGTAGAATATTAATAAAAATACAAATAAAAAGTCGAAATAAAAATCACTTAATGACATTTTAAACATGTGAATCGTATTTAATGTCAATGAATGTGACATTCACGATCATCCATTTTTGGCATTTAATTTTATAGTTTGGCGATAATTTTTTGGTCGACGGGATAACCTAGTAGTACCTTTTATTTATTATAGATTTATACCAAAGTGAATATGTGCGCTTGAGATTTTTGAAATTTTGAATTCGAAATATTTTTATAAAATTAAATTTAAGATCTAAATACGCTTTAATATTATTCCAAGGATTCCGGCTATAATTGAATTTTGTTTCTGATTCATTAATAGATGAGAATGACGTTTTATAAGAGGGAGCCTGACGTTAGCATACAGGTCAGATGTATGTGTATTCAATTAACCAATAAAGTACAATGGTAACGTTTACACAAATATGATTTTAGAAAACAGAAAAAGTTCTTCTTTATAGATTTATTTATTTAGTAAATGTTGATAATGAATATTTTTTCATAACCAAAAATTGGTAATCTTAATAAAAAATGTTTATACTTTTCACTCAAGAAGCCTTACTTAGAGGTTTATACTATCATAACACACTTCCGTGTCACAGGACTGCTGAAAATGTCTGGAAAATAAGTATAAACTCGTCAGGATTTTGTCCAAAATTCTCTGACTAAATAAAATTTTAGTTGGCATAATCTGTTTAAAAGTAACTGAGAATGGTAGTACTATTGCCCATATCAGCAGTATCCAATCCCCAGATTCAGTGTATAGCAGACGCTAGACAAAGAAAGAAATAAAGATAGTCATCCATATCCGTGACATCAAACATTAGAAAAGAGTTTAACTATAAGAATGATATTTCATACACATTTCTTGATTTAACTGTATAAATATACAAGAAAACTGAATTTTTTTTTTAATATATTAAGAAAATTTTTGTATATATTAATCTTTAGTTAGTACATAGTTAGTGTACCACTTAGTACTACTTAATTACTGTGTAGTTTTTAACTGTTAACAAAAGTAATAATAACACTCTTAAATTAAATAAAAAGACAAATAATTTTTGAAAAATCCGAAAAAGTCTGTAACCCTGACAATATATTTGTTTTAAACACTTTTAAATTTGAGATTAAACACTCTCCATTTTTTTTTAATTAAGAACAATCCATTCGGTGTTACTGTGAATGACGATGAATAAACATTGTATGCTATGCAAAAAGAAAAAAAACATGAAGGCAGAAAGAGACTGTTTAACACCCAACAATATCTATTATATTCATTAAAACTGAAGTAAAACCGCTCTATTTTTAAAGTAATGAAACATTCTAAAATCAATTCGACTGTCCAAATATACGTTTAAGTATGGTATTTACTTTATTTTTTGCCAACAGTAATTACGGTTTTATTAATCTAAATAAAAGAAAGTTAAATTATCAAAATAATTTCTAAATGGCAATTCACTAAGGTATGTTAAGTTATGATTAATAATAGAAAATATTTATTTATTGACATTTAAAATTATTTCTTAAAAAATGTATCAAATAAAGTAATGATGTTTAATTATACATAAAATAAAATCAAAATTCCTATAATAATAGATATAATTATGCTTTTAATTTATATGGCAAGTGTTTCACATAAAAGAATCAAGCATAGAGAGAAGATGTTCGTTTAAAGCATAAGTGATATACATAAGACATATATGTATATATATCTATATATATTTATATTTATGTATCTATATATTTATATATATAACATTTTAAGCATTTAATCTTAGTTTGTCTCATATAATTTTATTATATTTCCTGTTAAATGTTAACATTCCGTTTTCCTTTCATAAGATCTAATGTTTTTATATGCTAAATGATTTAATAATTTTTTATTTATTTATTTTACTATCACAATGCGAAGAAAAGAGTACAATTATGAGCTAAGATAAATAGAACATGAAATCTAATATAACATGTATTAAGGAATCAAAAGGCAGCAAAAGTTTTGGCAAGAAGTTCGTTCAAGTTTTTAAAGAATTTCTTATTTAAATAGAAAACTGCCGAAACACAGAATTCCTTCCTTATAGTTAAAGATTACAAATAGACAAAAGCAGGGAATACTTTGAGAAAAAGCTAAGATTTGCAGGCTTGTTGATAGAACTATTGTTTATAGAAATTCATAAATTTCATGATAAAAAAAAAAAAAAAAAACCATTTGTGACATTTTGGCGCTGAAAACGTTTAAACGCATCTTGAGTATCAGAAAATTCGAAAAATTCATAAAATTCAATACATCATAATTCGGTAAACTTTGGTCTTAATAGATGAGACACTTTTATGAGACTACATTTTACCATACAGGAATACGGAAGAAGTATTTGCTAAATATAACTTATAGGATTCAATAATTGTATAAAAATTAAAATTTCGGATTTTTAAAAAAACAACTATTCTAGTATAAATGGATTTTCATCTAAAATACAGGGTGTCCCAAAAGGTCGTTTACAAACTTAAAATGCTGGTCTGTTATATCATGATAAACAATATTAAATAGGAAACTAAGGGTCCCAAACGTCTTCCAAAGGAGATATGCGCCATTAAAATTTAGGGTCCAAAAATTCAAATGATTATAAAAAACAGAAAAATTGGTCGATTCGTTTGCGGTTTTACTAAAACTATTCTTTATGTCGGTATTTTCTTGAAAATAAATTATAAAGATAAATTTCAAAAAATGTCGATAGAGGGCGCTTTAGATTTTGGAGAAACGATAAACTAGTTTTTATCATTATTTTTTGCATCTCATTAAATTTTTTTAAAAGCTTAGACATAAATTTAAATTTTGAGCTCAAAATCTAAATCGTTGGAAGTGGTTAAGTAGCGCAAACTGAATTTCGGGGGGAGGTTCAAATTTCAAATGATTATAAAAAACGGAAAAATTGGTCAATTGATTTGCGATTTTCACTAAAATTATTTTTTATATCAGTATTATCTTGAAAATAATTTAAAAAGGTAAAATTCAAAAAATGCCGATAGAGGGCGCTTTAGACTTTGGAGCAACGTACAACTATTTTTTTCCGTTATTTCTTGCATCTCATAATTTTTTTTTAGAAGCTTAGACATAAACTTAAATTTTGAGATAAAAATCTGAGTCGTTCGGAGTGGTTAAGTAGCACAAACTGAACTGTGTTCAATGGGGGTGGGGAGGTTCAAATTTCAAATGATTATAAAAAACGGAAAAATTGGTGGGTTTTCGCTAAAACTATTCTTTATATCAATATTTTCTTGAAAATAAATTTTACAGATATATTTCAAAAAATTCCGTCAGAGGGCGCCTTAAACTTTATAGTAACCAATAACTATTTTTAACCGCTATTTTTTGTATCTAATAAAATGCTTGTAAAAATTCAAACTTAAATTTTGTGCTCAAAATTTGCATCGTTGTGAGTAATTAAGCGGTTAAAAATTGAACTGCGTTCGAGGGGTGGGGAAGGTAACATTTCAACTCCTGAACACAGTTCAGTTTGCGCTTCTTAACCCCTCCTATTGATTTAGTTTTTGAGCACAAAATTTAAGTCTAAACTTTTGCGAGCATTTAAATAGATTTAAAAAAAAGGCTAAAAATAATTGTTGGTTATTCTAAAGTTTAAGGCTCCCTCTAACGGATTTTTTTTAAATTTATCTTTAAAATTTATTTTCAAGGAAATATTGACATAAAGAATAATTTTAGCGAAAACCGACCAATTTTTCCGTTTTTTATAATCATTTAAAATTTGAACCTCCCCACCCCCATTGAACACAGTTCAGTTTGCGCTACTTTACCACTCCTAACGATTCAGATTTTAATCTCAAAATTTAAGTTTATGTCTAAGCTTCTAAAAACATTTAATGAGATGCAAAAAATACTGTTAAAAACTAGTTTATCGTTACTCCAAAGTCTAAAGCGCCCTCTATCGACATTTTTTTGAAATTTATCTTTATAATTTATTGTCAAGAAAATACCGACATAAAGAATAGTTTTAGTGAAAACCGCAAACGAATCGACCAATTTTTCTGTTTTTTATAATCATTTGAATTTTTGGACCCTAAACTTTAATGGCGCATATCTCCTTTGGAAGACGTTTGGGACCCTTAGTTTCCTATTTAATATTGTTCATCATGATATGACAGACCAGCATGTTAAGTTTGTAAACGACCTTTTGGGACACCCTGTATACTATTTTTCAGAAATATACTCTTATAAAAGTAGCAGTTTATAAATGAGCTTTTTTCACTGATAAGATGGGCACACTCTGCACTTAACGTAAGAAATCACATTGCATATTATATTGCTGGTCATGATAAATCATAAAAAATAAAACAGAAATACAGTCTATTAAAAAAACAGGATTGAAAATATGTCCGATCTGGAACATCGGGGAAATAGAATCGGGGGAAATTTTGCAGAAAAATATCTAATCGATTTCAATTTGAACAATGAAATACATAATTATACAAAGCAGAAAAGTTTTTAAAAATTAGAAATATCCGTATAGCGAATCTGTAAAAATCCTTCTCCAAATAACATATTCTGTATGCACTTATGTTCCACATATGTTGAGAAATTTTAAAAAAAAATCTATACCTATGGTAAAACAGAATTTAAGTAAATCTATAACACAACATAAAATTTAGAGAATTTTTCATATGGATTGGAGGAAATGTTGAGAATAAAAACCTTTTCTGCACCTTTGGTAAAAAGTACCGGAAATTTTAAAATAAAGCACAAAATATTTAATAATCTAGAAAATTAATTTAATATTTTTCAAAACAGGCTCTAGAGTAGAATGTAACTATACCACGTTCGACCCATTCCTTCATGTCTTTTTAGTAAGTGGATTGAGGTAGATCCTACATTTTTCTCTCCGAATTTTCTTGCATAGTCTTTTGACTCAAAACGCCTTATTCAAAGTGTTAATTTTAGCTTCGGAAAAAAGAAAAAGTCACACGGTTCTATATAAGTCGAGTACTGTAATAGGTCGATGGTATTCGTTGCATTTTTTGCAAAAAACGTTTGCGCAATCATAACTTTGTGAGATGATAAATTACCGTTTTGTCAAGTAAAGTTTTGTTTACTTTTAAAATGTTTGGGTACACGAAATTTTATATGAAACAAAAAATATAAAGCAGAGACTTTATTCAAATAATTTTTTCATTGTCAAAAATCGCAGAGTACTCAAGGGGAAAAAGAGGCTGTTGTTTACACAATAAATCACAAACTGTCCTCATCAAAATTTACTTTATAATTCTGTACCGCGATGCTTGCTTACAGAAAATAATAATTGCCATGATATCTTTCAGAGGCGTCTTTTAAATGTTAAATTCCGTGTACCTTTTTGTAAGGTGTCTAAAAATGAATTGCAGAGTTCATTTTTAGGTTCCTCATATGTAAAATAACTTATTTATATAAAATTCTATATACGTTTTCATTATCGTGTAGATTTAATTCTAGAACCATAAAATAAATTTTACCTCATGTACAGTAAATGCTAAATGCAAGATCTGAACTACTCATTTATTTTGTGTCCTGTCTGGTTTTTGAATTATGTCTGTCTGCAAGTTTTCCTGAATTTTCTTCGCTTACAAGATTGTATTGGCAATAATTAGTGAAAATACATTTTTAATTTTTAAATAATTTTTCGCATATTATGCCTACACCGTTAAAATTTTTGTCTGAAATCTGACTCAGATAAAATACTATTAGCATCAATCCTAAATTTAATATCATAGTTCTTGTTATAAAATTAGACTTTTTCCCGATGTTTAAATTAGTGTCTTTAAATTCATATTCGTAAATTTAAAACTACTGTATTATATTGTATAAAAATTCTGAAAAGTTTAAAAATATTAAACTATTGATCGTTACAATTTTATTGTGTTCCGTTTCGTTTCCAAAATGCGCGTTTGTTTAATTTCTGTTTCATTTGAAATTTATTGTCGACAGCATATTTAAAGGTCACGAGGTTTCATAATATACATTCATATAATTACCGTAGTGTGTAACGCTGCAAGAATAGTGTAAAATTTGCATTTAAAGAGATTAATTATTGTGCATTATATTTAATAATAATAATTATATAATAATATAATTTTATAATTATTGTGATTAATATTTGTGCATTAGTTTGATTCAAATATTTAAATATCATGTGTTATTACTTATTTTGAATAATGCTTTAAATATGTCATGTGGAATGATAATCAATCTTTTCTCATAGAATATAAGATATGTATGTGTTCATAGGATGGAAATTAAACTTTAACGTTAAAAAAGTCATTCTTACATAAGTTTTCTGAAATTAATTTTCGTAAATAATTTGCTTTAATTAAACAGCTGTAAATGTTAGAAGCTGAATTCTTTATTTGCTACAGTTTCGTTGTGTAAGGATTAATTTTCAAAATATGGTATCAATTTAAAGTTGCTTCGCGTAGAAATCCTTTTAAGTTAAAGATGCATAAGATTATAAGATATAAGATTTTCATGAAATAGTGCCTGAAGTTCTCAGTGATATATGCATTATCTAGGCGTAATATATTTGTATAGCATTATGTCGTTCAAAAATATTAAATGCAAGATATAATCGATATTGTTACGCATTTATTAAACCTATTGTATACGAGAGACAATTCGTTTTCGAGACATTTCAGTCCCGACACAATTCGGTTTCAAGACATTTCGGTCCCTTGCCGTTTCGGTCCTTAGTTATTTAGGTCCCTTGCTATTTCTTTGCTCGTTATCTTATACCTCGGATTTTAATTTTTGTGGGCCTGAAAACAGTATAAATTCAAGATTATTCGGTCCTTTCTTATTTTCATTTTTTATTCTTTCCCTCCCTCTTCGCAAATTTTATAAAAAGTTGAATATAAGAGTCCTATAAAGTTTTACAACTCGTGATAATGCACAGCGAGCTGAAAATTTCATTTAATTAAACAATGTGATATCATTTTGGGGGATATTGTCTTTTCCATATATTATTGTTATTGTTTAACGAAATAAATATTTTAAATTTTATTATCAATTATGTTTATTATTTATTATTAATTATTATTATTATTTATGTATTATTTATGTATTAGTATCAGTATTTTACATATACTACAATAAACTGCCATAAATGTTTTTATAGTTGCTTACGTACATTTTTTAGAACCTTTAAATTATTATTAATTAAATAATAAAGAAGCTGTGCTTATTATCTTTTTTTTCAACAGTTTAATAATAAAAGTTTTTAATAATTCAATTAGACATTATAAGTTATAATATATATATATTTCCTCAAGCCACCCCTCTATACCCTCTCCTTTAATAATTCAGAAATGGGATATATTTATTGAAGAACAATTGTTTTATTTTTCTTATTATTTTTATAATACAAAGTTGCATCTTATAAATATGTTTTCATAAGTTACTTTCCATTATAAATATTGTGAAGCAATAGTGATTTCGTAACTAGGCGTGCTATGAAAATTTTTTGTTTTGAGAAATTTGCCTCCACCTCTTTGTTTTAATAATAATAATTTTTGATCGCATTTTTTAACATGAAAACAATTTTGTGAGCTAAATTTATTGAAACTGGGGCTATTTTATTCTAATAAGATGATTATTTTTTCATTTTATGTAATAATGTAATTATTATTTTAAATAATTTTTCTTCGAGGTTTTAAGTGACAAAACTAAGCCTTTTTTATTTATTTGTTTGTTTATTATTTATTTATTTTATTATTTATTTATTTATTTCTTTATTATTTACTTATTTTATTATTTATTTATTTATTTGTTTATTATTTACTTATTTTATTATTTATTTATTTATTTGTTTATTATTTACTTATTTTATTATTTATTTATTTATTTGTTTATTTATTTATGAATTATCTTTTCGCTCCAATTTTCTCAGAAAAAAAAGTAATTCCTATTTTTTATTTTATAAAATTCTACTATAAAATATAATGATGCATTGAATATAAAATAGATTATGTATTGAGTTTATTTAATTCGTAATGTATATTAATAATGTTGTTATTAATTATTTAATATATTTAATAAGATATTAATTTGATTTTTATATTAGAATTACTTACTGTTTTGAGAATTAGGATTACCAATTACTACTCGGATTACCATACGAAATTTGTGCGGGTTATAATATTTTGGATAAGATTAAACGTGTGTGCGGTTTTCGGGCACTTATAATCGCATTATACTAAAATATTATGGCCTTCAGCTAAAAAAAAATCTACAATGTTCCCTATAAAACTGTGTCAAATTTTACAAAAATTTAGCTTGCAGGAAAAGAGACCGAAATGTCTTGGGACCGAAATGTCTTGGGATCGAAATGTCTTGGGACCGAAATGTCTTGGGACTGAAAAGACTAGGGACCGAAATGGCTCGGTACCGAAATGTCTTGGTACCGAAATGGCAGGACCGAAATGGCGGGACCGAAACGTCCTGCTTCCATAATTAAGTTAATATACATGCAGAGAAACTAGCGAGAAGCTCTTTGGATAGCAACTTTGATATAGTGTCCATAAAAGAACGTCCCAGTTAAAAATTTTTATAGTACTAAACGTGAGCGTTGTAGAATTTAGGTTCAATGTACCAAGAGTGAAACAGTCAAATTGTTTTGAATAAGCGCATTTGCAGTAATGTTTTGTTATTGATTCGGTTGCAGTGCCATATACGCAAATGTCGAATTCAAAGCAAAAAGATTTATTGCTGGGTTGAAGATTTAAACGAAATAAGATACGCCACGAAAATTATTACTGAAGATATGCCATGCGATTTTTTCCTTTGGGGGTTTATAAAAGATCGTGCCCATGTTTCTCCACCGCCAAATGATTTGCCACTGTTGATATTTAGAATTAAAGAGGGTATTCTTTTTACGACACTGGACATACTCGAAGCATGGAAAGAATTTGATATGGAAAGAAAATGTGGGTTTTATGTTTTATTTGTGCTGTAATTGCACGTGCACATATTGAACATTTGTAAGAAAAAAAACGCTACTTTGCTATTAATCAAACTGATTGATAAATTTACCATACGGATTAAACATTTCCAACTGATCGAAAAATGGCTTACAAGGCCAATACTTTACTTGTTAAGCTAATTGGGCGATAGCCGGCTGGGATTTTTCAGTCAGATAACCTTATTTGTTTTAACACTTGGTCGGTCATTTAGACAGCTCGGCAGAATAAACCGCAAATAATGAAACTCCATATAACGATGGATGCGTAGATATACTGTTATTAATAATAGTACATCACCTATCTAGTCTAACTACTATCTACTAGTCTAGTCTACTATCTACTTGTCTAGTCTACTATCTACTAGTCTAGTCTACTATCTAGTCTAGTCTAGAAATAATTATTATCTAGTCTAATAACGTATTAGTAATAGATTATCTAGTTTATTACAATTAACAGTATATCTACGTATCTATCGTTATAAGGAGTTTCATTACCTGCGGTTTGTTCTGCCGAGCTGTCTAAATGACAGACCAGATGTTTAGACCAATAAGTATATCTGAGAGAAAAATCCCAGCCGGCTATTGCTCAGTTAGTTTAACAGGTAAGGCATTGGCCTTTTAAGCCAAGTATCTGTGTTCGATTCTCGGCGAGGACAATTTTTCGCTCAACTGGAAATATTCAATTCGTACAACGCTAGTCTATCTTCAGTTTGTATGATTTTTTTCCAGATAGTCTAAATAAAACAGTTAAAATGTGCTATTGAAACTGGGAAATAATTTTATGGGCATATTGGGTAATATAAAACGAAAGCAACTTAAATAGTATCTTGAGATTAGATGCCTGCAACAGTATTTGCAGTAATATCCGTGATCGGAATACACCTCATTTCGTTTTTACTCTCCGATGTGGTTTGTTCTCTAGATCGCATCATGTATCGTCTTTTTCCAATTTTAAATAAGTACTAAGGTCAATTACGTATTTGGAAAGCCATCTTGAACGGATATCACTGAAAAATAGTGTATTTTCTTACTTCACTAAGTCATCTCATTTGTTTTCAATTTGATAATTTCAAAGTATATTTATTTCAGTTAATTTTGAATTGAGCCACTTTTGAACAATATGAATTAGGTTATACATATTTAAAATATACTAGCGTTTAGTTTGTTAAAAATATATAATTGTTTTCGAGTTTTTTTTTTTATCTTCAGACATTAAATTCCATTTCTTCCACATAGTGAAGGACGAAAGACAATAACTTTATTAGAAAAATAAAATTGTGTTAAAGTTACCATAAATTATAAACTAATACGCATAGGATGCGTTTCCAATCGTTGTATTTACACATCCGGTCTTTAGGCAAAGTAAAAGCTTTTTCGAAAGCGTACAAGATCACAAATGATTCATTTGAGCACCAAATGAATATATGACCTTGTTCGCTTTCGGACACGCTTTATTTCATTCGCTTTTTTTTCTTTTTTTATTGTCTGATGACGGATTGTTAAAATTTCAATTACGAATCACGTCCTGTGTTATTTTGTATTTAATGGTGATTTAAAAAAATTTCTAATCCTTACTTATCGCCAGATTTTCGGTTCTGTTTCAGCAACAGCTCAATATACAGGGTGGACGAGAAATAATGGGGAAATTCGTAAGGGGAGATAGGGGACATCACAAGGATTCAGATTTGTATAGCAACCCATGGTCGGAAACGTTTTCCTGTCGCGGTAGTTAAGACAAAACATAAGAAAGACAGGACATAAATAAGGAGAAAAAACATCCTTATTAACCATAGTACAATGGAAAACTAAGAAAAAAGAACATTAAAGAGACAACGATCGTCATCAAAGTAAATGTTCAAAATTACGAACCCGAGCCGTGATGCATGAAGGTGAATCTCCGATGCATGGAACATCTAGTGTTCTCTAGAAGATACCGCGAATGTCCCGAACTTCCCTAGTAGCTGCCACGACACTTGAAACAAGTTCCTCATCACTTTTCTTCGTTGTCTCAGAATTTTTGATGCACTAAAAATAATAAACATGTTTTGTCTTCCTGTTCGTGTCTTTTCTTTTTTGTGCTTTCTGTCGTAATTACCTTACCAGGAAAATGTTTCCGACCATGGGTTGCTATACAAATCTGATTTGTTGTTATATTCCCGACCTCCCCTTAAAATTTGTCTCATTATTTCTGGGGCACCCTGCATAATAGTTTCAATATTCTATTTTATTTACTTTAACAAGTTAAATACCAGTCAACATACCCGTGTCTCCTTAAACTAATGAGCATGTATAAATCAAACAATCATTTGAATATCCATATCGTATCTAAGAAAGAAATATAACTTTAAAAGATAATCATAAAGGAAAAATTAAAGAAACAAAATTTGTCGATACAAGCAAATGGGCATAATTTATAAATCTTTAAAAAATGTCCCGATAAATAAGGGATTTAATTATTTAAAGAATAGTAAATAAAAATATTTATATTCTGTTTTATCGTATAGCATATTTAAGACATAATACAATAATGAAATACTGTAAAAATATAACAATAATACTATTCAAATCTGTAATGAAAACATTGCGTGCCTAACTGTACATTTATTTTAATCAGTCTTGAGTAAAATTAGGGGATGAAACAATATAATAAAAAATTTCGTCAGTGCATTTAATCATAATGAATCATCCTGTTGTTACTTAAATAACAATGGACTGTCTTAAAGAAAAGCAAAATTCTGACAATATACCCAACAACTTCATACCATTCATTAAGCTTGAAATAAAAATAAAAATAAAGTTAATGTCTTTTTTTACAAATAACATATTATCCTTTTTTCTCAAGCAATTTGAATTTTAATGTAGGATTTTTAAGTAAAATCCTCATTTTCAAAAGAATGAATTTATGTAGCTATTTATCTAAATACATAAGAATAAATTATCAAAACTTACACATAGCGTTTATTTTAATATTGTACTTATATATTATTGCATCTAATATTATAAATTACAGTTATACATCTTTAATGAAAATATTTTAAATGTTTTAATAAAAATTATCATACAAACTTAACATTCATTTTAAATTATGCAGAATGCGGTTAGCTGTAATTACGGTAATTAATATGACAAAGTTTTCGCGGAAACGTGACATCTAAATACGTATTTCCTGATGACTAGTTTAAAAACATCTGCCTGTTAATTATCGTATCTTCCGTATAAAAATAAGCTAATCATTTTAGTTCATATTTACTTAATGAGAATTAAACATAAAATATTTCAATCAAAATTATTGTTTAAATCAGTTTTTCAAAAGAGTTTGTTTAACATCGAAGTAAAATTTTATTTAATAAACAATAATAAAAAATATCTAAAAATTAATTACCTGCTGTTTTTTAAAGGCTTATATTACTCAGGAGGAAAAAGAAACTGCATAGAATTTTTGGTAATGATTTTTAATAAATGGTAATGATTTTTAAAAAATTTTAATATATTTTAAGGAATTTTAAAAATTGAGACTAGAAATAATGTGGGAGTATTTAAGTATTTTTATTATTATTGCTTTTTAATTATCATATTTTGATCTTAAATTAATTGAATAAAATGTAAAATGAATGATTAGAAAGAGAAACTATCACACTAGACAATACAAATAAGGGTTTTAAAAACATTTAAAGAAAGCTTTAAGGAAACAAACCTAAATGCCTAATTAAGTAATGTTTAAAATCATTGATGTTTAATTCATTAAATAATGTGACAGATCGTTATTTAAATTTGGTAATTAGACTTTTCAATAATAAATTATTTAATTATTAAATTATCAATCAAGCTTAGTAATTAGTAATTCTATAAAATATTCTATCATTTAGCTTATATATATATATATATATTATTTTAAATTAATAATTTCAAAAATTGTACTTGCATAACAGTATTCAAATAATTTTTTGGTAACTATCATCTTTCTATGATATTTTCCTGCACCAACTATTTTATATATGTAGCCTTATATGTAAGCGCATTAATGTACTAGTCAGCACGTTTTTCTTATACGCTACTGGCCATGATTTTAACTCCCGTTTAGACAAGGTTTATGCAATCTTTTATACCTTTAGCTTGGTAAAATGCGTATTAAACGCGCTAGGAAACTAAACTTCGAGACCCTTGTGACAGGCTGACAACCTGACAGAAACTTAGGCAGTATAGCACATCAAGGATCAGGGTCCAGTATGTCCCTGTAGTATGAGACCCTTCATGAATCATTTTTATATTATTTGCTATATAAAGATTAATAGATATACAAAATTACGTTGATTTTATCTTAATGATTTGGATTATAGTTAGATGTAAATGAGGTATTCAGAATGTACGTTTAGTATAATAGTAAAAAAAAATACGAATTATATTGAAAAAAAGCAATATTCCCATGCCAAATACATCTCGTCTGAAATTTCTCAACATTGTTTCGGTGTTAAAGCAATAGATCATCCATATATACATACTTTAAGTAATTTTGATTGGTCTTATTCAAACTTAATGACAACATCCTAAAGATTTTGTTATTTTGTGTCTATTTAGAAATAGACGTTCTAATAAAAAACTTAGTTTTGTTAATTTCGTTTTGCACCGAATTAACATTCTTAAATACAACTTTATATTAATACAGAGAAATTATTATTAGTACTTCATTTTGGAACATGCATTGAAAAACGTCAACTACGACCGTTATTACTCATTTTTATGCCATATGTGTTGACTATAATTAAGCTACAAAAATTTCTAAAAGCAATATATTCAAAAATTAAAAGTTAATTTAAATATTAAAGGGGGGGAAAGGAAGAAAAACATGAAATGAAATACAAGAAAAAAATATATATCTTCATCAAGTGCCTAATTTTTTGCGTAAAATTAAAACCTAATACATTATTACTAATTATTATGTTCGTCGTAAAAATCGTTCCAAAAATTGTAGGTTGAAAAATTACAGTAAAAATATATTAGTTCACAAAGAGTAATTTAAAAAATAAATATAACTTGTATTTAAAAACATAATTGTACAAAATAAAAATAATTCTATCAAACGTTGAAGTTTTTCTATATTGCTTTGACTAAAAATTGCTAAAATTAATGTTTAACTTTACAATATTTTTCTTACAATATAGAATTTCTAAAAAGAATATTTTTCTTTAAATATTATGTTTGTATATTTTATTTATTAACTATAGAAATGGATGCAAATACTTAATTTATTTACCGATTCAACAAAGTTTGATAATATCAAGTATCTCACATAAAAATCAATTCTGCAACAACAAATAAAAAGTTACTAATATACAGTAATGATAAAAGTTAGACTCTTAGTTTATGATTAATGCTCTACTATTATTATCTCAATTCATAAATTTGATGATATCAAGTATCTGCCATAAAGAAAAATTCTTTTACATCAAAAAATATAAATACATTGTAATTATAAGAGTTCAGCTCTTCGAATTTAAAGTTTATAAATAATGCTTTACTATTAATATCTACATTCATAAGTTTAATGATTTCAAGTATCTCACATAAAAAACAACTCCATTATATCACATAGAAAAGTATTATCATGCAGTAATGATAATAATTAAGATATTCGCCTTTAAAATTCATGATTAATACTTTAATATATAATATCTACATTTATAAGTTTTATGATTTGAAGTATCTCACATGAGACAAAAACAATTCTATTGTATTGAATAATAAAATTAATATATAGTAATGACAAAAGTTAAACTTTTCGCATTTAGAGTTCATGATTAATGTTATACTATTAATATCTACATTCAGATACTTTTCTTTCATAAGAAAATCTAAACGATGATGAATCCAACTAATTAGTGTCATTTTTTGAACTTAAATAGTTATTATTAAAAAAATTACACTCTTCTGATAATTTGTGAAGATGTTTCAGTTATTAATCATACCTTTGTTGATATGTCTATCTTTGTAAAGATGTTTTCCAAGAAAAGAAAAAAAATGTGTGTTGCAGGATGAAAAAAAATAACCTGTTTTCTAATACTTACTTATTCTAATGAACCAAGTAAGTTTTAAATGTCAAATCTTATGTATTTGCAAAATAAAAGTAATGTAATCGAGAATAAATACTACACGCATACTTCATAAATACAACCATTAGAAAAGAATAACCTTTGATTTCGAATAAAATATTTAAGAAAAAGGAATATGTATTACCATGATAAACACTGATGTCATAGTAACAAAAAAAAAAAAAAAAAAAAAAAAAACTAAGTTTTGTTTTTACCGATTTTTTTAAACTTTAAAACATTGCTCAACCTTTGTTTTTTACACATTCGAATAGGAGAAAAAGTATTTGGTAAAACTGTATTTAACTATATCTAAATTTATTTTTTATAGTACATTTTCATGATGGAGCATTTTAGGTAGCTTTCATTACAAAAAGTAAAAAGCTACCTATTGCAGGTGTCCGGAGGAAAGCACTTCCAGAAAATTTTGGTATATTTTCACCGATCATGGCCCCTAGACCCCAAAACCACCCTTAGTTCAAATGTTGACATATACATACATACATATATATATATATATATATATATATACATATATATAACAATATATATACATATATATATATATATATATAGATATAGATATATATATATATATATATATATATATGATTTTTGTCATGCGATAACTATCGCATTTATGAACCGATTTGAATGAAACTTGGTATGTACGTGGTGCATATAAATGTCTCGACCGAGTTCGTTAGCAAGCATCATCCGCCATCTTGTTTCAAAATGGCGGCCATTTAAAAAAATTTAAATTTAAAATTAAATGCGAAGAAAATAAAAGTTGAAAAATATTTTTCTTTTATGTGTTAGAACTTAAAACAACAATTCTGGAACACTTTTTATTTTGTCTATATCTTAAAAAATGATTGAGTTACAGCACTTTGAATTTTTTTATGTTTGACATTTTGAAACGATCAGATTTTTGTCACGCAAAAACAAGCGTATTTATGAATCGATTTGCATGTAACTTGGTGTGTACACAGTAAATTATGAGGCCTTGACCGAGTTCGTTAGCCAGTTCCATCCGCATCTTGTTTCAAAATGGCGGCCATTTAAAATTTAAAAAAAAAATTAAATTTAAAATTTGGTACAAAAAAGTGAGAAATGGAAAAAGATTTTTCTTTTATTCATTTGACCTTGATACAAAGATTCCAGAGCATTTTTTGTTTCGTTTGTATCTGAAAATATGGCTGAGTTACAGCACTTTTTTAATTTCTAGTGTTGCTCACATTTTAAAATTATCTGATTTTCGTCACGTGATAACATTCGTATTTATAAACCGATTTCGATTAAACTTGTTGCGTACATAGTACATATCGATGTCTGGACCGAGTTCGTTGGCCAGTTCCATCCGCCATCTTGTTTCAAGATGACGGAATATTATTTTTTTTAAATTAAATTTTAAAATTAAGTGTAAAAAATAAGAAATTGAAAAAGATTTTTCTTTTGTGTGTTTGACCTTCATACAAAGATTCCAGAGCATTTTTTGTTTCATCTATATCTAAAAAAATGGCTGAGTTATAGCACTTTCATTTTTCAGTGTGGTTAATATTTTGAAATGGTCTGAAATTTGTCACGCGATATAACGCATATTTATAAGCTGATTTGGATATAACTCCGTGTGTACATAGTACATATCAATGTCTTGACCGAGTTCACTGTCCTACTTCATTCGCCATCTTGTTTCAAAATGGCGGCCATTTAAGTTTGTCAAAAATCTTTTAAATGTATAATGATGTACAAACCAAAAAAACTGAAATTGAAAAAAGGTTCTTTCTAAAGTATTTATCTTAATAATGAATTCGGGAGTATTTTTTGCTTTGTCTTAATCTTAAAAAACACCTGAGATATAGCAGTTTGAATTTCTATTGTGGGCGACATTTAAAAAAATCAATTTGCCCGCGACAGCACTCGTATATATTAATCGATTCCGATATGAGTGGACAGTGCACATGAATTAAGATTTCAACCAAGCTCATTGGTTTGTTTTATCCATCATGTTGCTTTGAAATGGAATATACTTCATGATATCGTGGAATTTGGCAACTCTCTAAATCGCTGAAAATGAAACCAGGTTGAATAAAATATGACTAATTTCTAAATATTCCTATTAATATTCAATTTCAATAAAAACTAGCATTCAATCTTATAAAATCGTGTTCCACTAATTTGAGCTTCGTATGTTTGAATAATATAACTTAATTTAAAATAAATAAATAAATAAATACGTATATGAAAGCTACCTCTTCCTCCCGGCATTGCTGGAAGGACTTTTTTAATCCACATCAATCACTTATAGTTCAATTAATAATATTAAATCCCTTTGCACTTGAATCCAGATAATGTTCTGTAACGAAATAAAAATTTTATTATTAAATGAATAAAGTAATTAAAATATATAAATAAAAAGTAAGCATAAGAAACATATAATTAAAATACGTTCTCGAACCACTCATATTATCAATATCTTTTGTAACCAGCAAAATATTTGGAGATTTCTTCGCCTAGTATGCTGTTAATATGGAAATGCAGTATTGTTATGGCCCTTGTCTCCAAAATTCGAACATGGAAATCGATTTATCTGAATTTTGGTTCTAGCTATGACCAATAGTACAGGGCTTTGAACTCGGGAATTTTTTGTCGAATCAGAGTGAAAAAAATTTGATCGACTGTCAGTTTATATCAATATATTAAAATGAAAACGAATCAATCATTATTTTATATTACTAAACTTTAACTATTATATTATTACTATACTACATACAAAAATTCTTTTTGTCGGTGGTTCGTATAATAAAAAAAAATATATGAATCTTAAGAAACGTTTTGAAGAGATATATATAACTTTGTAAATTTGCGTTCTTTGCTAATCTAGCAGTTCTAGTATACATAAAGTAAAATTTAAGTTTTATAATTTCTGAAATATTGTTTTAAGACCCCAGTTAAAGTGCAACCCATGCAATCTGTTTCACTTTGTAAGCTAAAATAAATTGCTTCCTTAATGGCAATCATGATCACTATCACATCTCGCGTGCCTATAGGATATGTAATATTTACACAAACATTACATTTTTGCATTTGAAAGAACAATCTATAGACTTTTTTTAATTCATTTAAAGTAGTTCATTGCCATCCTTTTAATTATCATGAAGTTCTTTAATATTCCCATATTGTATTTCATCACTAAATATTGTCTACGTATTAAAAATATTACAAGTCTCTATTTAAACTTTTATTTGAATTTTCCGATTAAAATGTAGATCTAAAAAAATACATAGTTCATGTACTTTTCATAAAAATCTTAATAGAATTATTTAAAAATTATATTTTGTGTTTATACCTAAATTTAGATGAAACAAATCCTACTGTTAATATTTGAATTACTAACCGAAAAAATTGTAAAAATTCAAAGCATATTTTTTTTCTTAAGATTTTTTAAATAAATGCAAACAAAAACAGGAGAATGATCCATTACCTGTTAGACTATAGAGAAGTAATATTTCTCCACATATCCAAAATTAATAGCTTAGTTTGTAAATGCGTCTGTAAGAAGATTTGTAAACAGAGAAAGTGATATTTTTGACAACGCTTTTTATTTTTATGGAAAAATAAACCTAGGTGGAATAGATGTTTTTTTTTATGTGAATTGACTAATTTTTAAAAGTAAAATAAAGTTTTTGAATTTTAAAAAATATATATTTGATTATGTTTTTACATCATTAGAAAATAAACATTTCATTTGAAAACTGTTGTCTCCTTTATTTACTATTTTGTTCAGAAATACTTTATTCATACCAAAAATTTGTAATATGAAGTTTGTATTAATTTAATTTACAAGTTCTGATTACATTAAGAATTAGTATTATTTTTGGAAATTCTAATAGAAATTCGGAATTTCTAAAAAAAAAATTAGAACAAAAAAGGAGTCTAAACCAGCAACTCTTCAATCAAATAAAATTTAGGAAGATATGAATTAAAGATTTTCCGATTATTTAAAATTTAAAAACCCTTTTAACCCTTTTAACAATAAGAATATTTATGAAAAACCGACAAAAATTTGTGTCTTCTCTGGAGATTTTGACAAATTTAATTAAAAAAAGTAAAAAAAAAAAACAGTATATTTGACAGATAAAAATTAGAATAGATGATGTTCTAGAAGAACAATTATAATAAAATAGCCTATACATAATTATAAATAACTTTTTGCGAATAAAGACTGTGCTTTGCTTTAATTTTTCCTCTTTTATGACTAATGTTATAGACATCAATGAGATTTTTTTTCTTTTATGAATTGTACATTTCATAACAAAATATATATGAAATAATATAGTGTGATATTCATGATTTATCTTGATACACATGAAAAGGTGTAATAATGATGCAAGTATAGAAAATGTAATTTGTGTTTAATACATTTTTAGCAAATGTTGCACCGATATGTGTTTACAATAAAAATTTTATTTTATGAATGTACTTCTCATGTAATTTTAGAAAGAACATTAATATCATGCTTGTCAACCTCACGTAAGCCTGTTCTATTTGACCGAATTAAAAAATATCTTTCAAACTAGAAGCATCACTTGAGGCATAAAATTAAATAATTAGTGGGCAGAAAAATCCTTTAAAAAATATCCGATTTATTGGCTTGAATCAAATTGGAACAGCGTCAAATGAGTGGATCAAATTTTTTTATTTATTGTTCTGTCAGCATTATTTCTTCGTACAGCGAAAATAAATATCGTAGGATTGTTTTAAAATTGCCAATTGTTTTAAAATTGTCAATTGTTTTAAAATTGGTAGTTTCCGACTGAAGGGAGTAGTAGTTTTACATGCCTTCTCTAGTAATATTTTGTTTCTAACGCATTGAAAATGTGATTTGTGTACTTTTTTTGTTGGAAACAAACCAGAAATATTTGAATCCCATCTGATGTTCGTATTACAGAGATAGCCAAACCATATTTTATGGTTTTTAAATTTTTGTTATACATTTTGCACCCTTTTTATTTTAGATTTGCGTATAAAATCACACGTTCGATTGAAAAAGTTTCGATAGAGAACATTATATATTTCGATATTGTTCTTTTATTGTGAACAGAGAAAGTAGGATTTATAAGAGGTTCAAGAGATTTAGAAACCTCCATTTGATCTTATGGATCTCATTAGATCTTATGTAATAAATATTTTTAGAGAATTTATGCCCTTTATCCAGGATAATCACTAGATATTTGGAGTCATCTTTTCAAAATAGGATATTTTTGGTAAGGTTTAATCTTTTGGAGTAAGAAAAATTCCTAGAAAATCTTGTTGGACGTGCTAATTCCAAAACTGTTTTCTCTATCACACATCTTAATATTTCAGGATGTAGTTTCACATGTTAAAATAACAGTTTACCTCAAAATTGTTCAAAAAGTCGATTTTCTATTTTTAATGTTTAGTAAAAATTTGGATCATGAGTATTTTGAGACCTCATCTTTATCATACGGCAATTATATCACAAGATAATAAAAATTGTGTTAATATACTCAGCGCAATTGCCTGTACAAATTAAAATATTTAATGGCTTTTTCTCCATGTTCATATTTTCGTTACTTTCCTGTTTTTAAAATGCTAAAGCTTTTTAGTATTTGAGATAGACATTTAAATTTTATTTGTGCATATTCTATTTATTATACAAGGTGTTTCAAAAATGACCGGTGTATTTGAAAAATCAATAAAAACTAAACGTGCAGAAATAGAAATGCACCGTTTGTTGCAATATGCTTGGGATAACAGTAAATTTTCAGGCAGACAAGCTTTCGAAATTAGTTACAATCTTCAACAACTGGTGGCGCTGCGGTCTGGAAAAATCTAAAGTACGATATTTCTCACTTATCCACACTGCGCAGCAATAATATGGCGTAGTCTCCGAATGAAATTACCAGAAACCTTTGTGAACGTGTCAGGCAGGACGGCTTCTCATGCAGAAGAGATGTACTGTTTCAGTTGTTCAATTGTTACTAGATTGTGGCAATACACCTGGTCTTTGAAGTAAAAAATCCTCTGTTCTAAGGACTAAACCATTTTTTCACAGCAAATTTGCAATCTGTGAAAAGTACACGCTTACAGCAGACGACTTACAGACGACTTACAGAATGACGAACTCACAGACTGCTTCTATATCTTTCAAATCGCCTGCAGCGCCATCAGTTGTTGAAAATTGTAACTAATTTTGAAAGTTTGTCTGCCTGAAAATTTAGTGTTGTCCCAAGCATATTGCAACGACTGGTGTATTTCTATCGCTGCGCGTTTAATTTTTTTTTTATTTTTGAAATATACCGGTCATATTTGAAATATTCTGTATATGTGATACTTCTGCGCATGGAATTAGCCTTCAGATTTTTTGTTATTTTTAAAAAATACGTATAAAAAGATGTGTTAGATTTCATTTTTTTCACTATATATATCAGTAAAAAAATATATTAAATGTAATATTAGATGTATCTAAAAACTTGCGCAGTCAGGTGAAACACATGTGAAAATCTTTAAAAAAAAAAGTAAAAAAACAGCCAATATTAAAAAAGTAGTAGTTTAATGAAAATAATAAATATTTAAATAATATTAAGATAGGTGCAATCACGAACCGGCATCCCTTATATCCCGTAATTAAGGGTTGTCAAATAGCTTTTTCCGAGTAGTTATTAAAGAGACCCGCTAGGAGGAGGTTGTGATAAAAAGGAGGTTGTACGCGTGCTGTTGTTTTTTCCGCAGATTTCTTCTTACTAAATCTATAAATATGTTTATCTTGTAAACAGATATGTGACGTATGGTACAAAAGATTATATTAAGCAATTTTTACTAAGTAAATTCCAGAGTCGATTTAAATCGTGAAACCACATGTATATTTTTTAAAATGTCAACAACCTTATTTAGTTGACTGTCATATTGGAGATTTAAAAAAATGCATTTAAAAATTAATTAAATATTCAACTAAAGCATTTCTTTTTTCAAATTACACTTTTATTTAAACAAAGAAATGCTGTAGATTTACCACTGGAACCATATTTTTAAAAATAAACAAAATTTTTTAAAAAGTAAACAGTCCCCTATTTTTTCAACTTTGATTTGCATATTAAATTGTCGCTTCAGTCAATTAATCGGAGAAAAAATAAGTTTATCTAGATCATGATATTTTATAAAATCTATTGTTATTCGTTATGTTGTTATCAGCTATTTATGAAAGTCTGGCTTAGCAGGACGAGACTTCTCGTCACTGCTCGCGCCATCGATAAGCAGTAGAATAATGTAAGATCGAGAAAGTTGTACAAAAATCTAAATCACGATGCCTCTTTTCAGTGGAATATTTCGAAATTCAAGGACAACTTGATGGCTATAGTTGAAATCATTCACATATAATTTTGCTCAGTTCTAAGCATAACTTCATACAGTTTATGATTGCACAATATTTAAATAACACAAAAATTCCCATTACAGAGCATTATTCCTTCAGATTTTTTTTTCAAATCCAGGGAGGTTCTGATTACCATAACCAAAAAGATATACAAAACATAATGCAATTCTACGCATAACATCATGCAATTTTCAATGGTACAATAATAAAAATGACACAGATATTGCATTATTACTAATATGGAAGATGATAAATCTTAGCCAACACTTCGGAAAGTAGCAGAAGTTTAGAAGAGAATAAATTATGTCAGGGATATAATGAGAGCAGTTAGCCAATAAATGTTTAAGAACATTTTTAGTAACGTTATCGTACACAGTGGTTTTACGACTTTTAAAAATTCTTTATAATTGTGTAAATAACAATATGGATTATTTTGAAGGGGATCAGAGGAGGTACCTACTAAGTAATAACATTAGCATTAATAAGAGAGAGAGAAATTTAAGTGAGGTTAGGGGAGAGTTTCAATGCGTAGGGACTTGCTAAAATTCTTCATTATCTTCCTCATGGTTAAACATTGCAAACTTGAGATAACTCGTAAGTTTTCTTACATTCTGTAAGTTTAGCGTTCAGTTTGATTAACTTTTTAAAAAGTGAGAATGAGTACAGTTAAAGTAAAGAAATCCAGAAATATTAAACAACAACTCACATTTATTAATTTTATTCACACTTTCCTGAAAAATTTTATCGACATAGAAAACATATTTTATCTCTTTAAATACCACAACTCCAGTAAAGAATTCTGAGAAAATATGTCTGGTAAACTAGCTTCTGTTGAAATATTTATGTATAATATCTTACACTGAGTCTCTGTAGTACTTTCATCTCCCCCAATAGTATCCCTAATTCTTGTTTTGAAATATGCAGTGTCGTTATGTGGTAAAATTTTCTGTAATTTATCGTAATTTTTAATAATTTTTAGTTCACTATGAACCTATGTCAAAAAATTTATGATTTAATCTAATTTTACTTCATTTTTGCAAAATATTTTGTGTTATTACACACGCATCGATATTTATTTAAGGAATCAGAGATTTATAGCATAAGAAATGATTCAGATTAACAGACATAACATTACTAAAATAATCACCATAAATTGAGTTCAAATGCATGACTATTAAAGAAGCTAAGAATTTCCAAGAAGTTCAGTCACAAGTAACTTGTTGAGCGCGGAATAAGTAAATAAATTATATTTTTGTTTTAAAAAAATCCAGTAGTTCATACCATGATTGAAATCAGAGTGTAAATCTCATTAGTTTAAAACGTGCAAGCATGGTTCAAAAATTTTAACATAAACTTTGGTATTTCTAAATAAACTAAAATAAATTTTAAACTCTGAAATTATTTACTCTGGTTTTCACTTTTATTATCGCCCCCTATTGTATTAGGTAAAATTATATTTATGGCTATTTCCATGAGTACTTGTAGTGTAAGTCACAGGCTACGATTTTTGGCTACCAGTATTTTAGAACGAAAAAAAATTTACTTATTTTATCGGCTCATTCTCATTAATTGAATAATTCCAAGCTGACTTTTTGAAAATAACGGTGGCAAACAAGCATAATAATTATAAGTTAATGTGACTTACACTACAAAACCCATGGATTTAGCCTTATACAATCTTCAGCTTGTTCGATAACAGGCAGAAATAGTCTTAATTTAATTTAAGAATACAACATAAACATTTCATTAAAATTCATCAAATTATAGCAATCAGAAGTTCACTCTTTAAACAAGTTTCTGATACTGAT
The DNA here is from genome assembly GCA_964019185.1 of Maratus speculifer. Lineage (NCBI taxonomy): Eukaryota > Metazoa > Arthropoda > Arachnida > Araneae > Salticidae > Maratus > Maratus speculifer. Next base: position 374,343,459 of record OZ025289.1, read on the forward strand.
TTTACTGTTGTTAAATTCTTGAGAAATTTATTGGAAGTTTTGAATATTTCCATGCACAGTCCTGAGGATTTCTAATTTGAAACTAGAAAATGTCAGTAGCCATAATTTAATTCAGTAAATTTTGAAATAGAAAAGATGTTTCAATGAGAACACTTGAAAGGGAAATCAGGTAAATTCTCATCTTCATGTAAATAAATATTTTAAACTTCAGATGACATTCCGAAATACGAAACTGAATACGCAGATATTGATCATTTTTCAGTTTTAAAATGTTCATCTGGAATGCATATTTTGATATACAAAAACAAATTAATGTATTGGTAAACACATTAATGTATGCAGTTTTGAAATTTAAAAATTTTTATTTCTAATTTACTTCTCAAAATATTAAAAATAACTATTTCTTTTTTTTTTAATTTGGCTAATATTTGAATTTATTTTTTTAGCATTTTAACATACATTTTTTACATATTTTAGAAATGATTATTATTTTAAATTGTTGCTAAATGATGCATACAGTTCAAATTTAAAATATATTTACGTGAAATGCTTCACTTTACTAAACCATCTTTTAGCCATTGTTGCTAACTCTAAGGCAGCTCAAATGAAAAATTTTCCTTTCTAGCAACAAAACCTTTTTTCACGAGAATATCAAAGAGAGATTAAAAAAAAAATCATTAATATCCCTTAAAAGCAGCAAGTAAAAGTAATTACGTCATAGCTAAAATGTGGTTAAAAAATACCAGAAGGCAAAGAATAATGTGAATTTCAGTGCTTAACTGATCGTAGTTATCCTTCTAATCGCCGCTAAATGATTTATCCATTCACTAAGCTGTAGGTTTCATTGCAATCGAACCATTTATTAAGTTAATATAATTCTACACATATAATTCTCTATTTAAATATTAAATTTAATAAATACTATCAAGATTTATATGCCTGAATGTAAAAAAAATATATATATATATGTCATGTTGAATAATCCATCTTTATTTCAGCCTTTTAAACATATTACAGAGAAAACGACATTAAAATTTTTCCCTTTGGACTGGCGGTCGGGGTGTTAATCAAATATGTAAGTATCCAGTAGAAGTTTAATAACAGCTGATTTGACATTTAAATTTCCCAGTAAAAGGGAAATAAATGAAAATCCATTTACAAGGAGATCGCCACTTGAAAAAAAAAAAATATATATATGTCGCTCAATGCTTCGTAGCCGATCATATGAGCGTGTTTTTAAAGTTTGTGGTATCCCATTGGGGGGGAGGGGTGACGAGTGTAGGTCACACATTGCAGGATTCCCTAGCATAATAAAGAAAATTCATTTTTTAAATTAACCATTTTTAAAAATAATCAAATTAGAGCAATGAACATTTATATATGCTAGAAAATTAACATAATTATTTATTCTTCAACAGTTAGTCAAGATAAATAATGAATTTATTCATTTAACGAGTACTATTAAATGAAAATAATTCAACTGTATTTTAATGTGTAAGTAATATTTAGATATAATAAAGTCAAATGGCGAAGAAATGAAAGAAAAATCCACATCTGCATTTATCGTTCTCCATTCTTAGTCATACATTTATTTTAAACATTCTTAAGTAAAATTAAGTAGTGAAACACGATAACAACTTTTTTCAGTGTTTTTAATGATAATGAGTTCCGTGTCGTTATCTGAATGACAATGGTCTCTCATAAAAACAAAACAAAAACAAAAATTTTAAATTGTACTCCAAAAACGCAGCAGCTATTCATTAAGCCTGCAATAAAAAAGAAAAATTAAGGGAATGTCTTTTTAACAACATAACATGCTTTTTTTTTATAAGCAATTAGAATCTTTATGCAGCTTTTGAAAATAAAATTCCAACTTTCAGAATAATGAATTTAAGATGCTAGTCTGCAAGTCTAAATAGTTGAAAAAACAAATTTTACATTATTAAATATACTTATTGCATTTAATTTTATTTAATTTTACACTTATCTGATATTGCATATAAATTATAAATTACAGTTAGTTAATTTTAAGGGAAAATATTTGTTAAATGTCTCTATGAGAACTAATAATATAAGCCTAAAACTCATTTAAAGTTATAATAAAAGTGACTATTGGAATAATTAATATGAGAAAGTTTGCATTGACATATCGAAAAGTAATCTTTGTGGTACTATTTAAAAAGAGTATATTGTTAGCATAATGGAAATACTATAGTTCGAGTAGGAAATCATAAGTAGATTTTCAATCTTTAAACCAGTTTTATACATCTGTCACTTAAAAAAATTTGGCACAAATAGATGAATTCAATTTTGTCAAATATGTCTAATCTAACATGATACACTTATCTATGATTATTTGATGACATTTTACTGTTATGTATCATGTTTAGTTTTGAGAAAAAAAAGTCATTTACAAAATACAAAATTATTATGAGGGAGACCTGAACTTAATGTCGTTTTTTTACATTATATTCAAACAAATAAATTTTCATCAAGTTTTAATTTGTAATCAATGATATAATCACCCTCGTTATCAACAACCTTTCGTCATCTAATTTTATATTTTTCAATACCGGAACGGTAAAAACCAATCGTTTGTTAAACAAAATATCTCGAGATGACATTTTAGATATCATCCAACTTTTCGAATTTTTTACCTGGTAAAAAATGTTCTAGAGATTCGAATAAATGGTAATCTAAAGATGCAATGTCAGGCGAATATGGTGGATGAGGCAGTATCTCCCACAAAAATTCATTGATTTTTTCCAGGGTTTGTCTTGCGCAATACTCTCTAATATTATTATGTTGCAGAATAACACCTTTTCTGTTGACATTATCTGGTCAGTTTTGAATTAAAGATTTATTTATTCGATTTAATTGTTCCAAATAAATTCTGCATTCACATTTTGTCCAGGTTTTAACCCTTCGAAATGAATAATTCCTCGAATAATCCAACAAACACACAAAAGTGCCTTTCTTGGCTTTATGCCGATTCATTCGAAGAGAGTCACTGCCTTTTGTGTATTGGATTATTATAGAGAACTCATTTTCCATCTACAGTGATCAAACAGTCAATAAACGATTCTTTATTGCGTCGTTGATGGAATAAGTTGCATATTCTGGATCGGTTAGCTTTGTTTTCTTCTAACAACTTATGCGGGACCCATACACCTGCTCTGTTTACTTTACCAGTCTCTTGCAAGCAGGGTTGGCAATGTGGGTCCAGCCCAGAAAAACCTACCTGGGTTTTTGTTAAAAGTTGGTTTTTGCTAAAAATCATTTCTGAATCTGCAAATTCCCCTAATAGTATAATACAAATTTTCCTTTTAAGCCCAAAACGTACATAGGTGGTTTCCTTATACAAAATCACGTTAAAAAATAATTATAATAATAAAAAAGTCGTATTTGTGGTAATCAGGTGATAGTTTATTTCAGAATATTTATTTTTTCAATTTATTTATTTTAAAAAAATATATTGCAAATAAGTTACGCAATGTAATACAAAACATTTATAACTGATCTTTTTTATAGTTTGTCAATCATAATCACATTCACTTTAATTTTTATGGCAATATTTATAATCATAATCACATTCATTTTAATTTTTATGGCAATATTTATAATATTTTACTAATTTTTCACACTGCTCTGAGTCTAGTCTGTTCTGTAATTTAGATTGTATGAATCTAAATGTAGAGAAAATCCTCTTGAGGGTAGCAAAGCTAGATGATCTAGAATGCAGAGATCGGAAAAACTGCAAAAATCAGAATTTAATGTGTTTTTTTTCTGTATTTTTTCTTTAAGAATTTCCCACCATTTTGAAGCTGAGAATTGTGACATCATAATACTTTCTGAGAAATTGATTTAGGAAAATAGTGTCTTTAATTTTAAATGCCAACATCGCAGATAACCACTTTGAATGATACTGCATTATCCATTCATCAGTTTCTTCCTTTTTTGTTAAATTAAGAATTTCTCATCTAAACTTTGCATCCATTATATTAGCTAAAAAATGCTCGGTTTCGATGATGTGTTTGTAGCATTTCAGCATAATTTCTTTGTGTTATTTCAAGCCATCCGATTCCATCAAATTTCCCCAATACTTAACAGAACATGACAGCGAGGTTGTATCTTTCTGCAACTCATCAAGAACTGAAGATATAATTGTTAACTGCTTTTTTAAATTCAAACATTCCTTCCCTCAAATACCACTATTTTTTATTATTAAATTTTGTGAAAATCTTAAATTCTTGCTTCATCTGTTTCAAACTTTAAGATAGCTTAGCTTATAACATACGATAAAAATTTATAAAAAAAGAATGCTGTCTCAAATGCTGCTATTTTCTGAAAAAAAATCTTAATTTCTTGCCTTAAAATGCCACTTCCTCGACTTATATGTCTGTAGATACGTTGTTTAAAAGAGTTTTGTTTAAATATATTTTTGTTAAGAATATAGTGTGTGCGCATTATGCCTTCTATACACTCTCAAAAAAATTTCCGTCTTTTGATAGAAAATGTACTGGCAGCACTGCTGCCAGAAATTGTCTGTAGATTGACGATTTTCCGTTTATTTTTTTCTCCGTCAAAAGAGGAAAAATATCCGTCACTTGAAAAAAGTTTGGAAAAAGTCAATGCGGAAGAGGTGGGGATCGAACTCACGACCCCAGCATTACAAGTCCAGCGCTTATCCTCGGCGCCACGATTGCTCATGAAGATTATGCTTTAAAATAGAAGCGTTCATTTCATATGGGTGTGGTTTGGTGTATTTCGTTAAAAAGCTTTTAATTGTGCAGTTAATCTCGGAAAGATTTCATCTTTCATGAAACTGTGGCTGTTTTTTTTTACGTTTAGTATTAATATAGTATAAAAATGTGAATTTTAAATATATTACGTAGATTGTTAGAGAAAAAAACATGGATGTTCTATTTTTAATCGATAAGATTTTTTTTAATAATATCATTTTTTTTTGCATTTTGTTTTTTAATTAAAATATTTTTTAAATGCGTTCACTTAAAGTATATTTTATATGCGAATATTTATCATAGAAATAACTTAGTATATTGAAATTTATTCAACTTATCCAACTTTGAATAATAGATTGTGAGAATTTTTGAACGAATAGAGAAAGTAATTGTTATTTATTTTTAAATTCGAAAACATTTTTGTCTTTTAAAACTAAATTAGACATTTTAATCAATAGAATATTTTTGTTTTTCATTTTAAAAATAAATTCGAATTTATTACTAACAGACCCAATGCGCATGCGTGCTAAATATAAAAGTAATCTTTTCCTCATTTTTCGACGTTCGGAATGAACTCACAGAACAAATACGTTTTCTGGGAGAACAGAAGTTATTTGTGAAAAAATAACGATAACTTAGTGTATATTGACGAATTTTTCTGACAGTGTACAGTGGTGTATTAAGATATGTTCGGCACGACATTTGCATATCAATTACAGATTTATTGAAAAGGTAGGATCCTTCTGTGCATGCTTTCTGTGAATCCTTTGCATGGAGTTGTAGGCAGCGGAGATACGGTTCGAGGTGAGCATCTAAATTACAGATTTGTTTAAAAAAGAGGCCCAGTAGTGCATGCTTTCGACCTGTTATTCAGTGGCATATGCAGCAGAGATCAGGTTCGAAGTTTGTTTGGTTCGAGATTTACGTATAAAAGGACTAGCCCCGCTAGCAGGCAAAGACAGCTAATTTAATTATTATAGTTACTAATTATTATAACAATTTTAATTACTATAGTTACTACAAAAATAAAATTAACTCGTCATTGTGATAATTAAAATACATTTAAAAGTGAGAAGAACTCCTTTTTATAACTTAAAATAGTATTAGGTTTGTTATAATAGTACTATTATTATTAGTGTTAATAATAGTCAATAATAGTATTAATAATAGTAGTAATAATAATTAACATGAATTATTAATAGTATGAAAATTATTTTATATCAGTTAATAAACTTATTCTGATATTAGTTTTAAGTTTTCTATTGATATTAGAATTAATACTAATATCAGAATAGAATAAATTTATTAACTAAAATTAAAAATAATATTAATTAGCAATAAATAGATTAGATGTAATTAAAAATGCAACTTTATAAGTTTTTTTTAAATGTGTACACATATATTATTAAACATACAAATATACAGAAGAATAACTAAAACTCACAAAAACCCAGAAAAGCCCACAAATACCCAGAAAAACTCAGAAATACCCAGAAAAACCAGGATGGGTTGGGATTTTGTACAAAAACCCGGGTTTTTGCCAACCCTGGTTGCAAGTGTTTTTGGATGATTGACCAAGGTTGGTAAAGAACATTTGATAGTCCTTGATTGTCTGACACGATTTGCCTCCACTATTGACTTTAATATGTGATTTTCTGAAGATGTTTGTCTTCCTCATCGATGCGAATGAGAAAGATCAAAATTGCCAGATTCAAATTTTGAAAACACTTTTTGGCATTTGCGAATGTCTAATTCATCTGTATAAACATCGCAAATGTTTTTGGTAGCAAATGTAGCTTTACTATCCTTGTGAACTTCGAAAAGCATACAATGCCAGATATATACTTCTGCTAGTATTTGACTTGCCATTTCCTCTAAACCTGCGAAAATATGATTATGAATTAATTATTTATAAGTGAACAAGTCACTTTAACCTTAAAAGTCTTAAGGACAAAAAAGTGTACAATCATCTGATGACTGGTAAACAAACATTAGCGTGTGACGACATTACTTTCCGGCCCCGATAATATATATACAGGGTGTCCCTAAACTAATGGTATACACGCTAGAGGGTGATAGAACACATCAAGACGAGTAATAGTAAATGGGAAAATAAGGGTCCCAAACATTTTCCAAAGGAAATAGCCGCCATTAAAGTTTGGGGTCCAAAATTTCAAATACACATAAAAAATGGAAAAATTAGTCGATTGATTTGCGGTTTTCACTAAAACTATTCTTTATGTTGGTATTTTCTTGAAAATAAATTATAAAGATAAGTTTTGAAAAATGCCGATAGAGGGCGCTTTAGACTTTGAAATAATGAAAAACTATTTTTTGCAGCGATTTTTTGCATCTCAATAAATGGTTTCGTAAGCTTAGACTTAAACTCAAATTTTGAGCTAAAAATCTGAATAGTTGGGAGTGGTTAAGTAGCACAAACTTAATTGTGTTCAGAGGGTTTAAATTTCAAATGATTATAAAAAACGGAAAAATTGGTCGATTGATATCCGGTTTTCACTAAAACTATTCTTTATGTCGGTATTTTATTAAAAATGAATTATAAAGATGAATTTCAAAAAATGCCGATAGAGAGCGCTTCAGACTGTGGAGTAACGAACAACCATTTTTTACGTTATTTTTTGCATCTGATTAAATGTTTTAGTAAACTTAGACTTAAAATTAAATTTTGAGCTCAAAATCTGAATAATTGGGAGTCGTTAGGTAGCACAAACTGAACTGTGTTCAGAGGGTTCAAATTTCAAATGATTATAAAAAACGGAAAAATTGGTCTATTCGTTTGCGGTTTAAAAAAAAACTATTCTTTAAGTCAGTATCTTCTTGAAAATAAATTTTAAAGATAAATTTCAAAAAATTCCGTTAGAGGGCGCATTGAACTTCAGAGTAACCAACAACTAATTTTAACCGTTATTTTTTGTTTCTAATTAAATGCTTTCCAAAATTTATTAAATATTTTCAAAATCTTAGATTTAAACTTAAATTTTGAACTCAAATTCGGAATCGTTGGGAGGGGTTAAGAAGCGCAAACTGAAATGTGTTCAAGAGTTGAAATTTAACCCCCCCCCCCCCCCAATCGAACACACTTCACTTTTGCGCTCCTTAAACACTCGCAACGATTCAGAATTTGATCTCAAAATTTAAATCTAAGCATTTGAAAGCATTTAATGAGATTTTTAAAAATAACGATTAAAAATAGTTGTACGCTACTCAAATGTCTAAGGCGCCCTCTATCGGCAATTGCGAAACTTATCTTTAAAATTTATTTTCAAGAAAACACTGATTTAAAGAGTAGTTTTCGCAAAAACCGCAAACGAATCGACTAATTTTTCCGTTTTTTATAATCGTTTGAAATTTAAACCCTCTGAAGACAGTTCAGTTTGTGCTACTAAACCACTACCAACTATTCAGATTTTGAGCTCAAAATTTAAGTTTAAGTCTAAGTTTACGAAAACATTTAATCAGATGCAAAAAATAACGTAAAAAATAGTTGTTCGTTACTCCAAAGGCTAAAGCGCCCTGTATCGGCAAAATTTATCTTTATAATTCATTTTCAATAAAATACCGACATAAAGAATAGTTTTAGAGAAAACCGCAAATCAATCGACCAATTTTTCCGTTTTTTTTATGTGCATTTGAAATTTTGGACCCTAAACTTTAATTGCGGCTATCTTCTTTGGAAAACGTTTGGGACCCTTGGTTTCCTATTTACTATTACTCGTCTTGATGTGTTCTATCACCTCCTAGCGTATATACCATTAGTTTAGGGACACTCTGTATATATATATATTAAACAAAACACAATTTTATTTACAGGATAGTTATTATTCCAATTTATAAATGTTAAGCATATCTTTATTTATCTAATCTATTTCATTATATTAATTCTAAATTATAATTATTTTATGAAATATGCATTTTATATTGACGAAATATGCAACATTTTGTTACATTGTTTGGATTCTTTTAAGATATAAACTCGATAGGTTTCTTTTCACCGACTAAGGTGAATACAAAAATAAATAAAAAAAAAACTGATAAAAATCTACCTTCCATCTTCATTAATTACAATGTTGAGTTTATCTAAGGAATTAGAGAAATAATTTATTTTCTTATCTTTATCCTCAAGGCATACTTATGTTTATTAAACAGTTAAGAGTGTCTAAGTAAAAACATTGTTCGATGTACTTAGGAAAGTAAATATAGCGATTCTTATTTAGTATGACAATGAAAAAGAAGAACATTTGCCCATGCATAAATGATACTAAGTGGATAAATAACAGTAAGAAAAAGGTAAATAAATGAATTCTTAATTGATTTCTTGACATAATTAATCAGAAATTTCTGTAAATATGATAGTCTTTTAAAAATAGTTGTTACGTCAGCATAAAAAAAAATGTATCAGATAATTGTATCTTGAAAGTTTTGCTTTTCTTAAAGTGTGAAAAAGTTTCCCGATAGAAACTATTATTTCAAATGTGTAAAAACATTAGCTGATGTTAATGATGAAACTTTTTACGGTATGCTGTTACGTTGGGATGATGCTTATGTTTTACATAAACGCATGGTTTTGTTTTACTATCTCAAGGGTGCAGCATATTTTTTACCATGTCAAAAGTTGTGAAAGTTTAAAAGGTCTTATCTTGAAAAATGTTGTCCACTGTCCAATGACCACTTAAATAGAATTTTGAATAATATTTCAGCAAGTATAGAAGCGTGAATGTTACTTATTAATAAAAAAAATATAAACAAAACTTAAATTTTTTGAGTCAAAAGCAGATATATATTTTATTCATCTAACTCATATAAAATTTTTATTTGTTAAACTTTGCTCATTTCTTTCTTTTTGCATGTTTCAAAACCAAAGTAGTTTCGAATGCAATTTACTTGAACAATCCATCTGAATTTTACTGATTTTATATTGTTTTTAAAACGTGTTTCAAGCGCAGAATGTTTTAAATTTATCTCAAAAAGAAACTTTTTTCACGTTAATAAAAAATAAAAAAATTGCGCTAATATAAATAAAAACTAAATACAGTTGGCGATCGATACCACACTCTTAGTGCGTATTTTTCTTTATTTTATTTAAAAAACCAATATATAATATGCACAATTTTGTGTTTCTTAAAATTTAAGAATAGGTAATTCCAACAAGAATCGAATATAAATTATGCCATCAACATTTCTTTTGAAATATGAGCATGATGTCATTATTATTTGAATTTTTATTTCATTTCTATATATTTTGGGATACACTTCATTTAAATGCAATATTTTAGAGTTAATACTTTTAATGAAAATCTTCAAGATATTCATAACTTGCTGTTTCTTTTTCATATGAAATTGTACAAATCATTAATACCAGTATAATTTTGCTTATGATGAGGCTTAATTTACTTTATTTTTTATTTTTTAGGTAAGTACATCTCAGTTTTTTTAAAAAAGATGAAAAATTGACCGGAGAAGAACAATATTCAAAGATAAGTATTGCTACTTTTTTAGAGTGATGTAAAATACGAAAGTTAATATGGGAAATTATTATTCGTAAGAGTCTATTTAAAGAAATGAATTCACAATTTTCGAATTTTCTTAGAAACGTAGATTTCAAACTAAAATCGACACTTTTTATTTAGTTTAGCATGGGATAATTTCATGGAGGAAACATTTCTGATTGAATACTACGGTTTGTCCTTTCGTTCATAGCTGTGTTTATATATTATGTTATCAGAAATTAGTAAATATTTCGCAAAAAGTATTTGAAGTTCTTGCGGATTATTAATTTTAAAACATAGTAAAAGAATTTTATATGTTTTTAATGTAAAGTCCATCGCTAATTAAGGTAAATATTTCTATATAATCCAAAACTCATTGAATGTTTTCTATTATTTTTTCTGAATATTTTTTGTCTTATGTATAAGAAAGATTCTATAACGTGTGATGCCTGTACAGCAAAATGATAATATTAATTTAAATTTCTCCTTTAGGGAATAAAGTTTTAACCACCAAAAGTATACAAGTTTAGAGCGAAATAGAAAACAATAACAAAAAAGTTTTTTTTTTTTTTTTAATAAAATTTTAACAGGAAGAAGCACAAAGTGCATACATTAATCATTTAGAGAAACCGTTGAGCTAAAATGTATATGTTTTAACACTCAGGTGATTTACCTGATGCCGGAAAACTATTTGTTAAATAAGTATCTTTTATCTATTTTAGAAAGTTTTATTTAATCATAAAGCATGTATAGAATGTAAGATTTTACTTAAAAAACTATTTTGAAAGGACCATCGGTGTTGTTTTTCTCAAACATTCTTTTACATTGGAACTTTTGAGAAGAAACTTTGAAATTTAAATTATTCTCTTTTTTATGTTAAACAATTATAATTTTGAATAATACCATATAAGTATAAAATATACTTGTATTTAAATTTTACTAAGAATTAAAAAAATAATATAAATCGAAAATACGCTTTTTGGTTGTAAGAAAAAAAATTGTTAAAACTTGTTAAAATCTGCATAATTTCCTTGTTTGTATTTGAAGAAATACGCTGCATTCAATATATTGGTCAAATCGTAACATTTCCACTCAGGTAGGATGCGCAGTACAACAAAATAAAGAATGTTTCCATACGTACCACTTTCTTATTGGTTTTTTCGTGTTAGTAAATATTCTTTTATTTGGGCGTACTGCCCATCTTTGATGCATTATAATATAAAGAACTTACAAACAAAATGATAACGTTTTGATATATTTGCCTATCATGACTTTTACATAGAAGAAGTCTATGGGGTTGTTCATTGTGCATACATAAAACAATACTTTAGGGGATATCAGGGGGTGGGGATGTCTGACACTTCATTTCGGAAGGTTGAAAAAGGTTCGAAATTATTAGAAAGTTGATGAGCTTGCATATTTACAGCATCTATTCAACCTCCCCTATACAGTCGAATAGACCATCGGCTTGTTTTTATTGCGTGAAAAAGGTATGCTGCACGCCAAAATAACATTATGTTATAAATACAAAAAAAAAAAAAAACCTGTAAAGATATGGTATCAATGGAAATATTCTTTTATTTTGGAAAACTGCGCATCCTGCACGAGCGGAAATGTTACGAATCGACCAGTCCGTTGATCGCAGTATGTCCATGCAAATACAAACGGGAAAAATTTTGTAATATTTTAAGGCGTTGCCAGCATTATTTTTGTTACTACTCACGAAGCGCATCTTCGAGTTTAACAAGATTTTTTTAAATAAAAAATACTTTTTGAGCATTATTCTGCATTTTTCTGTTTGGTTTAAATGCAAAAATACTATATTAATACTTTTTATAACTATTTTAATTTATTTTTTATGTTAAAATTTGCGTAAAAATGCGAAATATATATATGTAATGTGAACGAATTGATTCTTCAATATGTTGGTTTAACTTTTTTTTAAAACATTTGTACTTTTTAAGAAAAACGTACTAGAAAAATAGTAGCGCCTGTGCATACTTCACTGATTACCTCAAGGGCAGGGCAAAAACACCGTATATTTTATTCTCCTGGTGATCCTTATTACACATGTTATTACAAATATCGATCGTTGGGGCCATTTTGGTATGTTTATCTGGCCAGGCATTTAAACTGTTTGTTATCTAAACTATATTACTTTATGTGAGTGTGCTATAAAACCTACAACGCTTCATATCACCCTGTATTGGTAAAAATCTTACAGAAAAAGCAAGTTAATTAAAATGCGTTTAATTTTCATTATTAACGATAATAGAAGCCAATAAATCCAATATATAATATATCCCAATAGATAATACAATACAATCCATCCGCAATGATGGTAAAAATGTACCCCTAAACCAACGACTCTCAATTTAAGGGAAAAGAATTCATGTATGTGTACGTAGTACAAGACGAAGGATATATCTGAATTAATTCTCAGACTATTTGCGGTACAATCACATGAAAGATTTCATTAGACTTGAAATATTGTCTTCTTGTACAATATAACTGAAGTTTTTGAAAAAGAAGTTGCTTTCATATTAAAAATTGCACTAACATTTGACACGTTTGTATATTTTTAATCAAATAACCATGTCATTTTAATTTATCGATTTCTGTTAAATATTCGCAGAACTAAAAAAGTACAATGTTTAAAGGGGCTACTTTTATTTGGCTAGTCGCTTGCACATGTCCTGGATGTAAAGTTTCGCCTTCATGAGCAAGTCCATTAAAAACATTCAATTTTTCCCATGTTTCAAGTTTTTATTTATTTTACCTATAAATTGCGTCTACTATTTTATTATTGTAAATCTGAAAATTTTCCTTTGAGATCATAATTAATTTTTCTAAATTGGTAGGTATTTTTGCCTAATCTTAATACAATTTTTATAATTATAGGAATGTTTATAAACAGGTATATAAACCATAGCTTTTCCCGGATGCTTTGATTCATTAATTTACCAGTGTTGTTAAAGATGGATGCTATTATCTTTTAATCGAAGCTGGTGCGATCTCTAATATGTAGACAATTCCTATTTCAAAAATTGCATTTTTTATAAAGAAGATAATATTTTGTATCTAGTGACCCCTATTATGCGATTTTTGTCATAAACGATAAGCAAAAGAAAATGTGTAGTTTTTCTTCCTTATATGGAATATACTAGTAATTGTTCGTTATACGCCACACACAACCAGTTAAATTCGTGACATATTATGTCTATCTTTATTTTCACGTTAATAAATAAACATGAGAAAAACAGAGACGTATGATTTGAGATTTACTTGAATTATTACATTCCAATTAATGAAAGAATGAACTATACAGTGATTAACTGTGAGTCCTAAATCCTCATATACTAAATGTTTATAAAACGAAAGATCCATTACTAAGTATAAATTTATAGTTTATAAAACACACTATGCAAAATATAAAAAGTATAAAATAATAATTATTACACTTATTTTTATTAATTTATTTTTAAAACTTTGCTGTGAAAGAGAGCCACAAAATGACATGGATACTGACCGAATTCAGATTCAATGGACCCTTTATGATTGAACGGATAAATCCAAATAAGAATTCAACTACAGAGAAAAAATGCGCACGTTTTTTAAAAGTAATATCGAGCAGCAATAATAATAATAATAATAATAATAATAATAATACAAATAATTAATAATAAAAGATGGCTGTGGTGTTATAAATATGTATAAATCGAATTTTTATAATAAATATTAACTGTGATATTTTCATGTAGCAAGGTTATTTGACAGTTTAAAAAAATTAGCATAGTTGTTAGCACTTTCGTTTTTTCAATTGAAATACGGATAACAAGGTTAACTCTGAGCCAAACCATGGTAACTTTGCTCCACATTTACCAAACTTTGATCCATTCTGCCATGGTGGAATCTTCACGAATTATTTCCAATGAGCATAACTCACACTAGTGTTGTTATATATGTTTTGAGATCAAAACTTTGCCATTAATTCAAGTAAAGTAGCAGATGTAATCGTTTTTCTCTCTTAACCCAAAGTTACCGTGACGGGTCAAAGTTACTCTGATTGACTTTAATCGTTTTATTTTATGACACAAATTCTATGTTAAGATTAAATGAACATAAAAATTCCAAAATTTCAAAATTAAAATGCAAAAATTATGATCTAACGAAACGGGAAAAGTTAGCAACTATGAACAAATATTTAATACAAGAAAGATATAGCATTTCAAACGCTTATATAGAAAATGTAGACACCAAAAGGGTGAATCTAACAATTTTTTATTTTATTTTTTATTTTAAAAAAGTAGTAAACGACATATTTTTAATTATAAGTTACTTCAAGCTAAATGCATCTTTAATTTGTATAGTTTGTCTCGAAATAGATAAAGATAAACTTTAACATCCTAGATTTATCTGCATGTAAATTGTTTTAAACGCTATTAAAGCATCTTGATTAATACAATATTATGTAATTTCGACTGCAACTACAATATTTTGCGAAAATGAATAATTAAATAACATCAATATGTTAGATAACTAGAGCTGTAAAAACCTCATATAATTATGAAAGTTGTACTTACTTTTCATTATTACATATTTAATACAATAGTAATAACTGTATTTTAACTAATGACAGAAAGTCAAATAAATTTTGATTAAAATGTTTTCTTTTCTTTAACCGACATCAAATGATGAAAGTCATGTAAATAGAGGATATACGCAGTTAAATATACGTGTATTATGATATTAATTTTAATACTTGAAATACCATTTAGAATTTTGTTTAGATTTCTTTATTGGTACTAATTGCTATTATTCAGGGCTATTTATTATTATTTTACTGCAGATTCTAATATCAGTATTTTGTTTTAACATAGCAAATTTATGCATTCTAATTTTTAAAAACATATATTTTTCATAACATTAGTTGTTTACTCATATGATCTTTAAAAGTAAGTTATGATCTAGAAAGATTGCATTTCTTAACACATTTACTCATCTAGTTATAGAAATGAGTTTCAGAGATACAGATTACACTTAGCTTAAAAAGGAAACATTATTGTGGAAAAGAAATAATACTTAGCATTTTTTTTTTTCGGAAAAAAGATACAGTAAATTGTTTTTCAGTAGAATAAAATCAGTTTGCACCTACGTACAAATCCAAAAATACGTAAAAAAATATTTTTTATATACGTACAAAGATATTTTAGCTTAATTTGTTTTATTAATTTTCCGTTTAATTTTGTAATATTTTAAAGTAATTTTACAGCTCCTTACAAAGTAAAAATACAGCCCCTATCTCTAAGTGGCCGCTGGAAGAATGCTTAAGATGCTCAGTTCGAAATGCGCGGTCCCAGGTTCAAAACCAAGTGGATCCAATGAAGAAAAGGAGACATATTTTTTTTTAAACTCTTTCTTACAGATTACGGAAACTTTCTGTTGCAATATACATAAATAAACGGAAATGCCTTCAATTGCTGAATTTATGTCGGTAACAATGTTGCTAAGAATAAAGGGTACCCCAGAAATATTAGGACAAACTTTAAGGGGTGGTAGGGGACCATGACATGGATTCAGATATGTATAGCAACCCATGTTCGGAAATGTTTTCATGGCGCGTTTGAGATGACACAAAACACAAGAAACTGAGGAGACGAACAGGAACAGAAAGCATGTTTATTATCCTCAGTGCTCCAAAAATGTCGGGACAATGCTGGAAAGTGCTAAGGACCTTGTTACACGTATCATGGAAAGTCTTGGGCACAGTTAGGGACATTCACGGATTTCGAGAACATTAGATCTGCCATGCTCCGGAGATAAGCTTCCATGCAACACTGCTCGGGGTTGTAATTTCGAACATCTACTTTGATAACGCTCGTTGTCTTTTTAATGTGGTTGTTTTAATTTTTTGTTGTTGTTGTACTAAGATTTCTAGTCCTATATAATTTATCTAAAATGTAAGGGGAGGTAGGGAACATCACAAAGATTCATATTTGCATAGCAACCCATGATCGGAAACCAGGACAGCGTTAACGACCATGGGTTGCTATGCAAATATGAATCTTTGTGATGTTCCCTAACTCCCCTTAAATTTTGTCCCAATATTTCTGGGACAACCTGTATTTCCGATAATTAAAGAAAATATTTCAGATGTTGAAAGATTCTACTATGTTGAAAAAATAACATAACAGCCACAACATAACAGCAATAACAACAAAAAATAACATAGCAGCTTAATAAAAATATAATTATGTTTAAATCGTTAACAGAGATCCATAAAGCATGGTGACGACACTGCAATGTCTTTGTGAAGTCACTCTGTGACTTTGTGACCATCGATTGTCGATGTGACGTCACGTTACGTCGATGTGAAGTCACAGTGACTAAAATGTGAAGTCGTTATGGCCGTTTCAGAGCTCTTTTGTGACGTTTCACAAACTGGTCACATTGTGACAAATTTGTGAAAAATGTGTCATTTGTGACTAATTTGACATTAACATTGTGACGAAACTGTGACAAAATCGACGATATTTAAATTGCCGGAAACATGTTTTCTAAAGTAAATAACATGTTTTGAAGGATATTTATAAATTTCTAAAGATTTTTAAGAAAGTCCCATCTCAGTCACAATGTGACGTCACTGAGTAGTGGCATTTTGTTCACAGATGTGATGTGATCAAAGTGACTCACAGTGACCTCACTGTGACGTCACTGTGACCATGCATGCTATTAGGGGAAGACAGCACGTTGATTAAGGTTAAATTTTACTTAAAAAACTTAAGTAGATTTTCTGATTTTTTTTTAATTCTGAAAGGTTTTTTAATTTAATTTTATTTCTTAATATAACTTTCCTAATTATTTAAAAACAATGTTTAAATTTTCTTTAAAAATATTTAATATTGAGTAAAATGTAATAAATATTTTTTATTCCGTTAGAATAAAGAAATGTCATACTTTACAATAACATATTTAGCAATCTCAAAATGAACAACTTGAACGAGAAATCAGAAATTTGTTTACTTCTATTTTAAAATCGCCTATTATATCAGCACTGTTCATTAAAAAATTATATTTTTAATTAGAATTCATTAAAAAAGAGAACTTTTTTTATAATTTGAAGATTTTATATCGATTAAAATTTCACAAAAATTCAAAAGGTACCCGAGTAACTGGGTAAATCAATTCCTTTACATGTTTCTATAATATTCGAAGAGCGATCTTTAATCGATATTGCAGTGCAATGTGATCACCTTTACTCGCTCGTGGCGTATAGATTTCCAAAAGGATCATAGCTGCGTTTCGCACCTGTTCAGGTCGATACCAAAACATCTCTGTTTCTAGCTCTTATGACATAAGCGCAGTGGCTCACGTAAATTATTCTCAAGAAGAATGTATCGTGATAGAAATTATGTCATATGTGTGAGAAAAAATTATCAAATATGCAAAAGAAAAGACATATTAATTTCCAAATAAAATAATGAGAGAAAAAAATCAAGCATCAAGCATAGTTTATGAACACTTTCCAACACCTTCAGAATAATGTGAAAAAAAATCATCGTTTAATAAGGTAAAATATGTGATCTAATTTATCAAGGGATGATACAGGATGGCCGCCCATGGAACTGAATTTTCGCTTTAGAGTATAAGTGCAATCTCGGAGTAAAGGTTTCTTTGGGAAGCGTATAAAACATTTGGAATCCCGATTTCAGAAATTTCAATCAAGTGCCTTAAAATTATCAGAGTTATTTTTATATCCCTTTACATGAAACAGATTTTTATTTATAAAGGAAAAAAATAGTTTTGTACATATACCATAGTTTTCAAAATTTTCTTTAGCTAATAAGGATAAAAAATAATAATCATTAATTTTTTGTACAGTCCTATATACGACTCATAAAATTTATATAAAAGTAAAAAAAAAAAAAAAAAAATCAAAACGTGTACCAAAAGGGAAAACGCACCATCAGAAATTATTGCTCAAAGACTGTATTGTTACCGAATTATTTTGAGTGTCCCTGTAAAAGGATGATAAATAATATCAGCATCCTATTCTGTAGTAAGCATTTGGCGATAAACCTCAGTGTTTTACATAAATTTCAATCGTTCGAAATATTGCATAATGTCATTGAAATATATTGAAAACGATTTTTCCTCGTTAAAATGTATATTACAGAGTTCTTTTAAGAGTCCCTGAAAGTGAACTAGTAATGCTACACGCATAACTTCCTATACTTAACATATCGTGGCAAAAATATTTAACGTATACTAATATATAGAAGATGAACGTTAAAGTAAAAGCTGTGGAAGCATTCGTTTCAAATTTCTTGTTTGTATTTTAATATTTTTAAATTATATTATTTCGTAGGATATTTGACGTCGATGTCCCGATTTTACTTTTCAATATTATTTTTCGTTTTTTTTTTCCGCGGACAAATTATATATTAGAAACGATTTCGAATGTGAACTTCATACATATCTTCATTAAAAACTGCAACTAATTTCAAAAATGTAAATATATACATATATTTGTTTAAATCCGAGTGATCTCAATCATGCAAAATTAAAAATTATAAAATATTGATATGCAATCGAGAAATTTGAAACGAATTCTCCCATGGATCTAGCATTAGAATGCAAGTGTTTTAGAGTGACTAGTGTAGTAATTTCAATTGAACTATAAAGCGATAACTATCGCTAGGTGACGCATGTTAATATTTAAGCAAAATTTATTTACTTGAAGCGAATTTTCGTTTCAAAATCCGAAATCGTGTTTTGTTCTTTACCTGTGATTGACATAAACAGTTGTTTGTTTCATTTAAGAGTTTTTATTATGCTATATAACTGCAAAGCATGCTGCATCATCCAGACCAAATTTAAATCGATATTTCAATTAGAATCTAAACCGAGCCTGTTCCCACTCGTTACATATGACCCAACGGGAATGTTAAAGCTACACTTTCTACCTGCTTATATTGATACGGAAGTAACCCTTGTTATCGGATGCCGTGACTGGAACACATTGGTTCATAATGTAAATTATTGGAGACATGCATTTGCTGTTTTGGAAGTTATATAATAAACTTAAAAAAATATTTCCAACTATGAAAGAGAAAAGAATTAGTTTCAGTTGAATGTTTAGTCGCATAAAAACAAAATAAAAGAATAACATTTGATCTCTTTTTAAAATGGTTTTGTTTTTTGAAACTTCTACAGGTATTTATCTTTGTGTGGGTTTTTTAAACTATAATTTACTTAACTCAACCAGGTTTTCGTATGTAAATAAATTTGTTAAGAAATTTTTTAATCACTTATTAATGTGCTAGAAATATATTAAAACTATTCAGAAAAGTGTGTTAGTGATTACAATACAATATCTTTTTTTTCAATTTAATTATAAGCAAATTAATTAATTTTAAGAATCTGTAGGACGCTCCTCTCAGTCCACAAAACTTTGAAGAATGTCCTAGGTAGTTTTTAGCTGCCACCACCGATATTAATGGGTGATATCGGTCACCTGCTGTGAGGATTGTGTAAAATAACACTGACGCTGTTAATGAACTGAACTAACAGTTTATTTAAGATATAGATATGTACACAAGAAACAATATTTACAACTATCTACAATTACAACTCGGATATAGATGATCCGGTTCAACATTAAATTAACTACAATAAACGTTGGTTGTGTACCGTTCAACTTACACTTTCTTCCTCACACTCAACGCACGTTAGATACGCTTTATCAGAGATTACTGCAGAATCTCAATACACAAGGGTACTAGGCCTCACTTCTCGGCCTATAACACTATCCACCGGGACGCCTTGTCCCACGCTCAAAATATACACTATCCAACAGGACCACAAATCCTGAGCGACCTATCGGTCTCAACGCCAAGCGAGAACTGTCTAACCTCTCAGTCCAGAGTTGACCTTGTCAGAGATCTTCCTTCCCCCAGCAGGGCCTCTTAGAGTTCCTCCATTGGTTCAATTCCGCATACCAACCTTGAGTCATGACATCTACTGTTTACACATCACTTAAATACTAAATGACAGCTGAGCCATGCCCCGTGGTCATCACTTTCATTCAGCAACGAGTGCGTCATCCGCACACCTGCGCCTGGATAACCACCTGTCATTTGTCATTATAAGAAAAGAAAGAAAGGTATTTCGAAAGCTTCACGGATACACAACTAACAATACATAAAAATATTCAGATGAGGAAATATCATTCCTTTCTAATTCAGGGCAGATGTCTTCTAGGAACCTGACACCCCCCCCACCTTAGCGGAAAATATGCCTCTTAGGGGCTAATTTTCCCCAAACATATAATAATATTACGGAAGAGTTCAATAGTCTCTTTGCAGATTTCTTCATTCTCAATATTACATAGGCATTTTCAGGTGTCTGAACATTCTCTACTGACATCTCTACTGAACCTTATACTAATACTACTATTGCATAAACAATACACATGCTAATTTACTATTATAAACACAAAACTTTAAAAAAAATATTTACACACACACAAAAAAAAATTAGACATGTGATGACATCCTTTAAGGTTGTCTACTATTTTGACATTGATACTGATGGGCTAGTAACTGGTTGTTATTCCCAGCTCTTTCTCTGTAGCCTCGAAATTGCATCAGCATTCAAATGTTGAACTCCGGGACGATGAGAAATGCTCAGGTTCCAGCGTTGCAAGGCTAGAGCCCACCTAGTGAGTTTGGGCGACCTTGGGGTTGTTTCCGTGAGAAATTTTAATGGATTATGATCGGTAATGACCTCAATTTGAGATCCATAAGTCCACTTTTCAAACTTCCGCAACCCGAAGAGAACACTCCAAGCCTCTTTCTCTATACTCGGCCAAGCACGCTGAGCCCCTGACAATTTCTGACTGGCAAAAGCTATAGGTTTAAACTGACCTTTTTCATCTTTTTGAGTAAGACAACATCCTACTGCAAGGTCGGAAGCATCGGCGTGAAGCTGATATTCCCGGCCTACGATAGGTGTAGCCAAACTCGTCACTTTACACAACTCATCTTTAAGAGTATTAAATGCTTTTTCTGCCCTTTCATCCCATGGTACAGTATTTTTGACATTTCCTTTGGTTAATTCGTTTAAAGGTATAGCTATCTCAGCATAATTTGGAATATAAGATCGGTAGAATCCCATTAATCCCAAAACTGATCTAACTTCCTTTTTAGTCTTTGGTCTCTTTAAGTCCCTTATTGCTCCGATTTTCTCCTCATCAGGTGCATGAGTTCCACCCCCAATAACATGACCTAAAAACTTAGTCAATTTCTCTCCAAATTTACATTTGTCTAGTCTAATCGTAAAATTTCTATTTTTCAACTCTTCAATGACAGCCCTGACATGCTCACAATGCTCTTCCCAGGTATCGGAGAAAATGATGACATCATCAATATATGCTTCTGCATACCTCCGATGACCTTGGAGAACCTCATTCATGTCTTTTTGAAACGTAGCAGCTGCCCCTGATAATCCAAAAGGCATTGTACGCCACTGATAAGTTCCGTTATGCGTCGTAAAAGCTGTCAAAGGTTTACAATCCTCAGCCATTTTAATTTGCCAATAACCCCTCAATAAATCTATTGAAGATAAATATTTAGTCGCCCCTGCGGTATACATAATTTCTTGGGAATCTTTCATCGGGAAGGTGGGAACCTGCGTTACAGAATTTAAAGCTCTGTAATCAATACACATTCTGACAGTTGCATCTTTTTTCGCAACGCAAACAATTGGATGGCTAATTTCAGCATTCGATGGTTCGATTAGATTTAATTCTAATAACTCCTGAATCTGCCTATCCACTTCCTCTTTATAAGCTACCGGCACGCTATATAACTTTGGTTTTTTTCCTTTCTACACCCGGTTTCAGATCAATACGATGTTCCCCTACTTCCGCTGGTCGTACAGGACCCATAAACACTTCTTTATTTTCCCTCAAAATGGACTTTAAATCTTTGACTTGACTATTAGATAGCCCTTTTATTTCAAACCTCTCAATATCCCGTTCTATCTCTTGATCCCGGTTCAAAATAGGAATTTCCCCAACTTCTCCAAATTCCTCATCACCTTCGAAAACAATATTAACTATATTACATTTAGCGATAAATTCTCTTATCTTATTTTGGTGCACATGCTTCCTACTCCCGTCGGCTAACTCAACAATAAACGAATGCTGGTTTCGTTTTTCTACAATAGTTGCCGGCCCTTGCCACCTAGAATATAACTTATTAGTCGAATCGGGGATTAACAGTATAACTTTATCGCCTACCTCAAACGTTTTTTCTTTTGATCTTAAATTATAATGATACGCCATTCTATTTTGTTGAACGTCAGACGACAATTTTGCCTCATTTGCGGCTCTTTCTAAGCGGTTCTTAAGTTTATCCAAGTACTCATGAATCGGCGTAGTATCTAACTGCGCTCCCTTATTTTCTCCTGCCCATGACGACTTAAGAATCGATAACGGACCCTCCGGCGCTCTACCATATAATAACTGGAAAGGTGCGATTCCCGTCGTAGAATTTGGGACTTCCCTATACGCCCATAATATAAATGGTATTTGTTCATGCCATTTTTTTCCTTCTTCCCTAATCGTATGATGTAGCATACGTTTAAGAGTCTGATTAAATCGTTCCACAAGTCCGTTGGACTGTGGATACTGTGGAGTCGAAAATCTTGGACTAGCACCTAACCTTTTCTCAAATTCTTTCGTTAAGTCGGCAGTAAAATTGGTTCCATTGTCGCAGGCAATTACATTAGGAATTCCTGTTCTCATAAATATTTGAAGTAACGCCTCACACGCGGTTTTAGCAGTTAAACTTTTTAGAGGGATCGCATCCGCCCATCTGGTATGCTGATCAATTAAAGTCAGTATATACCGATGCCCTTGTGAACTTTTAGGATCAATAGGCCCAATTAAATCAACATTAACAACCTGAAATGGAAGTTCCGGCCGCGACACTGGGGAAATAGGAGCTCTATCATTTACTTTAACCCCTCTAGTCAATTGGCACTCTAAACATGATTCACAAAACTGTTTAGCTTCTTTTGCCATTCCCTCCCAATAAAAAGAATACCTTATTCTCTGCAACGTTTTTTTGGCTGCATGATGCCCTCCAAATACCGATGAATGCGCTAATTTTAAGATTTCTTCCCTTCTTACCTTGGGTACTACTAATTGCGCTATAGTTTCGCCTAACAATTTCTCTTTATGATACAATAATCCGTTTACAATATAATAATCCCCTTTTTCCTTTTTAGCTAGTTCCCAAGCTTTCTCTAATTCTTTACATTCCAACTGGGATTTCTTAAACATATCTGAGTTACTAACAATAGATTCATTATTTTCCTCCGTTTCAGTTTTTTCTGGATCCTGACTTTGTACATTTTGCGATCTCGCGTCTATTACGTAAACATTACAGCTATCGTAACTTACATCTTCCTTTTCATTCGAGTTATCAATAATAATTTCGGAACTTTTTAATTCTTCGGACTCTATCAATGGCTCCTCAAGATTGACACCTGACAACTCATTAATCACCTCGGGATGTAAAATTACTTGCTCATTAATATTATCAGTTACTGCGCAAAGTACTTCCTGATGAATAATATTAGTTTGCCCGAATTGCGGAATAGCTAGCGGTAGTTTAACTAACGGTGATTTAACAGCTTCACCAAATAACCCTTGTGAATAAATACTACCCGCTCCCTTTAATTTCTCTTCCGGTACTAAATCTTTATGAACAACACTAATCTCACATCCAGAATCAACCAATCCCTTTGCTTTTTGCCCATTAACACTAACTTCAATTTTCTCAAGTTTATTTAATTTCTCACCAATAACATTAGTTTTCTGCTCCGCCTTTGCCGATATTCTAGCCACAATAGACCCATTAGGTAACTCTTGATTTTCTTTCACCATAATCTTATGAACACCTGCTTTCTGGCCTCGCCCTTTATTGCCATTATTAGTTCCCTCATTACCCACTTTATTACAAAAGCGTTGGTAATGACCTCTCAAACCACACTTAAAACATTTAGGCCCTGAAGCATCATTCGTCTTCTTAAACTCTGTTTTCCTATCCGGAAAAGAATTACACTTATTACTACCATTTTACCTCCAACTACCCCTAAATTTATTATCCTCCCTCGGTCTCATTTTTTCATTGTTTACGTACTTATCTTTACCTTTAAAGCTTTTATGCGTAACCGCATAAGACTTATATTTAGCATCAAAATAATTATCACACTCTTTAGCAATTTTAGGAGCTTCTAACCATTTACCCTGGTGAGTTAAACTAATATATGCTGCAGTATCCTCATCTAGCGTACTCATTAGCTTATCAGTAACTATTAACTGGTTGATCTTTCATAAGTGTCCGCACCTCTAATTTTACAATAATTTTCCCACGTAGCTATTAAACGCGATACAAATAATACATGGGTTTCGTTCGGATTTCTCCTAGCTTTCCGGAAATTTTCTAAACATGCCTTCGGGGTTGGTTCATGTTCCCTTAGGACTAACTCCTTTAATTCCTCATAATTCTCCATTTGTTCCTTAGTGGTATAAATTAACAAATTATCCGCCTTATCTCCTAACATATTTAGTAGAATTTCGGCCTGCTGGTTTTCCGGTACATCTTTAGTTTGGAATGCCTTTTCTAAACTGTTGAAAAATAAATTCCATCCCTCAGTCCCTCCTGGTACTTTGATAGAATGAGTTTTAACACTTTTGATCAATTTTTCGATGTTACTTTCATTACTAGATTCCCTAGATCCATTAGAGTTATATGCTGAACCTTGAACTCTGAGCCTTTCCATTTCTAATTCATGTCCCATCCTCAATTTCTCCATTTCTAACTTTTCCTGTTTTTCTAACTTTTCGCGTTCTAATTTTTCCTGTTTTTCTAACTTTTCGCGTTCTAATTTTTCCTGTTTTTCTAACTTTTCGCGTTCTAATTTTTCGCATTCTAATCTTTCTGCAACAATAGTGTCTGATAATTCCTTAATAACCCCCTCGTCATACTCATCGTTGTCCATTATCTTTTTCTTAAGCTGAATTCTGGTATCATCTTCCGTGAATTCAACACCCAATTCTTCGGCTATCCCCTGAAGATCAACCTTTTTTAGTTTTAATAAGAAAGCCATACCTTCACCGATTGTTATTACCACCCACAAGAATAGTTAAACCTACCAAATTAATATTTCCTAAATTTCTAACTTAGTACAGATATTTCTCCACTTATTATACTAATTAATACCATTTCAGATAATCCATGCATTTCATTTCTAATTAACCTACTGAATACTCTAATTTTTCTCAACCATCGATATCACACAATTTACTTCCAATAAAACGAAAAAGTAAAACAATAATTCGATTTGACTGCTCTGCAATATAGATTCCAATATATACACTTAGATAACAACCTACAATTTATATAATAATACTGATACGTTGAAATTGAATAGAAGTATTGATGTCAATCAAAAAATCCACATAAAGAAAAATTGAAACACATGCATACATAAATGTCTACAATTATCCTCATAAAATATTTCCGAACTCAATACTGGTTCTTACACTTAAAACAAATATACTGAAAATCTTTACTTTTATTTTTACTCACTATGGCTCTCTTTTGAGCCTTTTTTTTTCACTATGGCTCTCTTTTGGGCCTTTTTTTTCACTATGGCTCTCTTTTGGGCCTTTTTTTCACTATGGCTCTCTTTTGAGCCTTTTTTTTTTCTCACTAGTATTGGCCAATTAAAATTTTCATTTGCTTAGAATTTTGATAATGCAACTCTTAAAATTTAAACAGTATTGCTTCATTTAACAATTACTTTAACCATAATTTAGATTTAATGCATTAATTTAGTTCACTAATATCATTATAAATAGCATATCATTATCATCTCAAATTATTATGACCTTTCTTTAAAACAATAGCAATATGGTTACTAATTCTTTACACCTATCTGAACACAATTATTTCATTGCACATAAATTACGTAGACAATTTACTTAAATTACTATTAATTATACAACAATACAATTTGGTTCGAGATGTCAGAAGAAATGAATGATCAAAACACCTTACCTTATACTTTATTTGGTGGGGTACTCTTCTATTCACAGATAGCTCCACGATGTAGCGGTAATATGGCACAACAGTTCAGTTTAGTTCTTTCTAATAAAGATACGCACAACACTTTAGTCCACACTAGACGATATGGCACGATACTTTATCACACACTCGACGATCCGGCACGATACTTTAGCACATACTCGGCGATACGGCACAACACTTTACACACATTCGACGCTACGGCACGACACTTTACACACATTCGACGATACGGCACGACACTTTAGCATACAATCGACGATCCGGCACGATGCTTTAGCACATACTCGACGATATGGCACGACCACACAAGAATTCCACTGGATACTCTGGCATTAACAGACTGCAACACGGCTCGCTGGTCACTGGTTTCAGGCGATTCTATCCCGACGCTGCCAACAATTTGTCGGACGCTCCTCTCAGTCCACAAAACTTTGAAGAATGTCCTAGGTAGTTTTTAGCTGCCACCACCGATATTAATGGGTGATATCGGTCACCTGCTGTGAGGATTGTGTAAAATAACACTGACGCTGTTAATGAACTGAACTAACAGTTTATTTAAGATATAGATATGTACACAAGAAACAATATTTACAACTATCTACAATTACAACTCGGATATAGATGATCCGGTTCAACATTAAATTAACTACAATAAACGTTGGTTGTGTACCGTTCAACTTACACTTTCTTCCTCACACTCAACGCACGTTAGATACGCTTTATCAGAGATTACTGCAGAATCTCAATACACAAGGGTACTAGGCCTCACTTCTCGGCCTATAACACTATCCACCGGGACGCCTTGTCCCACGCTCAAAATATACACTATCCAACAGGACCACAAATCCTGAGCGACCTATCGGTCTCAACGCCAAGCGAGAACTGTCTAACCTCTCAGTCCAGAGTTGACCTTGTCAGAGATCTTCCTTCCCCCAGCAGGGCCTCTTAGAGTTCCTCCATTGGTTCAATTCCGCATACCAACCTTGAGTCATGACATCTACTGTTTACACATCACTTAAATACTAAATGACAGCTGAGCCATGCCCCGTGGTCATCACTTTCATTCAGCAACGAGTGCGTCATCCGCACACCTGCGCCTGGATAACCACCTGTCATTTGTCATTATAAGAAAAGAAAGAAAGGTATTTCGAAAGCTTCACGGATACACAACTAACAATACATAAAAATATTCAGATGAGGAAATATCATTCCTTTCTAATTCAGAGCAGATGTCTTCTAGGAACCTGACAGAATCTTTCACACTAGCCCGCCGCAGGTGATTAATTATTAAATATTATCTGAAAATGCGCAAAATTGCGTAGAAGTTGAAAAAATGGATTTATTGATATGCTCATAAACGATCGCAAAATTATACTAAATAGATGCTATAAATTGTAACGTTGAAGTATTTTAATGCACAATATTTTATAAATTAAAATTAAGAGCATTTTATTTGAAAAAAAAATACACTTTACTCAATTAACATTTTAATGTTATATAATGTAAGATTATTTGAGACGAACATTTAGCTAGAAAACGCAACGATCGTTTGATGACATCAGTGCTCAGAGCCCAAACCGTCCCATTTTTTGATGTTTTTAATTTAAGGAGGGGGGGGATCCCTTAAAAACTTTTAAAAAGTTATTTTTTTAATTATGAAATAGTGACATGTTGCCGAACTTATAATATATATATATATATATATAATATTTCAATTAAAACCGGTTTTATCATAAAATATTTGTATCCTATAACTATCAAAATGAAGGTTCATTAAAACTTTAAAGACAGTTTACTCAAATCATTTTGACAGTGTGTGGCAGCTTATTTCTAAAAATAAAATAACATGAAAACTTAAAATTGTGAATCATATTGTATCTTATACATCTTCATTAACTCTGCCTATTTTTGTGTAAAAATCTCTAACATATTTATTTATTCATTATTTTTTATTAAAATTTTATCCCAGACCTTGCGTTTATCATAAGAATCGCCTGAAAAATTTATTTTCGCCTATAAACTTTATTATAAATTCAGGTTGAAACTAAAGAACGATATTATAAGAGTATACATATGTATTATTAAGTATATATATCGAATATTTTTTATACAGGGTGTTTCGCTACCAGACCGACAAATTTTGAGGGGTTATAGTAGACATGCAGACAAACATTATTATATAGGTAACCATGGGGGCGCAAACGTCTTCTGTAGCAGCTAGGGGCCATTAAAGTTTAAGGTCCAAAACTTCAAACGCTGATTAAAAGCGGAAAAAAGGGTTGATTCGGTTGCGGTTTTCGCTAAAATCATTCTCTAAATCACGAATTTTTTTATTAAAAATTTTTAAAGGATACGTTCAAAACTTGTCGATAGAGGGCGCTTTAGACTTTAGAGTAACGAACAAATAATTTTTACCATTCTTTTGTGCACGGGGTTGAAATTGTTCTAAAGGTTAGACGTTAACTTAAATTTTAAACCCAAAATCGGATACATGGGGATCGGGTAACTAGCGAAAATTAAACTGTGAAACGAGGGGGAAATTTTAAGCGCTCATTAACTTTGGACAAACTAATCGGTTTTGTTGCGGTTTGCGTGGAGGTCATGCCCTTCGAAATTATTTTATTCGAAATGACGTTCAGCTTTGTGCCCTCATTTTTTGATAGAGGGCACTTCCGACACATCTCCGACATTTCAATGGCATTACTCCTGGGTGTTGTACTATCAGACCATCATACTTCCAGGAAATGTTAGGGATGCAAAAACGACTCGGAATCATATAGGAATGTAACGTTGAAAATGTCATTTTGCGAGTTATGGTTAAAAGAAGCAGAGAAACAGCAACGTTAAAGTGATTGAAAACTGTTTATTTAAAGGTTATACTGCAAAAGTTGTTCGAAATTACGACCTGAAGTAGTCCGGTAGGCTTGACATCGGTGTCGCATAGAATTCCTCACATTTTGAAAGATTCTTCGCAACTTTGACAGATTTCTTGCAGAAATATCTTCAGAAATACGAACTGCAAAGCATTTAACTGATGGTAGATGAGTCTCATACACCCAATTTTTCATTTGACCCCAGTAGAAGAAGCCATACAACCAGTTTCATGAAGTCCACTATTCACACTTGAAAAAGTCGTATGAAGGGATGCATGCCTATGAGGAAAACTTTCCTTGTTCAACCTCAAAACGGCGTGTCCGTTAAAGTCCGGAGCTCCATATACGAGCAGCATGTTGACCTGTTTATCGTTCGAATACTCCATTATATTACCTCTGGAACCGGTTCGCGAATGATCATTGCAGCGTGATCGCTTTTCACGCGCATTACCGTTTAGCGCCATCTACTGTCGCTGTTAAGCTTGCCAAACTACTTCTGGTCGCGATTTCGAAACTTTTGCAGTAACACCTTTAAATAAACTCTGTTCTGTCACTTTAACATGTTGTTTCTCTGCTTGTTTCTGTTCCTTTTTTCTCTGCTTCTTTTAACCGTAACTCGCAAAAAAGGTATTTTCAACGTTATATTTCTATGTG
Organism: Maratus speculifer; assembly: GCA_964019185.1. NCBI lineage: Eukaryota > Metazoa > Arthropoda > Arachnida > Araneae > Salticidae > Maratus > Maratus speculifer. Next base: position 374,373,401 of record OZ025289.1, read on the forward strand.
ATTCCGAATCTTTTTTCATCCTTAACACTTCCTGGAAGTATGATGGTCTGGTAATAAAATACCCGAGAGTAATGCCATTGAAAAATCACAGATGTGTCGGAAGCGAACTCTATGAAAAATGAAGACACAAAGCTGAACGTCATTTCGAATAAAATAATTTCCAAGGGCATGACCTCCACGCAAACCGCAACAAAATCGATTAGTTTGTCTAATGTTAATGAGCGTTTAAAATCTACCCCTCGGTTCTCAGTTTAATTTTCGCTAGTTACCTGATCCCCATGTATCCGATTTTGGGCTTAAAATTTAAGTTAACTTCTAAACTTTAGAACAATTTCAACCCCATGCACAGAAGAACGGTAAAAAGTATTTGTTCGTTACTCTAAAGTCTAAAGCGCCCTCTATCGATAATTTTTGAACGTATCCTTTAAAATTTTTTTATAAAAAATTCGTGATTTAGAGAATGATTTTAGCGAAAACCGCAAACGAATCGACCCTTTTTTCCGCTTTTTATCAGCGTTTGAAGTTTTGGACCTTAAACTTTAATGGCCCCTAGCTGTTACAGAAGACATTTGCGCCCCATGGTTTCCCATTTAATAATGTTTGTCTGCATGTCTACTATCACTCCTCAAAATTTCTCGGTCTGGTAGCGAAACACCATGTATATAATGCTAGCTACAACAGATGTATAAATCTGAAAATTCTTAATTAGCTTATCTAAATTAAACTAAATTCGAATTATGTATAGTTAAAAATATTTAAAGAATATGTAAACAAAGATTTGTACAATTTACTCTAAAAGAATTGTGTACATTGAAAAAATATTTTCAACTCTATTTTTTAATATTGTATTAAAATCAAGCAGTTTTGAGCTGCTTTTCATGATTTCTTCCCTTAAGAAACTGATTTGATTAAAAATTTTTTAACAGATCCAAAAACATAGTTTATGAAGAAAGTAATGTTTATTTTTTTTTAACTGTTACACTACTTCGAAAAAAAAAAGAATAAAAATTGCATATGGCTTAATAAATTCATTCGCTTATTCTTTCTACAACGCGTAAAAAAAATCATAGTCCAAGAGCCGACAGTACAAAACCCTAGGTTATCGACCACATGAAAAAACAATTTATTTTATGGAAGAGTAGCAAAACAAAAGCCAAAAATGAATAACTCGTGATTAATTCGTAAACGATAACTCGTAAATGATTAACTCGTAGGTTTGGCATTGTGTTTTCCTGAACCCAGTTTTCCATGTTTTTATACTTTTGATTGTACAGCAAACACATTGGTAAACCTACCAGTCAACCAATAGTGGTATAAAGTTTTGGCTTATGCACCACTGCACTTCCGGCAGACATGGATCATTAGATTCCTCTATTACTACTCTTTCATAAAATAAGGGATTTTTTCTTGTGCTCAATGACATAGTGTTTTGTGATGTCGGCTCTTAGACTATCACGGAACTTTTCACAGTCGACACCGATATCCACGAAAAATTAATGTATTGTAAGGAGGATTTTTTTTGGATAATAAGATGAATTGCTGTCAAAAAGATGTTCAAGCTGAACATTAAAGGCTTGTAAAAACCCTTTTTTTTAATCACATTTGCTTATTTATTTATACCACTTTTACTTATATATTTATTTTCTTTTTTTACTATTTATTTCAAATCAACTGAATTTAATTTTTTTAAAGTAATCACCTCTGCAAGTTTTTGTTATTTTTAATAATGTGTCCTTGGGTAATAACTCCAGGGTAAATAGTGTTGTGAAGTGCTAACAGTCTAAGAGTCAACCACACAAAACCCTATGCCATAGATCACAAGAAAAAATCCCTCATTTTTTTGGAAGAGTAGTAATAAAGGATCTTTGTCTCCCGGAAGCGAAATTGAATACTGTAACTGTGTTCATAAGCCAAAAATTCAAACCACTAGTGGTTGACTAGTAGGCTTTGCATTGTGTTTTCCTGCTCTCAGTTTTCCATGTTTTCATACTTTGATAGTAGGAAAAACACAATGTTAATCTTACATGTCAACCACTAGTGGTGTCAGGTTCCTAGAAGACATCTGCCCTGAATTAGAAAGGAATAACATTTCCTTATCTGAATATTTTATGTATTGTGGGTTGTGTATCCGTGAAGCTCGAAATACCTTTCTTTCTTTTCTATAATAACGAATGACAAATGTTGACACAGGTGTGCAGTTGACGCACTCGTTGATGAATGAAAGTGATGGCCGCGGGGCGTGTCTCAGCTGTCATTTAGTATTTAAGTGATGTGTAAACAGTAGATGTCATGACTCAAGGTTGGTATGCGGAATTGAACCAATGGAGGAACTCTAAGAGGCCCTGCTGGGGGGAAGGAAGATCTCTGACAAGGTCAACTCTGGACTGAGAGGTTAGACAGTTCTCGCTTGGCGTTGAGACCGATAGGTCGCTCAGGATTTGTGGTCCTGTTGGATAGTGTATATTTTGAGCGTGGGACAAGGCGTCCCAGTGGATAGTGTTATAGGCCGAGAAGTGAGGCCTAGTATCCTTGTGTATTGAGATTCTGCAGTAATCTCTGATAAAGCGTATCTAACGTGCGTTGAGTGTGAGGAAGAAAGTGTAAGCTGAACGGTACACAACCAACGTTTATTGTAGTTAATTTAATGTTGAACCGGATCATCTATATCCGAGTTGTAATTGTAAATAGTTGTAAATATTGTTTCTTGTGTACATATCTATATCTTAAATAAACTGTTAGTTCAGTTCATTAACAGCGTCAGTGTTATTTTAACCAATCCTCACAGCAGGTGACCGATATCACCCATTAATATCGGTGGTGGCAGCTAAAACTACCTAGGACATTCTTCAAAGTTCTGTGGACTGAGAGGAGCGTCCGACAAATTGGTGGCAGCGGTGGGATAGAATCGCCTGAAACCAGTGACCAGCGAGCCGTGTTGCAGTCTGTTAATGCCAGAGTATCCAGTGGAATTCTTGTGTGGTCGTGCCATATCGTCGAGTATGTGCTAAAGCATCGTGCTGGATCGTCGATTGTATGCTAGAGTGTCGTGCCGTATCGTCGAATGTGTGTAAAGTGTCGTGCCGTAGCGTCGAATGTGTGTAAAGTATTGTGCCGTATCGTCGAGTATGTGCTAAAGTATCGTACCGGATCGTCGAGTGTGTGATAAAGTATCGTGCCATATCGTCTAGTGTGGACTAAAGTGTTGTGCGTATCTTTATTAGAAAGAACTAAACTGAACTGTGTTGTGCCTGATTATCGCTACATCGTGGAGCTATCTGTGAATAGAAGAGTACCCCACCAAATAAAGTATAAGGTAATTTGTTTTGATCATATCTTTCTTCTGACGTCTCTAACCAAATTGTATTGTTGTATAATTAATAGTAATTTAAGTAAATTGTCTATGTAATTTATGTGCAATGAAATAATTGTGTTCAGATAGGTGTAAAGAATTAGTAACCATATTGCTATTGTTTTAAAGAAAGGTCATAATAATTTGAGATGATAATGATATGCTATTTATAATGATATTAGTGAACTAAATTAATGCATTAAATCTAAATTATTGTTAAAGTAATTGTTAAATGAAGCAATACTGTTTAAATTTGAAGAGTTGCATTATCAAAATTCTAAGCAAATGAAAATTTTAATTGGCCAATACTAGCGAGGAAGAAAAAAAAAGGCTCAAAAGAGAGCCTATTAAAACTAAAAAAGGTTGATCTTCAGGGGATAGCTGAAGAATTGGGTGTTGGATTCACGGAAGATGATACCAGAATTCAGCTTAAGAAAAAAATAATGGACAGTGATGAGTATGACGAGGGGGTTATTAAAAAATTATCTGACACTATTGTTGCAGAACGATTAGAACAAGAAAAATTAGAACGCGAAAAGTTAGAAAAACAGGAAAGGTTAGAGCGTGAAGAAAAACAGGAAAAATTAGAACGCGAAAAGTTAGAACTCGAAAAGTTAGAAAAACAGGAAATGTTAGAAAAACAGGAAAGGTTAGAAATGGAGAAATTGAGGATGGGACATGAATTAGCAATGGAAAGGCTCAGAGTTCAAGGTTCAGCAAATAACTCTAATGGATCTAGGGAATCTAGTAATGAAAGTAACATCGAAAAATTGATCAAAAGTGTTAAAACTCTATCTATCAAAGTACCAGAAGGGACTGAGGGATGGAATTTATTTTTCAACAGTTTAGAAAGGGCATTCCAAACTAAAAATGTACCGGAAAACCAGCAGGCCGAAATTCTACTAAATATGTTAGGAGATAAGGCGGATAATTTGTTAATTTATACCACTAAGGAACAAATGGAGAATTATGAGGAATTAAAGGAGTTAGTCCTAAGGGAACATGAGCCAACCCCGAAGGCATGTTTAGAAAATTTCCGGAAAGCTAGGAGAAATCCGAACGAAACCCATGTATTATTTGTATCGCGTTTAATAGCTACGTGGGAAAATTATTGTAAAATTAGAGGTGCGGACACTTATGAAAGATCAACCAGTTAATAGTTACTGATAAGCTAATGAGTACGCTAGATGAGGATACTGCAGCATATATTAGTTTAACTCACCAGGGTAAATGGTTAGAATCTCCTAAAATTGCTAAAGAGTGTGATAATTATTTTGATGCTAAATATAAGTCTTATGCGGTTACGCATAAAAGCTTTAAAGGTAAAGATAAGTACGTAAACAATGAAAAAATGAGACCGAGGGAGGATAATAAATTTAGGGGTAGTTGGAGGTAAAATGGTAGTAATGAGTGTAATTCTTTTCCGGATAGGAAAACAGAGTTTAAGAAGACGAATGATGCTTCAGGGCCTAAATGTTTTAAGTGTGGTTTGAGAGGTCATTACCAACGTTTTTGTAATAAAGGGGGTAATGAGGGAACTAATAATGGCAATAAAGGGCGAGAACAGAAAGCAGGTGTTCATAAGATTATGGTGAAAGAAAATCAAGAGTTACCTAATGGGGCTGTTGTGGCTAGAATATCGGCAAAGGCCGAGCAGAAAACTAATGTTATTGGTGAGAAATTAAATAAACTTGAGAAAATTGAAGTCAGTGTTAATGGGCAAAAAGCAAAGGGATTGGTTGATTCTGGATGTGAGATTAGTGTTGTTCATAAAGATTTAGTACCGGAAGAGAAATTAAAGGGAGCGGGTAGTATTTATTTACAAGGGTTATTTGGTGAAGCTGTTAAATCACCGTTAGTTAAACTACCGCTAGCTATTCCGCAATTCGGGCAAACTAATATTATTCATCAGGAAGTACTTTGCGCAGTAACTGATATTATTAATGAGCAAGTAATTTTACATCCCGAGGTGATTAATGAGTTGTCAGGTGTCAATCTTGAGGAGCCATTGATAGAGTTCGAAGAATTAAAAAGTTCCGAAATTATTATTGATAACTCGAATGAAAAGGAAGATGTAAGTAACGATAGCTGTAATGTTTATGTAATAGACGCGAGATCGCAAAATGTACAAAGTCAGGATCCAGAAAAAACTGAAACGGAGGAAAATAATGAATCTATTGTTAGTAACTCAGATATGTTTAAGAAATCCCAGTTGGAATGTAAAGAATTAGAGAAAGCTTGGAATTAGCTAAAAAGGAAAAAGGGGATTATTATATTGTAAACGGATTATTGTATCATAAAGAGAAATTGTTAGGCGAAACTGTAGCGCAATTAGTAGTACCCAAGGTAAGAAGGGAAGAAATCTTAAAATTAGCGCATTCATCGGTATTTGGAGGGCATCATGCAGCCAAGAAAACGTTGCAGAGAATAAGGTATTCTTTTTATTGGGAGGGAATGGCAAAAGAAGCTAAACAGTTTTGTGAATCATGTTTAGAGTGCCAATTGACTAGAGGGGTTAAAGTAAATGATAGAGCTCCTATTTCCCCAGTGTCGCGGCTGGAACTTCCATTTCAGGTTGTTAATGTTGATTTAATTGGGCCTATTGATCCTAAAAGTTCACAAGGGCATCGGTATATACTGACTTTAATTGATCAGCATACCAGATGGGCGGATGCGATCCCTCTAAAAAGTTTAACTGCTAAAACCGCGTGTGAGGCGCTACTTCAAATATTTATGAGAACCGGAATTCCTAATGTAATTGCCTGCGACAATGGAACCAATTTTACTGCCGACTTAACGAAAGAATTTGAGAAAAGGTTAGGTGCTACTCCAAGATTTTCGACTCCACAGTATCCACAGTCCAACGGACTTGTGGAACGATTTAATCAGACTCTTAAACGTATGCTACATCATACGATTAGGGAAGAAGGAAAAAAATGGCATGAACAAATACCATTTATATTATGGGCGTATAGGGAAGTCCCAAATTCTACGACGGGAATCGCACCTTTCCAGTTATTATATGGTAGAGCGCCGGAGGGTCCGTTATCGATTCTTAAGTCGTCATGGGCAGGAGAAAATAAGGGAGCGCAGTTAGATACTACGCCGATTCATGAGTACTTGGATAAACTTAAGAACCGCTTAGAAAGAGCCGCAAATGAGGCAAAATTGTCGTCTGAGGTTCAACAAAATAGAATGGCGTATCATTATAATTTAAGATCAAAAGAAAAAACGTTTGAGGTAGGCGATAAAGTTATACTGTTAATCCCCGATTCGACTAATAAGTTATATTCTAGGTGGCAAGGGCCGGCAACTATTGTAGAAAAACGAAACCAGCATTCGTTTATTGTTGAGTTAGCCGACGGGAGTAGGAAGCATGTGCACCAAAATAAGATAAGAGAATTTATCGCTAAATGTAATATAGTTAATATTGTTTTCGAAGGTGATGAGGAATTTGGAGAAGTTGGGGAAATTCCTATTTTGAACCGGGATCAAGAGATAGAACGGGATATTGAGAGGTTTGAAATAAAAGGGCTATCTAATAGTCAAGTCAAAGATTTAAAGTCCATTTTGAGGGAAAATAAAGAAGTGTTTATGGGTCCTGTACGACCAGCGGAAGTAGGGGAACATCGTATTGATCTGAAACCGGGTGTAGAAAGGAAAAAACCAAAGTTATATAGCGTGCCGGTAGCTTATAAAGAGGAAGTGGATAGGCAGATTCAGGAGTTATTAGAATTAAATCTAATCGAACCATCGAATGCTGAAATTAGCCATCCAATTGTTTGCGTTGCGAAAAAGGATGCAACTGTCAGAATGTGTATTGATTACAGAGCTTTAAATTCTGTAACGCAGGTTCCCACCTTCCCGATGAAAGATTCCCAAGAAATTATGTATACGATCACGTAGCCGCATTAACGCATCACGTAGCCGCATTATAATCACGTAGCCGCAGGGGCGGCTAAATATTTATCTTCAATAGATTTATTGAGGGGTTATTGGCAAATTAAAATGGCTGAGGATTGTAAACCTCTGACAGCTTTTACGACGCATAACGGATTTTATCAGTGGCGTACAATGCCTTTTGGATTATCAGGGGCTGCTGCTACATTTCAAAAAGACATGAATGAGGTTCTCCAAGGTCATCGGAGGTATGCAGAAGCATATATTGATGATGTCATCATTTTCTCCGATACCTGGGAAGAGCATTGTGAGCATGTCAGGGCTGTCATTGAAGAGTTGAAAAATAGAAATTTTACGATTAGACTAGACAAATGTAAATTTGGAGAGAAATTGACTAAGTTTTTAGGTCATGTTATTGGGGGTGGAACTCATGCACCTGATGAGGAGAAAATCGGAGCAATAAGGGACTTAAAGAGACCAAAGACTAAAAGGGAAGTTAGATCAGTTTTGGGATTAATGGGATTCTACCGATCTTATATTCCAAATTATGCTGAGATAGCTATACCTTTAACCGAATTAACCAAAGGAAATGTCAAAAATACTGTACCATGGGATGAAAGGGCAGAAAAAGCATTTAATACTCTTAAAGATGAGTTGTGTAAAGTGACAAGTTTGGCTACACCTATCGTAGGCCGGGAATATCAGCTTCACGCCGATGCTTCCGACCTTGCAGTAGGATGTTGTCTTACTCAAAAAGATGAAAAAGGTCAGTTTAAACCTATAGCTTTTGCCAGTCAGAAATTGTCAGGGACTCAGCGTGCTTGGCCGAGTATAGAGAAAGAGGCTTGGAGTGTTCTCTTCGGGTTGCGGAAGTTTGAAAAGAGGACTTATGGATCTCAAATTGAGGTCATTACCGATCATAATCCATTAAAATTTCTCACGGAAACAACCCCAAGGTCGCCCAAACTCACTAGGTGGACTCTAGCCTTGCAACGCTGGAACCTGAGCATTTCTCATCGTCCCGGAGTTCAACATTTGAATGCTGATGCAATTTCGAGGCTACAGAGAAAGAGCTGGGAAGAACAACCAGTTACTAGCCCATCAGTATCAATGTCAAAGTAGTAGACAACCTTAAAGGATGTCATCACATGTCTAATTTTTTTTGTGTGTGTGTAAATATTTTTTTTAAGTTTTGTGTTTATAATAGTAAATTAGCATGTGTATTGTTTATGCAATAGTAGTATTAGTATAAGGTTCAGTAGAGATGTCAGTAGAGAATGTTCAGACACCTGAAAATGCCTATGTAATATTTAGAATGAAGAAATCTGCAAAGAGACTATTGAACTCTTCCGTAATATTATTATATGTTTGGGGAAAATTAGCCCCTAAGAGGCATATTTTCCGCTAAGGTGGGGGGTGTCAGGTTCCTTGAAGACATCTGCCCTGAATTAGAAAGGAATAACATTTCCTTATCTGAATATTTTATGTATTGTGGGTTGTGTATCCGTGAAGCTCGAAATACCTTTCTTTCTTTTCTATAATAACGAATGACAAATGTTGACACAGGTGTGCAGATGACGCACTCGTTGATGAATGAAAGTGATGGCCGCGGGGCGTGCCTCAGCTGTCATTTATTATTTAAGTGATGTGTAAACAGTAGATGTCATGACTCAAGGTTGGTATGCGGAATTGAACCAATGGAGGAACTCTAAGAGGCCCTGCTGGGGGAAGGAAGATCTCTGACAAGGTCAACTCTGGACTGAGAGGTTAGACAGTTCTCGCTTGGCGTTGAGACCGATAGGTCGCTCAGGATTTGTGGTCCTGTTGGATAGTGTATATTTTGAGCGTGGGACAAGGCGTCCCAGTGGATAGTGTTATAGGCCGAGAAGTGAGGCCTATTACCCTTGTGTATTGAGATTCTGCAGTAATCTCTGATAAAGCGTATCTAACGTGCGTTGAGTGTGAGGAAGAAAGTGTAAGCTGAACGGTACACAACCAACGTTTATTGTAGTTAATTTAATGTTGAACCGGATCATCTATATCCGAGTTGTAATTGTAAATAGTTGTAAATATTGTTTCTTGTGTACATATCTATATCTTAAATAAACTGTTAGTTCAGTTCATTAACAGCGTCAGTGTTATTTTAACCAATCCTCACAGCAGGTGACCGATATCACCCATTAATATCGGTGGTGGCAGCTAAAACTACCTAGGACATTCTTCAAAGTTTTGTGGACTGAGAGGAGCGTCCGACAAGTGGTATCAATTTTTGTCTTATGCACCACTTCACGTCCGGCAGACATGGATCATTAGATTCCTCTATTACTATTGTTCCATAAAATGAAGGATTTTCTCTTGTGCTTGACGACATCGGGTTTCGTGCGGCCGGCTCTTCGACCATAATATTATGCGTAATTATGAAAGACCCCTGAAAAATGGCACTACCTGTTCGGCACGTAAAGTCTCTCAGTCATTTGAATCACAAACAACCGCTAAAAGTTAATATTGTCCTTTTGTAAACCTTAACCTTTGTACCTTGTTAATTTTGTGACTAAAATATCGCAAGAATAACAACATTTTACTTTAATATATAGACAATATAATGCTTTTTGTTACAAATTAGATGCATGATCCGTGAGTGAAAGACAATGACATTTAACTGCTTACATGATTTTTTTTATCACAGTTTCATTTTTTTTATAAAATAATTAGCATTATATATGAAACTTTTTCTTGAAAAGTCCCAAAAATTCTGATTGGACGTTCCCACGTGCTAAAATATTCTTTCTTATATACATAGTAAGTTGCTGCATTAAATCCTATACTTGTTTGGAGAAAAAAAATTTAAAGCTATGGTGCGAAAATTTATAAAACCTTAAGTGGTCTTTTACCTTTTAAACTCGTCAAAAATTAACAAAAACATTGAAAGTTTGAATTAGCTTATCTTTATTGATTTTACATGTATAGACAGGAAATTTGAAGTATTATTTAAATAGATTGTGTTTAATAACATAGTAAAACAGAATCTAACTTATCTTTTACAGATTTTGTGCATTGGTGAAATTAAAATAGTTAACTTCATACGTCATTACGCGCATAATATCTTGAGAACGTATATGTAAATTGTTATGAATTTTTTATATATAATAAGCATATATTTATTTTCGAAATGACCTACTCTTTGATCAAAATTATTTCATTAATTATGTAAAAAAATGTAAAAGAATCAAAATTTTGCATTTTTTAATGAATAAAAATTGTCATAACTAAAAATATTCTCACCATAAATACTTAAAATTAGATCATTTAAAACACACATATCTGCTTAACAGCTATCTAGTTTCATAATAATTCATTCATATGTTCACAAGCTATCCTGCTCGCAATGACTTAGAGAGTAAAATAAACTCTTTTAACTTAAAAAACATACAAATTCGGTAATAAGATTTTCAAATCCTAATGATAGCATATTGTATAGCAAAATCTGTTTAATTCATGTTAAAAATTTCATGTTTATACATAAAAAAAAGTTTGAATATAGACTAAATCAAACTTTCAATTTTTTCGGTAAATGTCCTCGTGTTCAAAAGAAACAAGACCACTTACAGTCGGCTGCAAAATTCTTCGAGCACTCTAATCCCTCTGGATTTTTTTTCAAAACGAAAAAAATATGCAAAAATTGGAACATGTATAAAATAAATTTTTTAACGTCGTTAAAAAAATATATAAAATTCTACTGTTTACGTTTATTTACACAATGGTACAAGCGAAAAACAACGTGAACAAAGCGAACCCAAGTTCCAAAAGAGCACAAATTCCACAAAATGTGTCTTTCCACTTCATTTCTTTACTTGATTTTTTTTTAAAACCTGCCCAGCCAAAGGGTAATATTGTAATGTTCTGTAATTTATTAAAAAATATAAAAAAAAGATGTTTCCCCCCCCCCAACCTGATGCGTTATTAGTATCGGATCTCTGATAACCTAACTTAATTTTTTCAGAACTGGGTTTTATTTGTGAACTAATTTAAATATTGCAGTGAAACTTGCAGCTTAGTGTGTGAGCCGGCGGAAGTCAGGAGGTTAAAAGAAATTATATCTACCAACATTGGAGTATTTATATGGATTGGAAAAGAAAGTCCTGTGTTGAAATTTAGGCGTGACCTTGCGCAACAATCGGGTTGCACGTGGCGGATTAAAAATAAACAAGGCCGGCTTCTCGGAAAACAGGATGCTGGTCAATTTATCTACGTCAAAGAAATACAAAAACAGGTCGAGACTCTTATGTAACCAGTTTTTCCTTGACACATGATTATTTTAGTTTGTTTGTTTTTCTACGACCTATTTTAACGGAATTCTGGTGAAGCAGGAAGTTCTAGAAAGATCTTTCGAGGTCGAATGCGAGTATAAATACGGGTCTGCCTGGCCGAGCAAGCTATCATTTGCTTGAGCTCCTGCTGTTGTTCCTCATCTCCAGTCATAATGTTTTTCTATTTAGTCAACGATTTGCTTTCTTTTCCGATTCTCGTAGTTTTATCATCCGATGGCTTGCCCTTTGTCCGGGCAACAGATATTGCTCGAATATTTGAATACAAAAATTTACATCAGTATGCATCTGCACACGCCCATCTGAGGGTGAAAGATATCATTTATAAGAGAATGGACTTGCCCCGTGGGTCTCTGAAAATTCGAATTTTTTCAATTGGAGAGGCCGTGAAAATTTTGAGAGCATGCAAGAGGCGAGCAGCTGAATATTTGGTTTACACTTTTCAAAACCCAGAGGTGGCCAGGATCCTACCGCTCGAACCTATGAGAATCACGACGGAACATAAGAAAGCGATTCGAATTAAAACAATGGCTGATGATTATTCAAATTCACAGACTTTCAGTCAATTTCTAAGCGACTTTAGACGCAAAACTTTTGATCTGTACGAGGACTTGGCTAATGAATATATATTAAAACGACGAGAAGTTCACTTGTATGAAGAAAATTTAGAGAACTTGAGAATGTCAGGACCCCCGAGAAAAGTTTTGATACATTTCGGAGAAGAGGTTTATGAATACAGTTTGTGTTAAAAAAAAAAAAAAAAAAAAAAAAAAAAAAAAAAAATTTTTTTTTTTTTTTTTTTTTTTTTTTTTTTTTTTTAACAAGGTGAAGAAATAAAGTAAAGGATTTTTCATTTTCTCTTCAATACAGAACATTATGGCTAATAAACTTGTACGACCAAATTACATTTTGTTGAATGTTGTTACTAATATCATAAAAAGTTTTTATCCTATGAAACAATCTATTCCTCCTTTAAATGCAATTGAAAAAAATATTTTCGAACATGTGTTGGAATTTTGCAAAAGTTTTTATAAAGAAAACTTTTTTCGAATCTATCAAACTCATCATTATTTTCGGTACTTAACAGAAGACAAATTAGATGCAATGTTGCGGGGTCTGTACAATCAAATTTTTACAAATCATATTAGTTGGTCTCGGATCATGTTATTCATGTGTGTTGTCTCTAATTTCATGATGCATTATACTTCTAATGAACTCCTGTTTTTATTTTTTTTCAACATTATGAAAGAAAAACTTTTACCTTGGATTGATGATCATGGTGGCTGGGAAGCGATAGAAATAGATGAATCGATAGAAACAATTCCACATGTAAATTTAGAAAACTTTATGCTTCGCCGCAGTAAAAGGTTAGCATCAAAAGAGAAAGTGGGCTACGAAAAATATTTTTCTGATTCAGATTAAAAAAAAAAAAAAAAAAAAAAAAAAAAAAAAAAAAAAAAAAATTGTAATTTAAGAAATTACAACAACCATTTGAAAAATGAATTTTTTTTTTTTTTTTTTTTTTTTTTTTTTTAATAGTTGTTACAAATTCTCCAATAACATTTTTTTTTTTTTTTAATTGAAACTTTCTTTTTCACATTCTTGGATTCTTCGGATATTATCTACATTGGCATTATAATATGATTTATCCTTATCTAACAGTTCGTCATACAAATCTCTTTCAAATATATCGCCGTCGCCTTCAAGAATGATATCATTCATATCATCATCCTCATCAGACGAATCATCAATCGGTTTATCAAACGAATTATCAGACAAATCATCACTGGGAAAGAGACTGGTATCACAGCGAGCGTAAAGGGGTAAATGGTAACTAAATACACTTTCATAAACACCACAACATAATAATGGCCTCGATGAAAATATGGCATCTATTGTTGTCCTACCATTAGTTGTAAATTCTTTGGGATCGTTTCGCATTTGCAAGTAAAATACATCATCCAATGTATCTCTGAGATATAATCCTTCTTCAGAATTCATTTCAATATTAAAATCGCCAAATAATATTGTAAATATTTATTCAGTTTTTAATAAGGTTTTACTTATTGCTTTTAAAATATTCTTTGCGGAGGTTTGAGGTTTCGCGTACAAAACAGCAATTTGGCATCGCTTCAATTTTACTACGATAATGTGAACCCCGATTTCATAATTCACATACATTTTATAGTCTTTTTTGCCGAATTTGTTTTTCTTGAGATAAATGGACACGCCAGAAGGTTTTGGCTGGGAAAAGTGACTATAAATTTCATAGGGCCTTTTAAAACCCTCGAAAAGAAATTTATCACCAGGGATAGTCCAAGTTTCGGCGAAAAGTAAGATGTCGCTATTCATAAAACAGGGATCAGTTTTAATATCATCGTAATGTTTGCGGAGAGATTGTACGTTGTGATACATCATTTGTAGACCGTAAGGCTCACCACATTCCCGTAAAAATTTATATCTCGGAATGACAGGATTTTTCCTTAATCGCTCAAATGCCTTTGAGATAGGATTATCTTCTTTAGGTGATTTTGGAAGATGAAAATTTGGGAAAAGGTGTAATGTATTTAATTTTTTACCGCGAGAACAAGCCACATAATAGAGTTGAGTTGACATTTTGGGTGTTAAACCAACCGCGCACTCCTCGAATGTTGCTCCTTGAGATTTGTGAATGGTCATGGCTTCCGCTACTATAAGTGGAAATTGATTTCTAATAACAGATAGGGCTCCGTTTCTTGTCTTGTTAATCGACTTTTTACATCGCTCTATAGGCGTCCACTTGTATGAAATATTTTGTTGAGTCATGTAGCGTAATGCATTATTTCTTGCGTTTTTCCCTATTTGTGGGCTGTCTAAGAATTCAAGCCAGACTCTTTTGACACCCATTTTCTTAGAGTTTTTAATAGGACATGTTTCAATTTTTCGCAATACACCTATGGATCCGTTGACGAGTCCGTCAACTATATCCACATTTAATGTTAACATATAGCGCACGCCTATTTTGAAAGGTGTTTTGTACGCTAAATTTCCACAGTTTTGACGAGATTCATCTTTAGCTTTATTTAATAAATCACGCTTTCTTTTTGCCGTCCCTGTTCCCAGTACAGAATCGGTGGCCAAACATTCAATCAATTCACCCTTTATTTTATTCAATCTTAAGATATTTGCCTCATTCACTTCTTTGTTGGAATAAAATAGTAAAGGCGCGGTGACAGGAATTTTTTCCAATGTGGTTACTCTCGATTTTAAAATATTGATTTCCTTGTCAGTCAATTTCCCATCGGCCAGATTATTTAAGAGTATAGCAAACTCTTGGTCTTCTTTTTGACGCATTATTTCTGTGAGTTCATAAAATTTTACCGAATCGAAAGGATTTGGTACTAATTGTTCTAGATCCATCCGTTTTGAATTTTGGTAAAGAGGGGTATCTTTGACAGGTGGTAATTGTCTCAAATCCCCTAAAATTATGATATGCATTCCTCCAAACTCGGCATTGACACCTTTAATCTCTTTCATGCGTTGATTGCTGGCGTTGAATAAATTGATACCTACCATGGAAATTTCGTCTATAATAATGACTCGACAGTTTTGAAATTTAACTTGGTATTCATTCAAGGTGCTAGGGCTCATAGGATTTAATTTAGCCGAACTGAGCGTGAGACCTAGTCCGGAATGCAAGGTCGTTCCAGAAATGTTGGAGGCCGCTTTGCCAGTGGGAGCCATTTTGATGAGGACCGGGTACGCCGGATCTTGGTCGAAAATCTTGTAAGCTATTTGTTCTAAAAGGGAAATGAGAAACGACTTTCCAGTTCCCGCGGCCCCTTGGATAAACCAAAAGATGGGCTCAGTGTCATATCGAATATTCCTTTGAAATTCTAAGAGAATGTCACGTTGTTTTGTATTCGTTTTTTGGAACATTTTGTTAAATTTATCTTTGGGCCAAATTTCCGGCATTAGAAATGTGGCAAACCCTTTTTCTGCGTCCATGTCCACCCCAATATCCACAATATTAGTTTCTTTTTCGTCATAGTCTAATTGATTTTCGAAAGGCACCATTTCATTCACCTCTTCAATCAATTCCTCAAGATCCCTGTCTTCTGACTCTTTTACCATGAATTCTTCGTCCCAATCTATGTCTTCGTTAAAAACATATTTTTTCCGATTTTCTAAAATTTGATTTAAATTGGATTCGTACAATGCTTGACAGTTTTGATTCAAGATGTCTTTTTCTTCATCTCTCCAAGGTACATAGAGCATGACCTGTTCACGATAGAATTCGTTTCCGTTTAGGGACTGTTTAAAGTTGCAATAGCGAATTATTTTGGGTTTTGTTCGTTTTTTGCAATATTGTCGCCCTGTCATCAATTTCAGTGAGTCATCCCCAACCAACTTGAAATCGTACCAGGCTGCAAAGTTTGCAAGACATTCATGATCGAGTTTTGAGGGTCGACTCACGTACTTGTCGAGAATATTTTTCTCAAACACGTCTGAGGAGGATTTATCTAAAAGTTTTAAATCTTTTTCGGATTTAACCATGTGGGATCGTTGGTTGGGTTCAAAAGTCGGTATAAATATATCATCTTCGGATATTTTACTCATAGGCAATTCTAAAAGCGACCATGCGGCTTCCTGTGCGCTCACTTCTCGGGCATTAAGAAAAACATTGCTGACGGATTTTAATTTTTCTTTTAATGTCATGTTTCCCTTTTTGGTCGCTTCTACACAATCACGCATTTGTTTGGAAAGTCCGGCATTGGATTTTCCCACATAATCAACCAAATAGGCTACAACAGCGTATTGATCCAGTACAAACTGTAAATCCATATTGGATTGCATGAGACTCAATATTTTGGGATTATAGCTATTAATTAAAATTTCATTGACATTCCTCTTAAGCATTACGGTGGGTCGTTTAATACCAGAACAAATGGCATTCAAATAGTCGTTTAATTCCAAATTTAAATGGGCTAAAAATTCGCTAAAAGATATGTTTAAATCTTTGTCCTCTAACACTTCCAAATATTCGCGTATTTTTTTATATTTTTTCTTATTAAAACGTTTGTCATCCTGCCCTAATGGATCCAATACTCTAGTTTTATCCATAGGAAAAAAAGGAATGTTAAATCGACAGTAATCATTATTTCCTTTTTTACGCTGACACGTAAAAGTGTGTTTATGTTTTTGAAGAAGGGCAAAAGGGTGGTTTCGAGAACAGGTCATTATATTGTCGATAAACTGGACAATATCTTTTTCATTGTCACCCGTGTAAATGGGTACATTCTTTAAATGCATTAAAATATGATAATGTGGGCTCCCTCTTTGCTGAAATTCGACTCTATAATAGTAATGTTCAATTTTGTATTGACCAAAAGGACCATCAGAATGATTTAATATTTTGAAAAGCTCCTTTGTTTTATGTTCAAAGTAGAGAGCGCAAATTACGGGATCATTTCGGATCAATTCGACTTTTCGTTGCGATGGCATGGATTTAAATTCTTCTTTTGTCAAAGGGCGATGTTCATGCAAAAACACCAAATGTTTTATCAAATCGTACCATTGCAACTCGGCGGCAGATAATGTTAAAAACATGGAAGGACTTCCAAATTGACGAATTTGAGCCAATACGCGTTTGCGTTCTTCTGACCAATGAGCGGGGCTCGATTTTATATTTTTCATAAATTTATAGGCTTGGTCTTTATATTGTAGATTACGAACATATTCGGGGTCACGAATGTTTTCGGCTGTAATATCTTGGGTTGAAACCACTTTATTGCGAAGGGCAATAGATATAGAACTCGCCAATTGTTGGTGTGAAAGTTTGAGAAAATTGTACAATACTTTTTGAGGAGTCGCGCCTCTTCGATCGTATCGACGGAGTTCGCTTTTACACATTTCTAAATAAGATGGCTCTTTAGATCGCGTGAAATGTCGAACTTGCCCACCATAAATTTTGGGATAAGATAATTCATCTCCGATTTTGTCAAAGCACAAAGAAATGTGTATTTTATTTTCACCGGGAGCCAACGCTAAACCCTTATTTTCAACATTTGCATCGCATTTCTTAATGAAAGTGGTTTCAGCAAGGGTTGTCCATTCTTCATCATCTTCATCTTCCAGTTCAAATTCTTCGTCCCAAAAATCTATAGGTTCTTCA
Organism: Maratus speculifer; assembly: GCA_964019185.1. Classification (NCBI taxonomy): domain Eukaryota; kingdom Metazoa; phylum Arthropoda; class Arachnida; order Araneae; family Salticidae; genus Maratus; species Maratus speculifer. Next base: position 374,391,129 of record OZ025289.1, read on the forward strand.
TCATCATCATCATCATCTGAGGATATCAAATCCACCTCAGCATTTGTACCCGATGGAAATGTTTGTTCTTCATAACTTTTGAGCCAACTCAAATCCAATTCAACGCCTTGAGATTGATAGAGCGGTGTTTTCAAAAGATATTGGGCCGCTTCAAAAACGCGTTTTGGATGAATGTTTTGAGACAGATAATGAGATTTATGTGTTAAACGTTTTTTCAACTTTACGAAAATGGTCTGCGAGTCGTTGGGATTTTTAGGCAGGTGTGTTACGGTTTGGTGGAGTTCAATTGGCACATTGACAATAGAACCTTTACAACCAAATTGCCGAGTCGATCCCAATTCTCTAATTTGCATAAAAGGAATTCGAAGAGACACCAAACGTTCTTCCAAATTATTTAAATTGGCAAGGCAAGGTGGCAGAGGTGCATATTTGAATCCGTAATTGGCTGACAAAGGTGGAATTTGGCCTTTACGAATGTAAGAATAACACGTTTTGCAAAACGATCCAACATTATAAACATTTTCCGAAAATACGAAACTGTAAGAATTTGGTATATACTGTTTGATTTTACAGAGTGGAATTTTGGTGATGGAAGTTTTAAACCAAAGTCGATCGCAGCACATGCATCTGTGAATGGGCCCATCAGACATTGAATCGAAAAAGTTTTTTCCCAGTTTTTCCCAAGCCGATTGCTTTTTATTAGTTTTCTTTCTAGGTGGTGGAGAATCAAGAGTAATAGCTGCAACATTTTCCGGCTTGTTAGAATCATTTTTCATATTCAAATTTCCCTGGTTAGAACCGACCGCTTGTAAAATGCCATGGCTAGTGGTTTGGTCGTCCTCGAGGCATGGAGTTTTACGATTAATCGGTTCGACATCAGATTGCTTCCTTTTTCGTGATCGTCGTTCGTTTCGTAATTGATTTTCATGGGCTACATAATCTTTTGAAGACCTCAATTCTTGCATTTTCAGACGATGTTTCATTCGACGTTTTTCTTTGGCTTCGGCTTTTTCTGTATCAGTTAATTTCCGTCGACCCATTTTTAAATTTGTTAGTTTTCTTCTTTATTACAATGATTTCATACATTTTGATTTCTTATTTAATTAAAAATTCTTCTAAAAATAAAGAATTTAATTTAAATTCAAAAGTGGTCACGCCAAGGGGTCAGTCCTCCCGAAAGCAACAACCATTTTTCAAATGGTTAAAAAAAAAAAAAAAAAAAAAAAAAAAAAAAAAAAAAAAATGGGTCGAACGAGGCATGTGTTATGGAAAGACTTTTATAGTCTTTATCCATACATGCCTCGTTCGGCCCATTTTTTTGGGTTAGATATAAATCCAATATTGGAAAACTTGAAAAGCAAAACTTGCATTTTTTTCGAAAAAATAAATTACACATAATCATTGTTGGGGCCCATTTTTTTTGGGAGGGGGGGGGTTAAATCCAATATTGTAAAATTTAAAATGATAGAAAGACTTACCCATTTTTTGGGTTAGATATAAATCCAATATTGGAAAATTTAAAAAAGCAAAACTTGCATTTTTTCGAAAAAATAAATTATACATAATCATTGTTGGGGCCCATTTTTAATCATAATGTAAGGGAAATCATTTGAGATGTATTTAAAAAAACAGACCCCATTAACCATAATGTAAGGGTGTGCTGTATTTAAAAAACAGTTTTTTTTTCGCCATTGATTATAATGTAAGGGAAATCTTTTGAGCTGTATTTAAAAACTAGTTTTTTCGCCATTGACTATAATGTAAGGGGGAAATTCAGTAAAAAGCTATTGATGTATTTAAAAACAGTGACCATAATGTAAGGGAAATCTTTTCCTATAAAATATTAATGCATTTTAAAATTTACTTGTCGCAAGTTAGAGAACTTGTTAAATATTGAAATATTCGAGGTATCAAAAAAAAAATGATATCAAGTAAAGATTTTACAAGGAACTTGTAATGACCTTAATATATTTTCCAAAAATTCTAAAAATAAACTGAATGTTCTAGAAAATAATTATATAACTATTTTTTCTCGTGATCAGATAAAAAAAAGGAATTGCATCATTTCCTTTCCGAGAATTTAATATCACGGCCTCCGAAAATAAAATGTTCTAGAAAATAATTATATAACAATTTTCTCGTGATATGCATCTGTTTAAACATATAAAAAAAGGAATTGCATCATTTCCTTTCCGCTTCCGAAAATAAAAAATGTTCTAAAAGTTTCTTTCAGAATTGGTTCTGATATTTTTTTTTCACACTGTGGCTTCCTGTTAACCGCGATAAAAAGCTACATCCTTTCTGATAATTCTATTTCAGTCCGATTGTTTTGACAAGTCTTTTATATAAAAAGGAGATCGCATTGTGACCAAAGCATCATTCTGCTCTTGTCAGAAAGCCTTGCTACCACTTTTTATCGACTAGTTGGAAATTTTCTTTATCTGAGAACTTTGTCTTTGAACCATGAGCCTTTCAAACATTTGCATGGTCGTTGATTTCGACGGATTCCGCATCGGGGGAAAATTTTACTGCCGAGAACTGGGATTTGCCTCACTGACGAAAGGCGATAGCGGCATGTACACCTTCAGATTGAACCACCTGGCTAATCAAGCGACTTGGAAAGATTGGAAAACAATCAACTATTGTACAAACAACCTGCACGGCCTAACTCTCGAACCCCTGACTAACGAAAGACATCTTTTTGATTTCGAATTTTTTGAAACCATTGTAAAGGCCGAGTATGAGTGCCAAAAAACTGTTAAAAAATATATAGTAGCCTATAAAGGTGGCCACGTTGAAAGGGACATGCTGCAAGACCTAGGGATTCCATATCTAAACTTGGAAGATTTTGGATGCCCAAAATTTGATGCAATATCCCACCCATTGAAATACATCCTGGTAAACGGCTGTGGAATTCATAGAAGACTGCTTAATGATAAAATGCCACATTGTTCGAGAATTGAATGTATTGTTTTCGCCGATTGGATTCGAGATAAACTTTAAAAAAAAGAGACTTGTTGATTAAAAAAAAAGAAAAAACGGGTCGAACAGAAACATGTTTATAAGGTAAAAGACAATAGTCTTTTATCCATACATGTTTCTGTTCGGCCCGTTTTTTCGCGTCAGATAGGAAACCAATATTGGTTTATTTTTTTTTTCTAAAAAAAAAAGAAACAAAGTTTATAAAGTGATGAAAAAATGAATCGTGTTATCAGATATATTGGAATAATTTTTTTAAAAAAAAACTTGTTAAATTCTAAAGAAACATTTTTTTTTACAATCAAAAAAAAAAAAAAAAAAAAAAAAAAAAAAAAAAAAAATTCAAATCTTAAATTGCAATCTTTTAGCGCCAAAACACTACTTTTTTCCCCCCCAGTACACTCACGATTCATTTTTTTCCCAAAAGACTAAAAGTTTTTACATTAAATTAATAATCAATAATTTGACCAAGATTTCAAAATCACTTCTTCGCGAAAAAGATCCTCGATAGGCACCTCTGGTGTACACAAGAGGATTAGAAAAATCATTTTATATGAACACCATTTCTTAAATATTTACACAACTTAATAAATTTGGTTCCACCCAAGTAAGAGATTAGCAGCTCACATAGTTATGAATGTATTCCAAAATATCTATCACAGAAAGTTCACAATAAGGCGGAAAATATTTTGTTATTTTTTTTTCAAAAGTCACCAGATATCTATACTTATTCATTTTCAATTAATACAGAGTTGAAAGAAACATGTCTCACTGAAAAAAGTAAGATTTTCAAATTTATTAACATTTTTTTTTTTCGAAAATTTCCGAGTCGCGTCTTAATCGAATGGATCTGCTGCAATCGTTTCTGTCTCACCCGACCCCCCATAATTGGATATCTTGGGTTAACCCTCAGAGCAAGTTTCATATTCATCGAACAATTAAAACGGGAGATATTAAAGTTTAAAAGTAACCCGAAAAGCATTTCATGGGGTGAAAACCGAAAAAAACGCGATAACTTTTTAAATAAAATAGATATCGAATCAGTTTAAAGTTTATATTACTTCTCAAAAAATGAGCTGCATGACAGATTTTTGGTAAAGTTAAAAATGGGGGGGGCGAAAAAAAAATCACAACTTTGTCAATTCTCAAGATATCAAATCCAACTAAATTTTTTATATAAATGTACTCAACATTATCTGAAACTTTTGTATATATAGGTTTTTTGACAGAATCAACTTTTACCGACGAAAAGAAAAAAAAAAGGGAGGGGACGAAAAAACAAAAAAATTCATAACTTACTCAATTCTTAAGGGTGTTCTTAAAATCAAAAAGGGTAACTTTGTGACACATGCATTAATTTATTTTTGTTTAGAAATGCATAAAAATAGCAGGTGTTGTTATTCAGAAACTCTTTAATTGCACTCATTCTTTTGTTTTTTTTTTTTTTTAAAAACACAATAGATTTTTCATAACAAGCCTTCAAAGTTGACACTTTTGAGCATATTTCCCGACGAAAGCAGAAAAACCGGTCGAAAAGGAGGAGAAAAACGGGTGATTGCGTCATCGAAATAGCTTATAACTCGATAAGTAATTTAATTATCATAAAATGGAAAAATAAGTTCAATTCGAAATCGCTTTCATAGTCAGGCATTAAAATTTTATAACTTTTTGTTGAAAAATGAATTTGTAAAATGTGTCAAAACGTTTTTCGCTTGTTGAGAGGATCAGTTGAGAACACCCTTAAGTAATCAAATATAATTACATTTATTTTACATCTTCTCAATAATATCTACAATTTTTATATTAACAAGTTTATCATAGGACTAATTTTTCTAGCAAAAATAAATTAAACAAAAAATAGGAGTTGGAGAGAAAAAAAACCTCAAATCCAAACTACTTATTTTTCAGACTCATTTTTAAATTCAATTTTGCTCGCATCCAAATGACAAATTCTCTTATTTAGCAACTGTGGCGAATTGGTCGAGTTTTCAATAAAGTCAGAATATATTTTAAAAAAGGCAGCCAAAAAAGGTATTTTGAACAGAAATTTCTGACTTTATGGTGATTGAAAGATTGAGAAAATATAACAAATTGCGTTTTTTCAGACTCATTTTTTAAATTCATTTTTTGCTCTCAAACGCATCTAGGGTCGACTTATTTAGACTCTGCATTAGTTCTTGAGATATAGCTATCGCAAAAATCGTGCAAAATGTGGCATAGCAGCGCCACCTGCTGGCCAATTTACACCAAAACTTAATCAGCGTCTATTTAAATCAAGGGGTCACAGAATCTGAAGTTTGGTGAAATTCTGTGCATTAGTTCTTGAGATATAGCTATCGCAAAAATCGTGCAAAATGTAGCATAGCAGCGCCACCTACTGGCCAATTTACACCAAAACTTAATCAGCGTCTATTTATATCAAGGGGTCACAGAATCTGAAGTTTGGTGAAATTCTGTGCATTAGTTCTTGAGATATAGCAATCATGAAAAACGTGGCACAGCAGCGCCACCTGCTGGCCAATTTACACCAAAACTTAATCAGCGTCTATTTAAATCAAGGGGTCACAGAATCTGAAGTTTGGTGAAATTCTGTGCATTAGTTCTTGAGATATAGCAATCTTGAAAATCATGAAAAACGTAGTATAACAGCGCCACCTGCAGGCCAATTTTCACCAAAAACCAATAGGCACTAATCCATATCAAGGTCTAACTGAATATAAAATTTTATTAAATTTCAAGCATTAGTTCTTGAGATAGAGCGCCCACAAATTTTTTGTCACATACAGACAGACGTATAAATCCGTCGAAAACCGGAAGTCGAAAATTTTCATGAATCCAATACTTTCTTCTTGTAAAGATAGAAGAAAGTAAAAAGGCTGCTAAAAAAGGTATTTTGAACAGAATTTAGCTTAAGATGATTTTGATAAAACTCGTTTCTACAAAAAAAATTAGATTAAATTAATGCAAGTTGCTCATTTTTATTATAAAATGTAACATTATTGTGTGTCATTATTATATAAAAATAGAATCAATGCATGAATAAAACAAAAAAAAAAATCTTTTCCTGCTCGCTCATGTTGAACGAAAACCAACTTTTCTAAAAAAAGAGTCACAGTTAAATGACCTTGAGTTGAGTTTTAGTTTGGAAATTATTTTTAGCGAAAAAACGATGATGTAAAAATATTCCTTTTACGCAGTTGGATGACCTTGAACTCAGTTCAAGTTAGATGTTTCACTTTTAGTTAAATATTTCAGTTTAGATTTGAAATTTGACGTCATCCTAGCATATAAATACAGCCACCGATTTTGTGCGAATTAGTTTGGATTCGGCGCCGAAACCAGTGGCTACTAAACCTGCAGATGGTGTTTCAATAAGTTTTTGGGGTAAGTCAATTCAATTAATTAATTATTTCATTTAACAAATAAAAAATGATGTGACTCTGTTGTATTGAAAATAATGTTTTATTAATATTTTACTTTGTAATTGTTTCAGAAACGTACAGTTTTTTTTTAACACGTATAAAATTTTGTAAATTTAATAACAAAAATGTCAATAGTGGGGACCCCCTGGTCGATCCATAAAAAATAATGTTTTATTAATATTTTACTTTGTAATTGTTTCAGAAACGTACAGTTTTTTTTTTAACACGTATAAAATTTTGTAAATTTAATAACAAAAATGTCAATAGTGGGGACCCCCTGGTCGATCCATAAAAAATAATGTTTTATTAATATTTTACTTTGTAATTGTTTCAGAAACGTACAGTTTTTTTTTAACACGTATAAAATTTTGTAAATTTAATAACAAAAATGTCAATAGTGGGGACCCCCTGGTCGATCCATAAAAAATAATGTTTTATTAATATTTTACTTTGTAATTGTTTCAGAAACGTACAGTTTTTTTTTAACACGTATAAAATTTTGTAAATTTAATAACAAAAATGTCAATAGTGGGGACCCCCTGGTCGATCCATAAAAATTTGTCACATAATTTTGCGTGCCTAATAGATGTCGATGATAGACCCCCATGGGATGACCTTGAAATTTTTATATCTCTGACTCTAATTATCCGAAGCGGTACAAATTTTGTACGCAGTACTATGTTTAATCAAAGTTTGCCCCCCCCCCCATGGTGTAGTATTAAAAAATCACGTTTGCTCATAGTTTATGATCCAATCGACTTGATTTTTTTAACATTTGTTGAGAATTGTACACAACAAAACTATTGATGTGGGCCCGATAAAATTTTGTCGCTTGACTTCAAGCCTGGAAAATGGAACCCATGAATGACATTGGGATGACCTTGAAATTAAAAACTTTTATATCTTTGACTGTAATTGTATGGCGCTTACATGTAATATCCTATTATGAAAAAAAAAAAAAAAAAAAAATTTTTTTTTTTTTTTTTTTTTTTTTTAACTTACTAGAAGAAACGCAATCACACAGAGACTTTTTAAAGCCATGGCATGGGTAGCCCGCGGCATCACAAAAAGGCACCGTGTCATTCACCTTCACGCTCAATCCTCTTTTTGGAATAGGCGTCATGTTGCTTAACAACAGAGGATTCTTAAAACACCCCATAAAAGAAGATACATCTCAAAGTTTTCGGTCAATTTGAAAAAAAAACTTTGGTGAATCAGAAGGTGTACTTTCGAGATTTCATTAGATTAGGACTGAAAATAAGCAAAGAGTGTGTAAGGAACATGAGATTCGTATATATATGAATGTAGTAAAAAAAAAAAAAAAAAAAAAAAAAAATTTTTTTTTTTTTTTTTTTTTTTTTTCATGTTGTAAGATTATAAAGCTTGTGGCTTCACTTGTAATTTTTACATTCTCCGCTTGTTGAAACAAAGTATCTTTTCTTCGCAAAATGTCTAACAATTTGCTACTTAAAGCAGTTTTTTTGCGTGGGGAAATTGATGAGTGTGAAAAGAGAATTTATAGCAAAAAAGATATAATAAGAACAGATTGTTTTCTTGAAAATGTATTTTCTTTTCTACTGAATCATTATGAAAATTTTCATGCAGACAGTCCGATGAATGAAAAAGAAACCAATCTCATTGAAAAAACTTGCGAAATTCTTAGTGTATTTCTCGACAAGTATGGTAATGAAATAAAAAAAACTATGCTGTGAAATAAAAAATATTGATGAAGATAATATAAATAGTCTTTTAACAGGTGTATTTAATGAATTGTTTATCGAAGGTATTACTTGGAGTCGAATAATTGCATTTTTCGCTTTCGTCGGGGAATTGGCTGTAAAATGCATCCAAGATAAATTACCTAAAAGCATTATAGATGTAATGTATGAATGTTTTTCAAGATTGGTACAAGAAAACTTATTATCATGGGTGGAAGATCATGACGGTTGGGAGGGTATAAAAAAAGTTGTTCCTGAAACTTTCTCATCAAATCCAAAACCGAATTGGGCGAGGAGCTTATTACATTCCACAATTAGAATGGTTGGTACCTTAGCATCTATAGCAAATGCTATGGAAGAAATTTGCCGCTAAAATGTTTTTAAAAATACTCTGGGGAAAATCATATCACTTTAGCTATTATAATTTATCATAACTTATCTTGGTCTTTTTGTAATTATTTTTAATCTAAAGTTAAAGTGGGAGATTTTTAAAAGTATTTATTCACTAAATAAAGGTTTTTTTTTTTAGTTTGGAGAATCAAAAGATGCACTTTCGAGATTTCATTCGATTAGGACTGAAAATAAGCAGAGAGTGTCTAAGGGACATGAGATTCAAATATATATGAAAAAAAAAAAAAAAAAAAAAAAAAATTTTTTTTTTTTTTTTTTTTTTTTTTTTTTTCTGATTTGACAGTATAAGTTTCGGATGAAACCAAGACTTTAGCTTTCCGCTCTATCGCTTCGCTATTGTTCGGAGCAACTGGAACCTTGCGGTGTTAACGTAACGTTGCTTCGATCCCTTTTCCTCGCTGCCTTTTTGCATTTTTTTTTTACATCTTTTAAATGTTTGCTTTTAATGTTTGTTTTTTTTTACATGTTGTGTTTGTATTGTCCGGGGAGGGGGGGTTAAACTTTGCTTTTAATGTTTGTATTTTTTACATGTTGTGTTTGTGGGGGGGGGAGAAAAACTTTGCTTTTGATGTTTGTTTTTTTTCATGTTGTGTTTGTGGGGGGGGAATCCGCGGTAATATTTGTTTGTTTTTTTATCATTTTCGCTTTAAAAGGAATCCGTGGTGGTAAAAAAATTTTTTTTCAGCACAAGGGAAAATAATGGTAAGTATAATTTCTTTTTCAGCACCCTTCGAGTTCAAATTTCTTTTTAAATAGAGCGCGTTCAAAAAAATATTTTTTGTTAAATTTCACAACACACAATCCAATTGCGAGGTGTAGGCAAGTCCACATTATCTTGGGTTTGTGGTGAAGATAGTTTTGTCAGAGCGCGTTCAAATTGTTATTTTTTTTTAAAAAAAACGGACACAAAAAAAATCCCAGAAGTTGGAGAAAAAAAAAAGTCCTTCCTCGATCCTGGGCTTGGAAGGCAAAATATTTATTTCAGGCTAGTTTTTAACAAAAAGAAATTTGTACTCGAAGGTCATCGAAGAAGCCAACCTGTTTTTTTCTCCACTTTCTCTTTTTTTCGGAAGCGGGCTTCCCGGCTTTGAGAAATTGATGGACGAGGAGTTATCCGAATCCAAGCCACGAATTCCGAAGGATCCTCTTGTCTCTCGGCGAAGGTTTAGGGAAGCACCTCGAAATAACGCCCCTTGCGGGGTGTTTCGCAAAGCCTCTGGAATGGGAATTGGGGGCCTTCCGATCCCTGTTGCAGCTGCGATGGTCTGACTTGGTACGCATCGTAGACAGGCCAGCGGTTAGAGACTTTCAGCTCGGTTTAAAACTGACGGCCTCGTGGGGAGACAAGGGGCGAACTCCCTTTTTTTGTTTAAAAAAAATTGGAGTTTCGAACTGGTTCGTGAGCGAGCATCTTTTCCACTTTTTTTTTACTCCGTGCTGATCCAGAGAGAAAATTTTTTTCACCATGTCGACTTTTTTGTCGTCCGTGCATAAAAATCTATTTCTGTTTATTATGGCTCGGAGTGGAAGTGAAAGATGTCTACACCTGTTTGGTAAAGATCGGGCTCCTTCGGCAACTATTCTACTTTTAAAACAAAAGCTCCTAAAAAAAGCTTGAAATGAAAAAAAAGTGTCTAGTTGTCGAATTGCGATGGACCGGTCGTAAACTCGCAAAGCGGGTGCCCCATTCAGGAGTAGTGCTGCGTTGGGCGGATCGGAAACTCGCCGGATGAAGCAAAAGTATCACCGGGTCACCCAAAACCGTTGAAAAAAAGAGAGGTGGAGGAAAAGGAAACGAAGGAGTTGAGAGAAAAATTAGGTGAGTATGAATAACTAATAAAATATTTTTCTTTTTTCAGAAATTGTCTCATTTATTGGAGTCTTTGTCTCATCTTATTTCACAGGCACGCAAACAATTGCAACCCGTCGGGCAGGAGCAGAGCAAGAAAAAAAAAATTTTGGATAATAAAAAATGCTGGCTCTTCCTCGGTGGGTTGTTTTTTTCCACACATCTTTACACAAAAATGAAGGATTCCTTTTAAAATGCGAAACTTTGTCGGAGCAAAAAAAAAAAAAAAAAAAAAAAAAAAAAAAAAAAAAAAAAAAAAAAAAAATTTTTGTTGAATTATAAAACATGCTGGCTCTGTTTGTTCTTTTCACAGGGGGCTTCCTTAAAAGCAAAGTGGTATAATTTTTTTTTATGTTTATATTATTCTTGCGCTGCGAAATAATTTTCTTTGATCGGGCGTTTTGTTGCGATTTCTTTGATTGGGGGGTTGCGATTTCTGAGCGATATTTTTTTCTGGGCGCTGAGATTTCTTTGGTTTGGGGGGGCGAGCAAATTGTTTTGCGTACATTTTTTTCTGGGTTGCGATTTCTTTGATTGGGGCTCTACGCTTTGTTGCCTGCGAAATGTTTTGCGTACATTTTTTTTCTTTCGTTGGGGGGGATTTTTGTTGCAATTTCTTTGATGCGAAATGTTTTGCGTACATTTTTTTTTTCTTTTGTTGTGCAACATTTTTTCTTTGATTGAGCGAAATGAGAAAGTTGTACGAACATGAATCATGGGGGTGACATTTTTCCCGAGGGTCCGTCGGCCTAACCGTTCGAAGTTTTCTGTGGTTTCCTTCGAACCTAGCGTGAATACGGGTTAGGTTTTCTTTTAAAAGTCCCGCCACAGAGGGCAACCCAACTCAAATTTCCAAAATCATGTTCCACATAAAAATTTCATAATCATTATTTCATCATCATTTCACCATCATTTCATTACCATCATTTCATTATCATGATTCCATAACCATCATTTCATTATCATGATTTCATAACCATCATTTCATTATCATCTCACAAAAAATTCATCTCATAAAAAAAATTCATCATCACACAACATTTTTTAGAAATTTGAGTTTTAGTTGTAAATATCTATTTTTAGAAATAATGACGTCATTATATAACTTTGAATTTTTTAATATTAAACAGGTATGAAATTAAAACTTCCGATTTGAAAAAAAAAAAAAATAATAATAATAATAATAATAATAACATTGTTTGAACATTTAAAACTTACTAGCAGAAACGCAATCTTGTTATTATAAAAATTTAACTTGACCAATATTGAAAAAATTACGAAAAGGCACCGTGTCGTTCACCTTCACACTCAATCTTCTTTTTGGAATAGGCGTCATGTTGCTCAACAACAGAGGATTCCTAAAACACCCCATAAAAGAGGATATACCTCAAAGTTTTCGGTCAATTTGAAAAAAAACTTTGGTGAATCAGAAGGTGTACTTTCGAGATTTCATTAGATTAGGACTGAAAATAAGCAAAGAGTGTGTAAGGAACATGAGATTCGAATATCTATCAACAATGTTAAAAAAAAAAAAAAAAAAAAAAAAAAATTTTTTTTTTTTTTTTTTTTTTTTTATATTGTTTGAACATTGCTTAAACATTTAAAACTTACTAGCAGAAACGCAATCATGTTATTATAAAAATTTAACTTGACCAATATTGTAAAAAAAAAAAAAAAAAAAAAATTTTTTTTTTTTTTTTTTTAACATTGTTTGAACATTGCTTAAACATTTAAAACTTACTAGCAGAAACGCAATCATGTTATAAAAATTTAACTTGACCAATATTGTAAAAAAAAAAAAAAAAAAAATTTTTTTTTTTTTTTTTTTTTTTTTTAAACATTGTTTGAACATTTAAAACTTACTAACAGAAACGCACTCATGTTATTATAAAAATTTAACTTGACCAATATTGAAAAAAAAAAAAAAAAATTTTTTTTTTTTTTTTTTTTTTTTAACATTGTTTGAACATTGCTTAAACATTTAAAACTTACTAGAAGAAACGCAATCATGTTATAAAAATTTAACTTGACCAATATTGTAAAAAAAAAAAAAAAAAAAAAAAAAAAAAATTTTTTTTTTTTTTTTTTTTTTAACATTGTTTGAACATTGCTTAAACATTTAAAACTTACTAGCAGAAACGCAATCATGTTATTATAAAAATTTAACTTGACCATTGTTAATCATCCAACTAGTTCGTTTCTAAAAAATAAGATACAAGTGTAAAATAAAATTTATTGTAGTATGGATTACATAAAATCTCCGAAATCGAAACACCTTGAAAATTTCGATCTACTAGAAAAAGAAAATCCGGAACCAGAATGTTTTAAAAAATTACCTCGGAAAAAAGCAGAAAGAAAACAATATCCAGGTAACCCGTGTTCCGATTGCGAGGAATATTTTAATACTCTAGGTTTAAATGAAGAAGAAATGAAAAAAAGAATAAATGATGTATCAAGACACAGAGGAAAACCACGGCCAAAAACGCCTGATTTTTATTACGAACTAGAATTTCCTGATGAACAGGAGTGTTTAAGACGTGGCTATATAGAACCTCCACAACCGTATTCTTTCAAAACTGATACTTTAAAAAAATATGGTTGAAAAAAAAATAAAATGCTGTCAAGTTTTATTGTAAGTCTTTTCTGTTATCAAAAATATTTAACTTGACCAATATTGTAGAAAAAAAAAAAAAAAAAAAAAAAATTTTTTTTTTTTTTTTTTTTTTTTTTTTTTTTTTTTACACAATTTCAATTTTTGTTCTCCAGCAAACAGGAAGTTAAAAATCTGAAAACTAATTAATATTCAAAAATTCGAGTTTGTAACTAACGGCATGATTCTAAAAATAGATTTTACAATTTCAATTATTGTTCCCCTAATTAATATTCAAAAATCCGAGTCATAGTTTTCCGGACTCAAATTATTATTTAAAAAAACTCGACCTTTCTAAAAAAAAATACGTATTATCCTAATGTTCAATGTGATCATAAAATATTTCAAAAATTTCCGAAAGCAACGAAACCGCTATCCATCTGTGACAGCGTTTAGAATGGCAATAAGCGCATTCCATATCCAATTTTTTCAAACTTCTCACCACGATCACATTTTCCAACAGATGCGAATAGGATTTCCGGAGGTCTTCGATTTTTTCCAAAGTTTTTTTGTCGTAAACGTGTAATTTTCTCACACCACTTTTTACAATTTCACGAACCAACTTGGCATTGTCCACGCTGCATCCTTCGTAGACCACGCTAACTCTTCCGTCAAACAGAGTAAATCCGTTGGTACCGACTGCCAGAGAGGCTACGCACCTGGAATGTTTGTGTTCGGACCGGATGGCCGACTTGACTTTGTAAGAAGAAGGGGAAATGAACAGATCCATTTTGTGAACGAGCAAATGGAAAACTGCGTGAAAAATATTGTTGGAGCGAGTAAGTTGAACTATCAGCATAATCTTGAAAAAAAAAAAAAAAAAAAAAAAAAAAAAAAAAAACTATATTGGTTTTCAAAGATTTTTCACGTATTCGACATCCTATGTTTTACCGTAAGAAATATAGATTATTCAACTGGAACAAAAATTTAATTAACCAAATCTTCGTTTTTACACCTAAATATTTTTTCTAATGAAAATGACTAAAAAATGAATTTTTTCTAATCCCAGCGTACATTTTTTTTTTTTTTTTTTTTTTTTTTTTTTCAAAAATGAAAATCTTTTTTTTTTTTTTTTTTTTTTTTTTTTTTTTTTTTTTTACAATATTGGTCAAGTTAAATTTTTATATTTTTTTTCGCCCCCCCCATTTTTAACTTTACCAAAAATCTGTCATGCAGCTCATTTTTTGAGAAGTAATATAAACTTTAAACTGATTCGATATCTATTTTATTTAAAAAGTTATCGCGTTTTTTTCGGTTTTCACCCCATGAAATGCTTTTCGGGTTACTTTTAAACTTTAATATCTCCCGTTTTAATTGTTCGATGAATATGAAACTTGCTCTGAGGGTTAACCCAAGATATCTAATTATGGGGGGGGGGTCGGGTGAGACAGAAACGATTGCAGCAGATCCATTCGATTAAGACGCGACTCGGATATTTTCGAAAAAAATAAATGTTAATAAATTTGAAAGTCTTACTTTTTTCAGTGAGACATGTTTCTTTCAACTCTGTATTAATTGAAAATGAATAAGTATAGATATCTGGTGACTTTTGAAAAAAAAATAACAAAATATTTTCCGCCTTATTGTGAACTTTCTGTGATAGATATTTTGGAATACATTCATAACTATGTGAGCTGCTAATCTCTTACTTGGGTGGAACCAAATTTATTAAGTTGTGTAAATATTTAAGAAATGGTGTTCATATAAAATGATTTTTCTAATCCTCTTGTGTACACCAGAGGTGCCTATCGAGGATCTTTTTCGCGAAGAAGTGATTTTGAAATCTTGGTCAAATTATTGATTATTAATTTAATGTAAAAACTTTTAGTCTTTTGGGAAAAAAATGAATCGTGAGTGTACTGGGGGGGAAAAAAGTAGTGTTTTGGCGCTAAAAGATTGCAATTTAAGATTTGAATTTTTTTTTTTTTTTTTTTGATTGTAAAAAAAAATGTTTCTTTAGAATTTAACAAGTTTTTTTTTAAAAAAATTATTCCAATATATCTGATAACACGATTCATTTTTTCATCACTTTATAAACTTTGTTTCTTTTTTTTTTAGAAAAAAAAAATAAACCAATATTGGTTTCCTATCTGACGCGAAAAAACGGGCCGAACAGAAACATGTATGGATAAAAGACTATTGTCTTTTACCTTATAAACATGTTTCTGTTCTACCCGTTTTTTCTTTTTTTTTAATCAACAAGTCTCTTTTTTTTAAAGTTTATCTCGAATCCAATCGGCGAAAACAATACATTCAATTCTCGAACAATGTGGCATTTTATCATTAAGCAGTCTTCTATGAATTCCACAGCCGTTTACCAGGATGTATTTCAATGGGTGGGATATTGCATCAAATTTTGGGCATCCAAAATCTTCCAAGTTTAGATATGGAATCCCTAGGTCTTGCAGCATGTCCCTTTCAACGTGGCCACCTTTATAGGCTACTATATATTTTTTAACAGTTTTTTGGCACTCATACTCGGCCTTTACAATGGTTTCAAAAAATTCGAAATCAAAAAGATGTCTTTCGTTAGTCAGGGGTTCGAGAGTTAGGCCGTGCAGGTTGTTTGTACAATAGTTGATTGTTTTCCAATCTTTCCAAGTCGCTTGATTAGCCAGGTGGTTCAATCTGAAGGTGTACATGCCGCTATCGCCTTTCGTCAGTGAGGCAAATCCCAGTTCTCGGCAGTAAAATTTTCCCCCGATGCGGAATCCGTCGAAATCAACGACCATGCAAATGTTTGAAAGGCTCATGGTTCAAAGACAAAGTTCTCAGATAAAGAAAATTTCCAACTAGTCGATAAAAAGTGGTAGCAAGGCTTTCTGACAAGAGCAGAATGATGCTTTGGTCACAATGCGATCTCCTTTTTATATAAAAGACTTGTCAAAACAATCGGACTGAAATAGAATTATCAGAAAGGATGTAGCTTTTTATCGCGGTTAACAGGAAGCCACAGTGTGAAAAAAAAATATCAGAACCAATTCTGAAAGAAACTTTTAGAACATTTTTTATTTTCGGAAGCGGAAAGGAAATGATGCAATTCCTTTTTTTATCTGTTTAAACAGATGCATATCACGAGAAAATTGTTATATAATTATTTTCTAGAACATTTTATTTTCGGAGGCCGTGATATTAAATTCTCGGAAAGGAAATGATGCAATTCCTTTTTTTATCTGATCACGAGAAAAAATAGTTATATAATTATTTTCTAGAACATTCAGTTTATTTTTAGAATTTTTGGAAAATATATTACGGTCATTACAAGTTCCTTGTAAAATCTTTACTTGATATCATTTTTTTTTTGATACCTCGAATATTTCAATATTTAACAAGTTCTCTAACTTGCGACAAGTAAATTTTAAAATGCATTAATATTTTATAGGAAAAGATTTCCCTTACATTATGGTCACTGTTTTTAAATACATCAATAGCTTTTTACTGAATTTCCCCCTTACATTATAGTCAATGGCGAAAAAACTAGTTTTTAAATACAGCTCAAAAGATTTCCCTTACATTATAATCAATGGCGAAAAAAAAACTGTTTTTTAAATACAGCACACCCTTACATTATGGTTAATGGGGTCTGTTTTTTTAAATACATCTCAAAAGATTTCCCTTACATTATGATTAAAAATGGGCCCCAACAATGATTATGTATAATTTATTTTTTCGAAAAAATGCAAGTTTTGCTTTTTTAAATTTTCCAATATTGGATTTATATCTAACCCAAAAAATGGGTAAGTCTTTCTATCATTTTAAATTTTACAATATTGGATTTAACCCCCCCCCCCCTCCCAAAAAAATGGGCCCCAACAATGATTATGTGTAATTTATTTTTTCGAAAAAAATGCAAGTTTTGCTTTTCAAGTTTTCCAATATTGGATTTATATCTAACCCAAAAAAATGGGCCGAACGAGGCATGTATGGATAAAGACTATAAAAGTCTTTCCATAACACATGCCTCGTTCGACCCTTTTTTTTTTTTTTTTTTTTTTTTTTTTTTTTTTTTTTTTTAACACAAACTGTATTCATAAACCTCTTCTCCGAAATGTATCAAAACTTTTCTCGGGGGTCCTGACATTCTCAAGTTCTCTAAATTTTCTTCATACAAGTGAACTTCTCGTCGTTTTAATATATATTCATTAGCCAAGTCCTCGTACAGATCAAAAGTTTTGCGTCTAAAGTCGCTTAGAAATTGACTGAAAGTCTGTGAATTTGAATAATCATCAGCCATTGTTTTAATTCGAATCGCTTTCTTATGTTCCGTCGTGATTCTCATAGGTTCGAGCGGTAGGATCCTGGCCACCTCTGGGTTTTGAAAAGTGTAAACCAAATATTCAGCTGCTCGCCTCTTGCATGCTCTCAAAATTTTCACGGCCTCTCCAATTGAAAAAATTCGAATTTTCAGAGACCCACGGGGCAAGTCCATTCTCTTATAAATGATATCTTTCACCCTCAGATGGGCGTGTGCAGATGCATACTGATGTAAATTTTTGTATTCAAATATTCGAGCAATATCTGTTGCCCGGACAAAGGGCAAGCCATCGGATGATAAAACTACGAGAATCGGAAAAGAAAGCAAATCGTTGACTAAATAGAAAAACATTATGACTGGAGATGAGGAACAACAGCAGGAGCTCAAGCAAATGATAGCTTGCTCGGCCAGGCAGACCCGTATTTATACTCGCATTCGACCTCGAAAGATCTTTCTAGAACTTCCTGCTTCACCAGAATTCCGTTAAAATAGGTCGTAGAAAAACAAACAAACTAAAATAATCATGTGTCAAGGAAAAACTGGTTACATAAGAGTCTCGACCTGTTTTTGTATTTCTTTGACGTAGATAAATTGACCAGCATCCTGTTTTCCGAGAAGCCGGCCTTGTTTATTTTTAATCCGCCACGTGCAACCCGATTGTTGCGCAAGGTCACGCCTAAATTTCAACACAGGACTTTCTTTTCCAATCCATATAAATACTCCAATGTTGGTAGATATAATTTCTTTTAACCTCCTGACTTCCGCCGGCTCACACACTAAGCTGCAAGTTTCACTGCAATATTTAAATTAGTTCACAAATAAAACCCAGTTCTGAAAAAATTAAGTTAGGTTATCAGAGATCCGATACTAATAACGCATCAGGTTGGGGGGGGAAAAACATCTTTTTTTTATATTTTTTAATAAATTACAGAACATTACAATATTACCCTTTGGCTGGGCAGGTTTTAAAAAAAAATCAAGTAAAGAAATGAAGTGGAAAGACACATTTTGTGGAATTTGTGCTCTTTTGGAACTTGGGTTCGCTTTGTTCACGTTGTTTTTCGCTTGTACCATTGTGTAAATAAACGTAAACAGTAGAATTTTATATATTTTTTTAACGACGTTAAAAAATTTATTTTATACATGTTCCAATTTTTGCATATTTTTTTCGTTTTGAAAAAAAATCCAGAGGGATTAGAGTGCTCGAAGAATTTTGCAGCCGACTGTAAGTGGTCTTGTTTCTTTTGAACACGAGGACATTTACCGAAAAAATTGAAAGTTTGATTTAGTCTATATTCAAACTTTTTTTTATGTATAAACATGAAATTTTTAACATGAATTAAACAGATTTTGCTATACAATATGCTATCATTAGGATTTGAAAATCTTATTACCGA
This sequence comes from Maratus speculifer, assembly GCA_964019185.1. Taxonomy (NCBI): domain Eukaryota; kingdom Metazoa; phylum Arthropoda; class Arachnida; order Araneae; family Salticidae; genus Maratus; species Maratus speculifer. Next base: position 374,409,810 of record OZ025289.1, read on the forward strand.
ATTTGTATGTTTTTTAAGTTAAAAGAGTTTATTTTACTCTCTAAGTCATTGCGAGCAGGATAGCTTGTGAACATATGAATGAATTATTATGAAACTAGATAGCTGTTAAGCAGATATGTGTGTTTTAAATGATCTAATTTTAAGTATTTATGGTGAGAATATTTTTAGTTATGACAATTTTTATTCATTAAAAAATGCAAAATTTTGATTCTTTTACATTTTTTTACATAATTAATGAAATAATTTTGATCAAAGAGTAGGTCATTTCGAAAATAAATATATGCTTATTATATATAAAAAATTCATAACAATTTACATATACGTTCTCAAGATATTATGCGCGTAATGACGTATGAAGTTAACTATTTTAATTTCACCAATGCACAAAATCTGTAAAAGATAAGTTAGATTCTGTTTTACTATGTTATTAAACACAATCTATTTAAATAATACTTCAAATTTCCTGTCTATACATGTAAAATCAATAAAGATAAGCTAATTCAAACTTTCAATGTTTTTGTTAATTTTTGACGAGTTTAAAAGGTAAAAGACCACTTAAGGTTTTATAAATTTTCGCACCATAGCTTTAAATTTTTTTTCTCCAAACAAGTATAGGATTTAATGCAGCAACTTACTATGTATATAAGAAAGAATATTTTAGCACCTGGGAACGTCCAATCAGAATTTTTGGGACTTTTCAAGAAAAAGTTTCATATATAATGCTAATTATTTTATAAAAAAAATGAAACTGTGATAAAAAAAATCATGTAAGCAGTTAAATGTCATTGTCTTTCACTCACGGATCATGCATCTAATTTGTAACAAAAAGCATTATATTGTCTATATATTAAAGTAAAATGTTGTTATTCTTGCGATATTTTAGTCACAAAATTAACAAGGTACAAAGGTTAAGGTTTACAAAAGGACAATATTAACTTTTAGCGGTTGTTTGTGATTCAAATGACTGAGAGACTTTACGTGCCGAACAGGTAGTGCCATTTTTCAGGGGTCTTTCATAATTACGCATAATATTATGGTCGAAGAGCCGGCCGCACGAAACCCGATGTCGTCAAGCACAAGAGAAAATCCTTCATTTTATGGAACAATAGTAATAGAGGAATCTAATGATCCATGTCTGCCGGACGTGAAGTGGTGCATAAGACAAAAATTGATACCACTTGTCGGACGCTCCTCTCAGTCCACAAAACTTTGAAGAATGTCCTAGGTAGTTTTAGCTGCCACCACCGATATTAATGGGTGATATCGGTCACCTGCTGTGAGGATTGGTTAAAATAACACTGACGCTGTTAATGAACTGAACTAACAGTTTATTTAAGATATAGATATGTACACAAGAAACAATATTTACAACTATTTACAATTACAACTCGGATATAGATGATCCGGTTCAACATTAAATTAACTACAATAAACGTTGGTTGTGTACCGTTCAGCTTACACTTTCTTCCTCACACTCAACGCACGTTAGATACGCTTTATCAGAGATTACTGCAGAATCTTTTTAACGACGTTAAAAAATTTATTTTATACATGTTCCAATTTTTGCATATTTTTTTCGTTTTGAAAAAAAATCCAGAGGGATTAGAGTGCTCGAAGAATTTTGCAGCCGACTGTTAAAAAGAGGCTTTGTTACCGTAATATTCGATAAGGTGTTGATTTTGCGGTACCTGTCAATTAAACCTTGTTTAATGTAGCATTAAATTTTTACACAGTACATGTTCCCCCCCCCCCCCGTTCCAATTTTTACATACTTTTTTCGTTTTGAAAAAAAATCCAGAGGGGTTAGAGTGCTCGAAGAATTTTGCAGCCGACTGTTAAAAAGAGGCTTTGTTACCGTAATCTTCGATCAGGTGTTGATTTTGCGGTACCTGTCAATTAAACCCTGTTTAAAGTGGCATGAAATTTTTTATACAGGCATCGTTTTTTTTAAAAAAGTTTGAATGGACCTAGTTTTCCGAAACAGGCAAGCGGAGTCTTGCTCCCACCATTTTTTTCCACATGTTTCACAAAATTTTAATCACTAGTTCAGGAACATGGCCGGAGGAGGGTGTGGAAGGAAAAGTGTGTTATGGATCAAGATTCATAAAATATTATTGATGAAATAAATGGCGAAAACTTTTAAACGCGAAAAGGGAGTCACAAGTCACAGAAAAAGTCACAAGTCACAGAAAAAGTCACAGTTTAGAGTTTATGAATATTTAAAATTATTTTTTTTAAAGTTCGAACCCTGCAAAATCTATTTTTAGAATTGATAACCCGAATTTTTGAATACTTAATGAGTTTCAAATTGTTACTTCCGGTTCGGTGGGCGACAAAAATTGAAATTGTGAAAAAAAAAAAAAAAAAAAAAAAAAAAAAAAAATTAAAGGTCAATGACCTCATATGGAAAATGTCATTTTTTTTCATTTTTTGGTCGAGCAAATTTTGAAACCATTTTCTAGAGATACAATTTTCTCTTTTGACCTTTGTTTGACCTTGGACCTTAACTCTTTGTAAAAGGTCAATGACCTCATATGGAAAATGTCATTTTTTTTCATTTTTTGGTCGAGCGAATTTTGAAACCATTTTCTAGAGATACAATTTTCTCTTTTGACCTTGGTTTGACCTTGGACCTAGGTCAAATTTGGACCTTAACTCTTTGTACAGGTAAACAACGCTTTTCTTACAATAATTCTTGCAACATTTTTAAAAGATCCGTTTTCACCTCTGTTTTGTATCCGAAAATGAAATTTTAATGTTTATTTTAAGTTATTTTCGGTAAAATACACGAAAAAAAAACGTTAAAAATTAACATTATGACTGTAATGGTTTTCTGACAATAATTATTACACCAATTGCAAAGAACACATTTTGTATCCGAAAATGAAATTTTAATATTTATTTTAAGTTATTTTTGGTAAAATACACGGAAAAAAATGTTAAAAAATTAACATTATGACTGTAATGGTTTTCTTACAATAATTATTACACCAATTGCAAAGAACACCGGGAAATTGAATTTTAATGCTTATTTTCGGACATTAACATTATATGACTGTAATGTTTTTTTGTGAATAATTAAATTACTTTTTAATTTTTCTTGGACAAAAAAAAATAAAAAAAAATAATAATATGACATTCTTTTTTAAGAAATTAAATTGAAAGCCTGTGTCTTTTCACTTTTCCCAGCTTTTTCAGCTGTTCATTTTCCCTTTTCACTTCAACAAGCTCCTTCCGAAGCCCTTCATTTTCCTTTTTGAGTCTCGCAATTTCCCCTTCGTGCAACTGATTAATTTTGTCATTTAGCAGGTGAATTTTATCGTTCAACTCGCAAATTTTGTCGCTCAACTTGTTATTTTTTTCTTTCGACTGGCAATTCTTGGCTTTCAACTTTGAACATTTATCCTTCCACTCGGAAATTTTGACTTTCAACTTTGAACATTTATCGTTCAACTCGTAATTTTTGACTCTCAACTGTGAACATTGATCTTTCAACGCGGCGTGCGTCTGTTTCATGTGAGCCATTTCGTTTTTCAACCCCGAGTTTTCCGATTCGAGCCGAGTGTTTCGATCGACAATGGGTTTGAATTCGTTGATCAAGCCTTGGTGGTAGGGGCGAGGGGTCCATTGTTCTTCTCCCACGACGAAATAGAAAAGATTATCCATGTCGGCTTGTTCTTTCAGGCAGGCTTCCCGAGTCAAGTTTTTCAAATACGGGTTGCGTTCGAAATAGAGTTTACGTTTGCCCGTGAGATGTAGAAAAGAATCCGTGGGATTTTGGCAAGGTAGAAATTCTTTTGCGACAGGAAGAACGGTATTTAGCGTGATTCCGGGAATGTCTTTGATTTTGAAGCGCCACTTGCGATCGAAAAAACTCATGTTGGTTCGCACCAGTTTCTCTCGATGCAAGTTTCTAAAATTTTGGTCGAGGAGTTTGATCAGACCGCCTTCCCATTGCAAAACGAGTGGCAACATGTAATCTCTCGGGAGGCTCTCGAACAGGTAAAAGTGATTTTGTTTCTCGGGGGATTTTTTGTCTTCGCCTGTGAAAGTGCATCGAGATTCGCGCTTGCACAGATAACCAATCGTGTTGGCTAGATGCATGGCCGATGTGAGGCGTTTGTAATACATGCATCTGAAATTTTTACGAGGCCGGTCTCCTACCACAATTTTTTCCCAAACGTTTCGCAAAAAGTGGCCAGGGGGCGACGAAACTATAATCATGTGCCTGTGTTGCCTGAGTCTGGAATCTTCGGGCTGGCCTCCATCGCACCAGCAGGAAAATGTTAAGGTGCGAGTTCGACCTTCGTCCCTATCTATGGCTTCCAAAAAACCTGGAAATGCTGGAATTCGCACCATGGCGTGAAACCATTCGACTTCCTCTCCCAGTTCCAAATATTTTCGGACGCAGGAAACGGCTCTGTTCAAAGACTCATCTTCAAAAGTCAGAGGGTTAGGATCCAGAGGCATGGGCCAGATGAGATTGTAAGCACGCGCAGGGGGGAATTTGAAAATGTGATTAAACAAACACCTTTTCTCGGCCATAGGTTTCATGTCGAAAGGCGTGGGACCGGGTTTGACTGATAGAGTGGAGTTTTCGGGCGGTTGTGGTTTAGGTCTGACAAGCTTCATAAATTTCCGAAAACACGGAAGAAGGTGATCGACTCGATTATTTTTCTGTCCGCTTTTCCAAGAAACCTTACCCAGACACCAAACGCAACAGAGTCGAGAATTTAAATTGTGGTTTTGAGAACAATGCTTTTCGAATTGTTTGGGTAAAAGAATGGTTTTGCATTGAGGGCAGGGGAAAGATTTGTTGTTTCCAAAGACGCTCCTCGTGTAATTTTTTAAAAATGTAAAATCTTTAGCATTTGCTGGCATGATGCAATAGGTGAAAGAAAACTATGCTCGGTCCAGCAGTTTTCTGTTAATATAAATTTTCAAATGGTTAAAAAAAAAAAAAAAAAAAAAAAAAAATAATAATAATAATAATAATAATAATAATATATATATATTTTTTTTTTTTTTTTTTTTTTTTTTTTTCACTATTTGAATCTGAGATAAAATTTGAAACCATTCAAGTATTGGGTTTGACTACATCATTTTTAAGAATTAAATATAAATGCCAACTCGCTGAGTCGAAATAAAGTTTACGTTGTTTTCAGTTTTTTTTACCTGCTGCTCCGAAACTGCGTGCCTCTGTTTCGAGTGGGTCGTTTCGTTTTTCAGCACCGCAATTTCCGATTCGAGTTCCCTGTTTCGATCGACAATGGGTTTGAAATCGTTGATTAAGCCCTGGTGGTAGGGGCGAGGGGTCCAATGGTCTTCCCCCACTACAAAGTAAAAAAGATTGCCCATGTGGGCTTGCTTTTCCAGCCAGGCTTCCCGAGTCAAGTTTTTCAAATTTTGATTACGTTCAAAATAGAGTTTACGTTTACCGGTGAGATGTAAAAATATGTCTGTGGGACCTTGGCAAGGTTGAAAATCTTTTGCAACTGGAAGAACGGTGTTGAGCGTGATTCCGGGAATGTTTTTGATTTTGAAGCGCCACTTGCGTTCGAAAAAAGTCATAATGGATTTCACCAGTTCCTCTCGCTTAAAGTTTCTAAAATTTTGGTCGAGGAGTTTGATCAGACCGCCTTCCCATTGCAGGACCAATGGCAACATGTAATCCCTCGGGAGGCTCACGAACAGGTAGAAATGGTTCTGTTTCTCCGGGAATTTTTTATCTTCGCCCGTGAAATTGCATTGGGATTCGCGCTTACACAGATAGCCGATGGTATTGGCTAAATGCATGGCCGATGTGAGTCGTTTGTAAGACATGCATCTGAAATTTCTACGAGGTCGGTCTCCTATCACAATTTTTTCCCAAACATTTCGTAAAAAATGTCCAGGTGGAGATGAAACCACTATCATGTGTCTGTGTTGCCTGAACCTGGCTTCGGGTGGCTGGCCTCCGTCGCACCAGCATGAAAACGGCAACGTGCGAGTTCTGCCTTCGTCTCTGTCCATGGCTTCTAGAAAACCTGCAAAGGCAGGAATTCGCACCATGGCGTGAAACCATTCGACCTCCTCTCCGAGTTCCAAATATTTTCGGACGCAGGAAACGGCCCAGTTCAAAGAATCGACTTCAAAAGTTAACGGGTTCGGGTCTAGAGGCATTGGCCAAATGAGGTCAAAAGCTCGCGGAGGAGGATCGAGCACATGATTAAATAAACATTTGTGGGGAGCCATGGGTTTCAAGTCAAAAGCTGTGGGACCGGGTTTAACTGATAAAGTAAAATTTTCGGGTGCTGGCGGTTGTGGTTTAGGTTGAAGTTTGACAAGTTTCATAAATTTCCGAAAACACGGAAGAAGGTGATCGACTCGATGATTTTTCTGTCCGCTTTTCCAAGAAACCTTACCCAGACACCAAACGCAGCAAAGTCGAGAATTTAATTGGTGGTTTTGAGAACAATGCTTTTCGAATTGTTTGGGCAAAAGAATGGTTTTGCATTGAGGACAGGGGAAAGTTTTTTGATTTTCAAAGAGGCTCCTCGTATAACTTCTTAAAGACGTATAATCCTTAGCGTTTGCTGGCATGATGCAAAAGTTTTAGCAACAAGAAAATGTGTCAGATTGGTAGTAAAAGAAAACGATGGCCGGACTTTTTTTAATATAAATATTCAAATGGTTAAAAAAAAAAAAAAAAAAAAAAAAAAAAAAAAAAAATTTTTTTTTTTTTTTTTTTTTTTTTTTTTTTTAAACCATTTGAAAAATGGTTGTTGCTTTCGGGAGGACTGACCCCTTGGCGTCGTCACTTTTTAATTTAAATTAAATTCTTTATTTTTAGAAGAATTTTTAATTAAATAAGAAATCAAAATGTATGAAATCATTGTAATAAAGAAGAAAACTAACAAATTTAAAAATGGGTCGACGGAAATTAACTGATACAGAAAAAGCCGAAGCCAAAGAAAAACGTCGAATGAAACATCGTCTGAAAATGCAAGAATTGAGGTCTTCAAAAGATTATGTAGCCCATGAAAATCAATTACGAAACGAACGACGATCACGAAAAAGGAAGCAATCTGATGTCGAACCGATTAATCGTAAAACTCCATGCCTCGAGGACGACCAAACCACTAGCCATGGCATTTTACAAGCGGTCGGTTCTAACCAGGGAAATTTGAATATGAAAAATGATTCTAACAAGCCGGAAAATGTTGCAGCTATTACTCTTGATTCTCCACCACCTAGAAAGAAAACTAATAAAAAGCAATCGGCTTGGGAAAAACTGGAAAGAAACTTTTTCGATTCAATGTCTGATGGGCCCATTCACAGATGCATGTGCTGCGATCGACTTTGGTTTAAAACTTCCATCACCAAAATTCCACTCTGTAAAATCAAACAGTATATACCAAATTCTTACAGTTTCGTATTTTCGGAAAATGTTTATAATGTTGGATCGTTTTGCAAAACGTGTTATTCTTACATTCGTAAAGGCCAAATTCCACCTTTGTCAGCCAATTACGTATTCAAATATGCACCTCTGCCACCTTGCCTTGCCAATTTAAATAATTTGGAAGAACGTTTGGTGTCTCTTCGAATTCCTTTTATGCAAATTAGAGAATTGGGATCGACTCGGCAATTTGGTTGTAAAGGTTCTATTGTCAATGTGCCAATTGAACTCCACCAAACCGTAACACACCTGCCTAAAAATCCCAACGACTCGCAGACCATTTTCGTAAAGTTGAAAAAACGTTTAACACATAAATCTCATTATCTGTCTCAAAACATTCATCCAAAACGCGTTTTTGAAGCGGCCCAATATCTTTTGAAAACACCGCTCTATCAATCTCAAGGCGTTGAATTGGATTTGAGTTGGCTCAAAAGTTATGAAGAACAAACATTTCCATCGGGTACAAATGCTGAGGTGGATTTGATATCCTCAGATGATGATGATGATGATGAAGAACCTATAGATTTTTGGGACGAAGAATTTGAACTGGAAGATGAAGATGATGAAGAATGGACAACCCTTGCTGAAACCACTTTCATTAAGAAATGCGATGCAAATGTTGAAAATAAGGGTTTAGCGTTGGCTCCCGGTGAAAATAAAATACCCATTTCTTTGTGCTTTGACAAAATCGGAGATGAATTATCTTATCCCAAAATTTATGGTGGGCAAGTTCGACATTTCACGCGATCTAAAGAGCCATCTTATTTAGAAATGTGTAAAAGCGAACTCCGTCGATACGATCGAAGAGGCGCGACTCCTCAAAAAGTATTGTACAATTTTCTCAAACTTTCACACCAACAATTGGCGAGTTCTATATCTATTGCCCTTCGCAATAAAGTGGTTTCAACCCAAGATATTACAGCCGAAAACATTCGTGACCCCGAATATGTTCGTAATCTACAATATAAAGACCAAGCCTATAAATTTATGAAAAATATAAAATCGAGCCCCGCTCATTGGTCAGAAGAACGCAAACGCGTATTGGCTCAAATTCGTCAATTTGGAAGTCCTTCCATGTTTTTAACATTATCTGCCGCCGAGTTGCAATGGTACGATTTGATAAAACATTTGGTGTTTTTGCATGAACATCGCCCTTTGACAAAAGAAGAATTTAAATCCATGCCATCGCAACGAAAAGTCGAATTGATCCGAAATGATCCCGTAATTTGCGCTCTCTACTTTGAACATAAAACAAAGGAGCTTTTCAAAATATTAAATCATTCTGATGGTCCTTTTGGTCAATACAAAATTGAACATTACTATTATAGAGTCGAATTTCAGCAAAGAGGGAGCCCACATTATCATATTTTAATGCATTTAAAGAATGTACCCATTTACACGGGTGACAATGAAAAAGATATTGTCCAGTTTGTCGACAATATAATGACCTGTTCTCGAAACCACCCTTTTGCCCTTCTTCAAAAACATAAACACACTTTTACGTGTCAGCGTAAAAAAGGAAATAATGATTACTGTCGATTTAACATTCCTTTTTTTCCTATGGATAAAACTAGAGTATTGGATCCATTAGGGCAGGATGACAAACGTTTTAATAAGAAAAAATATAAAAAAATACGCGAATATTTGGAAGTGTTAGAGGACAAAGATTTAAACATATCTTTTAGCGAATTTTTAGCCCATTTAAATTTGGAATTAAACGACTATTTGAATGCCATTTGTTCTGGTATTAAACGACCCACCGTAATGCTTAAGAGGAATGTCAATGAAATTTTAATTAATAGCTATAATCCCAAAATATTGAGTCTCATGCAATCCAATATGGATTTACAGTTTGTACTGGATCAATACGCTGTTGTAGCCTATTTGGTTGATTATGTGGGAAAATCCAATGCCGGACTTTCCAAACAAATGCGTGATTGTGTAGAAGCGACCAAAAAGGGAAACATGACATTAAAAGAAAAATTAAAATCCGTCAGCAATGTTTTTCTTAATGCCCGAGAAGTGAGCGCACAGGAAGCCGCATGGTCGCTTTTAGAATTGCCTATGAGTAAAATATCCGAAGATGATATATTTATACCGACTTTTGAACCCAACCAACGATCCCACATGGTTAAATCCGAAAAAGATTTAAAACTTTTAGATAAATCCTCCTCAGACGTGTTTGAGAAAAATATTCTCGACAAGTACGTGAGTCGACCCTCAAAACTCGATCATGAATGTCTTGCAAACTTTGCAGCCTGGTACGATTTCAAGTTGGTTGGGGATGACTCACTGAAATTGATGACAGGGCGACAATATTGCAAAAAACGAACAAAACCCAAAATAATTCGCTATTGCAACTTTAAACAGTCCCTAAACGGAAACGAATTCTATCGTGAACAGGTCATGCTCTATGTACCTTGGAGAGATGAAGAAAAAGACATCTTGAATCAAAACTGTCAAGCATTGTACGAATCCAATTTAAATCAAATTTTAGAAAATCGGAAAAAATATGTTTTTAACGAAGACATAGATTGGGACGAAGAATTCATGGTAAAAGAGTCAGAAGACAGGGATCTTGAGGAATTGATTGAAGAGGTGAATGAAATGGTGCCTTTCGAAAATCAATTAGACTATGACGAAAAAGAAACTAATATTGTGGATATTGGGGTGGACATGGACGCAGAAAAAGGGTTTGCCACATTTCTAATGCCGGAAATTTGGCCCAAAGATAAATTTAACAAAATGTTCCAAAAAACGAATACAAAACAACGTGACATTCTCTTAGAATTTCAAAGGAATATTCGATATGACACTGAGCCCATCTTTTGGTTTATCCAAGGGGCCGCGGGAACTGGAAAGTCGTTTCTCATTTCCCTTTTAGAACAAATAGCTTACAAGATTTTCGACCAAGATCCGGCGTACCCGGTCCTCATCAAAATGGCTCCCACTGGCAAAGCGGCCTCCAACATTTCTGGAACGACCTTGCATTCCGGACTAGGTCTCACGCTCAGTTCGGCTAAATTAAATCCTATGAGCCCTAGCACCTTGAATGAATACCAAGTTAAATTTCAAAACTGTCGAGTCATTATTATAGACGAAATTTCCATGGTAGGTATCAATTTATTCAACGCCAGCAATCAACGCATGAAAGAGATTAAAGGTGTCAATGCCGAGTTTGGAGGAATGCATATCATAATTTTAGGGGATTTGAGACAATTACCACCTGTCAAAGATACCCCTCTTTACCAAAATTCAAAACGGATGGATCTAGAACAATTAGTACCAAATCCTTTCGATTCGGTAAAATTTTATGAACTCACAGAAATAATGCGTCAAAAAGAAGACCAAGAGTTTGCTATACTCTTAAATAATCTGGCCGATGGGAAATTGACTGACAAGGAAATCAATATTTTAAAATCGAGAGTAACCACATTGGAAAAAATTCCTGTCACCGCGCCTTTACTATTTTATTCCAACAAAGAAGTGAATGAGGCAAATATCTTAAGATTGAATAAAATAAAGGGTGAATTGATTGAATGTTTGGCCACCGATTCTGTACTGGGAACAGGGACGGCAAAAAGAAAGCGTGATTTATTAAATAAAGCTAAAGATGAATCTCGTCAAAACTGTGGAAATTTAGCGTACAAAACACCTTTCAAAATAGGCGTGCGCTATATGTTAACATTAAATGTGGATATAGTTGACGGACTCGTCAACGGATCCATAGGTGTATTGCGAAAAATTGAAACATGTCCTATTAAAAACTCTAAGAAAATGGGTGTCAAAAGAGTCTGGCTTGAATTCTTAGACAGCCCACAAATAGGGAAAAACGCAAGAAATAATGCATTACGCTACATGACTCAACAAAATATTTCATACAAGTGGACGCCTATAGAGCGATGTAAAAAGTCGATTAACAAGACAAGAAACGGAGCCCTATCTGTTATTAGAAATCAATTTCCACTTATAGTAGCGGAAGCCATGACCATTCACAAATCTCAAGGAGCAACATTCGAGGAGTGCGCGGTTGGTTTAACACCCAAAATGTCAACTCAACTCTATTATGTGGCTTGTTCTCGCGGTAAAAAATTAAATACATTACACCTTTTCCCAAATTTTCATCTTCCAAAATCACCTAAAGAAGATAATCCTATCTCAAAGGCATTTGAGCGATTAAGGAAAAATCCTGTCATTCCGAGATATAAATTTTTACGGGAATGTGGTGAGCCTTACGGTCTACAAATGATGTATCACAACGTACAATCTCTCCGCAAACATTACGATGATATTAAAACTGATCCCTGTTTTATGAATAGCGACATCTTACTTTTCGCCGAAACTTGGACTATCCCTGGTGATAAATTTCTTTTCGAGGGTTTTAAAAGGCCCTATGAAATTTATAGTCACTTTTCCCAGCCAAAACCTTCTGGCGTGTCCATTTATCTCAAGAAAAACAAATTCGGCAAAAAAGACTATAAAATGTATGTGAATTATGAAATCGGGGTTCACATTATCGTAGTAAAATTGAAGCGATGCCAAATTGCTGTTTTGTACGCGAAACCTCAAACCTCCGCAAAGAATATTTTAAAAGCAATAAGTAAAACCTTATTAAAAACTGAATAAATATTTACAATATTATTTGGCGATTTTAATATTGAAATGAATTCTGAAGAAGGATTATATCTCAGAGATACATTGGATGATGTATTTTACTTGCAAATGCGAAACGATCCCAAAGAATTTACAACTAATGGTAGGACAACAATAGATGCCATATTTTCATCGAGGCCATTATTATGTTGTGGTGTTTATGAAAGTGTATTTAGTTACCATTTACCCCTTTACGCTCGCTGTGATACCAGTCTCTTTCCCAGTGATGATTTGTCTGATAATTCGTTTGATAAACCGATTGATGATTCGTCTGATGAGGATGATGATATGAATGATATCATTCTTGAAGGCGACGGCGATATATTTGAAAGAGATTTGTATGACGAACTGTTAGATAAGGATAAATCATATTATAATGCCAATGTAGATAATATCCGAAGAATCCAAGAATGTGAAAAAGAAAGTTTCAATTAAAAAAAAAAAAAAAAATGTTATTGGAGAATTTGTAACAACTATTAAAAAAAAAAAAAAAAAAAAAAAAAAAAATTCATTTTTCAAATGGTTGTTGTAATTTCTTAAATTACAATTTTTTTTTTTTTTTTTTTTTTTTTCACTATTTGAATCTGAGATAAAATTTGAAACCATTCAAGTATTGGGTTTGACTACATCATTTTTTAAGAATTAAATATAAATGCCAACTCGCTGAGTCGAAATAAAGTTTACGTTGTTTTCAGTTTTTTTACCTGCTGCTCCGAATCTGCGTGCCTCTGTTTCATGTGAGCCATTTCGTTTTTCAGCCCCATATTTTCCGATTCGAGTTCCCTGTTTCGATCGACAATGGGTTTGAAATCGTTGATCAAGCCTTGGTGGTAAGGGCGAGGGGTCCAGTGGTCTTCTCCCACTTCAAAGTAAAAAAGATTGCCCATCTGGGCTTGCTTTTCCAGCCAGGTTTCCCGAGTCAAGTTTTTCAAAGTCGGGTTGCGTTCGAAAAAGATTTTACGTTTCCCTGTGAGATGTAGAAAAATGTCCGTGGGACCTTGGCAGGGTTGAAAATCTTTCGCGAGTGGAAGGACCATGCCTAGCACGATTCCGGGAATGTCTTTGATTTTGAAGCGCCACTTACCATCGAAAAAAATCATGTTGGTTCGGACCAGTTCTATTCGATTCATGCTCCTAAAATTTTGGTTGAGGAGTTTGATCAGACCACCATCCCATTGCAGGACCAATGGTAACATGTAATCTCTCGGGAGGCTCTCAAACAGGTAAAAGTGGGGATTCGGGGATTTTTCGTTCCAGAAATCGCAGTGCGATTCACGCTTGCACAAGTATCCGATCGTGTTGGCTAAATGCATGGGTGATGTGAGGCGTTTATAAAACATACATCTGAAATTTTTACGAGGCCGGTCTGCTACCACAATTTTTTCCCAAACGTTTTGCAAGAAATTTCCAGGTGGTGACGAAACTATAATCATGTGCCTGTGTTGCCTGAGTCTGGGATCTTCGGGCTGGCCTGCATCGCACCAGCAGGAAAATGTTAAGGTGCGAGTTCGACCTTCGTTCCTATCCATGGCTTCCAGAAAACCTGGAAAAGCAACAGTTCGCACCATGGCGTGAAACCATTCTGCTTTTTCTCCCAGTTCCAAATATTTTCGAACGCAAGAAACGGCCCTGTTCAAAGAATCGTCTTCGAAAGTCAGAGGGTTAGGATCCAAAGGCATGGGCCAAATGAGATCAAAAGCTCGCGGAGGAGGATCGAAAATGTGACCAAACAAACACCTTTTTTCAGCCATGGGTGTCATGTCGAAAGGTGTGGGAGCGGGTTTGACAGATGGAGTGGAATTTTCGGGCAGTTGAACTCTGACAAGTTTCATAAATTTTCGAAAACACGGAAGAAGGTGATCGACTCGATTATTTTTCTGTCCGCTTTTCCATGAAACCTTACCCAAACACCAAACGCAGCAGAGTCGAGTATTTAAACCGTGCTTTTGGGAACAATGCTTTTCGAATTGTTTAGGTAAAAGAATGGTTTTGCAATGAGGGCATGGGAAAGATCTTCTGTTTCCAAAGACGCTTCTCGTGTAATTTTTTAAAAATGTAAAATCTTTAGCTGGCATGATGCAAAAATTTTAGCAACAAGAAAATGTGTCAGATTGGTAGTAAAAGAAAACTATGGCTCGACTTTCTTTTAATATATATTTAAAAAAAAAAAAAAAAAAAAAAAAAAAAATTTTTTTTTTTTTTTTTTTTTTTTTTTTGAAACTGTAGGCTTTTATATTCTCACACTTTTATGAAGATTCAGATTGTCATGGAGGAATTTTACATTAACCGACCTGATGGACTTCACTTGGAATATCTTCCAAAATTTTCTTCGTATTCTTTCGACCAAGTGTACAATGTACTACCCCTTAAAAGTGTAACATATTGCTACAGACCGACTTTTTATCGAAAACCCCTTAGAAAAGTTTGCGCATTTTCCAATATTCCTGAAAAGCGTTATTATTACGCTGGGCAATTTGCGGAAGCCGTAACTTGGCCTCCTCTAATTGCGGAAATGAAACACGACTTGGAAAATTATTTGGATGTAAAATTTAACTTTGCCCTCGTCAACTATTATCCGAATGGTAGATCCGGGATAGGAAAACATTCAGATGATGAAAGATGCATGGATCCGACTAAACCGATCGCTTGTGTGAATTTCGGAGCCAGTAGGAGACTTGTATTCAGAGAAAAGGGAGGAAAAGGTTACTTTGAATTTAAGCCGGAAAACGAATCGCTATATGTTATGAAGTATCCTACAAATGAAAAATGGACGCATGAAATACCGGTTGAAAGAAAAGTGAAGGAACCTAGAATCAGTATTACATTTAGAGTATTCAAATAATAAAATATGAATACCAAATATAAATTTATTAAAAAAAAAAAAAAAAAAAAAAAATTTTTTTTTTTTTTTTTCAATAATCATAAATATAAATTTTGAGCGGGGATACTGTGCTCGAATAATTTTGCGACCAACTGTTAAAATGCGTGTCATGTACCGCTATCTAGAATTCCTGTTTCATTTTGCGGTACCTAGCAATATAATTCAATGTTAAAAAATACGACATAGTGCAGTCAAAGTGTGCTCAAATATATTTAATGATACTATTTGCTGTTACCCATTAAACCATTTTTTTTCAACCTGTATTTAGTCAATAAAATTATTGTATTCGTTCTCGTTGTTGCATTCGTTGGAAAATGGCCACTCTCCAGTTATTAGACTTGCCCGTGGATATTCTATTCCTCATTCTTAAAAAAGTTCCACTGGAAGATAAATTACATACACTTTCAAAAATGCCGGAATTTCGCCCATTTTTAAAACACCGTGCTTCGTATCTTTCTTCTTCTGCTCCGTTTTCGTTAAAATACATCGACTTTCTGCGTCAACTGCGACCTGGATGGTATTTTAATCGAAAAAATGGGTTTCATCGCATGTATTTGCAGATAAACGAAACCACGTTACATTTCAGCAAGTTCCATTTCGATTTGTGGAACTATCAAGATTTTCACCGGCCCAACTCTCATGTCAGTTTTTATCGCAAGTCCATCGATAGCGCAAAAAAAGATTTCGATTTTCCTGATTTGGTACATTTCTCGGATGATTTGCTAACTTATCACTTAAAGGGTAAGGGTTTCATCATTGTGCATTATAGGTCTGATTCGCCTTGGCAAGTAATTTACTTGTCCAATCTGAGAAAATATATGATGAGGATCGACAAACCGATTGTCTTGACCCGCTTCGTGTCATCCTATCGCATGTGTAATTTCCAAGCGACACTGACTCGAAACAAAAAACTCATCATCCAATGCGTCGACCTTCAAAAATGTCAATGTGTAAACCATGTCCAGGAACTGAACCCAATCTCCTTTGAAATTTCAAATGATTATCAGTATCTGACTTGGGACGGAGGCGACCGGATTCCTTTGATGCTTTGTTCAGATTACAGATTGGAAGATGAACAATACCTCGAAGGGTTTAGAATATATCATCATAAACATCCACACGTTCAAACCATGAGGAAAATTGTAGAGGTAGACGAGCACGACAAACATTTGAAAAAATTTATCTGGCGTAAAATTTAAAGATGAAAATTTAAAAATGAAAAACTTTAAAGATCAAAATTTGAAAAAAAAAAAAAAAAAAAAAAAAAAAAAAAAAAAAAAAATTTTTTTTTTTTTTTTTTTTTTTAAATCGAGCTTCAGATTTTTATTAAAAACCTTGTAGCGTTTTGTTTACTCTATTACATTTTTTTGACCTTTTACCAATCATGTCAGAGCGTGAATTGTTTCATTTGCGAAGACAACTGGAAATTTTTAAATACCGAACCAAAATTTTACGTTTTCAATCACAAGCTGTTCGTCTCAACAGTCGGCTTCGAATCTTGTTGAATAAAAACAGAGAGTTTCACTTGAATGAATGTTTATGGTCATTAAAAAATTCTCCTCGTGGTTCTCCAGATTGTTCCTGTTCCTGGGCTTTCAATTTTCCAGATTCGTTTTTAGAAAAAAGAATGATGACTCACTGCAAATTTGTTTCAATCCTACATCGACCGAGAAAATCAAATGCGGTGTGTTATAAACCGCTGAATTTTGAAGAAGGCGATGAAAGTTTGGAAGATTTTTACCAGTTTCGTGTTTTGGATACCGAAAACGTATCGAAATGGTACGAAATGTACGAAGCTAGAGCGAACGTACTTTGTTTTCGTGTAAAAGTTGGAGATTTGAAAAAGCAAGATCTCATTGACGCAGTTTACAACAGAGACAGTGGAGAGTGGCATCTTACAGATTGTATTAGGAGTATTGAATGGGAAAGCGGACCTGATACATGTCATTGTCAATCGGCCATGAGGAACCCGTGGGAATATTTGAAAAATGTGTATAATTTCGTAGACCACGAGAAAATTATAGAAAATATACGAAACGAAAAAATTCCAGTAAACTTTAAAATGAAAATTTAAAAAAATGTATATTGCTTAAAAAAAAAAAAAAAAAAAAAAAAAAAAAAAAAAAAATTTTTTTTTTTTTTTTTTTTTTTTTTTTTTTTTTTTGAAGGGAATTTATCTGGGTAAAATTCATCACGATATTTGTCAACAGCATAATATTGTTTACCATCGAGTCCAGTACCAATTATTTCCCAAGCAGGAATTGAAAACTCATTTAATATTCAAAATTTTCTTTTTAATGGTTCGAAGCGGCAAAATTTTTTTTCTTATTATAAGAAAGTACTTATCAAGAAATGACTAATGAAGATGAAACTCCTTTAAGGAACCAATGCAAGTTCAGGGAATTAATTTTAGGAAATCGCTATGCTTGTAAGAGCGGAACCGATTACTATCCGAGAGACGAATTTGGAAACGAATATAGAATTAACGGATTAAATTTGATTGAAAAAAACGGAAAATATAATTATCCTATGACTGCAAATGGTAAACCTCGGTACTCCATTGTTAATGGATCACAAGTTTATGAAATTGTGGCTGGCAAACAAATAATTGGTACTGGACTCGATGGTAAACAATATTATGCTGTAGACAAACATGGTGATGAATTTTACCCGGATGACAATACTCCAGCCTTATTGGCAGATGGTACCCCATATTACGCTTCTGCACATGATGGACAACATATTTTTCCTATTGACATGTTTGGAAACGAATTTTATTTGACCTTTGTAGATTTAAACAAACCACAAACAATTCCAAACAGATATGCGGTATCCATTAAGAACAAAGAAATTTATCCTTTACGGAAAACAAGCGATGATAATGAAGAACAATACCTAATTAAAAATAAATATGCGGTTGACCAAAACGGAAAACCTTATTATCCAAAAGACGGTTACAAAAACGAATATTATCGGAAAATTACATCTGTAGACCTCAACAAACTCAGTCGCACAGGAACGTTAAAACAAATTTTATTGGAAAGATATGCTCAAACAAACGATGGAAAAATTATTTTACCAACTATAAATAATATTTATTATATAAATCCAAATATCAAACCACAAATAGAAACAGCAAACGTAATCGGAAGACTGATTCGAGAAGATTATGAAGTTTCAGATTTTCTTACAAATGTTTTAGATCCTTCGTTTAATCCAATAAATTCTACATACGTTAAACCTTATAAATACAGAACTTTAATATCAAATGAATTAACATTAGTTATTCCTAAACCTCCTCCAACAACTGTTGGTATTGTAGGTATTATAAACACTGCTATACCATTTTATCGTAGATGGTGCTTTTGGGCATTGTTAGTTGTTGTTTTGATAGTAAAAAGCTTTATCATTTGGTGGTTTTATTTTAAAAATAATGTACCCGGGGGTTTCTCAATAACATAAAGTTCCTATATCTATTTTTAGAAATAACAAGGACAAACATTGGGACAAAAAAAAAAAAAAAAAAAAAAAAAAAAAAAAAAAAATTTTTTTTTTTTTTTTTTTTTTTTTTTTTAAATCATTTGCTTTAATTTTTATTCATCTTAAAAAGTCAAGTACATAACCAGTTGTATATAGTGAGAAAAAAATCATTTCTTATTTTAAAAATATTAGTTTTACAACTAAAACATATTTCAAAATTAGGATGAAAGTTCTTAAACTTTTCAACGCTCGCACTCAACGTTTGGAAGATTTTGTGCCTAATGAACCTTACGACGTTAAAATTTATTGCTGCGGACCGACTGTTTACGATAAACCCCATCTTGGTCACGCTAGAACCTATGTTTTTTTGGACGTTCTCCGCAGAATCCTACGTAACTATCTCGGTTTTAGTGTACGCTCGGTGCTCAAAATTACAGATTTAAATGACAAAATCATCGACAAAGATAATTTTCAATCTGCTCGTCAATGCGAAAAATCATTTTTTGAAGCAATGGATAGGCTGAACGTGGAAAGACCTGATTTTGCGCCGCGCGTTTCCGATTTTATAGAAAAGGCTAAACATGTGTGTACTAGGTGTTTAGTGAACGATTTTGCCTATTCTTCACTCGATAGCACTTTTTTCAGTATGGAAAATTTTTTAAAGGAATTTGATGTAGTGTTTCCTCATTCGGAAAATGGAAAATGGGATTTTGAAATCTGGAAAAACTCAAAAGAATGGACCGATGTTGAAGGAAAAAAACAAATAGGTATGCCAAACAGGCATACAGAATGTGCAACAATTGCTAGTTTTTTCTTCCCTTACTCACTGGATATTCATGTAGGTGATATTGATTTACAGTTTCCACATTACGAAAACGAAATCTCCTTAGGACGTGCCTTTGTGGGTAACAAAGATTGGGTTCAATTTTGTTTGTATACGGGTCGTTTACAGACAAAAGATGGACATAAAATGACTCACGATTTGACCAGTTTTACAAACCTTAACCAAATTATGGGAGAAGGTTATTCTCCATTAGCTCTTCGTTATATGTTTTTAAAGTTTCCATACGATAAACCCATAAATTATCATAAAGATAATATCGAAAAAGCTCAAAAATCATACGATAACTTTATACATCATATTCAATTGATAAAACATCGTTTAATTAAATTAAAACCGAAATCTGTTGAAAAAGATTTCAACAAGTACTGGTACGATGATTATGGTCTTGGAATAGAATTGAGTCAATTGATTCAGGTGAAGGAAAAAATAAACGCGTATTTGATGGATAATTTAAATGTAGGAAATGCGTTAATTGAGCTTGAAGAATACGTGCAAGATTTTTCGCATTTTTTGAAACAAGACCTATCCTACGATTGGCTTCTATATTCTTTCAAATTTATTATGTGGATGACAGATACATGTTTTGGTTTGATAGATAAAAGCTGTGAAACAAATTGCGAAAATTTTCTGTAAATCTCCGTAATTAAAAAAAAAAAAAAAAAAAAAAAATTTTTTTTTTTTTTTTTTTTTTTTTTACATTATTCTCTATTTAGTTTCATTTAAAACTTATTCGTTACATTTTCTGTACAACAATTTTTTCTTTATATTCAGTCATGACGCATGTCGTAATTTATGCTCCAGACAGCGTACCCAGAGATTTTTTAAACAACGCTGCCGCCTCGCAACTCATTTTACTAGCGCCCAAGCTCGTCGAGCCTTACGCACTTTTCGAACGAACCGATTATTGTGCTTGTTTCACTAATCATGGTTTGGCTATTCAAGGCACATGTATTTTGGCTTCCAACGACAAACATGATGTAAAAGGTTATCCTTTGTACGGTTTGCCACCTGATTGCACGATCGAAGAAACCAAAGTGATTGTCACGTGGCTTCTTCGTCATAAATTGAAAACGTTTCAAATTAGCATTGTGGAAGGTGGTCCTTATACCAAAGATTATGAAAATAAACAAACGTTAAAAAGAACTTTGGGACCAGCAATGCAAAACAACAACTTGTTTAATGTGACTAGTGTTGGTTGCTGCGAACGCTATACGCTTCAAAAAGAACCAGTCTTTATGTTGAAATCAATTGTTTTATCCAGACATGGCCAGGGCCCGACGTTGGAAAGTGCTTGTAAAAGAAAAAGATCCGACGATGATTAAAAAAAAATTTAAAAGAAAATAATCCGACAACGGAAAAAAAAAAAAAAAAAAAAAATTTTTTTTTTTTTTTTTTTTTTTTTTTTTTTTTTTTTTTGTACAAATTTGTATTTTTACATGTGAATGTCGTCAGGAACCACATTCTAGCAGCAATGGCAAGTTTACCCGATTTTTCCTGCTACTTTTGCCATTCTGGCGTTTGTTGTTTAGATAGGTCAGTGATGAGAATGAATTACATTTTTCCAGATCTGTTTGCAGAATCAATATATCTTGCAAATGGGACCATATGTTCTCATCTGGACCAATACAAGCCGGTGGATTTTTCAAAATTGAATGAAATTGAAGGGGTGATGTATGCTACAATTTTAAGAATTCAAGGACGTTTCTTTCAAAAACATCCCACCAAACTCAATGTTAGTATTGAAGAAGTGAATGAATTATTGGATATTTGTCCCATCTTAGAAAGAAAATTAAAAGTAATTGTTAAAACTACATTAGAACTGGGAGAGTTGAACATAATTCGGCACGAATTCTCGTCAGCCGGAATATTACCAATGCCCTATCAATGCATTGTTTTAGAATGCCTCATTGTTGCAGGAAAATTTACAGTACTCTGTATGCAAAAATTTCAAGACCAAGCAGATGTAATTTATCAAATGGCGCTAAATGTGTTACTGAGATGTTTTGAGGAAACCAATATTACATCGTGGATTCTCCACACTAGTAGGGTTATGCATCCGTTTGGATCGGTAGGCTATGCT
Organism: Maratus speculifer; assembly: GCA_964019185.1. NCBI lineage: Eukaryota > Metazoa > Arthropoda > Arachnida > Araneae > Salticidae > Maratus > Maratus speculifer. The sequence goes on from OZ025289.1 coordinate 374,431,186, forward strand.
TGCCAACAAGAAATTACACCTACAGTAGATGACATTTGTCATTGTTTTAATCATACATTATGAAAAAAAGAGAGACATTATATATACATTTACATTAAGAATATAATTATTTATTCATATAATATAATTTATCTATAATATAAATTTCAAAAAAAAAAAAAAAAAAAAATTTTTTTTTTTTTTTTTTTTTTTTTTTTTTTTTTTTAGTTACATAAGCTACATATAAATTTCCTTCTCTCATCTCACTTTTATTCTACTGCTTTCCTTTTTGTTTAGTTTGACTTTTAATCAGGACTCATGTGGCTGAAACTATCTTTTTTTTCCGACCGAGAATCTCTGTTGGCCGTTGTCATGTCAGATGGAAATGTATATTTCAAAGCCTCGGATGTGGCAAAATTTTTAGGCTATACAAATAAATATTCTTTTGCAAAAAGATATGCAACGAGAGACTTTAGGAAAATGATTCCGTGGACCTATTTACAGCCTCGCCCTCATGGAAAAGGTGGTAATTCTCCTGCAAATACTACTAGGGTTTTTGATTTTGAGGAAATGATTTTGACTATACAGAAAACTTTACCGAATCACAGAATAATTTGCGATGAGAAACGGATTGAAGAACTCAGAAAATTGTGGAGTTTTGGACTCGTGTCCATTAAAAAGGGCGTTGATCAAATGCCCGATCCGATAAATTACACATCTTATAAGAATCCATTTTTACTGGAGGTACGCATGGGACGACAAAATGTAGATGATGATGTGGTTAATTTCCAGGAATGGATCAGAGAATTTTCGAACCGCGTTAAAAAAATGTTTGAGGATGTAAGTAATTTTCTTCGTAGTCGAGAAGAAAAAAGATTTCCCACAATGGAAGAACAACAGCAAAATGGCAGTTCGATGTTGGCCAAATCAAACAAATTAATAAGTGATTGTTACGACACGCCTCCTCCATCTGTAAATAATGAGTGTTATTATTCTTCGCCACCACCATCATGTTCCACCTCCTATGTGAACACAGAACCTCAAAATTTTCAATCATCGCAGTCATTTTACCCTGTTTTTGGACTAGAATATGATGGTTTTGAAAATAATTTACCAGAAGAAATTCATATAAATGTTCGTGGGATAAAACATGTGTACGTTCAAAAGAAATATTCTTTATAAAAAATTTTAGAAAAAAAAGTAGTTAAAAATAGAATGCAGGTGCTCGAATAATTTTGCTGTTGATTGTAAAAAGACTGTCAGAGTTGCACCAACTCAAGGTCGTTGCTCGTTTTACAGTACCTGGTTGTATAAGAGAAAAACAAACAAATGTACAAAACGGATTAAATTGTCAATTTACTTGAACATAAAAATTTAAAATTGTCAAATTAAAAACTTGAACTTAAAAATTTAAAATTAAAAAAAAAAAAAAAAAAAAAAAATTTTTTTTTTTTTTTTTTTTTTTTTTTTTTTTTTTTTTTTTTTTTTTTTTACAGTTCAAGTTACAAGTTTGTTCTCATACTCTAAACTCAACATTTTGTTTCAGTGAAAAAGGCACCATGAACTCTGAATATAAACGTTTAAAGAGTTTTTATGACTCTTGGAATATAATCAGCAATTTACAATTTATTGGATCCCCGTTAGAGTTTGCTGAAAATGGTCTCTACTACGACTCCTCGTTCGCCATCCGATGCGCTTTTTGTAGGTTTTATTTCTCGTTGAATCAATATTCAGATTTGAAACAATTTTTCGACAGACCGAGTTACGTGCACATTAAAAATAACCCTAAATGTCCACATATGCGAGGCATTTCCGAAAGTGACCCGTATTACAACGTACCTCTTTATCGACATCGGTTACACAAACTCGTTCATGATGATTTTCGATTAGAACTGGTTCGCCTTCAGAGTTTTTATAAGATGACCGGTTCGAGGTTCGATCAAGCTCGGGTTCGAGAGCAAGCGGCTCGGGAAGGTTTATATTACAATAGTCGAGCGATCCGTTGCGCTTTTTGTTCATTTCAAATACCTGGCCAGGATGAAAAGCACGCTGGTTGTCCCTTTTTGGAAAAAAATAATTCTCAAGACCAGGATTTTTTTCTCCAGTCACAGATAACTCGGAAATATGAAAATGTTCCCATAGCTCAAACGGACGTTCTATGCGATCCGAAACATCCTGAAATGGAATGCATCTTAAAACGCTACAAAAGCTTTTCTTCCGAATGGCCTCATGAACCGCAGATTCGGAAAAGTAATCTAGCAGAGTGCGGGTTCTTTTTTACGTACGCAGCGGACTTGGTGACTTGCTATTGGTGTAATGTTACGCTAGGGCGCTGGCAGAATGAAGACGTGCCTCGTTTCGAGCATTTTCAAAAGAGTCCTCGTTGTCGGGTGGCCCTGAACGCAATCAATTTGAATGAAAAAATCGCGCTAGCACGAAAAGGTTTAGAAAGTAAAAAATGTATGCTCTCTAAATCAGAGTTTGAGAAACTGATTCAAGCGAAAAGTTCGGATGAAAGTTTAAAATGTAAAGTTGATCAGGAAAAACAGCAAGATTTGATGAACTGCGTGGTGTGTTTTGAGAATTTTAGAGAAGTTTTGTTTTTACAATGTAGACATCTTGTGTGCTGCGAGAAATGTTCGGTTAAAATCGATGACATTTGCCCCCTTTGTCGAAAACCCGTATTGAATAAAATAAAAGTGTTTTTGTAATTGGACAGAATCTTTTGACGTCATAATTGGAAATTTTTGATTAGTAATTTGTTTTACATTTTCACTTCCAACTGGAAAAAAAAAAAAAAAAAAATTTTTTTTTTTTTTTTTTTCAATACCGTTATGGTATAAAAGTATCATACTAGAAGCGCATTAAACTATAGAGCAAACTTTACTCAGTAAAATTTGTCAACATGTTAAATTACAATTACACTGCTCATATAACTTTTATTCTACAAAAAGGATTTTGGATCCCTTGGCATGTTGCGTTTACGTCTATTATTCCACCTTTTGAAACAATTTCGATCGGCTTGAATACAGAAAATCTTCTATTACATCATAATGATCTCAGTTATAATTATACAGTAAATAACTTTCCTAAAACTCGTGAAACTGGACAAACTTATACTGTCGACGTATCAGAAATGCGAAAAACTATTCAAGATGTCTATAAAAATATGCAGCAAACAACAGGTGGTTGGGATCCCGTTATCGGAGCCGTAGATGTTGCAACTTTTAATTATTTGAAAGAATCAATTGTAAATGTTGTTCTACTAGATTCTAAACCGCAAAGCGAAGATCTTGCTCTTGCAGCAGCGTACAGAAGAGCTGAAAATGATAAAAACTGGCTAGAGTAAAAAAAAAAAAAAAAAAAAAAATTTTTTTTTTTTTTTTTTTTTTTTTTTTTTTTCAAAATCTATCGATTGATATGAAAGACCTAGAGTTTAAATTTTTTCATTTATTTATGGGAGGGTTGAGTGGCATAACGACACGAAAGTAAAGATTTAAGCCACAACGATTTTCAAATAGTAGGGCATGAAACTTGAGTAATTTTGGAAACTCAATAAAATAAGGATAATGGAACAAAGAAAAATGACGAGTGTAGAACAAGTAGATCAAAAAACTCTATTAAAGAATTTAGAGACCAGTGTAAAAGATTTTCAAAAAGTTTTTCAAAAATTTAAAAAAGAATGGGACACTTTCATCAATAAGGTTGACGACGACAGTTATGACATAGATCAAGATTTAGTAGATAATATTATAGATGAGTACGATCTTACTGTCCAAGATATGGAAGACACTTTACAGGATCTTTTAAAAGATTTCGACAATTCCAATAAATTGAAACAGAATTAAATTATTATTTAAAAAAAAAAAAAAAAAAAAAAAAAAAAAAAAAAAAAATTTTTTTTTTTTTTTTTGACAAGTTACAATACCGGAGCATTTAAATTTACGATCAAAGCATGCGTTCAAAAAAGAATCACTTTTTATCAGAGGTTTTCGCAACTAAAAGATAACCATGTGGTTCAAAATTTTCTTTTTTTCTGAAAAGCCGAGTCTACTCGCCGTTGTTGCGTTGGATGGAAAAGTATACTTTAAAGCAGCGGACTTGGGAAAATTCTTAGGTTATGTACACATTTACTCTTTCGCAGATAAATATGCTACAAACGACTTGACTAAAATAATTCCAAGTGATTGCATACCGTCATTTTGGAAAAAATCTGTGTTACTCGTGGTCGATTTTCCAGAAATGATCTCAATTATTCAGAAAACTGGCCGACTGGATAAGAATAAAATTCAGCAGATGATTGCGTTGTGGTATTTTGGAACCGTTACAGAAATTATTCCTCATAATTTGTTACTTAATCCGCAATTTGCATTTCCTTTGTATGTGCGTCCCTCAGGCTGGGAAAAATTGCTCCTTCAAGATTGGATTCAAAAATTTTTCGATGCGCAGTCGATTGAATGGAAAAATTATGAACATGATAAAAAAATTTCAAAGAAACGCTGTTTGGATCCTTGTTGTGTCTTTCCATCCCCATCTAAAGTCAAAAAACAGTCTTCTGATTTCCAGGTAGTATGTTTAACACCATCCATAGTCGCAGATCAGCTTTCGCAATCTTCTTGTAAAGAAAATTGTTCCATGCCATGTGATCTTCCCAAATTGCCTTTAAATGAAAACTTTTCTTCACCAAATAATATGGAAGATGAAAATGATCCATCACAATCTTTGATCGCGGAAAACAAATCGATTCCGTTATTGAATCCGATCGATGATGAAATGAATCACTCACAATCTTTGATTTCTGTCAACGAAAATGTACCTAATCCATGTTTGAATGCTATTAAAGAAGAAAATGTACCTAATCCATGTTTGAATGCTATTAAAGAAGAAAATGTACCTAATCCATGTTTGAATGCTATTAAAGAAGAAAATGTGCCTAATCCATGTTTGAAACCTATTAAAGAAGAAAATGTGCCTAATCCATGTTTGAATGCTATTAAAGAAGAAAATGTACGTAATTCGTGTTTGAAACCTCTTAAAGAAGAAAATGTACCTAATCCATGTTTGAATCCTATTAAAGAAGAAAATACGCAAAACCAGAGCTTCGGATTTGCTTCAGATCATACTGTTTTCGAAATAAAATACGAAAATTTCAAAATTTTACCAGATGAAATTTATCTGTTTTCACGTGGCCAAATGCATGTTTACGAAAAAAAATAAATGGATATTTTTTTACTAAACTACCATTTAAAAAAAAAAAAAAAAAAAAAAAAAAAAAAATTTTTTTTTTTTTTTTTCATGTTTGAATTGTAAAGGTTACTTAAGAGTTTCAAATGGACAACTAGTATTTTTTAGGTAATCTTGACTTGACTTGATCGGCTGATTAACATTGTACCATTGATTTCTACCGCGTTGTGTGTGTAATTTCAAATAGAAAAATGTCTTCATTTTTGTATGCAGTTCATGTTTCATTCGTTCGTCTTCAAGGGAATTTGGTTCCCTGGCATATTACTTTAACAGCTAATGAACCACCATTTAACACTTTTAGAATTGGCTTGTCGACAAATAATGTGACATGGAATCATGATGATATAAAATACAATTTAAAAATGACAGATGACTTTCCTAGATATAGTTCAATCAAATTGGATCATGAAATAAACTTGGAAAATTTTAAGTCGGATCTTTATAATATATATATGGACAAATACTGGAAGGATGTTTGGATAACTCAATTGGCGGCTGTAGATGAACCTAGTTATACGTACTTAATAAATGTAATTGATTCTATTATGTTACTAAATTTAAACTTTGTCGGGGAAAGTAAAACTTTTGCCGCCGTTTATCGGCAACATTATAAAAATGGAATTTTATGAAAAAAAAAAAAAAAAAAAAAATTTTTTTTTTTTTTTTTTCATATATGTAACAAGTATAAGACCCAGTGTGAGTCTTTCCTCTCAATCATTTCTGTATTTTTCATGATGGCATCTGAAACTTCAGAAGATATTGAGTCAAGCTCTACGGAGGATATATTGAATGACATAGATTTGAGTTCTCTACTAAACTATGTTTTGTTTGATGATGAACGTGTGGAAAAGGACATGGATCAAATTCTCACAAATTCCTCGCATGCTGAAGAAATTGAAAAATTAAAAGAATATATTAATCAACTTGAAAATGACAAAAGTCAACTTGAAAATGACAAAAGTCAACTTCAAAGACAAAATGATCAGTTAAGAGAAATTAATGATTTTCTTTCCTTGTTTAATAAATTAATGTTTACGGAAATTGCTTCATTAAGAAAAAGACACTTTACTGTTTGTGCAGAAGCATCAATTTCAATAGCAACTCTTAACCGGCGTTACAAGAATTTAAAAATCGGTATTGAGCGAGATATAAAAAAGTTGGAAAAGGAAACTAAAGGAATTAAAAGGAAATTGGAAGAAATAAAAAAAAGTAATGAAAACGTAAATAAAATTAAAAGAGTAAAAAAACCAAAAAAATGTATAATTTGTGACAATGTATAAAAAAAAAAAAAAAAAAAAAAAAAAAATTGTGTAAAATCAATGTACGAATGTTTTTATAAGCTACTTCAAACTTGGCTTTAAAAAAAAAAAAAAAAAAAAAAAAAAAAAAAAAAAAAATTTTTTTTTTTTTTTTTTTTTTTTTTTTAAGCCAAGTTTGAAGTAGCTTATAAAAACATTCGTACATTGATTTTTTCCAAATTCAATTGCCTTATTCTCACTGTATATAAGCTTTTCGTTTTATAGTGATAATGGAGTCTGATCCTATTTCAATGTTGATTGACGGAGCTATTCAACACGAAGTCTTACAAAATAAAAATCAATATTTGACTCTGGAAACTATCATTTTACGAGTCCATAGAAAAATTTTCGAATATACTCGAGTTGCCTATTATCAATTCGACAAAACTATTTTGTTTTCCCAATGGCACGATGAAATATTAAATGCTTACGAACTTCTCAAGTCCAACATGTCTCACGAGGAGAGAGCCAGCGTTGAACGTGTCTTGTCCAAAGATTGCCCTCATCCGACCGAATTGAGTAAATTTGCTTGTTGCTGGTACAAACACGATCCTACGATTGCTTGTAAAGGGTTCGCGGTCGACGGAATCATAGGTACACATCCTAAAGTCTATGTGCATGATGCTTTTTCGACAAATTTTGAAAAGCACAACACCGCAGTGAGGGCGTTGTACAGTTACTATAACAATCCGGAACAAATAAAACAAATAGTGGGAACAGCGCTTGAAATCCAGCAAGAAAATCCGTTTGAATTCGATGCAGATATGGATAGATGCGTAGGACTTTATGTTGAAATGGTCGGAAAAAAAGAAATGGAGCGTATAAAGTCAGACAGATTGTCAAAGTTGCTAGCTCAACAACAACCCAACAAACGGAAAAGAAAAAATCAAACTCAGGAAATTTTACCGGTCGATCCACAACCAATTTCACCAGTCGATCCACAACCAATTTCACCGGTCGATTCACCTCAAAATCTATAAAAAAAGTTGTTTATGTTAATTGCTCTTGAAAAATTATTTAACTATTAAAAAAAGACATAATTTACATTTTGAAAAGTTTCAAATGGTAAAAAAAAAAAAAAAAAAAAAAAAAAAAATAATAATAATAATTTTTTTTTTTTTTTTTTTTTTTTTGTTTAATGAAATTTACCAATAGTCTCGTGAATGATTCAAAATTTCGTAAAGTTGTTTATCATAATTGGAATCGCTGGGTTTTATTTTTTTCAACAGTTTTAGGCGTAATCCTTCAGGGATCGATAACGACCATACCGTCGATGGACGGAGAAGGTCAAACACTGTTAAAAGTTTTAAATATCCTTCGTGGCAGTTATTTACAGAAGACATGTCAATTCGAAATTTTTCTGTTTCATCGAGTGTTGGATGAATTGGATAAACGTGACAAGTTGAGGGAACCACAATTATGTGATCGGGATCCGGTTCAACGGGTTTCGAAATGTTTAAGAATTTTTCACATTTCAAAACTTGCGTCATCAAAGGATTCCAAAAAAGTTGTAGATGGCTCGACAAGACGATTGTCCAAATATTGGAAGGAATGACTGTGTCGAATGGAGGTTCGATTAAAATGTGTAAAATTCGACATTCGTATAAATTTGGACGATACCAAAATATTAATTCGTAATCCGATGCAGGTTCTAATTCAGAAATAGAATCTAAATAATGTTGTACCGATGACGGATAACGACCATAATATCCATGAATAATTGTCGAACGTTTAGAAGCGAGTGCCTTTTCAAATAATCGCATATTATTTTCTCAAAATATTAAAATGACTTATTAACTTATTTATTTAAAAAAATTAACTTTGAAAAATAATTTTTTATCAATCTCGGAAAAAAAAAAAAAAAAAAAAAATTTTTTTTTTTTTTTTTTTTTTTTTAATAAGTTTTTCTGTTGCACATATATATCAAGTGCTCACTTGTTATATCTTATAGCAAATAGATTATAGCAAAGTAGTAAAAAGAGATGAAACGCTACGATAATTTCACCACTTCGTACGGTTTGATTGTTAAAACTAATAATAATCGAGTTGTTTTAATAAAACGTAAAGTGCCATACTGCGTGCAAAATTTTTATATTTATTTGTATAAAAATAATATCCCGTACGAATTAACAACACATGATCCGTTCAATTACGTGAGAGAAATTTTTGAACAGAAATGGTTACCGACACTGGAAGTAAGCGATCAATTGGATTACATGCGATTCATAAAAGGAGAAATGTTTGAAGACCTTTATGATTTTCCACATGGACAATTGTCTCATAAACGTCCGCAAACTTTAGGTCAATGTTTTATGGATTCTTATAGAGAATTTCGTGAAGAAACTGGATATAGATTTTCTTTTAGAAAAACAGACATAAAAAATTATCCGATTGTTAAAGTTGAGTTTACAGGCTGTAATCAAAGACATTATAAGCAATTTTATTTTATCATTGAAAATGTAAATGAACTTCGAAGGTACAGATATTTCGATTCCTATGAAAATTCTCTGCTATCGACAGTTAGAGTAAAAAGGTGGGATGATGATCGCCTCATATTTAAAAGTGAATTGTTATCACTGTCGGAAGCGTACATGATTCTAAAAAAACAGCAAGAACTTAAGATTGATTACAAACATTTACTTTTGGAAAATTCATTACCCAAATTTTATTTAATTTGTCAACATAACGAACAAGAAAATAAGTTGGTAGAAAAAATATTTAATTAAAAAAAAAAAAAAAAAAAAAATTTTTTTTTTTTTTTTTTTATGTTAAATGAGAGTACAATTTGTGTATAAAAATCCAATTCACAACAGTTAAGCATTTATTTTACTTTTCTACTAATCTACTACTGCTACTACTATCTACTTTTCTACTAGATCAAGTTGTCAGTCATGTTGTTTGTCGAGGCTGTTTGGGCAAATTGTTGTGATGGCTTGTACATGCCATTAGAGATTGCTTTTACATCGTGTCCAACAGAAGTGACTTTACTTAAAGTGGCTCCGTTACCCATTTATTACTGGTTGACTTTTAGAGATTGGGCCAACAACAAATCTAGAGCGCACAACAAGGATCGATTTTATAATTCGGATTGTGAAAAGTTGAATTTGAATGTAAATGTACGACAACTGAAACTAAAAGCCAGCAAATGGAGATTCCAGTTACAGAAAATTATTCCTTTGGAAACAGTCTTGTACGTTCGGGGCCTATCCCAGTATAGATTTTTCAAGTATGTTTGTGGTTATCCATACGTAAAAAGAGTAAAATTGTCAACTGGTAGAAAAATTACAAAAGTTTGTCATGATCACAGTCGATCAAGATTAATCAGATATCCTTGCCCCGCTGTCGAAGTAACTACCATGGCTTATTATAAATTTAATGTACAAATAGTTGGAAATAGAAAAAAATGTTACTTTTGGCAATAAACAAATGATGTTATATTATTTGCTTGTTGTGAAGTGGAATTCTTGAATATGAAAAAAAAAAAAAAAAAAAAAAAAAAAAATTTTTTTTTTTTTTTTTTTTTTTTTTTTTTTTTTTTTGATATGATAGTTTGATATATAAAGTTTAAAAATGACTTACAAGTCTTTTCTCAAATCAGTCTTTGGTAATCAATATTCTGTTCATAGCCCATACCTTCATGGGTTGAATTTATATTGTCTCTTTGTCATCACTTTAACAATTTCGCTTTGCGTTTACACCCTTCAGCAACACCAATATGTCTGCGACAAAACTTTTAAGCAACGAGTCCACGACCTCCGAGTCAAATATGCCACAACTCGACGTCCCGACTATGACTAGACCGATTTTACGTAATTATGACATGCACGTGAATAATTTTATTCGATTTTTACGCAACAAGCTTCAAATTTACTTGAAATACGAAGGTCCGAAAGACATTCGCCAACACATTTTACAAAAAACAATGTACGCATGTTCAGTTTATTGCAATTCCAAAAAGACTCTGAAAAATGTTTTTCCCATTATGATTGGATCCCGTTTGGATTTGGCCATTCGCAGCAAAGGCGTTCAAAATTTTCGAGAACCTTTCGACCTTTCTCAGGTTCCGCCCAAGTTACCTTTTCAAGAATTGGACATTGCGACTGGATTTTTTCTTATCGGCGGTTTAGTGCGCCATCTTCCGTATTTTTACACAAACGACCCGACCAATACGCACGTTATTCAGAGAAAAAATGTTCGTGTTTATTCGTACAACGCCCAGGATCGAGGAAAAGAACTAAATTATTATGTAGCTGACAAGAACAAAAAAAAGTGTGGGGATGTGGTTGTCGTTCACAATGATGGATCGGAAACTGACGATGATCCCCATTTTTTCGATCATTGCCCTTATCCCGTTCATTTAACGGCTTATATGAATCAACTTTATCGAGACGACCATTTTGACATTGATCATTTGGGCAATAAAATGGTTGTTAGCCCAGGCCACATGTTTACGAAACTGTTTACAAAATATTTGTACGGGCCTTTGAGGGAGCAAGATTGGAAACTAGTCAAATCGAGAACGGCTTTGATATGTAATTCCATTGAAAATGGATATTTGTTGCACGTTTTGTCTCGAAAAACTGTTTATTTTAAAGAGGGTAAATCGGCAGGTAAAATGACCAATGAACCGCAAGAGTCCCATCGGGAAATTGGAACAAATGGTAAAGTGTTTATGGAAAAAAACGTTGGTTGTTACAGAGAGGTATTGACTCAGACGTATCCGCTAAATCCCTATTTGTTGTATGTCATTGTACGACAAATGTCTAAAAAAGTTAACCATTCATCTGTCGAGTCTTTTCATCCGAGTTATTTGTATTTTTTGTGCATACTAGGCATTTTTGAAACGAAAAATGTGGGTCGCACGACCATGATGGTGAGAGATACAATTGTATCTACTTGCGATGATTTGGATTCAGTTTATCACGACAAGCCCAACCAAAATTTTTGGAATGCGTTAAATCTCGAGCCGAAAACAAACAGTCCTTACTACGTGGTAGTGAATGAAGCTTGTATACCCGTTTCTAAAAAATCCTTTGACAATGTTGATTTGTTGAAATTGAAGAAACAATTTGGGACAATTGAGTGTTTCGAGCGAGGAATGTTTATAGTCATCCGTTTCAAGTCTGGCATCATCATGAAAAAGTTACCAGAAATATCAATATGGGTATCGCCTTACGACGAAATGTATTGGATGAGACGCATTTTCGGAGTGGAAAATAAATTTCATTTGTATACATCCACCATCAGCTACTTTGTGGATTTCAACCCTTTTTTCCGTCATACGGCTTTTCCAAAAGTCATTTTGGCATTCAATCATATGAAAAATGCTGTTTTGGCTACGAACCCCAAATACGCGCACTATTTCATGGATACAGTGTCCGCATATTTTCAGACACCGACCCCAGATCATAAAGTTTTGATTCAACCCGTAGACGACGGGTTTTCAAAAAATTTTGTTTTGATGATGCCTCAACCCATCGTGACTTACATGAGTTTCAAAGGATGTACGCAAGAAGATTGCATTGTGAAAAGAAAAAATTTTCGTTCGTTCGATTTCCATCGGTTTTACACGGTGAGAATGAAAATAAACATGGATCCGAAAACTTGGACGGTTTTCTATCCTGTTTCTGGAGACGAAGACCCGGAATCGGACTTGTTGGGTACGTTAATTAGCGGAAAGCCTCTGGAAGTCGAACCATTTTCCATTCACACGAGTTTAGAAAAAATGTCCTCTTGCGAGTACCGCATCCATTTTTCCAAAGTGCCATTTCGAGTGATCCAACATTTCATTTCAGGTGACAAGCTTTCCATAAGCGTCGAACAAAAACACGTTTCAAACACTGGTGATAAACTGTGCAGTTTGCACGGCCAAAAGGGAGTAATGCGAGTCATGGATGAAATGCCAAAGTTGGGCGCATCTAGAATTGAACCTGACATTATTGTTAACCCGTATGGCATGTTTAGGCAAACTGTTGGACAAATACTGGAAGCTGTAAAATTGGGTGGCGGAAAGGATACTAGAATCGTTAGAAATTCCTGCGGCATTTTGATAAAAAATGCCAAAGCTTTTTACGGAAGAACCTTTTATTTTGTCGTTGTTTATTTGGCGGGTGAACATTTATACGCAGCTGCCGGGTGTTCTACCGATAGAGTTACGAATCAGCCTTTAAAAGGTCGAAGCAGGGGAGGTGGAATGAAGATAGGAACTATGGAAAATAACGCCTTGCGTGCTCATGGAGCTGGATTTATTTTACTAGAAAAATTTTTTGAACATTCGGATCTGATACATTTTGTACCTACCGTAGCGATACCAAAATCTGTTAATGTGGTTATTGAAGATGCAAAATGTCATAAATTTAATATAGAATTTAAATGTACTCCATCAGTACAACTGATAGAAGAGAATAAAAACAAGAAGCGTAAAAAGAATAATCAAATTGCAATACGATAAACTCAAAATAAAATTTTTAAAAACAAATCTCTTTTTTTTGTATGAAATAACTATAATTTGTGTTTAAAAAAATTACTTTTAAAACGTAAATAGATGAATTTTGAATCAACATATTAAAAACAGGCAAATTTTCAATAAATAAAAATTTTTTTTTATTTTTTATAAAAGTTTACAGTAGGTAAACGATTCATAACTGGTATTTTGGCCCTTTTAGCCTCAATTTTGAACAAGTGCATTTTTTCTAATGAAAAGGTTTAAAAATGTCACTTTTTCTAATCCCAGCGTACATTTTTAAAATGTACTCTGGGATTAGAAAAAATTCATTTTTTAGTCATTTTCATTAGAAAAAATATTTAGGTGTAAAAACAAAGATTTGGTTAATTAAATTTTTGTTCCAGTTGAATAATCTATATTTCTTACGGTAAAACATAGGATGTTGAATACGTGAAAAATATTTCGAGCGCTGAGGTTGCAGAATTCGTGCAAAAATCTTGAAGCATTTGTCTTAGAAATGCAAAATCCATAAAGCAATTTGACATACGCGTGCAAAATCTATAAAGCAGTTTGACATACACGTGCAAAATCTGTAAAGCAAAAATGCAAAATACTAAAGCAGATGCAAAATCCATAAAGCAATTTGACACAGACGTGTAAAATCTGTAAAGCAAAAATGCAAAATACTAAAGCAGATGCAAAATATTTGAAGCAATATGAAGTAGGCGTGCAAAATCTGTAAAGCAAAAATGCAAAATTTTAAAGCAGATGCATAATATTTGAAGCAATATGAAGTAGGCGTGCAAAATCTGTAAAGCAAAAATGCAAAATTTTAAAGCAGATGCATAATATTTGAAGCAATTTAAAGTAGGCGTGTAAAATCCGTAAAGCAAAAATGTAAAATTTTAAAGCAGATGCATAATATTTGAAGCAATTTAAAGTAGGCGTGTAAAATCCGTAAAGCAAAAATGTAAAATTTTAAAGCAGATGCATAATATCTGAAGCAATTTGAAGTAGACGTGTAAAATCCGTAAAGCAAAAATGTAAAATTTTAAAGCAGATGCATAATATCTGAAGCAGGTTGACTCAGACATGAAAAATCTGTAAAGTAAAAATGTAAATTTGTAAAGCAGATGCATAATATCTGAAGCAAGTTGACTCAGACATGAAAAATGTTTAAAGCAAAAATGTAAATTTATAAAGCACCTGCAAAAAGCTTGAAGCAAGTTGACACAAACATGAAAAATGTATAAAGCAGAGTAAAATGATGAAAAAAAGTATTTGAAATTTTACGAAAAAAATAAATATATATAAATTCTTGAACATGAATAAAAAAAACTGATTTTAACTGTAAATTTTGCTATTGAATTAATTTTTTTTAAACTGTGAAAATCACAATGTGTAAATTTTATTTCTATTTTTATAAATGATGACGTCATTTGGTTTTATCTCAAATTTTTGAATATTTAATAAGTTTTCAATTCTTACTTCCGGTTTGCTGAGAGACAATATTAAAATTGAAAAAAAAAAAAAAAAAAAAAAAAAAAAAATTTTTTTTTTTTTTTTTTTTTTTTTTTTTTCATTGAAAAAAATTCATCTTTGCTCTTTCCACGCAATGCGGTTTGTTATCAATTATTTTCAAATTGTATGGTGGTAGACATAAACATACAAAATTTCTTCGATTTTTATATAAAAATACGCCGTGCTCGCACACGTCTTCATTCAATTCTGAGCAGTCCGGACCCCTATAAAATGTCGAATTTGTACAAATACAGGACCAATGAGGCACTGGATCATTCACAATCATCAAAATTCCTCCCGTTTCCTCTTTGCAAGGAACCGGTATCAGCTCGTCTTGAACTTGACAAATTCCACCTATACATTTGGTATTGTTTTCCACACAGAGAAAAGAACAGTCGTCGATGCAAGGAACTTCTTTAGTTGTACAATTTTGGCGAAAAGTCGGAGCTTCAGTTCGAATTGTTATCGAATTGTCAGGTGACAATTTCATAGTTTTCCAAATCCATACATATGCCAACCACATTAAGAAAAACACGATCCATGTATTGTGCATGCTTTTTTTTGTGTCGCATGTCAAGAGTCAAGATGGTAGACGAAGAAAGACCAATCGATCGACACGAATCCAGACGCAATCCGACCAATATTCGGTCCATGAGCAGGGTCAATAAATGGCGAGACGCATGGTCTGCATGCTATAGAATTGTTGAAGAATTTACAGTTGTAGATCTCAAACAGTTTCACACTATATTCGAACGTTGGGTTCCCATTCTTAACTGGATTTTTGACCGACCCATTCATCATTTGAATCGATACGAGCCCATTTTTTTCTATTGTTACCAACCCAACGGTCCGAAAGAAATTATTAAATTGTACATGGACGAAAATGTGATTGACGAACATATTGTAGTTTACATTATTTTTAACGTTTACGAGTTTACAATTATTCAAAGGCGATATTGTCTCGACTATACAAAATCCAACCAAATGTTGTACAATGAAGCTCGAGGAACCGTCAACTTGGCCTCGATGATAGAAAATGAGCAGAGTAATTTGAATCCAGCGGAATATTTTCAGACCATGACTTGTTGGCACCTTTTATTCATTTACACGCTCCACGCTTTAGCTCACTGGGACGCATACGACAAATACGAGCACGCTCATTATGACACGCATTTGAACGTGAGAGATTCGCCCTTTTTCAAATTTCATTTTTACGGACAGGTCATCTACCGTAAATAAAGCATGCCTAGACCAACAAAAATACCAATTCAATACGCTGCGTATATACTGAATGATTCAAAACGAGGATGGGAATACAATCCGGAAAGAGTCGAAGCTAACGAGTTGGAAGAAATTGCAGTTAATGATGGTAATTTGGTACCTGTATCGAAAATGAGAAAATTTTTTAAAAACACTCCAGCCTTTAAAGAGTTTAAAGAAAATATATCTGTTCCCGACAAGATTTGGAAGATGGCTATAAGAATTTCCCCGGAGATTAGAAAATATGCAAAACGATTCATGACAAATGTTCCCAAACCGAGAGGAAGGCCACCCACGAAAAGTCAAAAGAAAAAGTACCGGTCCAGGTTAGGTTCTTTTTCGGAAGATGAAATTTCCAGCAATGATTCTGATTCATCCATTATATCCATTGCTCCTTCAAATGACGAATGTGATTCAACGGATGTAAACATGCCTTTGCCATCATGTGCGGGTCTCAGACGCGTTTGCAAACGGTACGGTTCAAATCGCCGGTACCTACCTTTGAAACGGGATTCTAGCGAGGATAAACAATATTTAGTGGAAGTTTCTTACGCCAATAGTCAATCTTAAACAATGATTGGATTTTCCAACGGATTGAATGCGAGAGGAATAAGAGTACGCCATTGAGTGGAAAAATATTGTGTAAACTTTAAATCTGGAAAATCAATGTTATTGTTGAGAGATAGCAGAGTGGACATGGACTTACATTCGGATAAACGGCCCAAAATTGTTCGAGCTGGAAAAATTTCTGAGGATGGACCAAAACACGATTTTTCTTTTTCAGTAAGGGGAATGAAATTGACATCTCGTTCGCTGTATTTGTAAACAAAAAGGTTAATTCTTTGTGGTAAAAATCGCGTACTGGCGAAAAATTCTATGTTTAATATACTAGCAACTTGTGGAACATCGTAATTTAAAAGCGTCAAGAATTTATAAATCTCTTCTTCAAAAGTATCACTTTTTTGGTGCAAAATATTTTCGTCTAAATAAGATCGATTAATTTTGATCGAAATACATTTTGTGGGAAATGATTCCACATTGAGCGTGTTGACTTCGTGTAGATAAAAAGCGTAATCTCCCACACATACCATAAAATTGATGGTAAAAGGTTTCGAATCTCGTATATACACATCTTTGGGATTGTCAAAGCGTCGATCATAACGTAAAATGGATATGGAGGGATAATCCACAGGAATCATTTTATAGTAAACATCTATGACAACATAATTTTCCAATTTTGGATATTTTCTATCCTTTAAAAGACTTAAAACTAATGTTCGATAATCCATATCTCTTTGATATACTTAATTTACGAGTAGTGTTGTAACTGAAATAAATCTTTTAGAACGTCATCTCATTTACATATTGCAAAGCCAGATTTTGAATACCAATTCTCACTTCCGGTCTGGTGAAAGAGAAAAATTGAAATTGTAAAAAAAAAAAAAAAAAAAAAAAAAAAAAAAAAAAAAAAAAAAAAAAAATTTTTTTTTTTTTTTTTTTTTTTTTTTTTAATAATACAACGCTTACTTAAATAAGTTTAATATACGAAAAGTACATTTTCAGTACGTGATGGATTATTCAAACCATCCTAGACGATTCGATTTTGAAATGGATAATCAATTTGACAATGTATTAGATGAAATTCGCGTTGAAGTAGAGGAAGAATCGATTGATAATTTTGATATTAATCCGCCTGATGTTTTCCATTTATTTAGGCATTACATGTTAGACTTGCTACACTCATCAAATTCCCAGACTTTACCTAACATAAACACTGAAATATTATTTGATTCCTATTTTATGAACGATATTCCAGATTTCATTAATTCATTTGTACATTTTATGCATGTCGGAAGCGATCCTTTATTGGAACAAAATATTCGAGAACAGAGAGATAGATTAACAGATTTTATAACCCAATCTCCGTTTTTAAACGCAATTTACACAGATGTCATGGATGCTTCTTTTAACGAACCTCCGCCAAAAAAACCCGTTCCAGATAACGTTTTCAAATTACTTCCTATTGTAAAAATAGACAAAAAGTTAATTGATTTAAATGAATCTTGTGTTATATGTACAGAAAATTTCTCCTTGAATGAAAATGTTTTGCTTTTATCTTGCAATCATGCTTATCATCAAGATTGTATAAGAAAATGGTTTCAAGAGCAAAACATGTGTCCAATATGTCGAAAAAAAGTGTCGGAAGACCAATCTGATATAAATTCCTCTGACCAGTTTAATACATTGAACTCAAATGAAGAAAATTTATCAAACATGTCAAACTCTAATAACTCTGAAGATTTATATGATGACACCTTATTTGAAATGTCAGAATACGTATATGATACATTTCAAAATTGTTTACATGATTTAGTATAGGCACGTGTTGGAAAAGATAAAATCTTCAAACTTAAAAAAAAAAAAAAAAAAAAAAAAAAAAAAAAAAAAATTTTTTTTTTTTTTTTTTTTTTTTTTTTTTTTTTTTTTTTTTTTACACAATTTTAAATAATATAGCATCAGATTCTATACGCATAATATTTTTCAATTTTGCATTTTTACATGATTGTCGAAAGGCTTCAAAAGTAGCATTCTTTTTACCAATCCATAATTCAACGGCCCTCTTCCAATTGATCAAGTACGTTTGATGCTTTTTAGTAAACAATTTTCTTGATGATTTGTAATCTTCTAGAATATTTAAATTTTTTAAATATTGTCGTCTTTTACCCAAGTCCTCATTAAACCATCCCAAGAGATCCGATACTTTTAAATTCGTAAACATCATTATATATATCAGCATACTCAATTCTTCAGTCGTTTTACGAAAACGGACTTTATCATATATTATTTTTAAATCTTTAAGGGAAAATTGCATCCTTGTATTCTATTTCCGACATGATTTTTGTAGCAAAACGCTTGATGGAATATACGCGGGAAAAAAGGCCTGATATTTTTGAAGCCATCATGAGAAAAATAACACCACATAAACTGGATGCGGTGTTATGTGTAATGGAAGGTCATTTGCGTCGCTACAATAATTTAGAAGTTTTCAACAAAAATATCGAAGCCGTACCACAATTTGTGTGGGCAGTAATTAAACATATGCGATTTCCACCACCTGGAACAGCACAAGGAATTAATTGCGCTTGTCGTACATCGAAATCTGACACTCAAGCCGCTTTGGATAGTAAACATAATCCGTCGTCTACAGAATCTAGGTCAGAATTTAACGTAGAAAAGAATATTTTATACGAATTGGCTTTATTTTCTACTCAAAAACAGGTATTTGAATTTTCAAACAGACGTAAATACGCGACCGTTTATACAACATGCTCCATTCAAGAACTATTGAATTTGTTACCTGGAGCTGGTCACCTGATACCTTATGCTGAACATAACAAAGGAAGGGATTTGGTTGGGAAATTTGAATATTTGAGTCATTTTAAATATATTTTAGTAGAAGATCGAGGATCTATCAAAGTTCTTTATCAATCGCTCAAAGATTTGTATACTTTGTTACGAAGAATTTCTCCGGAAAATATTGTAGCGTTTTCAGACGTTCGTAATCTCTTTCAAAAATGTGGAATCGTCAGTCATTTTTTCAACATGGTCAGAATCGTGGAAAGACAATTATTTACAAATGATGAATCTGCGTATGAAAAAGACGTTTTAACTTTGATGAAATATCAATGCCGAAGCGGAAAACCATTACCATTAACTCGCGATGGATTGGCAAAAAATCCCGACAGAACTAAGATTGAAGTGGTGAGTTTTGAAGCCATGAAAAGAAATATGGCGAAATTCTGTACAAGTGAATTAAGAAATCAATGGTCTGATGGTTTGCCTACTTCAGCTGAACGTATGTTTTTTGGTCAACAAAATACAGAAGGCGTAGGTTTCGATTACGCTGTACGACCAAAAAAATGTTACGAGGATGACTATCAAGAAATTTAAACTTAAACTTTAAATTTAACTTAAATTTCAAATTTAAACTCATCTATATTTTTCATTTGCATTTTGCAAAACTTATTTTTGGAGAAAGAAAATTGAATTTGTAAAAAAAAAAAAAAAAAAAAAAAAAAAAAAAAAAAAATTAAAATTTTTTTTTTTTTTTTTTTTTTTTTTTTTTTTTTTTTTTACAATTTCAATGTTACAGAATTTTATAACGGTAAGATTTTGAACATACATTCTTATTTGAACTCAACACAGATTTTTATTTGTTGTAAAAAAAAAAAAAAAAAAAAAAATGTTACAGAATTTTATAACGGTAAGACTTTGAACATACATTCTTATTTGAACTCAACACAAATTTTTATTTGTTGTAAAAAAAAAAAAAAAAAAAAAAAAAAAAAAAAAAAAAATTTTTTTTTTTTTTTTTTTTTTTTAATAAACATTTTTAACAACCTTTATCAATCCAAACAATTGTTGGATCATTACAATACAATCTAGATTTTCCACACAATACATCGACTGTATTTTCATGAATTACGATGGATTCGTTTGCATTTTTCCGGCTAATTAAAAGCGTACCATTAGTTCCAACCGCGTAATAAAATTCAGATTTTGCGGGTCGCTTAACAAAGATTTCTAAACTTGCCTTTTTTTCTTCTTGTCGATATCGTGACCAAACAATACAATACATCCATTTACCTGGATTTATTATTTTATCGACAGTTAAAGTAATAATAGAATCAACATATTCTGCGTTTTCTGTTTGTTGCGCATGTCCCATGTATAAAGAGTACAAATCGACTAGATAAGATTTGGCGACTCTGGAGCAAATCAAGAGGATAAATTCCGCGCTTGATCCGTCAGGTTCAACTAAAATTAGGGTGACAATCTTCATCGGGCAATAATGGCATCCGCGCATGCTATGTCCTCCGAAATTAAAATTGACAAGGTGGGGCTCCGTAAACATTACTTGACTTTGACGAAATGCCAACGCGCTTTCGTTGGACTCTTGGTCAATTGGATAAAGAAGCCCCGCAAATTGCTGGTCGTGGTTTCTGGTGGTCCTGGAACCGGAAAATCATATGTAGTCAAAAACACTCTCGATTATATCCAAACAAAACAACTGCGCATGAGTTTTACGGCTCGAAGCGCAGTAGCCATAGGGGGTCGAACCATTCATTCAACACTCGGCTTAGAATTGGATGGTCCTTTAGCGGATTTGGAAAAGTCATTGGAAAATGAAACAAATATATTGAAATCTATAGAAAAAAGTCGCGAAATTGTAAAGAGTTTTAAATGTAACGTTTATCCTTACATAATTGTTATCGACGAAATATCTATGATTAAAGGCTGGTTCATATATTGGTTGATTTATTATTTCATGGATAGAGCCAATTACCCTCTATTTTTCGTTTGTATGGGGGATCCGCATCAACTTACTCCAATAAAATCCATTCACAATTTGTTTTCCATCACTTTATCGGAGACCCAATACAAAATTTGTAAAATTCATCTGACCGAAAGCAAAAGATTCGAACCCGAATACGAAATCTTGATAAATGCTTTACGTAAATTTGTCGACAAAAATGATGAAACGGGTATGTTTGATTTCGTACAGAAAAATTTTCCTGTAGTGGAAGAAATTAATAATCTTTTACTGATGCAAGCAGACAGGGCTATGGCTTGCAAGAAGGAAACTGTTAAAATATACAATAAATTTTACTTGAAAAAAAAGGTCAGTGGAATAAAAATTAAAATTTATCCAAACCTCGTCTTAAAGTCAGGCTGTTTGGTTTTCGTAACAAAAAACGGTTGCTCGGAGGTCAATAACGGAACGCAATTAATTTTTGAAAATTACATTTCTGATAAAGATGTAGTAATATGTACAAATCCAAAAACTAATTTAGAAATAGAAGTACAGAGAGATTACTACAGTGGAAATTTTCCTTTGGAATTGGGATTTGCTGGTACAATTCATAAATATCAAGGTGATACCATTGATGAATTGAAAATTGTAATTAATTTCAACGAAAGTAGAAACCCAAATTTAGTCTATACAGCTTTAAGCCGCGTAAGGCAAATGAAACAAATATTGGCTATAGAATTGTAAAAAAAAAAAAAAAAAAAAAAAAAAAAAAAAAAAAAAAAAAATTTTTTTTTTTTTTTTTTTTTTTTTTTTTTTTTTTTTTTTTTTTACAACTCACTGAGTTGTATTTGCGTATGTCGTGGCTTCTGATCTCGCAAAAGTGGGTGTCGCTTGGTACAATGGCTCGTTAAAAGTCTACAAACTTTATTTGGTACTTGATTGGTTTTGAATTTTCCCTTTTTCAATTTAAAGGAAAGGCTATGTGGGGGATAATCGTATCGCAATTCGTTATCGGAAATTTGTCTTAAATATGGATTTTTTATAGCTCGATCGAGGCTGGTACTCCTGTTGCTACTATTACTCCTACTTCTACTTTTACTTTTACTCTTGCTGCGTTTTTTGGTTCGACCTCGACTGGGGCTTGGGCTAGGACTTCGGGTAGGGCTAGGACTAGGACTTCTTTTATTGCTCTTTTTTTTCTTTCGACTACACCGACTTGAGTTTGAACAGCTACTACTATTACTGTCAATCGAAAAAAGGGGTGATAGGCTTCTTGGTGATCGCCCACGTCCCTTTTTCTGAACAATCTGCTGAGGTGAGCTATGAGACGCAACAATTGTATCCAGATTGTTTAATGTCGACATTGTCTTATTTCTTTTCCCATACATTTTTTTTCTTTTATTCTCGAATCAAAAGAACATTTTTCGCTAATTGATAAGTGTCGTACATTATAGCAACTTTACACGCATCTTCTATTGTTTTAGGAACCGCAAATTTTATTCCACCAAAAGACAATAATTTCACATCAAACTTTTTATCAATGGTACCAGATTTATAAAAAGGAAGTAGAGTTACAAGAGTTTGGAGGTCTTTCACATTACCATATTCAAATTTCTTGCATAAAAGGGCATCTAAAACTTTTTGCGTAAAGCTTTGAAAAGCCTGCCGTCCATTTTCGGAAAAGCACACGACCCACCTACTAATTAAATGTTTGTTTTCCAACATGTAATCGAACGCATCCCAAAATGCCAAATACATGCTTAACGAGTCCTTGGTAAATTTTGTCAGGTCTACAATGACGTACGTATCCTGCGTGTTTGGGGGAGAGGAATCTTTCCCCGATATCGTTAAAACATTAGTATAATCTATTTTTACTAGTCCGATGTTTCGAGTTTGGATTGAAAAATCTTCTTTTTCCCGTAATTCTTGCGTCCCTTCCGAATCAGTTTTTAGGAAGAAACAAACATCGGTCCACCGATGTTCGTTCGAAGTTTTAAACCTGTAATGGGATGCAAAAACGGCAACGCGGAATGCAAGAGGATGCTTTTCGACCATTTGCATGGACGCGGGTTCCAAATAGACTAATAAATCGCATTTTTCTACAAGCTCCGCTGTACGTACTATTCGAATTCGATTATCTGTCGAATGTAAGTCATTTTTTCGAGAAACGATGACAACTTTTAACATTGGAACGGATTTAAAAGCTTCTACTAAATGTTGGGGGTATCTTCCCAAGTCACCATAAATAATGCAACGATCTTGTTGCAATACGAAATTTACAAGGTCTTGAAGAGATTGCATTATAACTCTTGATTAAAAATATTTGTCTTGAGATGCATGTAGGTTTACGTAAAGCCTCATTTTGTAAAAAAAAAAAAAAAAAAAAAAAAAAAAAAAAAAAAAAAAAAAAAAATTTTTTTTTTTTTTTTTTTTTTTTGAGAGAGAGGTGTTTTTAACGGACAACGCGTTCACTATGCACATCCAGTAAACGATAACTGCAAGATGAATTCAACACAGTTAATGCACGAGCAATTTTTCTAAGACCGGCATCGACTATCGCATGCTTTTGCGGTTCCATCAAAACTTCTAAATCGGCTTCCAATTCCATATCTGACGGAAACCTAATAGGACATCCACTTTCGTGTCTCGTTTTTAAAAAATCATAAACATCAAATTCAGTCGCATTATTTTTCTTGCGGCGCGGACCCAGAACGCTAACCATCTCACGTTTCGACGGGTCGAAACTAAATTTATTACATATATCACTCTGGGGAATTGAATCATATTCTTCGTAGACACTATTAATATTATTTTTTTTCCACTCTTTCAAAAAATCGTCAAAACTATTAAAACTAGTATCATTACAATCAGAAAATAATTCTTTGAAAATTCTTTCAGCTCTTTCCTTCGTCTGTGAGTCGACATTACCAATACATGTACCATTTGTGAAAAATTGACCAAAAACATTTTTATCCTTTTTGAGCAGAGCATTGGCCATTGAGTCAATTGTAACGCTATCGTTAGACATTCTTTAATATACATTTTTAAAAGTATGGATTACTTGGAAATTATAAAAAGAAAAGCTTTCAGACCTATAAAATCCGCATACATTTCGTTACCGAAATTCACATATTGCATTGAATTCGAAGACGGCGTTAAAATTTGCAAAAAAGATGATGTCGGTCTTCGAGAATTTTTATGTACGGTTCAACACCTGGAATATGAAATTATTTCGGGAAATACGGAACATTGTATTTCGTCTCCAGTTGGTTATTGGCAACTGCTTGGATTTCGCGCAAATGACGCTATTCTTTTTCGAGACCAAAGAAATCATAGTTTGTCTATTTCTTTTTCATCGCCATCAAAAACTCATCCATCTGGCGACAAGCGAAACGATATTTAAGATATTTAAATATGCATATGGTAAGAAGAGCCATAAAAATCACAAGAGTGAGAATGATGAAATGTATTCGATAACAGCTATTTGCTTTGGACTCAATTGTCAAAACGCCGATCGAGTACAATAAACCGCTGGCTAATGTCAATAATGCAAAAGGTTCCAATTGTCCCACTTTTAACATTTTAAACCTTGTTGAGCTGCGCAAAGATACATATACACTTTATTCCAAAAATCGTCGTGAAGGGACAACGAATTCTCCAAGTTCTTAGCAAAAGATTCATAATTGGGAAATAATTGCGCAAAACTTTTAATACTGTGTTGCATGTTTGTCAAAGGATGTTCGGTTACGAGCCAATTTTGAATTGTTTTCCATAAATCAGTCCAGGTCGGATAGGCTTCATTTAATTTCTGATTAACAATAGCCATTTTGTCAACACCAAGCATCGATTGTAAAAAATGAATCACTTCTTTGTATACCTTTTTCATAATATTTTCAGGATCCATTCTACTTTATTAGTTTGAAAAAAAAAAAAAAAAAAAAAATTTTTTTTTTTTTTTTTTTTTTTTTTTATTCAATTGTATAAAGAGGCTACCGACTTAATCAAAGTATTATTCAGCTAAGCTTTTTACAAATGCTATAATGTCTCTCGACAAATCAAGCTTCAATTTGAAATACAAGCGCATTTTGTTAAAGGTTTTACAGTATTTAGTTGCTCGCCAGGAAATTAATATAGATGTACCTTCTTTAGAGCAACCACTCGAAAAACAAGTTATTAAAGCCTTTTGTACCAAGCTCGAACATTATTTGACATATTTTGAAAATGACAACAAAATAATTTGTAACAAATTTCAAAATGTTACGAGAAACACGATACCTGACATTTTCAAATTTGTTTTTAATGAGAATTTAACTGAAGATATAACTTGGGATAAAATTATAGCTTACTTGGCATTTGTCGGTGAAATTACTACAAGATGTTTAAAAAGTGAAAAATCGAGGGAAACATTTTATATTGCATGGAAAAGTGTAAATGAAATATTTGAGAAGAATTTAAGGTCTTGGATCGAAGAGAACGGTAATTGGAAAATGTTTACAAAAAAACAATCTACAAATTGGCGTAAATTTATTTACAAAAAATTGATAGACATTATAAAGTAAAAAAAAAAAAAAAAAAAAAAAAAAAAAAAAAAAAAAAATTTTTTTTTTTTTTTTTTTTTTTTTTTTTACCTTTGGTATACCAACAGACCAGAGGTGATAAATTGTAATAGATGTACAATTATCGGGCTATAGAATAGCATTGGTTTACTAGTTACGATTACGCCTGCGGTAGTATCAGTTTTAACAGTCCAAACTAGATAGCCATACATTATCAAATTGATGATTATCAATACGAGTAACGCAGCAGACAATATCATTCGTAAATTCATGATGGGTATTTTCTTTACTTTATTTAACTAGTTACTGTTAACACGCCCAAAAGGATTATTGATAGGATATTTGAGACGGTAGGGATCAGGAGCATCAGTTTGTTAGCATCCCAAAATACTTTTGCAGAAATTCCTTCAGTCGTTACCGTTTTGCTGGAGGAGTCCAAAACATAATCCGGTGCGCTAGACATTTTATACATTGTAAACGCAATCAAAACCACACTCACGATTAAAGTAACGAGTACGAAACCAAGGATAATTGTTGAAAATCCGAAACCTTTCATCTTTATTAAAATGCAAGCCATTATTCATACGAAAGGTGTGGTTTTGGGTGACACATATATACCTCTAGAACTGGCTTACCAAGACGTGGCCGGATTGTTTTGCCATTGCCAAATTACGAGTCCAATGAATTTTTCCAAAATGCGAAGATGGTATCCCAATTGTCGCCCAGACGTAGAAGTTACAACCCGAGGCGGAACTTCTTATTCAGATACTTTAAAATTTTTGAAGAACCGATATGATTTTTTACAAAAACTGTATCCTAACTCGACCATTGTTTTTGGATACAAAGGTGAAACCAATTAACGAAAAATTTTAATTGACGCTGGTATAACAAACATTGACAACGTGGAAATGTTTGGCGTACCCCCGCTACGACGGAATCTTAGGATCGAATCTTTTTGTCCTTTACATAAAGGTAATCCGAATAAGTGCGCCGTAGTGGCTCTTGATCAAATCTTGAGTCACTTTCGTTAAAATGTTTCAACAAAATTCTCTTTTCTCGTTCCAGTATTCGAACTCGTTCCGTAAGATGTAAAAGACTCGGGGAAACGGGTTCAGGTTTGATTTTTGGAACCTCTCTTTCCCATAACTGGTCTCGCTGACAAAGAGCCAAAAGCCTTTGAAATATATCGATCAATTTTGGCGGTGCGTCTTCGTGTGGGATTTGCGGGATCGCTTCGTGTACGACTCTGATGTTGTGCAAAAGAGCGTCAAATTCCGATGATTCCAAAATAGGCTTTTCACCACGAAGCAGATTGTTTAAACTCTTTTTCAAAAGGGTTTTGACTGAAATTGACAACGGATGCGTGGGTCTATCATGCAAGAACGCTTCCAAATTCAAACTGGTTTGCCAGTGAACCGCATTCACGTATTCAGATTGTGGCACCAGATACATGTTGAAAGGGTCAAAATATTGTCCACGGGCTTTGCATGTCACATCGTATAATTGTAAAACTTTTTTGAATGAATCGGAAGAGGCATCCGGTAAAGGCGATGCTTCTCCGGGTCTGTTGATGTTGATGAATCTGCGAGCCACGTTTCCCCAAAACTCAGCGGATTCGAAATTGAATCGATCAGTTTGAATTTGATTGGTCGGTTCTAAAAATTCTTTCAAAATTTCGTCGTCTCGTTTAGATGGAAGAGGTAAAGGTTCTTCTATTTCGAATCGCTTCGTCAGCAGTAATTGCAACTCATCCCAAAATTTCGATACAGCGCGAGTTTTAAAAGTTGGCGGATCAAAGTAGGGTTGTTTCTCGACCCATTGTTTTTCCAAGTAGTCAGTTAAAGAATTCAAATCTCCGTGTATTTGATACGGAAACGCCGTGAGGCCACCGTTATGAATCAAATGCAACCAAGGAATCTTTTCAGATTCCATACGCAATATTATTTTTCTCAGCTCCAACGGAGGCGAACTAGGACTGGAAGTACCAAATAACAGTTGAGCAAACCATTCAAGTAAATGCGAGTTCGACATCTTTGTTCCAACGGAAAAGATTTAAATGAAATTGGTAAGGCTTGGCCATGTAATATGATAACAAATTACGTGCCATGTAACAATGACAAAGATACAAAATGAAAAATAGTAAAATGTATATCGTCAACATCTTGATTGAAAAAATTGTAAATTTTTATAGCAACGGTGACTTGATTCGATCGTTTGAAAAAAAAATCTACGTCTATTTTTAAAAACAATGACTTCAATTTTTTACTTCCGGTTGGTCAAAATCAAAATTTCAAAATCCATTTGTTAAAAAAAAAAAAAAAAAAAAAAAAAAAAAAAAAAAAAAAATTTTTTTTTTTTTTTTTTTTTTTTTTTTCCAACAAATGGGAAATTATTCATTTATTGATTTTATAAAGACTTATTTCATGAGATTCATTTCATTCAAGATAGTTGATTTCCACAAGTTTGAAAAAATGATGACTCATTATCATTTTGTAATTCATAAATCAGCTTTTCATAAGAATCTGTTGTCAAGACTATCAATGAAGATTTCTTCCAATTGGTTTAGAGAGGATCATATACATTTAACCGCTTATTCAGCCAAACCAATTGAAAATAATATGTGGATTAGATCAGAAGAAATGAACGATTCAAAAAAAGCAGTTTATATTTATAGACATTTCGTACAGGAAGAGCATGATTTTTTTTGCGATGTTACATTTAATGTTGAAACATTGAAGTATCTGTGTATAAAATTATTGTTAAGAAATTTGAATTATTTGCATGACATGGAAAAATTAAAACTTCCCAAACCCCTTGTAATAGATATTTTTTGGCAAAGTAAATCTCGTTTTCGTTTATCAGAATTTCACAATCAGAATGTTATGGTAAACTACATCGAAATTATTCCGTATTTTAGAAAACAGGATTTTATCTGGCCTAGAAATCTGGTGGTTTGGTTCCAAAATAATCTTACGCTCGATTATGATTTCGAGAATTATATTTCACGGTTTATTATCGTGAACTTTGATTTTATAACTGTTGATAATAATTGCGTTAAAATGTGTTTAAAATGTATGAATCTTGAAAATGAAAATAAATATTGCCAAAGAAGATATATATTAAGATTAATTAATATATGTAAGTTTATTCTAGATCCTATGAACTGGTGTCGAGCATGTCAACAAGTACCCCTTTTTCAATTATTATCTTATTCCGAATTTCAATATTTGTATCCATATAATACAATCGATTATTTTGATTTCGGATTATTTTCATATCCGATTATAAAAAGGGATTATTTTGATAACGGTGTTAAAGTTGACAGTAAATATGTTTTTTCCGATTCATCATTTGGTGGTATCAATAACCCATACATAATTTAATTAAAAAAAAAAAAAAAAAAAAAAAAACAATAATAATAATAATTTTTTTTTTCTAGCATATATAGTCTTATCTATAGTACATATAATAAGACAATTTTTTAAAGATTTACACAACTAAAACAAAGATGGATTTTAAGCAAGCACGAACAAGTTACATTTTATTTAACGTGCTTAAACATCTAGGAAGTAATTTTAACCCTAGGATAATATCAAGTATAAGCGCTTTAACTGAATATGAAGAAATTGTTTTAAACCATGTTTTGAGACTTTGTGAGATTATTTACGATACTTATGATTTTCAAATTCCTCCAATTTGTCTTTTTCATTACGATGAAAAAGACAGATTGGAAGAATTTTTACAGGGCCTGTACAATATATTATTTATAAATCGTATTAGTTGGTCTCGAATCATAATTTTTATGAACATCGTCTCTACACTTACGGTCCCTTACAATTTTAATGATGATCTATTTATAACATTTTTTAATATCGTACAAGAAAAACTTTTACATTGGATCAATAGTCATGAAGGTTGGGTAGCTATCGAAATCGACGAGTCGTTGACCGCAATTCCACATATAAATTTTGATGACTTTATTTATCGCCGTAGTAAAAGGTTGGCCGCTAAAGGAAAGATAAAATATGAGAAATATTTTGAATAATAATTTACTTAAAAAAAAAAAAAAAAAAAAAAAAAAAAAAAAAAATTTTTTTTTTTTTTTGAAGTTGTATCAAAGTATTTATAAATGCTCAGCTACCAAATCTCAATACAACTGATTTATTTTTCATTTTCTTATAACAAGGAAATTATGGCTAGCTATAGTGATCTCGTGTCAAAGGTGTTGAGCAACGAAACATTGGTCAAAGCTACTAATAATTTGGTCGATGATTACTGTTTAAATCTTGTGGCTGAAGACTGGTCAAGTCGATTGCAAAATAATATTGCGTATCAAAATTATTCATATCACTCTGAAAAGTTTTGGAAACCATCATTCTCAACTGATCATTGCGATTGTGAGGAATCTAAAAATCCCGATTTCTGTGTTGTTTTAGTCGCTAATTGTACCATACCAAAACCATATAAAAACAAAACCAGCCAATCAAATAATCGTAACGCAAACTTGATTGTCATGGATTCAGAACCACTGAATAAAATTGCTCGTGTAATGATATCCGATTTAGGACCAGATGTTACCATTTCGAATGATTTCAAATTTTCATTTGAAATGTGCAGTTTAATGGAATGTAAAAACTGTAGTGTGTTTGCAATGAAATTTCGAAAAGCTGGATACACTATCAATCGAATTACCCAACCATGTATTTCTGACACACAAATATTTGATGGTGAGCACGTAGTTAATCGGTTTTATTCTCAAATAGAAAACATTTATACCGATACATTTTTGGCCATTTTGCGGTTAAAAATCAACATTAGATATCTTTTGAAGCAAGATAATGTTTACCGCATCAGTGGAAACATATTAGACTTTATCGGATTTCGTGAAAATAAATTGAGACCGACTAAAAAAGTCAATTTGGGATCGCTGATTGAATTTGAAGATAAAACCGAAACATTGTCTATTAAACAAAATAAATCTAAAAATAAACCTTTGTGTTTAGAGACAAAAACTAACAACTCTACTAGCTTTGATGCTGAGTTTGAAAATTTATTTGGAAGTGAAAAACTACTTTCTATAGAAGATAAAGAAGAAAATAATAGCAATAGGAAGCGGAAAGAAGTGTCTCCAGATATAGAAAATGAAGTAGAAAGGGAAATTAAAAAACCAAATTTGATAGACGATACAGATGAATGTGAATATGAACATGAACTTAAAAGTTTTATATTTTAAAATTTCGATTATTTGATTATTGAATGAGTTTTCAATTTTAACTAAAAAAAAAAAAAAAAAAAAAAAAAAAAAAAAAAAAATTTTTTTTTTTTTTTTTTTTTTTTTTTTTTTTTTTTTTTTAATAAGGAAAGTATGGCTAGCTATAATGATCTCGTGTCAAAGGTGTTAGGCAACGAAACTTTGGCCCAGGCTACTAATAATTTGGTCGATGATTACTGTTTAAATCTTGTGGCTGAAGACTGGTCAAGCCGATTGCAAAATAATATTGTGTATCAAAATTATTTCTATCACTCCAAAAAATTTTGGAAAAAATCCTTCACAACGGATATTTGCTATTGTGAAAAATCTAACTATCCCAATTTCCAGGTTATTTTAGTCGCTACTTGTGCAATACCAAAACCATCCAAAAACGAAATTTACCAATCAAATAATCGTAAAGCAAACTTGATTATCATAGATTCAGAACCACTGAATAAAATTGCTCGTGTAATGACATCCGATTTAGGACCAGATGTTACCATTTCGAATAATTTCAAATTTTCATTTAAAATGTGCTATTTAATGGAATGTGGAAAATGTTGGGAGTTTGAAATAAAATTTCTAAAAGCCGGATACTATAGCGATCGAATTATCCAACCATGTATTAGAAATACACAAATATTTGATGGAGAGCACGTAGTTAATCGGTTTTATTATCAAATAGAAAACATTTATACCGATAAATTTTTGGCCATTTTGCGATTAAATATCAACATTAGATATCTTATGAAGCAACATAATGTTTACCGCATCAGTGGAAACATTTTAGACTTTATCGGATTTCGTGAAAACAAATTGAGACCGACTAAAAAAGTCAATTTGGGGTTGCTGATTGAGTTTGAAGATGTCTGTTAAACATAATAAATCTAAAAAATAAACAAATGCTTTAAAAAGTGGATCCAGTTTGTGGAAAAAAATAGATCTGTTTTTATTAAAAAAAAAAAAAAAAAAAAAAAAAAAAAAAATTTTTTTTTTTTTTTTTTTTTTTTTTTTTTTTTTTTTTAACAAACTGATCCACTCTTTAAAGCATTTGTTAAAGCATATTGTGACGGAATATCCTTCAGTGAATAATTTTTGTGTAAAACTTCCTTTTGCACCGTTGATACAAATGCATTATAGAAAATTTGACTTCCAGAACTCACACCATTTATAATTAGTGGATGGGGATGATTAATCAATTCTGTTGCAACTAAACCAACATTTTCTACAAATTCGCAATTGTATGGAAGATAGTCGGTAAAATTATCGGTATCGAATGTAATTTTCATTTCTGAATACAGACAGTTGAATAATATATATTGCATACAAAGAGATAATTCTGACTGTGGAAGAGTAATCAATGCATCATTTTTATAAAAACCAACGTCTTTGAGAACTTTATAGATGGATTGATCCATTATGTTAGATTCGGAAATTGTTTTTTTACTGCGAACAAGAGAACTTAAATTTGGGAACAAAGTTTCCTGATTGGGTCCCGGATCATATTTGTCAGTCATCAAGTTTCGATACATTTCGATAACTAGTCGATTTTCTATATTTTTATTGGGATATAATCCATATTTTCGAATATAGTCTAAAATAAAAGGATTCATTTGATATTTTCTAAACGAGTTATCTGTTTTAAATTCTTCTGGCCGTAATGTCATATCAAAAAAATTTTTTGTTGGAAAAATGACCGTATTTCGTTTAAAATAAGACATGTTTTTGACTGGTCTTAAGAAAGGTCCAACCCATGCAACGTTGGTGGGATGATCGTCTTGATGATAACCCATTTCCAAACCAAAATAATCTTTGAGATGTTTTTGGCACATGACCATGCTTAAATTGGTTCTTTTCGGTGCTCTACAATCTGCTTTTGTAGCATTAAACAGGCACGCGGTAGATTCGGTGTTTGACATGTTTTCCTTTATTGTAACG
The DNA here is from genome assembly GCA_964019185.1 of Maratus speculifer. NCBI lineage: Eukaryota > Metazoa > Arthropoda > Arachnida > Araneae > Salticidae > Maratus > Maratus speculifer. Next base: position 374,463,992 of record OZ025289.1, read on the forward strand.
AATCAAGTTAAACGTGATGTTAAAACGCAAATTCAATTTTAATACTAAACCCATTTCCAAACGTTTCAACAATTTCAAAGTTTTAACAAAATCTCAAAAGGCTTTGCAAAAGCTCGTAAAAAGTAACAAAAAATTGAGTGGCGCAATCAAAACCGTCTTCAGCAAAAAAGGCTTAAAAGTGGTTGCTGCAGGGGCAGTCATCGGCACAGGCGTAGCGAGCATTTGGAATTACATAGAATCTAATTCTGGATGTTTTAAGAAAAGACCGGATGGCACGGTGTGTAAGTACAATGAATTAAGTTGCTGCCAAAAAGGCAAACTTGACAACATTTCGTTTTGTGATGGAATGGAAAAGTTAGTAAATGTTTGCAAAGATTTTAACGAAGACGACGAAAATTCTTGTTGTCGACTTTGCGATTGTAAATATGTCAACTGTTTACCAGGTGAGACTATGAAATGCCAAAGACCAACAGTTGCCGAAGCTTTAAATCATTTTGCGAGCCAAGTTGGTTCTACTGTTTGGTCAGGTATTGGAACAATTTTTCCATGGATATCATATGTTTTGTACGGGTTGGCAACTATATTCGTGCTTTCGATCATGTATTATATTCGATCTGCTTTTTGGATTATAAAAAAGAAAGATGTATGAAAGATTAGCAACTTGCCATTTACCTGTTGACAACTTATTGTCAGAATTTTACGGAGGAGAATCCTTGGAGCCCATCATTAAATCTTTAAATCTACAATACGGTAAATGGCCCGTAGAGTTTTACATTTCGTTGGATTTGGTTATGCACCCAAAAATCAGGGACGTGGCTCGTAAATACATCTCGAAACTATTGGAAGATAAGGAACAATACGGATATGTTTATTATTTGAGTAGTCAAAATATGTTAATACCGCTTACCGTCAAGTTTCAAGGAATTGAAGTTTTTACTGAGACTGAAGACAGAGATAGGATAGTAAAAGCCATTGACGAATTAGCAAGCGAATTTGCATGCAGAGGGAGTTTGATGCACGAAATTACTATGGTAGAAATTTATTACTTTTTTATCAAGCTCGTGAACCCGAAATTGACTTGGCTGGCCATTGAATACATGATTAACAGTTTGAGACAACACGTTCATTTACTCATGTCTCCCGAAAGAAAATTTACTTGGATGGAAGAAGAGCCAGTTGGAAACGTAGAAAAGAAAAAATTGCTATTTTGTTTAAACTAAAAACCCATGATTAATTTTAGAAATAATGACGTAATATAAAATTCGAATTTTTGTATATTAAATAAATTTTGAAATCTTACTTAAAAAAAAAAAAAAAAAAAAAAAAAAAAAAAAAAAAATTTTTTTTTTTTTTTTTTTTTTGTATGTATGTATATATTTTTGTATTATAAATATCATTTATAATGCAAGTTAAATACAGTTATATTTTTCACTAAAATGTCTGCAGATTTATGGAATGAAAAAGCCCTTTTGAAAAGATATAATGTTTTCGGACATATTTATTTTATAAGAGAACTTAAAGATATTATCCACACTCGTTTGAAGGAACTTTATAATTTGTACAAGAAAGGTTTAACATCTGATTCCATATTGTTACCCCTTCATAAAAAAGAATTAAATGCGAAAAACGTTACAGATGAAATCGAGTTTATCAAAAGAAATTTATTGCGTAATGATTATTTTTTAAAACAAATTTCTGACTTGACTGAGATTGTTTTTCAATACCCTAGATTTCAAAAGTGTAAAATACCTTTTTTTCTCTTGTCAGAAATGAAGGCGCGTTTTAATAAGGAAAGAGCAGAAAAATTTCGTAAATTATTTGTAGAAATATCTGAATACGTTTTTCAATATTTCGTAAACATGAACTTTTCAATACCGACTATAGACAAATTGATACTTTCTTTAAAAAGTGAAAATTCAATGGAGTTATTTCACTTACCATGTTTGGTAACTGCCTTTTTTGAATACATTCTTTACAAGCAAAAAAAATTGTGAAGCAAATAATAATAATAAAAAAAAAAAAAAAAAAAAAAAAAAAAATTTTTTTTTTTTTTTTTTTTTTTAAGATTATACTATTTAAATATTGCGACATATATTTTTGTGACATATGTATTTTGTTTTATAACCAAGACAATGGAAAACTCGGAATACAATGTCTTCATCGAAGGTATTTTAAACTCACCTGTTCTTAATGAAGAAATTAAAAACATGGAAAAACATACATGTGCCCTCAACCTTGTCACTCCCTCTTGGCGAGATAAATTAGAATTTTCTTCAGAATATCAGAATCACAAGAAAAGAAAAGTAAAATATTCCAGGGGACATACTTGTGGCGCGGAGCAACAAGCATATATTCGAAGAATTATAACACGAGATCATGTATTCAATGTTATTGTAGCAGGAGAATTTAATTTTCAAAAATCTTTAAAGAATGAAATTTCTATCATTTCGAATATTTGCGAACCTCTCGACTTTATCGGAGAGGCTATGAAAGAAAACGATGAAGAAAAGCTGCATACAGGTGGCCGATTTTGGGTAAAGATGTGTCATCCATTATTTTGTACTTTTTGTACAGAACATCACAAGGAAAACAATCTTCCATTCGCACGAAAAAATTGGTGTGTTTTAAGCCTTAAAATTTTCGACGGTAAAGAAATTAGCCATTCTTCAGCAGCAATAGTACAACCTGCCTTAATGATGCAGAAAGATTTTATGGCTATTTTCCACATGAAAATTTTTCATCGAATAACATTTGGTGATAATTCTTTTAAAATATCTGGATGTATTGAAGAAATGATACTTTTTCAAAAGGCATTTTTAAATTTAAAAAATATTGCTCAAATTCAATATTTACCAAATTTTGCTATCGAGTTTCCTAATGAAGAAAATAATGAAGAAACGACAACAATTGTTGAAAAAAAGTAATTTTTAAATTGAAAAAAAAAAAAAAAAAAAAAAATTTTTTTTTTTTTTTTTTTTTTTTTTTTTGTAATATGGTCTAAGTTAAATTTTTATAATAACGTGATTGCGCTTGTGATAGTAAGTTTTAAATGTTCAAACAATGTAAAAAAAAAAAAAAAAAAAAAAAAATTTTTTTTTTTTTTTTTTTTTTTTTTTTTAAAGAAAGGAAAATTGTTATAAAACTTTGCGCATTGCAAGTACTTTCAAGTTTTAAAAACATGTTATTTTATGACGAATGCAAAAATTATACTTTGAAGAATGACGGGGTTGAAGTTGTGGAAAATGTTTTAAATAACGATGAAATTACTAAACTCAAAAAAATGATGTGGGAATGGCTCAATTACAAAACCAAACATTTAAAGAAACCTGTAGAACAAAATAAACCAGATACTTTTGTTTCATTATTTCAATTGATGCCTAAACATGGAATGTTATTTCAACATTGGGACTTTGGACATAATCCATTATCATGGGATGTTAGGCAAAACGAAAATGTAATTAAAAAGTTTGCATCAATATGGAATACACGCGATTTATTAACAAGTTTTGATGGAATCAGCGTTTCTCTTCCATGTGAATATACAAACCGAGGTTGGTATAATGAAGATAAAGAATGGTTTCATAGCGATCAATGTTTTAAACGAAATAATTTTGAATGTGTTCAAGGTTTAGTAAATATTTATGATGTGTATGAAGGAGATGCAACTTTAAGAGTATTAAAAGGAAGTCATCAATTACATGGAAAATTTCAAGAAAAGTTTCAAATAAAAGATTCGAGCGATTGGCACAAGTTAACTGCAGAAGAAAAAGAGTTTTACATTCAAAACTTGGGAAGCGCTTCAGATATTTGTGTTAAAGCAAAAGCTGGTTCATTAGTGTTATGGGATAGTCGAACTATTCATCAAGGGGTTGAACCTCAGAAAGATAGATTAAACATAAATATTCGGTGTGCGCTTTATGTTTGTATGACTCCAGCTTTTCTTGCAAAAAAATCACAAATTGAAAAGAGAATTCGTTACTTTGAAGAAAGGAGAACTTGCAATCATTGGCCACATAAAGTTAGAGTTTTTCCAGTAATACCTCAAATGTATGGTCACCCTGTTCCTCATGTAGAAAAAGATGTTTTAATAGTTACTCAAAAGATGAAAGATTTAGTGGGTTACAAATACCTAAATGTATAAAAAAAAATTTCAAACAGTTTCAAGTTGCTTTTTTAATAAAAAATGATGACATCATTTCATTTGCATGTTTTAAATTAAAAAATTAAATATTGAATGAGTATTACAAAAAAAAAATTTTTGAATATTTAATAAGTTTTCAATTCCTACTTCCGGTTTGCTGAGAGACAAAATTGAAAAAAAAAAAAAAAAAAAATTTTTTTTTTTTTTTTTTTTTTTTTTTTTCAGTTTGAGAAACAAAAATTGTTATAAAACTTTACAATTAGAATTATAAAAGTTTTATACATTTATTTGTAATCATCATTCTTCAAAAACTATACCATGAATACCAAAGATATTTTAAATGATGATAGAGTAGAACATGAGGATCCCAATTCCCAAAACCTGTTTTTCTGCGAACAAAAGGTACCATCTTCCATTCTATCTCGGTTTCTGAAAAGTGAATTAAGAGTAGGCGGTATTCAAAAAAAGATTGGCAATTGTCAGGGAAATATATCTCTTACCTACAAAAGAAAGAATGGTATTTTTAAGCCTATCCCTATTTATTGCTGTTATGAAATTGGATGGAATGTCTGGTATTTAAAAGTGTGTTTATTGAATTTTAAAAAAATGTATCTTTATAAGTTGGATTACGATAGGCATGAAACTAATCTTCCGGATGTCGCAGAATATAATATACTGTTTGACTTGAATGCCGCCATGGACAAACTGGATCCAGACAAAGCCTATGATGAAATAGATGTATGCATATTTACTTGCGACTGTACCAGAAAAGATTGTGAAGGAAATCCTGAAGGCTATAATATTATCAATTGTGAAAAAATAACGGTTATTCGCCCAGGTTATGAAAAAGATATAAAAGAAATAGGTAAACCTGCTCGGGTACAAAAAATTTCTCAGTAATTGAAAAAAAAAAAAAAAAAAAAAAAAATTTTTTTTTTTTTTTTTTCCATATATTTTACATTCAATTTAAGACCATTCATTATTTTTTTCAACTCAGTGTCATGTCTGTCAATTTCCAGCAGTGGAAGTCGGTTGAACAGTTAAATCAATTTATTGCAATTCCTATTTGTAATTACGTTTTATTGCTTACCAAAACAAAGTCGTTTGAACCGGAAAAGGATTTGAAATCCGAATTACGCATCACTAAAAGACCTCTCTTTTGGTTTGTCGAGAAATTTAGAGCCCATGGCGTCCAAATTGAATACGGTACAATTTTCTGCGAAAAGGACATTAGACACTTTGGCCCCATTGCCCAAACGACATCGCAAGGAATCGTCAAACAATATTTACGATCAAAGTATCCATCCACTGTCACTCTCGTTTGCCCACCCAGATACGCCAAACAATTACCTTTCAAATCAATCCATCCAGAAACATTGGTCGACAAATTCCTTGGACGAGGAAATTAAAAAATTATTGCACGAAAAACTTGTGCGTCAAGTGGTTCTAGGAAGACCTTATGAGTCATTGCGATTCCATCGGCGTCAATTGGTCAAACAATTGGCTGATTGGGTTGGTTTTTTTGATGAGGATGATTTTACTTCCTCAAAGGACGAAAATGTTCATTATCGGCACGAACTGATGAATTTGCTTGTTACGGCTTCGAAAAAATATTTCATCGACGTTCCATCTGACCAATCCGAATGGACAAAACTTTTAAACAAATGGCTGAAAGCTAACACGTCTGGAGCCGTTCTTTTAAATCGGTCTATATATCGAATTCTAGCTGTGGACGGGTTTAAAGGGTTCAAACCAAAGCATTTAACATTATATCTTCCTGAGATTTTACTTCCGTTGCGAGACGAATATAAATCTCACGTCCGCGGAATAAGAAACATGTATACTTTTTTCGATAAAAATGAAAAAGTGTCGAGTTTGACAGGAACGGATTCGGCGTGCGTGATTTTCTTAGCCCTGTTGCGTTGGTACGAGAATCAAATGGAAAATGATTTGATGAAGGATGATCAGATAATTTTTCAAGTGAAACAAGCAAAATCATGGGCGGAGGGACATTTGCAACAACATAGAGAATATTATCATGACGTGAGAAATGTAAATGAAAACTTGTTGGATATGTTTGGGAAAATTTACGGCGAAGAATTTAAAAATAGCGATAAATCTTGGAAAGTGATAGGACACGAATTGTTACCAAAATTGAATCGAGAAAAATTGTAAAAAAAAAAAAAAAAAAAAAAAAAAAATTGTAATTTAAGAAATTACAACAACCATTTGAAAAATGAATTTTTTTTTTTTTTTTTTTTTTTTTTTTTTTTAAATAGTTGTTACAAATTCTCCAATTACATTTTTTTTTTTTTTAATTGAAACTTTCTTTTTCACATTCTTGGATTCTTCGGATATTATCTACATTGGCATTATAATATGATTTATCCTTATCTAACAGTTCGTCATACAAATCTCTTTCAAATATATCGCCGTCGCCTTCAAGAATGATATCATTCATATCATCATCCTCATCAGACGAATCATCAATCGGTTTATCAAACGAATTATCAGACAAATCATCACTGGGAAAGAGACTGGTATCACAGCGAGCGTAAAGGGGTAAATGGTAACTAAATACACTTTCATAAACACCACAACATAATAATGGCCTCGATGAAAATATGGCATCTATTGTTGTCCTACCATTAGTTGTAAATTCTTTGGGATCGTTTCGCATTTGCAAGTAAAATACATCATCCAATGTATCTCTGAGATATAATCCTTCTTCAGAATTCATTTCAATATTAAAATCGCCAAATAATATTGTAAATATTTATTCAGTTTTTAATAAGGTTTTACTTATTGCTTTTAAAATATTCTTTGCGGAGGTTTGAGGTTTCGCGTACAAAACAGCAATTTGGCATCGCTTCAATTTTACTACGATAATGTGAACCCCGATTTCATAATTCACATACATTTTATAGTCTTTTTTGCCGAATTTGTTTTTCTTGAGATAAATGGACACGCCAGAAGGTTTTGGCTGGGAAAAGTGACTATAAATTTCATAGGGCCTTTTAAAACCCTCGAAAAGAAATTTATCACCAGGGATAGTCCAAGTTTCGGCGAAAAGTAAGATGTCGCTATTCATAAAACAGGGATCAGTTTTAATATCATCGTAATGTTTGCGGAGAGATTGTACGTTGTGATACATCATTTGTAGACCGTAAGGCTCACCACATTCCCGTAAAAATTTATATCTCGGAATGACAGGATTTTTCCTTAATCGCTCAAATGCCTTTGAGATAGGATTATCTTCTTTAGGTGATTTTGGAAGATGAAAATTTGGGAAAAGGTGTAATGTATTTAATTTTTTACCGCGAGAACAAGCCACATAATAGAGTTGAGTTGACATTTTGGGTGTTAAACCAACCGCGCACTCCTCGAATGTTGCTCCTTGAGATTTGTGAATGGTCATGGCTTCCGCTACTATAAGTGGAAATTGATTTCTAATAACAGATAGGGCTCCGTTTCTTGTCTTGTTAATCGACTTTTTACATCGCTCTATAGGCGTCCACTTGTATGAAATATTTTGTTGAGTCATGTAGCGTAATGCATTATTTCTTGCGTTTTTCCCTATTTGTGGGCTGTCTAAGAATTCAAGCCAGACTCTTTTGACACCCATTTTCTTAGAGTTTTTAATAGGACATGTTTCAATTTTTCGCAATACACCTATGGATCCGTTGACGAGTCCGTCAACTATATCCACATTTAATGTTAACATATAGCGCACGCCTATTTTGAAAGGTGTTTTGTACGCTAAATTTCCACAGTTTTGACGAGATTCATCTTTAGCTTTATTTAATAAATCACGCTTTCTTTTTGCCGTCCCTGTTCCCAGTACAGAATCGGTGGCCAAACATTCAATCAATTCACCCTTTATTTTATTCAATCTTAAGATATTTGCCTCATTCACTTCTTTGTTGGAATAAAATAGTAAAGGCGCGGTGACAGGAATTTTTTCCAATGTGGTTACTCTCGATTTTAAAATATTGATTTCCTTGTCAGTCAATTTCCCATCGGCCAGATTATTTAAGAGTATAGCAAACTCTTGGTCTTCTTTTTGACGCATTATTTCTGTGAGTTCATAAAATTTTACCGAATCGAAAGGATTTGGTACTAATTGTTCTAGATCCATCCGTTTTGAATTTTGGTAAAGAGGGGTATCTTTGACAGGTGGTAATTGTCTCAAATCCCCTAAAATTATGATATGCATTCCTCCAAACTCGGCATTGACACCTTTAATCTCTTTCATGCGTTGATTGCTGGCGTTGAATAAATTGATACCTACCATGGAAATTTCGTCTATAATAATGACTCGACAGTTTTGAAATTTAACTTGGTATTCATTCAAGGTGCTAGGGCTCATAGGATTTAATTTAGCCGAACTGAGCGTGAGACCTAGTCCGGAATGCAAGGTCGTTCCAGAAATGTTGGAGGCCGCTTTGCCAGTGGGAGCCATTTTGATGAGGACCGGGTACGCCGGATCTTGGTCGAAAATCTTGTAAGCTATTTGTTCTAAAAGGGAAATGAGAAACGACTTTCCAGTTCCCGCGGCCCCTTGGATAAACCAAAAGATGGGCTCAGTGTCATATCGAATATTCCTTTGAAATTCTAAGAGAATGTCACGTTGTTTTGTATTCGTTTTTTGGAACATTTTGTTAAATTTATCTTTGGGCCAAATTTCCGGCATTAGAAATGTGGCAAACCCTTTTTCTGCGTCCATGTCCACCCCAATATCCACAATATTAGTTTCTTTTTCGTCATAGTCTAATTGATTTTCGAAAGGCACCATTTCATTCACCTCTTCAATCAATTCCTCAAGATCCCTGTCTTCTGACTCTTTTACCATGAATTCTTCGTCCCAATCTATGTCTTCGTTAAAAACATATTTTTTCCGATTTTCTAAAATTTGATTTAAATTGGATTCGTACAATGCTTGACAGTTTTGATTCAAGATGTCTTTTTCTTCATCTCTCCAAGGTACATAGAGCATGACCTGTTCACGATAGAATTCGTTTCCGTTTAGGGACTGTTTAAAGTTGCAATAGCGAATTATTTTGGGTTTTGTTCGTTTTTTGCAATATTGTCGCCCTGTCATCAATTTCAGTGAGTCATCCCCAACCAACTTGAAATCGTACCAGGCTGCAAAGTTTGCAAGACATTCATGATCGAGTTTTGAGGGTCGACTCACGTACTTGTCGAGAATATTTTTCTCAAACACGTCTGAGGAGGATTTATCTAAAAGTTTTAAATCTTTTTCGGATTTAACCATGTGGGATCGTTGGTTGGGTTCAAAAGTCGGTATAAATATATCATCTTCGGATATTTTACTCATAGGCAATTCTAAAAGCGACCATGCGGCTTCCTGTGCGCTCACTTCTCGGGCATTAAGAAAAACATTGCTGACGGATTTTAATTTTTCTTTTAATGTCATGTTTCCCTTTTTGGTCGCTTCTACACAATCACGCATTTGTTTGGAAAGTCCGGCATTGGATTTTCCCACATAATCAACCAAATAGGCTACAACAGCGTATTGATCCAGTACAAACTGTAAATCCATATTGGATTGCATGAGACTCAATATTTTGGGATTATAGCTATTAATTAAAATTTCATTAACATTCCTCTTAAGCATTACGGTGGGTCGTTTAATACCAGAACAAATGGCATTCAAATAGTCGTTTAATTCCAAATTTAAATGGGCTAAAAATTCGCTAAAAGATATGTTTAAATCTTTGTCCTCTAACACTTCCAAATATTCGCGTATTTTTTTATATTTTTTCTTATTAAAACGTTTGTCATCCTGCCCTAATGGATCCAATACTCTAGTTTTATCCATAGGAAAAAAAGGAATGTTAAATCGACAGTAATCATTATTTCCTTTTTTACGCTGACACGTAAAAGTGTGTTTATGTTTTTGAAGAAGGGCAAAAGGGTGGTTTCGAGAACAGGTCATTATATTGTCGACAAACTGGACAATATCTTTTTCATTGTCACCCGTGTAAATGGGTACATTCTTTAAATGCATTAAAATATGATAATGTGGGCTCCCTCTTTGCTGAAATTCGACTCTATAATAGTAATGTTCAATTTTGTATTGACCAAAAGGACCATCAGAATGATTTAATATTTTGAAAAGCTCCTTTGTTTTATGTTCAAAGTAGAGAGCGCAAATTACGGGATCATTTCGGATCAATTCGACTTTTCGTTGCGATGGCATGGATTTAAATTCTTCTTTTGTCAAAGGGCGATGTTCATGCAAAAACACCAAATGTTTTATCAAATCGTACCATTGCAACTCGGCGGCAGATAATGTTAAAAACATGGAAGGACTTCCAAATTGACGAATTTGAGCCAATACGCGTTTGCGTTCTTCTGACCAATGAGCGGGGCTCGATTTTATATTTTTCATAAATTTATAGGCTTGGTCTTTATATTGTAGATTACGAACATATTCGGGGTCACGAATGTTTTCGGCTGTAATATCTTGGGTTGAAACCACTTTATTGCGAAGGGCAATAGATATAGAACTCGCCAATTGTTGGTGTGAAAGTTTGAGAAAATTGTACAATACTTTTTGAGGAGTCGCGCCTCTTCGATCGTATCGACGGAGTTCGCTTTTACACATTTCTAAATAAGATGGCTCTTTAGATCGCGTGAAATGTCGAACTTGCCCACCATAAATTTTGGGATAAGATAATTCATCTCCGATTTTGTCAAAGCACAAAGAAATGGGTATTTTATTTTCACCGGGAGCCAACGCTAAACCCTTATTTTCAACATTTGCATCGCATTTCTTAATGAAAGTGGTTTCAGCAAGGGTTGTCCATTCTTCATCATCTTCATCTTCCAGTTCAAATTCTTCGTCCCAAAAATCTATAGGTTCTTCATCATCATCATCATCATCTGAGGATATCAAATCCACCTCAGCATTTGTACCCGATGGAAATGTTTGTTCTTCATAACTTTTGAGCCAACTCAAATCCAATTCAACGCCTTGAGATTGATAGAGCGGTGTTTTCAAAAGATATTGGGCCGCTTCAAAAACGCGTTTTGGATGAATGTTTTGAGACAGATAATGAGATTTATGTGTTAAACGTTTTTTCAACTTTACGAAAATGGTCTGCGAGTCGTTGGGATTTTTAGGCAGGTGTGTTACGGTTTGGTGGAGTTCAATTGGCACATTGACAATAGAACCTTTACAACCAAATTGCCGAGTCGATCCCAATTCTCTAATTTGCATAAAAGGAATTCGAAGAGACACCAAACGTTCTTCCAAATTATTTAAATTGGCAAGGCAAGGTGGCAGAGGTGCATATTTGAATCCGTAATTGGCTGACAAAGGTGGAATTTGGCCTTTACGAATGTAAGAATAACACGTTTTGCAAAACGATCCAACATTATAAACATTTTCCGAAAATACGAAACTGTAAGAATTTGGTATATACTGTTTGATTTTACAGAGTGGAATTTTGGTGATGGAAGTTTTAAACCAAAGTCGATCGCAGCACATGCATCTGTGAATGGGCCCATCAGACATTGAATCGAAAAAGTTTTTTTCCAGTTTTTCCCAAGCCGATTGCTTTTTATTAGTTTTCTTTCTAGGTGGTGGAGAATCAAGAGTAATAGCTGCAACATTTTCCGGCTTGTTAGAATCATTTTTCATATTCAAATTTCCCTGGTTAGAACCGACCGCTTGTAAAATGCCATGGCTAGTGGTTTGGTCGTCCTCGAGGCATGGAGTTTTACGATTAATCGGTTCGACATCAGATTGCTTCCTTTTTCGTGATCGTCGTTCGTTTCGTAATTGATTTTCATGGGCTACATAATCTTTTGAAGACCTCAATTCTTGCATTTTCAGACGATGTTTCATTCGACGTTTTTCTTTGGCTTCGGCTTTTTCTGTATCAGTTAATTTCCGTCGACCCATTTTTAAATTTGTTAGTTTTCTTCTTTATTACAATGATTTCATACATTTTGATTTCTTATTTAATTAAAAATTCTTCTAAAAATAAAGAATTTAATTTAAATTCAAAAGTGGTCACGCCAAGGGGTCAGTCCTCCCGAAAGCAACAACCATTTTTCAAATGGTTAAAAAAAAAAAAAAAAAAAAAAAAAAAAAAAAAAAAAAAAAACATTTTTTTTTTTTTTTTTTTTTTGAGGTTTCTGTATTATAAAAACTCGAGCTGTTTTTAGTTCCTTATATTTTTTCACATTCTTTTTTATTTCACAATGGTTCTACAATCTTTGATTGACTGGTTTGTCGATTTCATTTTTAGTCGATTTCAACCAAAGATCAAATATTCAAAAAAATTTTCATGGGCCATAGATCCAACATGTCGAAGCGATGGATCTTTAGGCTATGATTTTTATTCACCGATAAAAACTGAATTAAAACCTAATGAAACTTTGGTCATTGATACCAGAATCATTTTGGAATGTCCATTATACTTGGGTATGTTCATCTGGGAAAAATCGTCTAAAGCTTTGCACAAAAATCTTAGTGTTGGTGGTGGCGTTGTGGATCCATGCTATAGAGGATCCGTCGGCATCATTTTGAAAAATAATTCTTTGAAAAGAATTACAATTGAGAGAGAGGAACCCATTGCACAGATGTTGTTTCAGTTAGCAATACGGCCGGTTATGGTTGCCGTAGAGCAATCCGATTTGTCAGAAACGGAACGTGGAGAAAGAGGATTTGGGGGTGATTCCAACTGGCACATTCCAAAGAGGGAATTTAATTCAAATGATCCTTAAACTGTTGGTCTATTTTTAGAAACAATGAGATTACCTCATTTGCATGTTACAAATTCAACTCGATTATTTGAATATTAAACTAGTAGTGAAAAAAAAAAAAAAAAAAAAAAAAAAAACTTTTTTTTTTTTTTTTTTTTTTTTTTTTTTTTAACCATTTGAAAAATGGTTGTTGCTTTCGGGAGGACTGACCCCTTGACGTCGTCACTTTTGAATTTAAATTAAATTCTTTATTTTTAGAATAATTTTTAATTAAATAAGAAATCAAAATGTATGAAATCATTGTAATAAAGGAGAAAACTAACAAATTTAAAAATGGGTCGACGGAAATTAACTGATACAGAAAAAGCCGAAGCCAAAGAAAAACGTCGAATGAAAAAACGCCTCGTAAAGCAGAAAGCGAGGTCTTCAAAAGATTATCTAGCCCGTGAAAACGAATTACAGAGGGCGCGACGATCACGAAAAAGGAAGCAATCTGATGTCGAACCGATTAATCGTAAAACTCCATGCCTCGAAGGCGACCAAACCACTAGCCATGGCATTTTACAAGCGGTCGGTTCTAACCAGGGAAATTTGAATATGAAAAATGATTCTAACAAGCCGGAAAATGTTGTAGCTATTACTCTTGATTCTCCACCACCTAAAAAGAAAACTAATAAAAAGTTATCGGCTTGGGAAAAACTGGAAAAAAACTTTTTTGATTCAATGTCTGATGGACCCATTCACAGATGCATGTGTTGCGATCGACTTTGGTTTAAAACTTCCATCACCAAAATTCCGCTCAGTAAAATAAAACAGTATATACCAAATTCTTACAGTTTTGTATTTTCGGAAAATGTTCATAATGTTGGATCGTTTTGCAAAACGTGTTATTCTTACATTCGTAAAGGCCAAATTCCACCTTTGTCAGCCAATTACGGATTCAAATATGCACCTCTGCCACCTTGCCTTGCCAATTTAAATAATTTGGAAGAACGTTTGGTGTCTCTTCGAATTCCTTTTATGCAAATTAGAGAATTGGGATCGACTCGGCAATTTGGTTGTAAAGGTTCTATTGTCAATGTGCCAATTGAACTCCACCAAACCGTAACACACCTGCCTAAAAATCCCAACGACTCGCAGACCATTTTCGTAAAGTTGAAAAAACGTTTAACACATAAATCTCATTATCTGTCTCAAAACATTCATCCCAAACGCGTTTTTGAAGCGGCCCAATATCTTTTGAAAACACCGCTCTATCAATCTCAAGGCGTTGAATTGGATTTGAGTTGGCTCAAAAGTTATGAAGAACAAACATTTCCATCGGGTACAAATGCTGAGGTGGATTTGATATCCTCAGATGATGATGATGATGATGAACCCATAGATTTTTGGGACGAAGAATTTGAACTGGAAGATGAAGATGATGAAGAATGGACAACCCTTGCTGAAACCACTTTCATTAAGAAATGCGATGCAAATGTTGAAAATAAGGGTTTAGCGTTGGCTCCCGGTGAAAATAAAATACCCATTTCTTTGTGCTTTGACAAAATCGGAGATGAATTATCTTATCCCAAAATTTATGGTGGGCAAGTTCGACATTTCACGCGATCTAAAGAGCCATCTTATTTAGAAATGTGTAAAAGCGAACTCCGTCGATACGATCGAAGAGGCGCGACTCCTCAAAAAGTATTGTACAATTTTCTCAAACTTTCACACCAACAATTGGCGAGTTCTATATCTATTGCCCTTCGCAATAAAGTGGTTTCAACCCAAGATATTACAGCCGAAAACATTCGTGACCCCGAATATGTTCGTAATCTACAATATAAAGACCAAGCCTATAAATTTATGAAAAATATAAAATCGAGCCCCGCTCATTGGTCAGAAGAACGCAAACGCGTATTGGCTCAAATTCGTCAATTTGGAAGTCCTTCCATGTTTTTAACATTATCTGCCGCCGAGTTGCAATGGTACGATTTGATAAAACATTTGGTGTTTCTACATGAACATCGCCCTTTGACAAAAGAAGAATTTAAATCCATGCCATCGCAACGAAAAGTCGAATTGATCCGAAATGATCCCGTAATTTGCGCTCTCTACTTTGAACATAAAACAAAGGAGCTTTTCAAAATATTAAATCATTCTGATGGTCCTTTTGGTCAATACAAAATTGAACATTACTATTATAGAGTCGAATTTCAGCAAAGAGGGAGCCCACATTATCATATTTTAATGCATTTAAAGAATGTACCCATTTACACGGGTGACAATGAAAAAGATATTGTCCAGTTTGTCGACAATATAATGACCTGTTCTCGAAACCACCCTTTTGCCCTTCTTCAAAAACATAAACACACTTTTACGTGTTAGCGTAAAAAAGGAAATAATGATTACTGTCGATTTAGCATTCCTTTTTTTCCTATGGATAAAACTAGAGTATTGGATCCATTAGGGCAGGATGACAAACGTTTTAATAAGAAAAAATATAAAAAAATACGCGAATATTTGGAAGTGTTAGAGGACAAAGATTTAAACATATCTTTTAGCGAATTTTTAGCCCATTTAAATTTGGAATTAAACGACTATTTGAATGCCATTTGTTCTGGTATTAAACGACCCACCGTAATGCTCAAGAGGAATGTCAATGAAATTTTAATTAATAGCTATAATCCCAAAATATTGAGCCTCATGCAATCCAATATGGATTTACAGTTTGTACTGGATCAATACGCTGTTGTAGCCTATTTGGTTGATTATGTGGGAAAATCCAATGCCGGACTTTCCAAACAAATGCGTGATTGTGTAGAAGCGACCAAAAAGGGAAACATGACATTAAAAGAAAAATTAAAATCCGTCAGCAATGTTTTTCTTAATGCCCGAGAAGTGAGCGCACAGGAAGCCGCATGGTCGCTTTTAGAATTGCCTATGAGTAAAATATCCGAAGATGATATATTTATACCGACTTTTGAACCCAACCAACGATCCCACATGGTTAAATCCGAAAAAGATTTAAAACTTTTAGATAAATCCTCCTCAGACGTGTTTGAGAAAAATATTCTCGACAAGTACGTGAGTCGACCCTCAAAACTCGATCATGAATGTCTTGCAAACTTTGCAGCCTGGTACGATTTCAAGTTGGTTGGGGATGACTCACTGAAATTGATGACAGGGCGACAATATTGCAAAAAACGAACAAAACCCAAAATAATTCGCTATTGTAACTATAAACAGTCCCTAAACGGAAACGAATTCTATCGTGAACAGGTCATGCTCTATGTACCTTGGAGAGATGAAGAAAAAGACATCTTGAATCAAAACTGTCAAGCATTGTACGAATCCAATTTAAATCAAATTTTAGAAAATCGGAAAAAATATGTTTTTAACGAAGACATAGATTGGGACGAAGAATTCATGGTAAAAGAGTCAGAAGATAGGGATCTTGAGGAAATGATTGAAGAGGTGAATGAAATGGTGCCTTTCGAAAATCAATTAGACTATGACGAAAAAGAAACTAATATTGTGGATATTGGGGTGGACATGGACGCAGAAAAAGGGTTTGCCACATTTCTAATGCCGGAAATTTGGCCCAAAGATAAATTTAACAAAATGTTCCAAAAAACTAATACAAAACAACGTGACATTCTCTTAGAATTTCAAAAGAATATTCGATATGATACTGAGCCCATCTTTTGGTTTATCCAAGGGGCCGCGGGAACTGGAAAGTCGTTTCTCATTTCCCTTTTAGAACAAATAGCTTACAAGATTTTCGACCAAGATCCGGCGTACCCGGTCCTCATCAAAATGGCTCCCACTGGCAAAGCGGCGTCCAACATTTCTGGAACGACCTTGCATTCCGGACTAGGTCTCACGCTCAGTTCGGCTAAATTAAATCCTATGAGCCCTAGCACCTTGAATGAATACCAAGTTAAATTTCAAAACTGTCGAGTCATTATTATAGACGAAATTTCCATGGTAGGTATCAATTTATTCAACGCCAGCAATCAACGCATGAAAGAGATTAAAGGTGTCAATGCCGAGTTTGGAGGAATGCATATCATAATTTTAGGGGATTTGAGACAATTACCACCTGTCAAAGATACCCCTCTTTACCAAAATTCAAAACGGATGGATCTAGAACAATTGGTACCAAATCCTTTCGATTCGGTAAAATTTTATGAGCTCACAGAAATAATGCGTCAAAAAGAAGACCAAGAGTTTGCTATACTCTTAAATAATCTGGCCGATGGGAAATTGACTGACAAGGAAATCAATATTTTAAAATCGAGAGTAACCACATTGGAAAAAATTCCTGTCACCGCGCCTTTACTATTTTATTCCAACAAAGAAGTGAATGAGGCAAATATCTTAAGATTGAATAAAATAAAGGGTGAATTGATTGAATGTTTGGCCACCGATTCTGTACTGGGAACAGGGACGGCAAAAAGAAAGCGTGATTTATTAAATAAAGCTAAAGATGAATCTCGTAAAAACTGTGGAAATTTAGCGTACAAAACACCTTTCAAAATAGGCGTGCGCTATATGTTAACATTAAATGTGGATATAGTTGACGGACTCGTCAACGGATCCATAGGTGTATTGCGAAAAATTGAAACATGTCCTATTAAAAACTCTAAGAAAATGGGTGTCAAAAGAGTCTGGCTTGAATTCTTAGACAGCCCACAAATAGGGAAAAACGCAAGAAATAATGCATTACGCTACATGACTCAACAAAATATTTCATACAAGTGGACGCCTATAGAGCGATGTAAAAAGTCGATTAACAAGACAAGAAACGGAGCCCTATCTGTTATTAGAAATCAATTTCCACTTATAGTAGCGGAAGCCATGACCATTCACAAATCTCAAGGAGCAACATTCGAGGAGTGCGCGGTTGGTTTAACACCCAAAATGTCAACTCAACTCTATTATGTGGCTTGTTCTCGCGGTAAAAAATTAAATACATTACACCTTTTCCCAAATTTTCATCTTCCAAAATCACCTAAAGAAGATAATCCTATCTCAAAGGCATTTGAGCAATTAAGGAAAAATCCTGTCATTCCGAGATTTAAATTTTTACGGGAATGTGGTGAGCCTTACGGTCTTCAAATGATGTATCACAACGTACAATCGCTCCGCAAACATTACGACGATATTAAAAGCGACCCCTGTTTTATGAATAGCGACATCTTACTTTTCGCCGAAACTTGGACTATCCCTGGTGATAAATTTCTTTTCGAGGGTTTTAAAAGGCCCTATGAAATTTATAGTCACTTTTCCCAGCCAAAACCTTCTGGCGTGTCCATTTATCTCAAGAAAAACAAATTCGGCAAAAAGGACTATAAAATGTATGTGAATTATGAAATCGGGGTTCACATTATCGTAGTAAAATTGAAGCGATGCCAAATTGCTGTTTTGTACGCGAAACCTCAAACCTCCGCAGAGAATATTTTAAAAGCAATAAGTAAAACCTTATTAAAAACTGAAGAAATATTTACAATATTATTTGGCGATTTTAATATTGAAATGAATTCTGAAGAAGGATTATATCTCAGAGATACATTGGATGATGTATTTTACTTGCAAATGCGAAACGATCCCAAAGAATTTACAACTAATGGTAGGACAACAATAGATGCCATATTTTCATCGAGGCCATTATTATGTTGTGGTGTTTATGAAAGTGTATTTAGTTACCATTTACCCCTTTACGCTCGCTGTGATACCAGTCTCTTTCCCAGTGATGATTTGTCTGATAATTCGTTTGATAAACCGATTGATGATTCGTCTGATGAGGATGATGACATGAATGATATCATTCTTGAAGGCGACGGCGATATATTTGAAAGAGATTTGTATGACGAACTGTTAGATCACGATAAATCATATTATAATGCCAATATAGATAATATCCGAAGAATCCAAGAATGTGAAAAAGAAAGTTTCAATTAATATTAAAAAAAAAAAAAAAAAAAAAAAAAAAAAATTGTAATTGGAAAATTTGTAACAACTATTAAAAAAAAAAAAAAAAAAAAAAAAAAAATTGTAATTGGAAAATTTGTAACAACTATTAAAAAAAAAAAAAAAAAAAAAAAAAAAAAAAAAAAAAAAAATTCATTTTTCAAATGGTTGTTGTAATTTCTTAAATTACAATTTTTTTTTTTTTTTTTTTTTTTTTTTTTTTTTTTTTTTTTAAAGACAACTAGTGATCCATCTGTCGCAAATTGGACACTTTAAATAGCCTTGACATCGTAAATAAATGGAAGATTCTCTTACATATACTAAATTACCAGCTGAATCCCTCAAATATATCAAAGGTTCGTTTTCGCACAAGTATTGTATGTGATTCCAAGGAATTAACGAACAATCTTTGCGATTTTTGGCGAAATAAATTTCTCCGTTGTCTCTTCGCATTAAATAAGGTTTTCCATTTTCTGTTAAATAATATTCATTTCCTTTAGAATCGACTGGATACCCCTGGGTTCCATCAGCATAAAGAGCCAGTTTAATATTTGGGTTCAAAGAATCTTGGATAAAAATTGATTTATTTTTTCGCACTGGATAAAACTCGTTTCCCATATTGTCTTTGGCATAGTAAAACATACCTGAATTGTCTCGTGCAAAAACATTTTTTTTACTTTTGGGATAAAACTCGTTGTTTTTTCTGTCACGGGCATAGACTTCTTTGCCGTATTTGTCTGTGTTGAATTTATCACGAGGATAATACTCGTCTCCGTTCCATCTTCTCTGATACGCCATAGCTTGGTTATATAATGGCCGTTAACCAATACCGCATTACATTGCTCGAGCTTAAGGATTGTCCTTTACAATTAACCCCGGATCAATTACTCGAAGTTTTAAAAGCGTGGCGGAAAAGCAACGAATTTGCAAACGCTTGTTCAGAATGCGAAAAGAAAATCCAATTTGGTTTGGCCAATTTTGGTTTGTGCTGCGACCGATTTTATTTCAACGACCAATGTCCGTTTTATTCTCTCATGTCTATCGCAGTACCCACTCCCGGATACACGTTTCTTTTACCACAACTCAAACGCATGATTGAAAAAGCCGGTATCGAAACCAATCAGGATTTTTTGATTATACCAGATCCTATTTACTGGCAAATGGCAACTACTCTCATTTACGAAAAGATTTTGAAATTTGTGTCTGGTAAACCCATGACTTGTCGGACAATAACAGTTCAACCTCCTTCAAAAACTCCAGTATTTTATAAGCAAATTCAAGAAGCACCTCTAAACTATGGTAGCTTGGATTCTCGTTCGTGCGGAAAAGCCACTTTTATTCGTCAAGCGGCGTTTGGAAAACGTTGCTGTTACTCGATGAGAGGTATGATTGTACCCGACGCAACTCTCAAGGCCAACGAAATTCGATTACCTGATTCCATAGTCAAAAAATTTGAATTGAAAGGTAAATGGGTCGTTTTGAACAGGATGCCGTCTCTCCAACCCGAAAATTTTGTGGCTTTGCAAGTACCGTTAGATGGACCTGCTTGGCCGTACGATTGTTTCGGTGTACCTTTGGAAATTTTGCCGAGCATCAACGGCGATTTCGATGGAGACGAGGTGAATATTTATCTGTTTTTCAGCATTTTTTCTCAGGCTGAATGCGCCACCTTATTAAATCCAGAATGGGAAATGGGTAGTTTTGTCGTGGGAATGAAATTGAGCCCGAGTCAAGACATGTTGGTGGCTTACTATTTATTTTACAACGAAATTGATTTTTTACCCTATAAATATCCTGATTTGAAAAAAACACTCAGAGTCATTTTCGAAATTTACGGATCAAAAACGGCATTCAAAGCTTTCGACGACATGCGAAAATTTCAACTCGAAAAATTTGAAAATGATTACTGTTTTGCTTTGACTCTCGAAGAGATGAATTGGTTAGTGGAAACAATTGCCAAAGGCGGGGATATCAGCCAAGGTCGCGGCTGTTTAGTGGTTCAAGTCTTGGCAAAAGCCAAAGGTACTTTTGAACATTTACATCAAATGTTTGGAGAAATCGGAATGCAAGGAAATGTTTTCGTGAAAAACTCGTTTTGGTCCGGTTTGACGCAGCTTGAATCAGTGGCCCATGCAAAAGCCTCGCATTTGGCCCTCTGGCAAACATCGAAAATTTGGCAGCCAGGATACGGACATAATAAAATAATATTTAATGTTCAAGGTTTAAAAGTGGATTATTTGGGACGATTAATTGATGGTAAAAGTCGAGTTGTAGAACGGGATGTATTATATTCCATTCATTATACAGATGTTATGTCAGAAGAAACTTTTAATCATATTTTTAATGAAGTTCTTGTTAAGAAAAATTTCGATTTGGCAAAAATAGATTATTGAAAAAAAAAAAAAAAAAAAAAAAAATTTTTTTTTTTTTTTTTTTTTTTTTTTTTTTTTTTTTTGGGGGGGGGGGAGGGTAATTTATAGTTCAAATTTTGCTAGACTTCTTTTCATAAGCAAAATGTTTAAGAGAATGTTACATTTTGTTACATTTCTTTTAGTTGCACTTCCAATTTATGTTATATTCAATCTCATCTTTTTAACCATTACTATACTTTTGTTTCTTTTTGAAATAATCTTGGGACCCAAAATCTTTCAAAGATCTCTCCTATCAATTGCGAAAATTTTTCTCAATCTTTTCACTAATTTCTTGACAAGTAAAATTGCGGTAAAACTGGTTGACGTGATAGAAAGTATTAAAGTAAAGGATGAATACTCAATTGGTTAGGACGGAATATATTCTTAAAAATGTTTTAATAGATTTGACTAAAGATTCTTATTTTCCTATAAAAATATCCAGTATAAACGCTTTGACTACAAATGAAGAAAATGTTTTAAAACATGTGTTAAAAATCTTCAACAGTTTTTATCAAACTTATAGTTGGAGGATAAGGCAAACCACAGAAGGTCTTCCGTATGTTGAGGCAGAGAAATTTAATGAATTTTTGCCAATTTTGTATGAAAAAATATTTTCGCAAAAAGCTAGTTGGTCTCGAATCATGTTATTTATCTGTATTGTTTCTAAATTCATGGAACCTTTCACTTCACATGACCACCTGATATCACACCTATCGCGGTTTGTGGATGAATATCTTTTGTGTTGGATTTACAACCATGGTGGGTGGGCAGCTATAAATATCGATGAAACAAAAACAATTCCGTATATATCTATTCGTCGTAGTACAAGATTGTTGACTAGAAATAGGATACATTATACACGATTCTATAATTCATTCAAAAAAAAAAAAAAAAAAAAAAAAAAAAAAAAAAAATTTTTTTTTTTTTTTTTTTTTGTGATTAATTATTTCGTGATTAATTCTGGACCAATATTAAATGTGTCTATGTTTGTAGCTACCTCTGGTTTAGACATTGATACCAATAATGCTATAATATATTCGCTCATGGCTTTCATTTGTTGAGTAAATCGGCTATATAATGGATTTGGAATTTTAACAGTTTCTTTATTTTCCAACATTTCTTGTATGCAGTACAAAAGACATTGAAACTCTGTTTCAGTTCCATCTTCCTCAGCCTCTGAACAATTCTGATATTTTTCGTAAGCCAATTGTAATTGTTTTTGTGATAAAATTTTGAGCAAGGCCGGCGAAACAACTTTTTCATGAACGTAACGTAAGACTAATCCGTAAACCATGTCAAACACGGCATGAAAAGCTTTAATTTGTTTGACGCGCATCTGAGACTGAATTAAACTTTTAGCCGCGGTGAACATGTATTCAAATTCATTGGGCCCCTCCCTGCTCGAGATAATGGTGACCAAATCTTTCCCTAATGGCATTTTATTCATGAGTCTTTCCATGTAAACGGTAAAGTATTGTTTTTGAGTCTCAAATAAACGTTTTTCTATATGGTTATTCAAATCACCTTTCAGTAAATTTGCTTGTATGTTTTTTAAAATTGATGTCTCTTTAGGAGAATCATCGTGTTCTTCGACTGTTTTTTCTTCTTCTACTTCTTCAACTTTTTCAGGTTCCAACTTGGGTTGTTTTGATGTGGTTGGTGCGTTTTCCAAATCCTCTTCATCTAGCGAACGTTTCATTCTTGATTTTTAAACTATGTCTTTCTTTATACATTTGAAATGTTGAATCATTATGGAAGCATCATCCCCGGTGGGCCGCCTATAGGCGAGTTTGGTTTTGTTTTCTTTTGAATATTGTATTTTGGTACATTTGTTTGCATGGATAAATATTGGTCTATTTTATACGGGTAATCCAAATCCAAAGTCCATTTTTCATTGCCCACGCTCGCGTCGTAATGTAAGACAAATGCGTTGAAACGATGCAAATGAGTTTTTTCTTTAAAAGTTAGCTGTTGAGGATTGACTATGACCTTGTCCCAAAACATGCGGTAATTGGGATCGTCTGGAGTCATTTCGCACACTGGACTTTTGTATAAAATGTCGTACACGTCCACGCGAGGATTGAATCGGTCTTGCCAAAAATCTGGAATTTGATTACATTTTGCCGGACGAAATTTGTCGACGTACAACCACTCATTTACCGATTCAATGTGAAAAATGTAAGACGAATCAATTTTTCGCGTTCTCGCTCGAAAAGTCGGATTCGTTTTGAAAAAGTACTAAGTAATCGTATCGCCAATCTTTTTGACTTATCATAATTTGCATCGATCCTTTCAAGGGTGCAATTAAATCCTCCTCGCTCAGTTTATCGAAAAAAACCATGGAAAAGGGTTCGCGATTTCCCAAGTAAAAATATGTAATTAATTTTACGTCAATTTCATTTTGAGGATCTTGGGTAAAAATGCTTGCACAAGCATCGAAACCGGGAGAGTTTAAATATTTTTTATTTGCACCTTCGAGCACGACTCCGAAAAGCCCGTATCTAGGATCACAAACACACCCCCATCCATCCACATACTTTGCGCGTTTGAGTGGCCTTCCACTCAAAGCATCAAAAGAACACGGTCGTTTCACGCATTTAAACTTTGATAAACTTTTTATGTAATCTGTATGAAATCCGTGGGAAGAATTTAACTGTGAAACATTGATTTCATCGGGTTCACAAGGGATGGAATTCATGTAATCAACCGCTGGTAATTTTTTACAGCTGAAATTGACCGCTTTGTATCCCGGATCACATTCACAAATGTTTTTGTCTAAAATGTATCGACCGTGAACTCCGCAACCCACGTTTACATCACAGTTTCCTCCGAAATATTTTTGGGTCACGAGATGTGGATTTGAGCAAACGCAAATGGCAAATGTAACACCTTGATGGACGTATGAAATCCATTGACCAGTGGCTTGATTGCATCGGCCGTAACGTATAAGTTTTGGAATACATTGATTTCCGAGGCAAACGTGACTCGATGGACAATCGCTGTTGGTTTTACATTCTGATTTCATCTTTTCTGGTTTCGGTGTAACTGTTAGAATTGGCCATGAGGATATTTGTGTAGTTTTTGTTTTTGTTGCTGCGTAAAGAAGCGTTAAGCCTACGTATAAAAACAAAAGGAGCCAAAAGGCAATCAACATGCTTTAGTAAATGCGAACGATTATAAAAACCCCTCGATGATGGATCAACGGCATTTATGGTTTCCAGGTACTTTAAAAATTTCAGTTTGGTTTGTTGATTTTTCAATCGTAAAAGTAAATTGTATACACTGTAATACATGTTAGTTATCTTGTTTTTTTAAAAAAAAAAAAAAAAAAAAAAAGAAAATGTATGAAATGTAAAATTTTAAAAGTGATTTTATATTAATAAAAAAAAAAAAAAAAAAAAAAAAAAAAAAAAAAAAAATTTTTTTTTTTTTTTTTTTTTTATTTATTATTAATATAAAATCACTTTTAAAATTTTACATTTCATATTTCACTTATAAATTTTAATCATGGGTGAATGTGGCATTTGTTTAGAATCTCAGGAATCCCAAGATTTGTTTACTCTTTTGAAATGCAAACATTCTTTTCACAAAAAATGTATTCAATTATTGATTGAAAAATCAAAGAATCAATTACAATGTCCATATTGTCGGAAAAGATTGAATAGAGAAATATTGCGCTCTGAAATATATGGGAAAAAGGATTTGAGAAGATTAAATGAATCAGATTTAGATTCAAATGACGAAACTTTATCTGATTGTGAAATAGATTCAGAAGAACTAATAAATTTAATTTCTCCAATTATTTGCAAAGGAATTCGTAAAGTTTTTAGATGGTATCATTAGTAAAAAAAAAAAAAAAAAAAAAAAAAAAAAAAAAAAAAAAAATTTTTTTTTTTTTTTTTTTTTTAATATATAATAAAAGTGTTAGTTTAATTTATAAAAAGAATAAAACAATTTTTCTGTTACAAAATTATGGATACATGCTTATTATGTTGTAGGTTCATTTTCGATACAAGAACAACTTATTATTTGGATTGTGAACATGTTTTTCACACACGATGTTTTTTAAACTTTTTTCAAAATCGTTTATTCAAATGTCCTGTATGTGGGGAAACACTTTCAGAAGTTGATCGTAAATATTTTAATGAAGCAGATCGAGGAAGAATTGCTTTAATTAACGACACTTTTGATGATGATTCAGGTTATGAATCAATGTAAAAAAAAAAAAAAAAAAAAAAAAAAAATATATATATATATATATATATATTTTTTTTTTTTTTTTTTTTTTTTTTCGTGGTGTTTAAAGGACAGCGTCTTCACCATGCACATTTTAGTTGTATTGCACCATCTTTCACATGTTATCTTTTTAAAGCCTTAAATATTCTAAATCTTTGACATGGATATTTACGTTCAATTTAAATTATTTATGGATGTGAATTTAATGGCTGGAACCAAGACAACGATAAATGATGTGAAATCTGCAATTAGACAATTTTTAAAAGCTAATAACATTTTTTCGTTTCGTGAAGTGGATATTTTGATTTTATTTAAAGAAGAATTTAAGCATTTGTACCACTTCGATATGAATTCGATGCAGGAGTATTATGAAGGATTAATTATTAAAAATTTGAGACAAAGAAACATAGATTGAAAAAAAAAGATTTAAAATTTCCCCAGTCCTTAAATATGCCTGATTCCTTTTCATGGGATGAATTATTGTTACATTCTACTTGTGATATAATAAAAGAAAAATCAATAGCTTCGTTTGATTATGATAAAAACGACACGTTTTTCAAAAGTCTTTCAAGTATTGAAATTTTACCATCTTTAGAATCTATTCTTTGTGAAAAAAAATAATTTGAATGAGTCAGAAGCTCCTGAGACCCAACCCTATAACACTGTATGGAATAATACGAGCTCTACTTCTTTTAAACGTAGTTTATTTTCTAAATGTTTGTCTGCTAAAGTAAAAATTGAGAAATGTAAACTATTGAAATTACAAGAGGTGGAAAAACAATTAAGATTATACGATCCACAATCTTGGTACTCAGCCCAGTTGTTAATTTCTCTAGCTCGCTCAAATGAATAGTTGTAACTATTTTTAGAAATCATGATTTTATTTCATTTACACATTACATATTTGATTTTTTGAATATTTAATGAGCTTAAAATGTAAACTTCCACCCTACAAAAAAAAAAAAAAAAAAAAAAAAAAAAAATTTTTTTTTTTTTTTTTTTTTTTTTTTAAGAGGAATTGAGATCTATTTAATGTTCTAGAATTCAAATTTTTTTTTTTCAAACAAAACTTTGTCATGTATTACGGAAGGTTTAGCATAACATCCTTGGATGCAGCTGTTGCGAATGAAATTATTACACCTGAAGAAAGGGTTCAAATTGAAAACTTTTACAATTCAAATACATTTATTCTCAAAGGCAGAGATGCAGTCGAGGATCTCAAATCCATCATTCCCGATATCGAGCAAGTAAATTACGATTCGGAACGCGACTTGTATTTTATGCGCGTTGAAAAATGGCCACATATTAAGCCAATGTGTTTGAGAAATGCTAGAATAAAACCTTGCAACTGGAGATATGTGACGCAAGATGATCAAAAGACTCTATTCGAATATTATTTAGATACCTATTCTATCAAATTATTTTGTTAATATTTCGTCCAACCTCCACGTTTTTGTAAAACAGCCGCTATTCTCCGGGGCATGGATTGAATGAGATTGTTAAAATAATCATCGTTTAATTCATTAAAGGCAAACAATATATTTTCCCACAATTGGTCTTTATTGGCCGAATCTGGACGCGTTCGCCTTACGAGTTCGGCCCACACATTTTCAACTGGATTAATATCTGGACCTTTGGGAGGCCAATCGTCCATTACAGTTATGTTATGTGTTTCCAACCAGTGTTTAGCGAGTCGACTCGTGTGAATCGGAGAAAGATCATGCATAAAAGTTAAATTATTGTCTAGGACGTCGTCTTCGATAATTGGAAGGATTTCATTCACATAGTAATCGGCATTTAACGTTCTCTGTCTAATTCTGTGTATGTATTTGAAATTGTTTCCAAACGCCATCCAAACGCAAATAGTAAATCTTCCTCTCGGATTACTACTTGACACAATATAATTTTGATCAAATCGATCACTGACTCGCGGTCGGTAAACACGCAGAGGACCTCTTGATGAAGCTCGAAATATTTTTTCGTCCGAAAACACCACATTATTCCATTCGTTCATGCCCCATCCAATGTGATTGACTGCAAATTGGAATCGTTTTTGAATGTGTACGGGTTTCAAATAAGGCTTGCGTGCTGGAATTCGACATCTCATTCCTTTTTCTTTCAAACGTTTGCGAATTGTGTCCACACTGACTCTGGGAGCCAGCTCGTCTCGAATTTCCACAGCTGACATGAAAGGATTTGTTGTGGATGCGTTCAAGATGTACAAGTCTAAAGCTTCGTCCGTTACGCGAGGTCTTCCACGCTTTTTGGGAACGGAAGGCGGGCCCAAAGTTTCTTTGATCAACCAATAATGAACCGTCGAAGGAGCGATTCCAAGTCTCCTCGCAATTTGCCGCTCGGATAAATGTTCCTCTTCATGCAATCTGACAATTTCGTACCTGTGTTCCATCCTTGTGTGTAAAAACTTTAAAGGAAAAAAAAGTAAAGAATAAAACTATAATGGATTCCACCATTTTCGTACATTGTCCAAAGTGTCTAAGAAAAACAAACACTGTTAAAGTGTCAAAAACCATGTCAAAAAATGGTAGACCGATGTTGAGAGGCGACTGTGCGTTGTGCAAGACTAAAAAAATTACTTTTACATCAATGAATAAAAACAATCAAGAGGATGCATTTTTTGAATCTCATCCAAACTGACATTTGCCATCCAGAAAAAGTTTCTTTAGTTTCAGGACCCGCGCTGTTTTGCAACGAATGTCAAAAGGGTTTTAACATTTACGAATACATCACAAGAATTTCTAATGATTATTTTCGTTCTAGTCAATTGGCACAAGCATTTTACGAATGGACGGGAGATGAAAACGTGCCCATGAATTTCACGATTATCGATGTGGAAGGAATATTTTCGAAAACAATAGTCGGACAATCTTTAAACCGCGTGGTAAAAAGTCTGAGATTTTTAAAAGCCCTCAACGCCCCGTTCACCACTCAATCACATGTAGATCGTTTCGAGGACATGAACGAATTTCTAGCTGATTTTTTGAAAATTATACACGAACATCCTGATTCCGAATCGGGCGAGGCGAGACAAATGTTAGACAATATTCTGGAAACCATGTATCAGATTTTAAACTCCTCCAAAAACTCAATCGACTTTTTTGATACGTACTTTAATGATCTGGTTCCTTTCGTTCAACAATGCGAACCCAAGTGGCAACCCGTACATGTAAACGATTCTCTTCCCAATTTAGCCGTAGAATTACTCACACAATTACAAATATCTTCCGCTATTCGTAAAACATTTGGAAAATTCTCAATTTCCTTTGACATGATTCATGTCATGGTTTGTTGTTTTGCTTGCTCGGTTGACATGGACGTGGTCGGAAACTGGGTTATGGATTTCATGGCAAGGGTCTGTCGAGGTCAATTCTTTTGGAAATCATATCCCGATTGCCACTTTGTCAAAATCATGAATCGAATCATCCGCCACCATGTCAAAAAATCCGATCATTTCAACATTTTAAGAAATATTAGATCAGGTGAATCAATCGAACACTATTCCACGTTTCTAGTACCGTTTTACGAGTTGCAAATGTTCTTGAAAGGTATATTTTGCAGGGGTAAAAACAATCGAGTGAAAGAAATGGCTTTTTTCCAAATGTTTCCGGCCGTTTGCTTTCAAGACCATGCGGACCAACTGGGTTTCACGATCGGTTACAACTATCTAGTTCAAACTCTGAACAGAAATAATGGCAGGGTTGTGAAAGGGATTTTTCAGACGGCCAAGAGCCTTCATGGGACAGTCCAAAAGTTTGTCCGTAAGATCAATGATTTCGAAACGATGCCAGGACAACATCAAAATACCCAGTTGCTTTGGACCATGGACACGTTCAAACTGTTTTTGGCGAGCGATCCGAATTACGAAGAGGAAATTAAAAATCTCATGAAAATGCTAATCTATAATAAACAAGATGGAAACCAATCAACCTAAAACACTTGACGCTCAAATTCGCGAGCTGTTAAATTCCACTGTCGAGACTTTCCACACGAACGGTGAGGACTCTGTAACCATGAAAACTATGAAATTACATATGGTTGGAATGATTCTTGAAAAGCTTCAACTCGGGGGTTGGAATTTTGTTCTCAAGCTTTTCAAAACCCACACGCCAGTTCATCCCAAAATTGCGCAGGAACTGTTAAAGTACGGCGACGATGAAATGGCCTGTATTTTGTGCCAGGGTTTTGTTCGAAACGATAAACTCATACGCATAGTCAAACAGCTCGCACAGCGCGAAATCAAAATGAAAGAAATTTTGGCAGTGGACGGTCTTGCGGGAAACATCAGTAACGGACCCAACTTTGAATGCAAATATTACATCGGTAATCTTCGTTTTGCCAACAAGGGTGAACCCAAATCCAACTTTGATGAAGAAAGTGAATTTAAACGACTCCATGTCCAAACGGTTCGAGAAATGTATAGAATGATGGCAGATACACCCAACCCTACAAAACATATTTATGACATTTTGCGAAAATGTTTTTACCAAACTATTGGAGCCATTCTTCCCGAAATTGAATTTAGTGAAGAAGAGCTCATGAATGGCGAGTTGGAAGGAAAAATTGCCATCATGTACATGAATAGCATGGGAAGGGAAAAAATGGCTGAACTCGTAAAGAGTTTGAGACTTCGAGGAGATAAACGAATAGTTCCTGAAACGGAAATAAGTGAAGATGAAAATGTCACATTTGAAAAGAAACTGTTTAAATCTCGAGTTGAAAAAAAGGCTGTCAATAAAAAAAGAGAATCTGATATCGAAACGGAAAACAAAGATGATGAACGATAAAGTTTGGAAAAAAAAAAAAAAAAAAAAAAAATTTTTTTTTTTTTTTTTTTTTTCAAACTTTATCGTTCATCATCTTTGTTTAAATACACAATACACATCTAATTACACATTACACATTAAATACACATCTTTTAAATACACAATATATTTATAAATTAGAATTTCAACATTTTTTTACAGCAAGTATGGAAAAAAAGAAATCAGTTTTTATACCCGCTAATGAAACGGTGGAAAAATATTATTACGAAGGTATGGATACATTCGATTCAGATTGGATACACGAATCCTCACATCGAAAACGCATGGAGCAATCCGTATTTAGAAAACCTTATACTGAACTAGGTCGATTTCAACGAATGGTTGCATCTTGGAGAAAACATGATGCTTGTATTGTTTTTGGTAATTTGGGACGTCAGCCGTACTTGTTAAACTATTACTTGGACATGTGTTTTTCTTATCAAGAAGAGGTAAATTTAAAATGTCAATGGAAATTCCAGTCTCATTATCAAGTCGAAACAACCGTCGAAAAAGATATTGATTTTTTATTTGTCGTCGAGCCTCCTTTTGGGTTTACGATTAAGAAATCTCCACGCGTTAAACATTTGGTTATTTTAACTAGTCATTTAAATTTGTTCGCTATCGATCGTGACAGGAGATATTATTATCTTCACTTGGCCAGTAAAAGAAATCATGTTCCGCCATACAACGACCTTTTAGAAGGTGTGGAATTTAAACCTCCAATTTTTCACGATGAAACGAGAGGTTCCTTACCGGATGGTCCCATTTTCTTGGATGTTCGAAATTCAAAAACGGCAAATGAAGCTTACCTCAGACTATTGACCGGAAAGGAAATGATTGGTCCAAGGCCATATAAAATTTTGATGAATAATCGTGATCGTGAGATTTTAAGCAGTGTTTTGTCAATTACAGAAAATAAAATTAAAAAATTGAAATTCGTTACTTGGAATAAAAAATTTTACTGTTGTATTTAGTAAGGGCAAGTTTTTCCATGACCACTCTTACATATGACGAGGTAGTTGTTAAACCATGCTTGAAATCTCTTAACAGTTTGAAATATTTTAAATTTTAAATTACCAGATATTAATCTATCATTTATCAATTTGCGTACAGTGTTTTCTTTCAAAAATATTCCGCTCCCAAAAGAAAGTTTATGTTGTTCCGTTGATGGAACCAGCTGTTGCAAGGATATATGAGGTTCTTCGAAACCCAGACACCAAAATACTGAGTTTCCAAAAAAGTAAAACGTATTGTGTTGGTCCACATATATTACTAATTCGTAGAGTTTATCACCTTTTAACACATTTGGCGCAAATGTTAAATGGATCCACTTTTCCTTAGCCATGTACTTGTAATTTCAATACCTCAATGAAACTGAATTTTAGATTTATCTTTTTTTAGAGATAGTCTAAAAATAGTCAGATTACAAATACGAAATTTTAAATATTAAATAAATTTCAAATTGTATTCTCAAAAAAAAAAAAAAAAAAAAAAAAAGAAAAGAAATTTTTTTTTTTTTTTTTTTTTTTTTTTTTTTTTTTTTTTTTTTTAATCAAGTGTTAAATAAAGCTTATGGACCAGGTTGAAGAATTGTTACTATTAGATGAACTTAACCCGGGTTCGTTTGGTTCGCTTGAAAAAAATATCAGTTATGCTATTATTTTATGCATGGCCATACCCATTCTACTTATACCCATTCTTTATGTGACAGTACGCCGAAGTATTTTCAAACTCATGTTTTTATTATTATCCGTTTTAAGTATTTTCCTACTAGTTGTTCGTTTCAAATTTTCGTGGATTGTGTGGACGAGTTCCCAACTACAAGAAATTTATAACCGCTATAATGCACGAATACGAATTTAGGCTTGTAGTTCAACATTCTTCGTCTTTTGCTCCGTTTTTCCAAAATTTGGGTTATTCGACGCGGAAAAAAGTTGTATACTACGCTAAACCACATTTCCGATTCAAAAACGGCACGTGGGAGATAAAACGCATCGAATCTACCCATTCCGTTTACCACGACAACATATGGTTTAAATGGGTTCACTCGGTAGAAATACCTTACGCGAAATGGAAGGAATCTTTGAATAAATTATTTTTGCACGAAACGGGAAATTTCCAAAATCCTTTCACAGAAGAAATTCGAGATTACGTCGAAATCGATTCGCAGGCACAGTTGTACGCTTTTCAAAGTGGTTTAGACTACAAGTTGGTGTTTGAATGGGAATACGGAACGTTCAAGAAAGAACTCGAAAATTTTAAACCGTTTGAATTGCTGGAATCTTTAAGTAAATACAAACGCATTTACGAAGCCATGAGTCATTTTTCTACGCCCTCATACAAGCTAAATGAAAATGTCTTTCGAAAACCTGTGACTTATGTGCAAGAAATTCCCGACGGAAACCAGTACTTATATGCACATAAAATGGATGGAATTTTTGGATTCGTGTACAGTTATCCAGACCGAGTGAAAGAAAAATGGGAAGGATACGAATGCGTGATTCGTCGCGACCAGACTTTGGGAGACGGATATGTGTTTGCTGCAGAGAAGATGGAAAATGGTGAAATTGTTTTGTTGGACGTTTATCAAGTTCGAGGATTCGACACAGCAAGTTGGTGTAGACGTGGTATTTTGCTAAATTTTTTACCGCAATTGAAATTAGTCAAAGGATATTACGTACAAACGTACGTTTCCAACAAAAATAATCTCGGCTCATCGCTTTTCAAAGTTGATGGGGTTATTATTCATGACATTCAACAGGATGTTGTATTTAAGTATAAAACTAACCATTCCGTTGATTTAGTGTATTTTAAAGGATATTTTCAATTACCAAACGGCCGAGTAAAATGTTTAGAAAACAATTTGGAAGATGGACGCGTATACGAAGTCTCCACAGCTGACGGGCGAGTCATTCGAAAAAGAATTGATCGATTTAAAGGAAATACTGCTAAACAACTCGAAAGTGTGCTTACTCATGGATGGTTTGGTCCACCTATCGAGTATCAAAAGCAAATTTGAAAAAAAAAAAAAAAAAAAAATTTTTTTTTTTTTTTTTTTTTTTTTTAGAAATCAATTTCCACTTGTAGTAGCGGAAGCCATGACCATTCACAAATCTCAAGGAGGAACATTCGAGGAGTGCGCGGTTGTTTTAACACCGAAAATGTCAACTCAACTCTATAATGTGGCTTGCTCTCGCTGTAAAAAATTAAATACATTACACCTTTTCCCAAATTCAAAATCACCCAAAGAAGATAATCCTATCTCAAAAGCATTTGAGCGATTAAGGAAAAATCCCGTCATTCCGAGATATAAATTTTTACGGGAATGTGGTGAGCCTTACGGTCTTCAAATGATGTATCACAACGTACAATCGCTCCGCAAACATTACGACGATATTAAAAGCGACCCCTGTTTTATGAATAGCGACATCTTACTTTTCGCCGAAACTTGGACTACTGCTAATGATACATTTCTATTCGAAGGTTTTAATAGACCCTATGAAATTCTTAGTGACCTTTCTACACCAAAACCGTCTGGCGTGTCCATATATCTCAAGAAAAAGAGTTTTGGTGAAAATAGTTATAAAAAATATGCAAATTATGAAATCGGGGTTCACATTATCGTAGTAAAATTGAAGCGATGCCAAATTGCTGTTTTGTACGCGAAACCTCAAACCTCCGCAGAGAATATTTTAAAAGCAATAAGTAAAACCTTATTAAAAACTGAAGAAATATTTACAATATTATTTGGCGATTTTAATATTGAAATGAATTCTGAAGAAGGATTATATCTCAGAGATACATTGGATGATGTATTTTACTTGCAAATGCGAAACAATCCCAAAGAATTTACAACTAATGGTAGGACAACAATAGATGCCATATTTTCATCGAGGCCATTATTATGTTGTGGTGTTTATAAAAGTGTATTTAGTTACCATTTACCCCTTTACGCTCGCTGTGATACCAGTCTCTTTCCCAGTGATGTTTCGTCTGATAATTCGTTTGATAAACCGATTGAGGTTTCGTCTGATGAGGATGATGACATGAATGATATCATTCTTGAAGGCGACGGCGATATATTTTAAAGAGATTTGTATGACGAACTGTTAGATCACGATAAATCATATTATAATGCCAATGTAGATAATATCAAAAGAATCCAAGAATGTGAAAAAGAAAGTTTCAATTAAAATTATTATTATTTAAAAAAAAAAAAAAAAAAAAAAAAAAAAATTTTTTTTTTTTTTTTTTTTTTTTTTTTTTTTTTTTTTTAACAAGGTGAAGAAATAAAGTAAAGGATTTTTCATTTTCTCTTCAATACAGAACATTATGGCTAATAAACTTGTACGACCAAATTACATTTTGTTGAATGTTGTTACTAATATCATAAAAAGTTTTTATCCTATGAAACAATCTATTCCTCCTTTAAATGCAATTGAAAAAAATATTTTCGAACATGTGTTGGAATTTTGCAAAAGTTTTTATAAAGAAAACTTTTTTCGAATCTATCAAACTCATCATTATTTTCGGTACTTAACAGAAGACAAATTAGATGCAATGTTGCGGGGTCTGTACAATCAAATTTTTACAAATCATATTAGTTGGTCTCGGATCATGTTATTCATGTGTGTTGTCTCTAATTTCATGATGCATTATACTTCTAATGAACTCCTGTTTTTATTTTTTTTCAACATTATGAAAGAAAAACTTTTACCTTGGATTGATGATCATGGTGGCTGGGAAGCGATAGAAATAGATGAATCGATAGAAACAATTCCACATGTAAATTTAGAAAACTTTATCCTTCGCCGCAGTAAAAGGTTAGCATCAAAAGAGAAAGTGGGCTACGAAAAATATTTTTCTGATTCACAGATTTAAAAAAAAAAAAAAAAAAAAAAAAAAAAAAATTTTTTTTTTTTTTTTTTTTTTTTTTTTTTTTTTTTTTTTTTTGTAAAACTAAGCCCTTTAAAGTAAAGAAGATTTTTTTAATATAGATTTATGATGAATTCTCTTTTGCAACTGATCAAGTTTAATTCTAAAAAGAGTCAAAGTTATAGTATCTTAATTGATTTCCAACAAATTTATATTCGGAATTTAATTTTGTTTTGTACAGGTCTCAGCATGGCTCGTCTATTGTTTGGAGAAAACATAATATGCCAATCGACGGTAAAAAGTCTAACTCAAAATTTTATCGATACAAAATGCTACATTAACGGAACCATGACTAAAGGGACTGATGGAAATGTAACAATATATCATGATTATTATCAATGGATATCTGTTTATTTGATGCTGTTAGCGTTTGGATTTTATTTTCCATACTCAATTTGGTCAAAATGGTTCGGAAATTATCTTCGCCATCTCGAAAATCTTGCCGACAAGCCCGACGAGGCAATACAAGTCATTAAAGATTCAAAGGGAAATTTATTATTTTTAAAGATTTGGGCTTTGGAATTTTTTTATATAATTTACCTAATTATTATTTTGTACTTAACAGATTTATTTTTCAACAACCTTTGGAGCCATTCTAATTGGTCATGGAATGCAGTTTACAAAATTTTCCCAGATAACGGTTCTTGTTTCATACATTATTATCAAAGTAGCGGAGACACAAGTGCTTGGTTTAACTGCCTTTTACCCCTATGTAGTGTGTATCGTAAAATATTTTTAACTCTTTATGGATTGATTCAAATCCTAATTTCGTTTAACGTTTTCATGTTAATTTATAGAATTTGGTTATTTGTATGTAAAAGAAAATTTATTAATATCTGGTGGGCTTTTTTAATAGTTCAACAATCTACTACATCATGGAATACGAAAAAAGAAATTGGACATGGCTCTAAATGCAATATTGAACGAAACAGTTCAAGATGTATATTTAGATTTTATACCTTTAACAACTGAAATGAAAAAATTATCAAATGTATAATTATTTAAAAACTACGTCATCTCATTTCAAATTTGAATTTCACTTCCGGTTTGCTGGGGAAGAAAAATTGAAATTGTAAAAAAAAAAAAAAAAAAAAAAAAAAAAAAAAAAAAAAAAAAATTTTTTTTTTTTTTTTTTTTAACAAATAAAAATCTTCATTTGTTGAGTTCAAATAAGAATGTATGATCTAAGTCTTACCATTATAAAATTCTATACTAGGTAAAAAAAAAAAAAAAAAAAAAAAAAAAATTTTTTTTTTTTTTTTTTTTTCCAACAAATAAAAATTTTCATTTGTTGAGTTCAAATAAGAATGTATGATCTAAGTCTTACCATTATAAAATTCTATACTAGGTAAAAAAAAAAAAAAAAAAAAAAAAAAAAAAAAAAAATTTTTTTTTTTTTTTTTTTTTTTTTTTTTTTTTAAATTATAACTTTAACCAAGTTTACGATGGAGTCTTTAATTGAGTACGACAAGTTTATCGATGTCTATGGAAACAAATTTAGACGACAACATTTCATCGCCATGCGTTTCAAACGACCTATTATATCATACAAGTGTATGGGATTTACCATTAACCCTATTGAGCCTCCAGATAACAGTATTATTGTTATTCGGGGACCGTGCCCACCGATTCACTTTAATAAAAATCAATCTGTTTTATTTTTCACGCTGGGAACGGATAACGAAAATAGTATAAAAGTGACTGACGATTCGGTAAATACATTATTACGCGCCTTATTTCCACCAAGCAAAATTATTTATAGTCATTTTGCAATTTCTACGCTATATATAGTAGCCACGTGGAATCCTTTTTATAAATTTACAAAATTGTGTCGAAGGGAAGCGGCTTTTCAATGTTTGGTTACCATTGTCGAAGCGAAAAAAGACAAACGTCTTTTGACATTGGATGAAGCAGCTAATCTTCGGTTCTTTAAGAGACATTCTGGAAAATTGGACAAATTTAATCGTTGGAGTCCATTTGCATTTTACCTGTGTTATGACTCTTTTTTCCCCGTGACCAAGGCTCTACCTTCCGAATACACGGGACGAGAGATTTTTAAAATTTTGAAACGATCAGAAAATTCTCCCGAAAAGGTAAATGATTCGGATTTTTATGAATGCGAAATTTTCTTCACAGATTCTGAACCCGTGGGAATATTATGCGCGTTTTCCAAAGACAAATTTTGTCACTTGGAATACGTATCTCCCATGGTGGTAAAACAAACCAATGAATCATATTTGGACAGTGGTTCTGTCATGTGTGATACTTGGTTGCAATTGTACAAGGATCGAAAAACTTGGAAAGATTTCGGTTTGCCGTTTTACGTGTACGATTTACATTTGAAAAAAACACAACTCATGAAGGTTATTTTGTGGCTTGAAATACAAACGTCTGATAAATACAAATTGATTTACACAGATCTAATAGAAGTGGCCAAAATACTTTTCGGGGAAAATGAAACAAGATGGTCTTTAAAGCCTTAGTCGAAGCCATCATCAAATCTAAAAGGAATCCAGATGATTCTTTGTCTCAAAGTGTTGTTAATACGCTGAGTCGCGAGTTGAGAAATGACTTGATTCAAGCTTATGATTTGAGTCAACCTCTAATTAATAAAAATAAAACTCTCTTTACTGAAAGCAATAGTTTTTTTGGATTTTTTGCTTAAACTCAATCAGCTGCCAACTACGCACGATTACAAAACAAATGAAAACACGTCTATACATTCTGTTAATATGACTGCTTTAGAAAACAAATTGCAGGAGTACAACCAATCATTGTCTACTAAACTGGATAATATGAAGCAAGAAAATGATAATTTGATACAAAAGATTGATGAATGTAATCGAGAAAAAGACA
The DNA here is from genome assembly GCA_964019185.1 of Maratus speculifer. NCBI lineage: Eukaryota > Metazoa > Arthropoda > Arachnida > Araneae > Salticidae > Maratus > Maratus speculifer. The sequence continues at coordinate 374,502,088 of OZ025289.1, forward strand.
AGTTGTTTAATGAATTGCAGGAAAAAAACAAGAAAATAAATGCCCTTGACACCAAAATAAGACAATTGAAAGAAAAACTTGACCAGAAAGAAGATGAACTTTTAAAAAGTGAACAGTATCTGAAACAAGTCGACAGTAGCGGAGAAAAAATCAGTTATACTTGTAACTCTAGAAAAAGAATTCGTCCCATCCCTTTATCGTCTTTTACATTAGAAGATCCAATGATGGAGCAATCTAGTTCCTTTCTTCCAGCATCCTCTATTAACATGTTTCCACCTGTTGCATCGCAAAGTAATTTTACCTCATCACCTTCTGCAGCAATTCCATTTTCCCAAGCTATTCCTCAAAATAACCAAATGGGACAGTTACAAATGAATCAGAATTATTCACAAAATCCAAATAACGACGAAAATTTGAAGTCATTGCAAGATATCAATAAAACATTAACAGATGAAGTGGAAAATTTAAAGAGAGAAATAGAAAAAGAAAAAAATTTAAATAAAAAATCTCGAGAAGAGTTTGAATCAAAGCTGAATATTGAAAAAGAAAAATATAAAAAATTGGAAAAACAATCAAATGAGGAAATTGATAAATTAACTCAGACACAAAAAGAGATAAAAAGCAAGTTAGAAAACTGTACAGAAAATGAAAGAAAGTACAAGGAAACAATTCGAAATTTGGAAAATGAAAAAACTCAAAATGAAAGTGAACGCGAAAAGTCATTAAAAAAGGAAATTGAAGAATTACATTCAAAAGTGAATAATTTAGAAGAGAATGAAAAAACACTGGAAAATGAGTTGAAAACGTATCAAACTAAAGAAATAACTCTGGAAAAAGAAAAAGAAAAATGCATTCAATCAAAAGAGGAATTGGAAAAACAAATTGAAATTTGCAAACTTCAAGTAGAAAAACTGAAAAAAGAAAATGAAAACGATAGAGAAAAAACATTGATGGATACTATTGAAACATTATCAAATAAAATAAATGATTTAAACCAAAACTTGAGCCAGCAAAAATCTTTAAAAGAAATTTCTGATGAAAAAAATAAAGAATTAGAACGGAATTTGGATGAAAAATCTGTTGAATTACAAAATATTCAAGCTGAATTAAATACATATAAATCACGTGAACAAACGAATCAGAATTATATAGAGGAATTAAAGAATGAAATCGACAAATGTAAAAGCTCGTTAAATCGATTAGAAAATTATAAACAACGTAGACAAGGTTACAAATTATACAAAAATCGCGAAAAAACCCGTCTAATCCTTCAACAATTACGAGAAAAATATAAGAATATAGATGATTTAGATGATTCTTTTATTCGAGAATTTGATGAACAAAATGAAATAATAATGCAGGTGGACGAACAATGTCAAAAATTGAAAACAGAAGCCGATTTAGTTGACGTGACTCCTGAAAATTTCGCAAATCAAGTAATAAACATATTGAATCAAAATCCGGATTATTCAGCCAAATTGGAAAAAATTGCAAAGTTGGCTTCATTAACAAACGATGATAACTTAATCCCGCAATTAGAAATAATTTTCACAAACTATACAAAATATAAGACTGTGATCGAGCAATTTAATTGCGATTTAACCGTCGAAACTTTTCCTGAAAAAATCATAAGTGTATTTACATTTTTGAAGAGTATTGTCATTAATTTCAACCCCGAATTTTCCAAAAACGAAAATTGGTTTAGTAAATTTGAGGAAATGAGTCCGTTTTTAATAAAAGCTCTTGAACTTTTTAAATCAGTTTATAGTGAAATGATTCAAACTAATACAAGTTTAAAAGATGACTGGATGGAAAAATATACTTTAATAGATAAGGATTCACTCGATAAACTTAACGACCATGAAACTATTTTGCAAGAGGCTTCGAATCTATTTCTGGATTCACCAATTGAAAATAACAATGAGTGGAAAACTTTATTTCGAAAAAGATGTAAGATTCTGTTTGAATTTGCTTCAAATTTTTTCTCTTTTAAATCTGAAAACTTTAAAAATCCAAACTATGTTGACGATTCTTTAAACGAGGTTACTGACTTTTTGACAAATTTTGCAACGCTTGTAGGTTCCGAAATTTTTCAAAAATCAGAATGGATGAAATTACTTATTCATGACACAATAAATTTTATTATGGAATTGCATACAAAATATCCATATGACGCTAACTTTGAAAACTGGAAGATTATAATGTTAAACAATCTTGAATTATCCGTACCTGAAGATGATGTAACCGAAATTAAAAGTAGTAAATCTAAGTTGATAAGAAAAACCGCAAATAAAAAATATTTAGTATTAGAAAGGCGATGTAAGAAATTGTTAAAAACTTTTAATGTATCCAAAAATTTCAACTATAAAACATTTGATAACGACGTAATGAAGAGTGACTTTATTATAAATTGTTATGGAAACTTTACTCTTTCAAATAAATTACAAGTGTATTTCAATATTAAGAACGTAAACTTTATTGATATTTTATCCACAATTGATTCTACTTTTAGTGCTCTAAATGCGAAATTAAACATTCCAATACCCGATAAAAACACCTTTTTAAAGGAAAATTTTACGTTTGAAAAACATTTTGAGACTTATTATACGGAAATTTTGAAACATATTGAAACTCTAGAAAAGGAATTATCACAATTTAATAACTTTTACGATGATTGGTCAGAAAAACTAAAACTAAAATCCAATTCAAAACAACAATTTTTAGAAAATTTAACGAACGAATTAAAATATAAACATAAACGTGTGTTTGTTAATCGTAATGACGAAGAAGGATTCGAAAAAAAGTGTAGATTGAGTGAAAGTTGGTCGGTTACGGAAATTCAAACTTTGTTTTTTACCATATACAAAGCATATTTTAAACTAAAATTTAATGAATTAGTAAATGAAATACCAAATATAGTAGAAATTCAACAGGAAATGATACGAAAATTAGAAATATTGGAGAAAATAACAAGTGAATATAGAAGTGATAAAAAACACAATATACGTGAGAACCAATTATTAAATACTTTTGAAGAATATGTGTATTATGATTTAGAAAAAATAGTTGGGCAAAAACAACGACTCTTTCACGAAGAATTGTCTAAAGATCAATTATTAGTTCAATGTATGGTAAAGACTGAAAAGTATTTAGAAAAGTTATTTAAAAAGAAGAATCAGGAAGTAAACGATAATGAGGATGTAGATTTTTCAGATGAAGATTCAGAAGATACGGAAAATATGTAAAAAAAAAAAAAAAAAAAAAAAAAAAAAAAAAAAAAAAAAAAATTTTTTTTTTTTTTTTTTTTTTTTTTTTTTTTTTTTTTTTTTTTTTTTTACAACCATATTCGAGGATAAATTTCATCATCATTAATTTTTTTAGCATAGTAATGAATTTTTTCTCCATTTACAATCCTATAGGCTCCATATTCAGTTTTATTATCATCTCTTGTTAGATAGTATTCATTTCCGTTATTTAATTTTGGATAAATTTGGCTTCCATCCGCTTCTTCTGCATATGACTTGTTAGGTAGAGGAACGTCATTGTTATCCGCATCCTTGCGGTAAAATTGGCGACCGAATTTGTTTGCGGGATAGTCAATTACTTTTCCATCTGAATTTGGGAGATAAATTTCCTCATTTGTTTGTGGATCTTTAGGAAAAATTAAATTACCTGTAGTTTTATTTTCCGGATACTTTGGAATTCCGCGTTCGTAAATGTAATCAAATTTCCCATCTTTATTTTTCGCCGGATATTCGACTGTTTGACTTGAATTACCATCTTCTATTATTTTTGTTGCATAAATATCTTCTCCAGTTGGACCTGTAAAATAAAATTCATCTTTATCGCAGTTTTTTGCATAATATTCTTCTTTACCGTTATTTCGAGTGGCATAGCCTTTTTTGAGATACATCTCAAAATATCCGTCTGATTCATCACCTTTAACGGATTCATTCTCTGCTAAAGTGGATGGAATTTCATTATTGTCAGTGGATTCATCTGGAATTTCATCAGAATTGTCCCCGATTTCGCTAGATTCATCTGGGGTTTTATCAGAATTGTCCCCGATTTCGCTAGATTCATCTGGGGTTTTATCAGAATTGTCCCCGATTTCACTAGATTCATTTGGAATTTTATCAGAATTGTCCCCTATTTCGTTAGATTCCTTTGGAATTTCATCAGAATTGTCCCCGATTTCTTTAGATTCATCTGTGGGTTCGACAGATGTATTTGAGGGTTTGTTGGATTCATCAGTTGACATGCTAACATCATCATTTGCAGGCTTGGAAACGTTATTGTTCAGATTTTCCGCGTTTTTATCATCTTTTGCATTTAAAATGGGTATGTGATTAAATTTCTCATCATTTTCATCAACTGTCGAGTTAATAGGCTGCTCGTTAATTTTATTCATTTCCTCTACCTCCATTTCCATTCTGGCTGGTAAAACATTTATATCTCTATTTTCACTATTAGCCTGATTTGAAGTGTTTGGCTTCGTTAATTTTGGATTTTTATTTGACGGCTGAAGTGAGGGAGCCTCACGCTTCCTGCGCCTGTTCGTGCTTCCATTGGTTGAAATCAATTTACCAGTTGACATACTTTATTTAACATGCATCTTGAAAGGTAAGATAATGTTTGTTATAATTTTATGGATGTTTATGCTATTTGTATGTTGGAATCATAGATTATATAGGATGTATGCAAACATAACATGGAAAACTTTATATCATAATATTCAACCGAAAGAATGGCGTAAATATTTAATTTACGAACAAATTAAAAATAAACCTGGATGGATTTCGTAAAAATATTTTTATTTAATTTGAATATTGTAAATATTCGAATCCTTGAATATTTAAAAAAAAAAAAAAAAAAAAAAAAAAAAAAAAAATTTTTTTTTTTTTTTTTTTTTTTTTAATCTAGATATATATAAATGTAGTACAAATTTCAATCATGTTTCTTTCTAAAGTTGTATAAAATGGATTTAATTATATATAGAGATATTAATGAGTATTATGATTTTTTTCAAACTATTCAAGAAAATGAAGATTCATTGAGTTATATATCTATGCTAGAAAATATAGATTCATTAAGAAATGGATTTAAAGATTTGTTAGTTTCAGCTATATATGATAAATTGTTTAAAAATTTATTAGATTGTGATACAAAAATAGAAATTATATTTCAAGGTCAGACCTATGATCTTATTGTAGGTACAACAAATCTATAAAAATTAATCATTTATATTATGATTCAAACGTACCAGAAACAATACAAAAATTGTTGTTTAAATATATGTATATACAGAAGATTAATGATAATAAATCTAAGCGTGATGCAAAATTAAACGGTGAAAGTAACATGGAAACGTAAAATTCAAATTTTACAATATCTAATTTTTAGAAATGCTGACGTTATTACATTTTAATGTTGCAAACATAATTTTTTGAATATTTAAAAAAAAAAAAAAAAAAAAAAAAAAAATTGTAATTTAAGAAATTACAACAACCATTTGAAAAATGAATTTTTTTTTTTTTTTTTTTTTTTTTTTTTTTTTTTTTTCAAATAATATTAATTTAAACTTTCTTTTTCACATTCTTGGATTCTTCGAATATTATCTACATTGGCATCTGAGGATATCAAATCCACCTCAGCATTTGTACCCGATGGAAATGTTTGTTCTTCATAACTTTTGAGCCAACTCAAATCCAATTCAACGCCTTGAGATTGATAGAGCGGTGTTTTCAAAAGATATTGGGCCGCTTCAAAAACGCGTTTGGGATGAATGTTTTGAGACAGATAATGAGATTTATGTGTTAAACGTTTTTTCAACTTTACGAAAATGGTCTGCGAGTCGTTGGGATTTTTAGGCAGGTGTGTTACGGTTTGGTGGAGTTCAATTGGCACATTGACAATAGAACCTTTACAACCAAATTGCCGAGTCGATCCCAATTCTCTAATTTGCATAAAAGGAATTCGAAGAGACACCAAACGTTCTTCCAAATTATTTAAATTGGCAAGGCAAGGTGGCAGAGGTGCATATTTGAATCCGTAATTGGCTGACAAAGGTGGAATTTGGCCTTTACGAATGTAAGAATAACACGTTTTGCAAAACGATCCAACATTATGAACATTTTCCGAAAATACAAAACTGTAAGAATTTGGTATATACTGTTTTATTTTACTGAGCGGAATTTTGGTGATGGAAGTTTTAAACCAAAGTCGATCGCAACACATGCATCTGTGAATGGGTCCATCAGACATTGAATCAAAAAAGTTTTTTTCCAGTTTTTCCCAAGCCGATAACTTTTTATTAGTTTTCTTTTTAGGTGGTGGAGAATCAAGAGTAATAGCTACAACATTTTCCGGCTTGTTAGAATCATTTTTCATATTCAAATTTCCCTGGTTAGAACCGACCGCTTGTAAAATGCCATGGCTAGTGGTTTGGTCGCCTTCGAGGCATGGAGTTTTACGATTAATCGGTTCGACATCAGATTGCTTCCTTTTTCGTGATCGTCGCGCCCTCTGTAATTCGTTTTCACGGGCTAGATAATCTTTTGAAGACCTCGCTTTCTGCTTTACGAGGCGTTTTTTCATTCGACGTTTTTCTTTGGCTTCGGCTTTTTCTGTATCAGTTAATTTCCGTCGACCCATTTTTAAATTTGTTAGTTTTCTCCTTTATTACAATGATTTCATACATTTTGATTTCTTATTTAATTAAAAATTATTCTAAAAATAAAGAATTTAATTTAAATTCAAAAGTGACGACGTCAAGGGGTCAGTCCTCCCGAAAGCAACAACCATTTTTCAAATGGTTAATAATATGCACCCCATAGTAAAAAATCTTATAATTTCTTTTTACATGTCTAAGGAATATGAAGAATGTCATGTAAAGATGTTTTTTGAAAAATTTTTAAGAGAATATATGGGCTTTGATTTGAAACACAAATCATTTAAATTAGACAATTATTGTCTGAGAACTTTTATATTACATAGTTTAACTGTATTAAACGAATCTGTAAATATTACTATAAAATTCTTAATAAATATATTTAATAAACATCATTTTCCTCAAAAAATTTTAGAAAAAGAGTATTCGGAGACATTATCTGTATTTGATATTATAGATAATAAAAACAAAAAAATACTTAATATATGTTCAGGAAATGCATGTGGTATACATCTTTTAAATTGTAAAATAACTTGTCTTGATTTAAATAGATATATGGGTATAAATCTACTAAATAAAATGAATATATGTGATTTTATACAATGTGACATATATGATGAAATATTTGAATCAATATCACCAATATTTAATGTATGGATAGGCATACATGCTTGTAGAAATTTATCTATCAGAATTGTTAAAACATTTATTAAATATGCTTCTGAATCTTCAATATTATATTTAGTACCTTGTTGTGTTTTATCAAAACGCATGTATAAAGTATTGTTATCTGATTATTTATATAATAGAATATTTAAAGCTTATTATGTTCCAATAAAGAAACATAAATTGAGAGAACGTTGCTATTCTGCTATGCATATTGAATATTTATCTATTTTATGTTTAAATTACAAGTTTAAAATAAAAACTTTAAGAAATATGAAATCAGAAAGAAATAAAGTTTTGATTGTATACAAATAGTTTAAAAAAAAAAAAAAAAAAAAATTTTTTTTTTTTTTTTTTTTTTAAATATTCTTATACATATTTATAGAGCAAAGTATTTTATAATGTACCTTTAAGAAATTTAAATCCTTAAATATATTTCTTAACAAAAAAAAAAAAAAAAAAAAAAAAAAAAAAATTTTTTTTTTTTTTTTTTTTTTTTTTTTTTTTTTTTTTCAATAGGTCGATTCAATATTTATGTGGTAGAAAGAAAAGTTCGAGCTTTTCTTGTTAAAACAATTGCTTCAACTGATTAAGATATTTAGAAAAATTGTTTTCCGCCCAGCTACCGATATTTTTTAAATGATCTGCGTTATGTGAGGCAACGTACATCATATAAGTTGTTAATCCAATCGTCAACAAGATCAAAAGCATGAAAATCCAACGACCAGTCATTACGCCGATCGCTAAAAGAACACAGTTTACGTACAAAGAAGAATAAAATAAAACTCCATTAGCCAAAGAACGGTCGTCCATATTCTTTTTACAAAACACTTGCTTAAACGTACAGTAAATGATCAAACGATTCAACAAAAACAATGGGTCTATGCGTAGCAAAATTCAACGGTTTGCTCGTGAAATTTTTCAATTTGACCATAAACCCGTGATTCGGCGTTGATGTTTGCACATTCTTACTGTTTCGATCGTCATATTCGAATGCCACGTTGGGCGGATACGTGACCCTGTACCTCGGTTCTAACCTGACTGGTTGACTAGCGAGTAAATTGAGCCTTTCACCCAACTTGATATCCAAACCAGCCAAGGTTAAAATTTCCTGTTTTTTGGCTTTGGATCTTCGAATGTATTGGAATTTGGTATCGTTGATGTTCCAATATGCTGGCCAAATGTGTTTGATTTCGTTGGTTTCGAAAAGGGTCCAATCCGCTATATTAAAAACATATGATTTTGTACTCGGGGGCTCGCAGGCAAAGTAACCACCAGGTACAGAAAGGATACGCTGGCTGTGCGTGGAGGGACAAAAAACAAATGGCTGATCCAGGTTACAAGTGGCATATACTGTACTGTCCCAAATAAAATTCCCCGTTTGAAGCTTTTGACCCACTTGACAAGGCTTTTCTTTTTCGTCATTCGATATTTTTTGACTCCAAAAATGGTAGTCGAAATCCACAGATTCCTTCTTTAAGAGTCGCTCGTTTTCATAAAATTTGCATTTGGCTTGTTGCTCGCGAGGTAACAGAATGGCCATGTCTGGAATCTGAGACACGAATGCGTATTTCGAACAGTCAGGATGAGAGCAAATGTTGTACAGTTCGATTAAAGTAGATTCGGGTTCTTGGCAAGAAATTAAGGGAGTTTTTGAATAATCAAACGGTTTGATCCAAGATTCGAGATTCAAAGAGTCGAATTTGAAAAGTGGTAAGTCGTTTAATTTAAAGGCGTCGACCGGTTCCGGAATGCAAGCGGAACCATTGAAAAATGTCTGCGGGGGACATGTTTCGATTCTTCCCCCAGTACAATCGTAAAAACTTTTAGAATTGTTAAATATGGGCAATTTTTCGGGCATTTCAGGTCCGCAAGCAGATTCTTCTTTGAAACGTTTGGAAATCCGCTTGTCCGGTGAAAGAAGCTTGCGCTTTCGAGTTTTATTTTCGCATACGAAACCTGCGGCACGATCAAAAATCTCAGAAAATTTCCAATTTTTCACGTGTCTGGTAAATTCGTAAACGGGTACAATTACATCTGGGTCATCTGAGAAAACATTTTCGCAAAACGTGGGGACAGAACACTGGTTGCTTTGGGGGTCGAAAACCATGGGTAAAGACAACAAATTTTCGCCTTTGCTCAAGCTTTCGTCCCAATTTTGCGAGCATTCCACAATTTCGTGAATTTTGTTTTTTCGACAAGTCATGTAGCCCGGTGAAAATTTAAAAAGGTCCGTTTTCCGTTCAGGGAGTGGTAAGTTTGTTCCGTCAGGTAATCCAATGCAATTTGCAGGTTCGCAATAATCATTGTCGATAAATTTTGTCCCAGACTTACACGTGATGTAGAATGGTTTACCATCTCGACATTCGAGTCGCGTTTCGTCGTCCAACTGAAGAGGTGCAGAAAAGTATTGGCAATAATGATTGAGATCATCCATGGACTCGCACCGATTGTGGTGGAAAACCATTTGCGGGGGACATTTTTTAATCATTTCTTTCCCATTCATGCAAACAATATAGCGAGAAGAAATTCGATCAGGAAGCACGGTTCCATCCTTTTTTCCCGTACAAGAATCAATAGCTTGACACCGGTTTCCTGTGAGTATGGTACCAGAAGGACACATTTGGAGTCTATCCACGTGATTCTGCATACACTTAAAATAAAACACGTTTCCTTCCTGAACTGTAAAAGAACTGTTTTCCTTAAAATTCAAAATGTTTTTAGTGTCCGAGTTAGATTTCAAATAATCGTAAAGAGCTTTTCCTTTTGCCGGTACGACAGCATGGTTTGGATATCCGTAGCACGGATCTTTTTGAACAATTTTATCTCGATGAAACGTAAAAGTATCGACAGGTAACATGTGTTCCCAAACAGGCTTTCCATCGACTAAAAATCGAAAATGATTAGGCTGTTTCGAATCAAATTGGAATTGGCGCTTTGGGGGATCGGAAGGGGATCCAGCATGCGGCTTTGCGATGTGTTGAAAAAGAGGTGATGCGTAAAAATACCAATAATAGATTAACAGTAAACACAAGAAGAAAGCTTGAATCATCTTTTCTTGGTCAGAACCTTTGTTGAAAATGATACAGTTATTTACCGAATCAGAATGTAAAGAATGGCTTACAAAATATACTCGTGACAGACAATGTTGTGAAGCTCCCGAATATATTTCTTTTCTAAAGCAAGATAGAGCAATAGATGAAATGCCAAGCTTGTATAAAAAATGTAAAAGCTGTGGGAAAATCATACGAGCCAAACATTGAAAAAAAAAAAAAAAAAAAAAAAAAAAATTTTTTTTTTTTTTTTTTTTTTTTTTAATAAAACGAATATTTTTAAATTGTTGAGTCTCAGATTATTTTTTTACAAGTTTCAATCTCTTTAAAATATCTATTTTTGGAATAATGACGTCATTTACAAACTCGATTTTTGGAATATTAATTAGTTTCAGATTTTTCATTTCCGGTTTGCTAAGAAACAAAAATTGAAATTGTAAAATCTATTTTTAGAATCATAACGTTAGTTACAAACTCGAATTTTTGAATATTAATTAGTTTCAGATTTTTAACTTCCGGTTTGCTAAAAAAAAAAAAAAAAAAAAAAAAAAAAAAAATTCTCCATACCCCAATCCACCCCCACTTACGGCGATGGAATATAATGGTTTTCTCCAACTAGTTTTTTTGAATCATATGCTAAAAATCCTGTTTGAAAGGACATACTTACATGTTTCAAGGCATTTACTTCTTGTTTTCTCCCACTCGTTTCCGAATCCTGTTTGAAAGGATTTGATACATACTTGCCCGTTGCAAGGCGTTTACTCCTTCTTTTCTAAAACTCGTTTTTGAATCATGTATTACAAAGCCTGTTTGAAAAGACTTATTAAATACGTACCTATTGCAAGTCATTCAATCTTTGTTTTTCAAATATGTGCTAGAAACCCTGTTTGAAAGGGCTTGTTAAAAACTTATTTATTACATAGTATTTTTATCAACTAAACATAATCTTATAAGTTTTGTAAAATTGATTTTTTATAACAGGCCGTTATGAATTTCCGATCGAATATTATAAAAGCAAGCATAATGATATTAAGCTATTTTTCATACGGGATCTAGTCTATAAGGATTAGAAGATTTACAACTTTTACGTAACCACATAAAAAAACCTTTTCAGAAAGCTGTGAAAGATTATAAAGAAGCTAAGTTTCAGAACATAGAAGATACTCTCAGAGATATGGATGCAAAAACTTGTGTATATACATTTAACATATCAATTATTCCAAGTCAAAATCCTGATGTTGAACATTGTGGATCCTCATCCATCAGTACATGACATAAATTTGAGAAAGTTATAAAAGATTATAAAGATGCTAAGTTTCAGAACATAGAAGATACTCTCAGAGAAATGGATGCATAAACTCTAGTCTATAAGGATTAGAAGATTTACAACTTTTACGTAACCACATAAAAAAACCTTTTCAGAAAGCTGTGAAAGATTATAAAGAAGCTAAGTTTCAGAACATAGAAGATACTCTCAGAGATATGGATGCATAAACTTGTGTATATACATTTAGCATATCAATTATTCCAAGTCAAAATCCTGATGTTGAACATTGTGGATATTCTGTTTCTCATTCATCAATATATGATATAAATTTGAGAAAGTTATAAAAGATTATAAAGAAGCTAAGTTTCAGAACATAGAAGATACTCTCAGAGAAATGGATGCATAAACTCTAGTCTATACATTTAGCATATCAATTATTCCAAGTCAAAATCCTGGTGTTGAACATTGTGGATATTCTGTTTCTCATTCATCAATAAATGATATAAATTTGAGAAAGTTATAAAAGATTATAAAGAAGCTAAGTTTCAGAACATAGAAGATACTCTCAGAGAAATGGATGCATAAACTTGTGTATATCAGCAAACTGGAGGTGAAAAATCTGAAACTAATTAATATTAAAAAAATTCGAGTTTGTAAATGACGTCATGATTGTAAAAATAGAATTTACATTTTCAATTTTTGTTCCTCAGCAAACCGGATGTGAAAAATTTTAAATTAATTAATATTAAAAATTTCGAGTTTGTAAATGGCGTCAATTCTAAAAATAGATATTATAAAGAGATTAGAACTTGTAAAAATATCGGAGACTCAACAACAAAAAAAAAAAAAAAAAAAAAAAAAAAAAAAAAAAAAAAAATTTTTTTTTTTTTTTTTTTTTTTTTTTGATCAAGTTAAATTTTTATAATAACATGATTGCGTTTCTGTTAGTAAGTTTTAAATGTTCAAAAAAAAAAAAAAAAAAAAAAATTTTTTTTTTTTTTTTTTTTTTTAATTTAATTAGAATGCTATATTAAAGTGCATTTATTCAACCTGTTTCTTAATCATGTACTTTTCTATTCTTTGGAGACTTCTTAAGCGCCACAATTCTATAATAGAGATAGAAATTACGTTTCTTGATCAAGAAGGAAATTACGTAAAAAAAATTAAATATTACGAAGATTGGATCGGTGTATGCACAAACAACATTGACAAGGTCGTTGGCGCCCTAAAGGAATTTTTTCCTCGCAATAATGTTTTATATCAAGAAATTGGAAACGCTAAAAAAATTTTACCATATTTTCAAGACAGGTTAGCTAAAAACAAGTTGGATTATCGATCAAAACCCTTTTACAAATTATATACAACGGCTCCTCATAAAGATGTTGGGCAATTATTCCACAAATACAAAGTTGGATATTTCGATCCAGACGACTGGTTGGTACGAATTTATATTGACTTGTGTTCAAAATACCAGACGTATTCGTTTTATTACAAATGGTACGAGTTTATAAACGATTCTCAAAATTTGACAGATTCTTTAAGGATGGTATCCAGTTTCAGAGTCGAACCAGACTGGACCGTGGCTGCGTTTGATATTGAATCTGTACCTTTAGTCGGTAACCACATTCCGATAGGTCATCACAAATCAGACAGAATTGTCATGATGAGTATTTACAAATGGAACAGGCGTCAAGGAATTCAAAAATGGTTGCTCTATTTGCTTCCAGAAGGTGGAAAACCTTTACCCGATTACGAACACGCATTTGAAACTGAATCAGAAATGTTGGTAAAGTTTCATGCTTTGTTGGACAATGTTCAAATTATAACTGGTTACAACATCAACGCGTTTGATTTCCCGTGTATTTTTGCAAGGCTTTGTTGGCTTAATCTATACAAAGTGCTTTCCCATTACACGTCCAGTAAAGTGGGTTCAGATTTGGTGGTCACATACAAAAATAAAACGGTTCTGGATCTCTACACCTATATCAAAACATTTTCAGGTTACGATTTACCAAGTTTCAAGTTGGATGACGTGGCTCGGGTAAAGTTGAAAGAAACCAAAATCCAAGTCAAATCCACGGGAATATGGAGTTGGTATCGAAATCCTTCTTTAGCCAGCAATCTGATGGATGAACGAGATGTTGAAAAGTGCTTCAATTTATTGAAACCTGAAACGGTATCAAAATCTTCTGAATTTGGAACGTTTCGCACCTACTTGGACTATTGTTTAAAAGATTCAGAACTTGTGTACAGGTTGTTTGTACAGGAACATGTACTGTCTTTTTTGGTCGAACGTGCCAATTTCACCGCTTTGGATGCCACGCAAGTCTTATATTTGGGAAATTCGCGTTACTTGTTGGAATTGTTTAAGACTTATGGAACGCGTCTAGGTTATTTTATCAATCCAACTTTTTTCGAAACATCCTCAGAGTACGAAAAGTTTTTCCAAGGAAAAACTTATCAAGGTGCGTTAAATTTTTGTACTCCTGAACAAATAAAAGAAGACGTCTCGGTCATGGATTTTTCAAGCATGTATCCAAATGCGTTACGAAGCAGCAATTTGTGTTATGGTACATGTACAATCATGACTCGGGAAGAATGGTTATCCAACGAAATAGCAAAACAGATGGTTTGTATTCCGTACCGACAACATTCCGATGACGATTTTGAAAAAAATGTGGAAATGTCCACATTTTCCTATCCGAAATTTGATCCCGCTTCGGATGAAATAGCCATTGTTATTAACCCGCACACGGAAGCATTTTTACCAAAAATCGTGGACCATTTTCTTGAAATGCGGAAGCATCATCAGGAAGAGTGGAAACGAACCAAAGAAATTTATCATTACAATGTCCAGTTGGGTATAAAAATCTTGATCAATTCTCTTTACGGAGTCATGGCTGCCAAGGATTCGCCTCTAACCTATTTACCCGTAGCCATGACAATTGTGACTCTTGCACGTTATCAGTTATTGGGATCCTATCATTATTTGAAAAAACTGGGTTACGACGTTTGTTACGCTGACACGGACAGCTTAATGGTTCATAAATGGCCCGTCGAAAATTGCGATCAAATTAATGCATTTTTAAATATACCGAACGTAGAGTTGAAATATGAACAACGCATAAAACATTTCCTCATCTTGTCCAAAAAAAAGATATATATACGAAACCTTTGATGATCCCAAACCTACAACAAAAGGTTTCCAGAAGAAAATTAATGGTCTTGTTGAGTTTATGACTGATAAAATACTGAATCAAGTTTGGAAAAATAATTTTTATGAACTTTTAAACACAAAAGAGGAAAAAATCAGAACAGGTTGGCAACTTTGGGTTGAAACGATATTAGAAGCCAATTACTTATGCAGGGATCCTAAAAAATTCTCAATTTACCGCAGAGTTAAAACTTTAAGTGAGTATAAATCTGTTTCTTGTCCCGCGGTAAAGTTTTTGAAGAAATATCCAGACAAAAATCAGGAACACATTGAATTTACGTACAGTAGGGCCGATGTTTCTGTGAGAGAAGCATCCAACTGGGTAATGGATGTTGAAGATTGTCATTGGGTCGATTTCGAAAAATTGTTTATCAGTCAGAAAAGAATATTTTGCTTACTGTTGAACATGACTTATTGGAAATCGAAAGATTCATTTATATTGGCCGATTGCGTTTTGAATAACCTACGTTGGAAACGATTCGTTCATGCCGAACTTTTACATTATCATGCTACAAACAAACGTATAGCATTGTTGGTGGAACCGGCTATAAAATATACATTTACTATAAATGATCATTTCGCAACAAAGAAAAGAGTTGGAAGAAGTAAAAAGATTTGTACGACCGGCATTTTATTTGAGGTTGATATTCTAAATGATTTAGTCGCGGATATTTCAAACATTTCTTTGAGTGATGACGAAGAAGAATATTCTTCATGTTAATAGAAATATTCTTAATCGGTTTACAGATAAAATAATATAAATAAAGATATAAAATATAACGATGCAAATATTTGTAAAAACTTTAACTGGAAAGTCCATAACTTTGGAAGTTGAGCCCAGTGATACTGTAGAGGTAGTTAAAAATAAAATACAGGATAAAGAGGGCATACCTCCCGAACAACAACGATTAATTTTTTCTGGAAAACAAATGGAAGATTCAAGAACATTATCTGATTATAATGTACAAAAAGAAAGTACTTTACATCTAGTGTTAAGATTAAGAGGTGGGCATTATTAAAAAAAAAAAAAAAAAAAAAAAAAAAAAAAATTTTTTTTTTTTTTTTTTTTTTTTTTTTTTTTTTTTTTTTTATAGATATAAATTTCTTTATTTAAATGGCAATATTTAGTCGCGTGCATTTTACAAAAATGGAACAATTTCAATTTTCATTTCAAGACGATCGTTTGCAAGTTCAAATTGCCGAACATTATTTTAGGTTATTTCGTCGATACAACAAAATGGATGAAACTCGTTTTTTTATTCAGCGTTGGATTGACATAGTTCAGAGTTTTTCCAAAGTACCACATTTCGTTGCATTTGATCCACCTGTACCAGTTTTATCTCGTTTGGTTTTTGGGGCAAAGGGTGTTATTCTCGTTCCTTTTAACAATTCAAAACTTCCCAGATTGCCTCGTTTCACATCCATCTTTCCATATTATCCTTTTCGAATCAAATTAGAACATACAGACGAGTCTTGTAAAATTGGTTTGGAATTTTTTCATCTGTATTTGGAATTGACAGATCCGTCTCGTTTGCGTTTACAAAATGTGGTTTCAGCAAGATAAAATTATAAACGAATTACGAGAAAGACATCCACACATAAAAATTTATACTACGGCATCCTATAAAAGCTTTTGTACCATCATGTCAAACTCTTTGACACGTGATTCAAAATTTCCACATCATCAGACAAATCCGGAGGGTAAGATTTCAACACCGGCGGTTCTTTAATCCATTCCAACAGGTACCGATAGTGTAAAATATCCCGTTCCACCTTTGTATTTAGACAAATGGCTGGAATATATGTGTTTTTCGAAGAAGTCATCTCGTATCTGTAAATCAAATCTTTATCAACCAAAACAAATATGTCTTGAGGAAAAATCCGTAAGAGTGTAAATTCGTTCCATTTCCATATCAAAATGTAATGCCCATGCCAGGGTCGACCTGGTACTAGTTCCAAGTTAAAAGCCAAGAGCATCAAGCACAGAATGCCAAAGAATAAATACATTTCTTTGATTTTATTCATGATAATTTTTGTTACTATGATTAATTTATATTACAAACCTAATCTCACGGATAAAGATCGATTAATTAACTTGTTCGAAAGAGTCGTAAACCCCATTTCCAAATCCATTTGTCCTCTGCAAGGTTTCAAATGCCCTTCCGGTGAACCGTGCGACTGTAACAAATTTTGCAGTAACGGAAATGAATTTGTCCTTTCTCACATTACGAATCACGACGAACGCATATATGTCATGAATAAAAAATTAACCCCAGGTACATATTGTTTACCAAAAGGAGTAGACAAATGTAATTTAAAAGCAAATTATCATGTGTTTTCCCTGGCAGGATGGTCATGCTTGCCTCTGAACCAAGTTGTGTTTAAAGGGGATAAGAAAAAAGCCTGTAAAAACGAAGAAGCCGAAAATGATGATTTGAATGTCTTGTGGGATTATCTAAAAAATGAAGAGGCCGGGGATAATATTGACGATTATTATGAACCTCTGGGGCAAAATCTTCGATATCGATGCAATTGCGGATCGAAATCTTTAGACGGAACACCCATGATTTCCATTTTTCCTTTTATGTGTTTGGCAGATTATTGTTTACGCGACATTCCGAATCCCCTCCCATTCATGGGTTGGAACGGAAAACATTGCGTATGCGGTCCGTATTTTCATTTGGATTCGAACGACAAAACTTCACCATGTAGAAGGGAGAAATCGAGAGTGGAAAACGAAAATTTTACGGGAAGAGTAGATTGTATGACTGAAAATTCATTTTTAAAACAAACTTTAATTTGTCCGACAACCGATAGGGAGTTTATTTTTAGAGAATGGATTCAAAGGGATTCTTCAGATCCTACAGAATTTGTAGATGCACTTGTAAATAAAATGCTGATTTAAAATTGCTTAACAAATATCTATTTTTAGAAATGATGACATTATCTACAAACTCAATTTTTTTATATTAAAAGAGTTTTAAATTTTCACTTTTAATTAAAAAAAAAAAAAAAAAAAAAAAAAAAAAAAAATTTTTTTTTTTTTTTTTTTTTTTTTTTTTAATAAATATATAAATACATACACTAATAGATAAATCCAGTTGATATTTCGGCTACCTCTCATCATGGAAATTCAAACGTCAAGAGGAACTGTAATTTTTGATATACACGAGTTTGGTGAAAAAGATTTAAAGCATAGTAATGTAAAAATAGCTACATGTGAAGTAGAAAGTAACCAAAAAGATGTGAAGTATACAGTGAAACGTTACAATCTTAGAAGACATTCAAATGACCGTTATGAACTTTTCCATTCTCTAACAAAACAATTGGCAAAATTGGGTTATTCTGTTGGTGATAAAAACATTCAAACCTATTTTGATAATACTTACGAACTTTATAAATTTCAAGAAAAGGATTATTATCTGAAAATACAATTTTTTTATAAAATTAACAAATCTTAAAAAAAAAAAAAAAAAAAAAAAAAAAAAAAAAATTTTTTTTTTTTTTTTTTTTTTTTTTTTTTAATAAGATTTGTTAATCTTATAAAATTGCACAAATAATAAATCAACATCATAAACCATGTCATACATTTATATCCCTTACCAATCTGTGAAAGAATTAATTGATCGTTTTCAAAAATCAGACGTGACTACTTTTACCCTCAATCCTACGGTAAAAAATCCTGCTCCAAATTTCGTTTTGGTCAACCCACAAATTTATCTCGGGTCATATGGAGGTATATTGAACGATGCTGTCATTCGAGGATATGAAAATGATTGCATCTCTGAAAGTTTGGGAAACGATGTGTCTTTAGTTTGGTGGAATTCGTGTCCCATATTTGTCGGAGATGTTTGCGCCTTGAAATTCGAAAATCGCGTAGCCGTGACTCCATCCATGTTTTCGAAAATGCGGATCAACACGATTCGAAAACCTAAAACTAGAAAGTCTTCGTATTATGTCGATATAGCTTGGCGCATAAATTCAGAATCTAATTTGTATTGATCTTCTGTGTAATCGGGCTCTTGTAAAAACTTGTTGGTTTCCCGCCTCATGGCGTGAGTTCGATTGTGCAATGTAAAAAACAACTGGGATAATTTACCGTCCATGAGTTGCGTTTCGAATTCTTTTAACATGTTTGAAAAATGAACCATACAAATCTGACACCGAACCGTTCGATAAAGTGGTCCTTTTAATAATTCCCTCCATTGTTTTTTATACGGTGCCATTTCTTCACCTCTCAAGTCAACAGCTTCAGCCATCCAGTGTAAAAAACGCCAGTAAAAGGAACCAAACTGTAAAACTTGTAAAAAATTTAATTTCTCAAACGACCGTTCAGCGAGGTAAAGTTCTTTTTGGGCTAGAGTTATACCTAAATCAGTCATGAGTTGACGAAGAGCCGAACTCTCACCTTTGCTGATCATTTTTGTGATTGCGGGTTCAAGATGGGTGAAAATCGTTTCAGGAGTCCAATGGACGTTATAGAGCAAAGCCAAACTGGCATACATAATGCTACGCAAAATTGAAATCCAGGCCATCACTATATTATGGGATTCAGGTTTTTGATATGTGCGAACATAACTTTCTTCTTTGATGATGGCAACCACGCGCAAAATGAAAGCGAAAAAAGTTTCATCTAACTTTTGACGCGGAGACCCTGATAGAAACTCTGAGGTAAATGGTTTTACATCCCATTGAACCACAGGAGCATTGTTTGTAACGATCAGATCGATAAGATTTTGATAAAATGGATCCGACTCTTGGTTTCGAGATTCCAATAAACTTTTTTCGTCTATAACCCCTAAATGAGCTTGATATAATTTTTTATAAGTAGAATGTTTCATCTTCTTAATTTTAAGCAAAAATGATTAATGTAATATTTGTCATTTTAGTGGAAACATTAGAATTGTAAAATAGAAATTTATAAAAATCTTTATATCTCTAATTTTTAATATTAAATTCTCATTTCTGGTTTAGTAAAAAAAAAAAAAAAAAAAAAAAAAAAAAAAAAAAAAATTTTTTTTTTTTTTTTTTTTTTTTTTTTTTTTCAATATTTGAAAACTTTTAAATATTATTATATAGATAATTCCGTATCAAAAAGTAAAATGGCATTTTTTCATTTTCAAATTCAAGTTAGAAATCCCGCTTTAGCTTTCAATTCGCGATTGTTGGCTTTTTATATCGTTTCTTACTTTCGATTGTTTCACGTGGTCACATTGCCGTCAAAGTTTTCATCGATTCTTGGAATTTTCAAGGAACATTTATAACTATACGTTGTAAACTTTACAATTTCGATCATGGTTTACGCCTCGTTCATCATGCCCGAGAACGTGCCAAGAGAATTTTTAAACCCAGCGTTCGAAGAAGGACTCGAGCCGTTTAAGGAAAAACTGGAACTTGTGTGAAAAAAAATTCATGCTTTACCGGATGCTAAAAGAAACATATGTAGCGTGGCTAGTTCGGAGATGTCAAAAAAAAAAAAAAAAAAAAAAAAAAAAAATTTTTTTTTTTTTTTTTTTTTTTTTTTTTTTTTGACACTCGACAATAATTTTTGGTCTGTAATTGTTTTACCCAAGTTTATTTATTAATAAAATTGTCCGCTCTCCACAAAACCAAGCCCATGAATAATCCGATAAATGTACATGCACTTCGATACGCCACCGAAGCCACCAAATGTTACTTGATGGAGGAATACAAAAGAAAATTTCCCCATTATTTCGAAAATGCCGTATTAGAAACACGACCGGCCACTGATAAAGATTATTTCATTCCCCCATCCATCGCTGACAAATGCATCGTGGTGGTGAAAACTCAATTTGATGAAATCAGCTGTAAGAGATTAGGTTGTTTTCCGTTTAAGAAAAACTGGGAAGCATGTGAGAAAAACGACCCTTTACAATGGGTCAGAATAGGAGATAATTACGAGTTGGCTTGTCAAAAATCTTGCAAGGAACATTCAATCAATACGGAATGGTTGCCCGATGGCCGTTGCGTAATCGCGAACCCTTTGAAAAAAGTTTTGGCTTCCATGCCCGAAAAACTTTTCCAGAGAGCTTCGAGACACGTTTTTCATGGAGGATTGGATATTGTTGATGGCGAGTTGAAAATTAATAAAAGATACTGTGACGCATACGGTTTGGATTTCGTGGATGGGGATTGCGTGGTGTCAGGCGGAC
This sequence comes from Maratus speculifer, assembly GCA_964019185.1. Taxonomy (NCBI): domain Eukaryota; kingdom Metazoa; phylum Arthropoda; class Arachnida; order Araneae; family Salticidae; genus Maratus; species Maratus speculifer. The sequence continues at coordinate 374,523,131 of OZ025289.1, forward strand.
AAAAGTTTGGCGAATTTTTATTCGGAAAAACTGTCATTCGAGCCGCCAAAACAGGTAACGTGCAACCCTTGCAAGATCAACCGCCTCCTATACCTAATTACATGAATTATCAAACTACCCGAAAGCGGAAAAGGCGTTCTGTTTCGATTGAGGATTCCGCGATCGAAAATCTTGGTAATTTTGCTTCAGATTTGGTCAAGGATTTAGGAATAGACTATTCAAAATATACAATTGAAAATTTTTTGAAACGCAGAGCGCCAAAACTCTTAGCCAGAAGCATTGACAAACTAGCAACTAAACTCGTCCTCAAAAATTCAGTTGTTGTAAGCATGAAGCAAATCGGTACGTTATCTTTGAAAGCACTAGGATCCGCTGCGGGAGTCGTTACAGCCGTGTACGCAATATATGATTTGGTTGTTGGTATTTTGGATGCTATAGATCCGTTCGATTATTTAAAAGTCATCGACAAAGAAAAATTGGAAGCAATCGACAATGAATTGGATTACACCTATTTTCAGGACGGACCTATTCGCTCCGAGTTGACACCTGTGTACATTTGGGAACATGAAATAATGGCAGACAACGAAGACATTGAAAATCAGCTGGCCTTTATGGCATCTAAAGTGGAAGAGTATCTAAAAGCGTTGGAAACCATACCGGAAAATGAATATCATAAACAGCAAAAACCAAAACAAAACCCATTAATCCAGTTTGTTTGGAATGAAAAGGAAGATTGGAACAAAACATTATTCAAATGCATAATTTTCATAATGATTTGTTGCACGTTGCTATTTTTGGAATGGATCCATATTTGGACATGTTGTTTATTTTTTATAATGTTGTATTATAAACCATATTAATTTACAATTGACCATGTTGTTGTTGTTAAAAAAAAAAAAAAAAAAAAAAATTTTTTTTTTTTTTTTTTTTTTTTTTTTAATATATATATATATATAACAACACATTTAATATTTCAAAAAACGAGTTTATAATATGTAAATGAGGTAACGTCATTATTTCATTTCCTCACATATTAAAATGATTAAAAAATATTTTTAAACAAGGATAAGATTATGAATTTTAATACCTATGGATCGCTTTACGGTAAATTTCACAAATGTTCCATTTCAGTAGTCCGAAATGACATCATCGTATTCGATTTGGGAAATTCGCCCTACGAAACTTGGACAATTTCTCGAATGTATCCCTCTGAAAAAATAACTATCGATTCAGACAAACCGCTGTTGCAGGCTTTGAAATCTTTCTTTAAATCTGATGTCACAGCATCTGTCATTTCAAACAGCCAATACTTGTGGACAATTTGTCTTGGAAAAGAACGCATGATTTATCCCATCGGCGTAGATGTAAAACCTGATAGCGTGCTCCGTCTATACGCGACTCCATACTTTGTGACAAATCCTCAGATAATAAGCCAATATTTACAGGGGACAATACGACCGTCATTTGAAAACGTTTATTTTTATAAAAATACAATAATGTATTTGGACAATCATGATTTACCATATCCAGGAGGCTATTATTTTGACAAGTGCGAAGCTACGCCATTTTATCGAATCTGTTTTTTATCTGACGAGTCGATCGACAACGTGGTAAAGGTGGCTTCGGAATGGCAATCTCGTCGGGAAGTTTTAACCATACCTTTTCTAACGAGGAACACGATTACTGTTCCAAAATTTATAGATTTCAAACCCGTTCCAGAATTTAGTTTTTCGGATTCGAGTGTTATTTCCATGGGATTAATTCAACGTGACCTGAGTATAAGAAAACCAGAATTGTTTATTCAAGACCTGTTAATTTCCTATTACAAAAATATTTCGCGCCAAGTCAGTGATGCGAGCAATTTAGATTTTAACTTTTTAGGTTTAGTTATCGAATGGCCCTTTGAACTGACTTTCGAAGGTTCCAGGCAATCCAAAACTCAAAACGAGGATAAACAATTTGTTGCGTTGAGCGTGAACGGAAATTATCCTAATCGCGTTGTTTGTGTTTTGAATCCGTACGATCGATACGTGGAATACAATCATGTTCCGGCTACCATTTGGACACCCATCTCGTTTGTCTTTTACACGTTATTAACTGATATCAACGTGAAAAAAGTGGTTTTGGACTCGGTTGTTATCGGATTGGTTTATCGAGAAGCATTTTTTTGTTTGAGTGAACCGCTGCTGGAAGGCCGACCAACAAACAGTTTTGCGTTAAACACCGAATACCTTTTGTCTGTGGCATCCGCCGAGGACATTGAAATGGACTCAAAAATTCAAATCCTCGATAGCTTCAAATACAATGAAGATTTCTCATTAAGACGAGTTTATTTAAAAGGAATCCATCTGGAAACTTGGTGTTTGACAAGGGCCGGAAACATGCATCCGTTTCCAAAAAATATTCAATTACCCTATCTCGTTAAAGAATGGTTAAAAGTATTTACGGAAGCCGAACCAAACACATTTGAAGTGGATGTTAGCACAGTACGGTTGGCGATGACTTTATCCAAACATAATATTTGTTATAATTTAATCGCGTCTGAGGATACCAAAGAACCTGTTAATTTAACGGATAATCATGTTAAATTTTATATGAATGAGAGAATAGTTCAGTTTATAAACGAAGCTCGTGTTGCAAAATCTCAAGCAGAATCTGGGGAAAATTTTTGCGCAATATCTTAAAAATTTGAAATTAATTTTTTAAAGAAAAGGCGTACAAAGCTTTATAAAAAAAAAAAAAAAAAAAATTTTTTTTTTTTTTTTTTTTTTTTGAACATTTAAAACTTACTAGCAGAAACGTTATTATAAAAATTTAACTTGACCAAAACTTGACCAATATTGTAAAAAAAAAAAAAAAAAAAAAAAAAAATTTTTTTTTTTTTTTTTTTTTTTTTTTTTTTTTTTTTTTTTTTTTACATATTACTTTTCTTAATTCTTTTGTATGTTTGTATCTCTTCAATATTCATGCATCTTTTTAAACGATCTTTTTCATCTCCATTTTTTCCATGCATTGTAGAATAAATATGATTTAGTTCTGTTGTCTCTGCTTTCATGTTTACAAACGTATGTTCTTTTTCATTTCCTTGATAAAATCTTACAAGACCCATTAATCTCCTCAAAGTACGCGAATAATCTCTCATTTTCAAATAATAATAAGCTAAACGTGTATTGGGATTGGTAGCATCTCCTGCTTTTAGAAAAGAAGGAAGAAATTTGTTACTGTCGATTTGTGGAGGTAAATTGGAAAAGTTTTGTGGATCTTCTGTTTTATTATCTAAATTATTTAAGTTTGTACTATCTATTGTGTCTTCTTGAAGGGGGGTACCAAGGAAAACGAAATTTGGGGGAAATTGAATTGGTACTGGACTAACATCTATTATCCCTTTATTTGCTAGATCGTTTATCATCCCATCTACCATATTTCTAATAAATTCAGGAATTTCTGTCTCTGGATTATTTGCATAAGTAATTGTTTCAGTTGGTTTAAACGGGTTCAGAAACATTTTATTATCTATATTAATATTTTTTCTAACAAATTCGAGTTTGCGTTGAATTAATTCTTGGGCGAGAGAATTAATATCGGGTAACTGTGGTAAATATCCATTTTCATTAACAAAAGTTTTTATTTTAAACTGGTAATATTGGCTAATATTTTGATCTGAACCTTCAGGAATTAAAGTTGTTTTATCAAAAATGTCATAGTATTTTCCCTCGTCATCTTGGCTAAAATATTCTGTCAATACTGTTGCTTTATTGGTCAATTGTAGTTGGACATCATCGCTATTGGCATCGTCCATTTCCTTTGTTTCAACCAAGTCTGAATGTCTCTCCGAGAAATTTTATTTCAGTCGCCTTGGATACCGTACAATGACAAATTTCTCCAATCCCGAATTACTCTGACGTATCCCGAAAACGTCATTTTCACTGCTCAACTCCTAAAACACGTGATGGAATTGGACGTTTACAAAAAATACCCTCATGCCGAAACAGCAGATTGTTCGGAATTTCAAAGAATCGACTGGAACGAAGCCATTATTGTTTTCGACAACGAATTGAATTTAATTTTAGCACCTGATCCAGTTCACCAACTTGTTCGACTGGACCGTCGACTGCAATACGAGCGAGCCGCTGACGCCATTTTTGGCTCTTTTCGCTTTTTTTCTTTTTTTGAATCTTTCCGCCATTTCGGATTTGGAATTTTCGCGATTTTACTACTTTATGTTTTGAATTATTTATATTCATTCTATAATAGAGTTGGTTTCCTGACTTTATCCAATAAGACTTTAAACGATTTACGAGTGAGTCAATGAAAACGTGTGGAGCTGCATCAGGTATGGGTTGCGTCTCCAAACCTTTGTAATTTGCTGTGGCCTCTCGAAACATTTCTTTCGAAAATTTTTTGTTCATCAACCCAGTCAGTAGCTGATTCCTGTCAAACGCGTCGTAGATCTGGTTTTCTAAAAATTGTTGGGGAAAACTACGTTCAGTGTAATAATCTGAAATCCATAGATAAGTCATCCAAAAACAAATGACTAATTTTGTGTCAACAAATTCCACGACTGACAATTGAATGTGTTTTTCTATTTTTTCAATAAATTGTGAAATAATTGTCGGGGGATCGTCGTCTTCGTCGATAGAGGATAAATAATCGTTAATTTTCGTTGGGTTGGTTTCCGTAATGCCTATCAGAGCGGGGATGAAATCATTTCCGAACAAAAAGGAAACGGCAATCAATCGCGAGAGCGGGTAAGGTAATTGATTCGAAACAAATTGAGTTATATTATAAAATTTATTATAACGATAAATTTGTATCGTTTGGTACCTGTTCAAACGCATAAAAGACAATATGAATACGTCTTGATCCACGCTTACTACGATTGGATTTTGGTATTTGCATTCTGGTTTTTCTGCCATTTGAAATATTTTATGCTCGCCTTCCCCCGGAATATTGCATCCGCACAAAATAACCGACATCGGATATTCGATTTCATTCAGTTTATAAATTATATAATTTTGTACTCGATGGGTCAGTTTGTTTTCGCCAAATAAAATGTATCTGTAAAAGGTTTTTTTGGGAATGGAATCTTTAGAATTATTACGGCGTTTTCTTTGCGTTGCCCATTTCATCGGGACTCCTTCCCCATCAAACGATATAACAAACGTGATGGGATCGAATGTATAAGATAAAAATTGAGCAAACAACTCTGTCAGTTGATTCCACACCGACTTGGAAATTTCATGAAAAATGTTTTCTTCTTCAGTTTCCAAACAATGTTCAATAGCCACATACAGTAAACCTTGAGCATCTATAAGTACAGAGTCGAAATTGTCTGGATAAAAAGATGGTTGCGTGAGTGGTTCAAGCAACTTGCAGAAATTTTTTATACCCATATTAAACACACTATATTACATTGATAAATCCTTTATAATAATAGCAAAAATGAAAATTAAATTGTTAAACAAAATGAGAAATATTTTTTGACTCTACGTGTTTTTCGAAATCTTTTCTATTGCTCAATTAATTATATTTAAAAAAAAAAAAAAAAAAAAAAAAAAAAAAAAAAAAATTTTTTTTTTTTTTTTTTTTTTTAAATTGGATTGCTTAATTAGTTTTGCAAGAAAATAACAATTACGAATATATACACATTTTTCTAGTTTTCTATTGTTTCTTCGCAGTCATCTGGTGATTTTTCATCTCCTATTTTACCTGATAACTCCATTCCTTTTGCAAAAGTATCTCCAACAGCCTTTATAAGTACGTCTGCTAATTCAATTTTATCATCTGGATGAATTTTCAAAATTTCTTTCAAAATATCTAATTCTGTATCGTGTGAAACTAAGTACTCTAATTTAAAATAAAAATTTGTTTTTATAACTTCAAATTTTTTATCATAATATTGAGTACCAACATCTTTCATATCGGGTTCATCTTCCAAATCTGTCATATTACCTTTTTCAGCTAATCGGGCCATTTTACGTATTTTGTTGGTTAATTTTTGATTCTTTTCTATCATTGAGATTAATACTTGTGTGATAGCTTGATTTTTTTCAAACATGTCATTTATAATATTCATTATTATTCCAATTCTAGAAGAATCTTATTTATAAAATTATTCAATAACTTTCAATTCGATTCAAGTATAAAAGTATAACTAAATGAAAAAACTTTAGAAAGGTATTCTTATAACCATTTTTAAGTTAAAAAAAAAAAAAAAAAAAAAAAATTTTTTTTTTTTTTTTTTTTTTTTTTTTTTTTTTTTTTTCAAATGAGTTTATTTCCCAATTTCAGTTGAAGGTTAGTCCATTCATCATCATTCAAACTCAATAAACTATTGTCTTTTTCAAAGTATAATGGAGATCCATCTCTCAAATACAAAAAATATTTGGTCGGACCATTTTTAGTCGGTTTAAAATTCTTTTCCACTGGAAAGCAAAAGGGAGATGGGGGTATTTTTTCATTCTCGTGTTTAAACAACTTTTGTAATCCTCCTTTCCAAAGACTCGCCAAAATCCACTGGCTATGAGGTGGTAACGAAAAATTGGAAACAGGAAATTTACTCATTTCTATGATAATTTGAACCAAATCATAGACATCAAATATTAAGGGTTTTTGGAATTTTACATTTGGATTTTTCCAATGGTAAAAATATGAATATTTTGGTGGAGATGCCAGTAAATAATGATAATAATTATTTTTATCTTTACCAAAAATATACATATGGTAAGGATCGTAGCTCTCTTCGGGCCACATGACGTGAGACCATTCTAATTTTTTCTCTAAATGTGTACGTACGTAGTGAGCTACTAAATTCAAATCTGAGTCAGAAAAAAATAATAAAGACTTTTGAGTCTTCGGAAGATAATTATTGATTTGGAATTCAAGTAACAACTCGTTTTCTTCTGAAATGTCAGGTGTTTCTGAAAAATCAGAATGAGCAGCATCAGACATGGTTACTGGAATCTTACTAAAAGTACAAATCAAACGCAAAAAACAAATTGCAAGTGATTTAATGAAGAAAAGCAAAATGCAACGAGATTTAAAATGCGCATAAATAGTAACAAAAAAAAAAAAAAAAAAAAAAATTTTTTTTTTTTTTTTTTTTTTTTTTTTTTTTTTAAATTGGAATTTATATAATATTCAGAAATATTTTTTACACGAGTTATACTTTTATTTATTTTTTTCTTTTCCAAGAATCATTCAATTCCGCAAATAAAGTCCTTCCTTCTTTCCTTCTCCATCGAGCATCAGCGCTATTCAAAATATAACCATCTCGTGGAAGAATTGTAAACCGATAATTTTCTTTATATTCAGCAGTTATTTGAGGAGGTTTATTATTTCTTAAATGTGAAGGTAAATGTGGATTATGTCTTTCATTATTCATATTGAAACTACTTTATTTAAAAACGAGTCACGTGTTTTTTCACTAGTACTACCAGGTGCCAAACAATCTCCAACTATTTCATTGGACAATGCATTTTATTTAACATTGAATCGTATTATCAGGTACCGCAAAATGACAAGGGAGATTTGACTTTACCCTACCAAAGCCGCTTTTTTTACAGTCGGTCGAAAAATTATTCGAGCACAGTGGTCATCTATAACATTTATTTAATTTATTTTTTTTTTTTTTTTTTTTTTTTCAAGGTAAAAAGTACGGTTCCTTTTCATCCATATAGTAAATCATATCAGATTCCACATGTTCTTCATCCTCCGCCAATTGAAATCGTTGCCATGCTGCCAGAGAAACGGAATCACCACCATCGCTCCAATTTAACATTTTAAAATCTGTAGAAGCTTGAAAAGTGATCGGTGACAGCTCTTGAACGGGGTACGTACAACCACAGCGAGTTTGGGAAGGGAATAGACAATTTACAATGAGGGTGCGGTGGATTGTCCAAATTATCTCGAAATGATAAGCCAAGCGCCAACGCATTGGGATTTTTTGTCTGTGGCCAATTTTTATTTTAAATTTGCTTCCATCGTGGAACCACATCCAACCATCTTTAGCAGAGTCGATGATGATGAGTCCGTGGCCCGTGGAACGGTAAATGTAGATTCTCGGTGGTTCCGAATACTCGAATCCAGACAAAATGATCCCGAGGTTTCGAAACATGCGGCTTATAGAACCGCGAAAAAATTGTTGATCGTGAACAACGGGTTTAATACCATCCAAGAAAAAATGATAAATTACTACATTTAGTGTTTTCTCGTCAATTTGTACGTAACACCAATGGTTCCAGTTTAAACGTGCAAAATACCATCCAAACCGAATACCACTCAAATATTGCAAATACACGAGTGAAAAAGGAGTGGAAGAATACAGGTAGGCTCCGCGGTACGTCAAAATGTCACGAAATTCGGGCATGGTCGACAAGAGTCGCAATTTCTCCTTTAAAGGAACAAAATCCCTAAAAATCTTGAGTAAAATATCTATATGTAAATCCATCAATTGTATCATTTTCTTTCTCAAATGTTTTGAGCCTCTATGATTTTAAAGATTTCAAATGTTGAAAAAAAAAAAAAAAAAAAAAAAAATTTTTTTTTTTTTTTTTTTTTTTTTTTTTTTTTTTTTAACATTGTTTGAACATTTAAAACTTACAAGTAGAAACGCAATCATGTTATTATAAAAATTTAACTTGACCAATATTACCTAAAAAAAAAAAAAAAAAAAAAAAGATTTCAAATGTTATAAGAAAAAAAAAAAAAAAAAAAAAAATTGTAATTTAAGAAATTACAACAACCATTTGAAAAATGAATTTTTTTTTTTTTTTTTTTTTTTTTTTTTTTTTTTTTTTAATAGTTGTTACAAATTTTCCAATTACAATTTTTTTTTTTTTTTTAATAGTTGTTACAAATTTTCCAATTACAATTTTTTTTTTTTTTTTTTTTTTTTTTTTAATATTAATTGAAACTTTCTTTTTCACATTCTTGGATTCTTCGGATATTATCTATATTGGCATTATAATATGATTTATCGTGATCTAACAGTTCGTCATACAAATCTCTTTCAAATATATCGCCGTCGCCTTCAAGAATGATATCATTCATGTCATCATCCTCATCAGACGAATCATCAATCGGTTTATCAAACGAATTATCAGACAAATCATCACTGGGAAAGAGACTGGTATCACAGCGAGCGTAAAGGGGTAAATGGTAACTAAATACACTTTCATAAACACCACAACATAATAATGGCCTCGATGAAAATATGGCATCTATTGTTGTCCTACCATTAGTTGTAAATTCTTTGGGATCGTTTCGCATTTGCAAGTAAAATACATCATCCAATGTATCTCTGAGATATAATCCTTCTTCAGAATTCATTTCAATATTAAAATCGCCAAATAATATTGTAAATATTTCTTCAGTTTTTAATAAGGTTTTACTTATTGCTTTTAAAATATTCTCTGCGGAGGTTTGAGGTTTCGCGTACAAAACAGCAATTTGGCATCGCTTCAATTTTACTACGATAATGTGAACCCCGATTTCATAATTCACATACATTTTATAGTCTTTTTTGCCGAATTTGTTTTTCTTGAGATAAATGGACACGCCAGAAGGTTTTGGCTGGGAAAAGTGACTATAAATTTCATAGGGCCTTTTAAAACCCTCGAAAAGAAATTTATCACCAGGGATAGTCCAAGTTTCGGCGAAAAGTAAGATGTCGCTATTCATAAAACAGGGGTCGCTTTTAATATCGTCGTAATGTTTGCGGAGCGATTGTACGTTGTGATACATCATTTGAAGACCGTAAGGCTCACCACATTCCCGTAAAAATTTAAATCTCGGAATGACAGGATTTTTCCTTAATCGCTCAAATGCCTTTGAGATAGGATTATCTTCTTTAGGTGATTTTGGAAGATGAAAATTTGGGAAAAGGTGTAATGTATTTAATTTTTTACCGCGAGAACAAGCCACATAATAGAGTTGAGTTGACATTTTGGGTGTTAAACCAACCGCGCACTCCTCGAATGTTGCTCCTTGAGATTTGTGAATGGTCATGGCTTCCGCTACTATAAGTGGAAATTGATTTCTAATAACAGATAGGGCTCCGTTTCTTGTCTTGTTAATCGACTTTTTACATCGCTCTATAGGCGTCCACTTGTATGAAATATTTTGTTGAGTCATGTAGCGTAATGCATTATTTCTTGCGTTTTTCCCTATTTGTGGGCTGTCTAAGAATTCAAGCCAGACTCTTTTGACACCCATTTTCTTAGAGTTTTTAATAGGACATGTTTCAATTTTTCGCAATACACCTATGGATCCGTTGACGAGTCCGTCAACTATATCCACATTTAATGTTAACATATAGCGCACGCCTATTTTGAAAGGTGTTTTGTACGCTAAATTTCCACAGTTTTTACGAGATTCATCTTTAGCCTTATTTAATAAATCACGCTTTCTTTTTGCCGTCCCTGTTCCCAGTACAGAATCGGTGGCCAAACATTCAATCAATTCACCCTTTATTTTATTCAATCTTAAGATATTTGCCTCATTCACTTCTTTGTTGGAATAAAATAGTAAAGGCGCGGTGACAGGAATTTTTTCCAATGTGGTTACTCTCGATTTTAAAATATTGATTTCCTTGTCAGTCAATTTCCCATCGGCCAGATTATTTAAGAGTATAGCAAACTCTTGGTCTTCTTTTTGACGCATTATTTCTGTGAGCTCATAAAATTTTACCGAATCGAAAGGATTTGGTACCAATTGTTCTAGATCCATCCGTTTTGAATTTTGGTAAAGAGGGGTATCTTTGACAGGTGGTAATTGTCTCAAATCCCCTAAAATTATGATATGCATTCCTCCAAACTCGGCATTGACACCTTTAATCTCTTTCATGCGTTGATTGCTGGCGTTGAATAAATTGATACCTACCATGGAAATTTCGTCTATAATAATGACTCGACAGTTTTGAAATTTAACTTGGTATTCATTCAAGGTGCTAGGGCTCATAGGATTTAATTTAGCCGAACTGAGCGTGAGACCTAGTCCGGAATGCAAGGTCGTTCCAGAAATGTTGGACGCCGCTTTGCCAGTGGGAGCCATTTTGATGAGGACCGGGTACGCCGGATCTTGGTCGAAAATCTTGTAAGCTATTTGTTCTAAAAGGGAAATGAGAAACGACTTTCCAGTTCCCGCGGCCCCTTGGATAAACCAAAAGATGGGCTCAGTATCATATCGAATATTCTTTTGAAATTCTAAGAGAATGTCACGTTGTTTTGTATTAGTTTTTTGGAACATTTTGTTAAATTTATCTTTGGGCCAAATTTCCGGCATTAGAAATGTGGCAAACCCTTTTTCTGCGTCCATGTCCACCCCAATATCCACAATATTAGTTTCTTTTTCGTCATAGTCTAATTGATTTTCGAAAGGCACCATTTCATTCACCTCTTCAATCATTTCCTCAAGATCCCTATCTTCTGACTCTTTTACCATGAATTCTTCGTCCCAATCTATGTCTTCGTTAAAAACATATTTTTTCCGATTTTCTAAAATTTGATTTAAATTGGATTCGTACAATGCTTGACAGTTTTGATTCAAGATGTCTTTTTCTTCATCTCTCCAAGGTACATAGAGCATGACCTGTTCACGATAGAATTCGTTTCCGTTTAGGGACTGTTTATAGTTACAATAGCGAATTATTTTGGGTTTTGTTCGTTTTTTGCAATATTGTCGCCCTGTCATCAATTTCAGTGAGTCATCCCCAACCAACTTGAAATCGTACCAGGCTGCAAAGTTTGCAAGACATTCATGATCGAGTTTTGAGGGTCGACTCACGTACTTGTCGAGAATATTTTTCTCAAACACGTCTGAGGAGGATTTATCTAAAAGTTTTAAATCTTTTTCGGATTTAACCATGTGGGATCGTTGGTTGGGTTCAAAAGTCGGTATAAATATATCATCTTCGGATATTTTACTCATAGGCAATTCTAAAAGCGACCATGCGGCTTCCTGTGCGCTCACTTCTCGGGCATTAAGAAAAACATTGCTGACGGATTTTAATTTTTCTTTTAATGTCATGTTTCCCTTTTTGGTCGCTTCTACACAATCACGCATTTGTTTGGAAAGTCCGGCATTGGATTTTCCCACATAATCAACCAAATAGGCTACAACAGCGTATTGATCCAGTACAAACTGTAAATCCATATTGGATTGCATGAGACTCAATATTTTGGGATTATAGCTATTAATTAAAATTTCATTGACATTCCTCTTAAGCATTACGGTGGGTCGTTTAATACCAGAACAAATGGCATTCAAATAGTCGTTTAATTCCAAATTTAAATGGGCTAAAAATTCGCTAAAAGATATGTTTAAATCTTTGTCCTCTAACACTTCCAAATATTCGCGTATTTTTTTATATTTTTTCTTATTAAAACGTTTGTCATCCTGCCCTAATGGATCCAATACTCTAGTTTTATCCATAGGAAAAAAAGGAATGTTAAATCGACAGTAATCATTATTTCCTTTTTTACGCTGACACGTAAAAGTGTGTTTATGTTTTTGAAGAAGGGCAAAAGGGTGGTTTCGAGAACAGGTCATTATATTGTCGACAAACTGGACAATATCTTTTTCATTGTCACCCGTGTAAATGGGTACATTCTTTAAATGCATTAAAATATGATAATGTGGGCTCCCTCTTTGCTGAAATTCGACTCTATAATAGTAATGTTCAATTTTGTATTGACCAAAAGGACCATCAGAATGATTTAATATTTTGAAAAGCTCCTTTGTTTTATGTTCAAAGTAGAGAGCGCAAATTACGGGATCATTTCGGATCAATTCGACTTTTCGTTGCGATGGCATGGATTTAAATTCTTCTTTTGTCAAAGGGCGATGTTCATGCAAAAACACCAAATGTTTTATCAAATCGTACCATTGCAACTCGGCGGCAGATAATGTTAAAAACATGGAAGGACTTCCAAATTGACGAATTTGAGCCAATACGCGTTTGCGTTCTTCTGACCAATGAGCGGGGCTCGATTTTATATTTTTCATAAATTTATAGGCTTGGTCTTTATATTGTAGATTACGAACATATTCGGGGTCACGAATGTTTTCGGCTGTAATATCTTGGGTTGAAACCACTTTATTGCGAAGGGCAATAGATATAGAACTCGCCAATTGTTGGTGTGAAAGTTTGAGAAAATTGTACAATACTTTTTGAGGAGTCGCGCCTCTTCGATCGTATCGACGGAGTTCGCTTTTACACATTTCTAAATAAGATGGCTCTTTAGATCGCGTGAAATGTCGAACTTGCCCACCATAAATTTTGGGATAAGATAATTCATCTCCGATTTTGTCAAAGCACAAAGAAATGGGTATTTTATTTTCACCGGGAGCCAACGCTAAACCCTTATTTTCAACATTTGCATCGCATTTCTTAATGAAAGTGGTTTCAGCAAGGGTTGTCCATTCTTCATCATCTTCATCTTCCAGTTCAAATTCTTCGTCCCAAAAATCTATAGGTTCTTCATCATCATCATCATCATCTGAGGATATCAAATCCACCTCAGCATTTGTACCCGATGGAAATGTTTGTTCTTCATAACTTTTGAGCCAACTCAAATCCAATTCAACGCCTTGAGATTGATAGAGCGGTGTTTTCAAAAGATATTGGGCCGCTTCAAAAACGCGTTTTGGATGAATGTTTTGAGACAGATAATGAGATTTATGTGTTAAACGTTTTTTCAACTTTACGAAAATGGTCTGCGAGTCGTTGGGATTTTTAGGCAGGTGTGTTACGGTTTGGTGGAGTTCAATTGGCACATTGACAATAGAACCTTTACAACCAAATTGCCGAGTCGATCCCAATTCTCTAATTTGCATAAAAGGAATTCGAAGAGACACCAAACGTTCTTCCAAATTATTTAAATTGGCAAGGCAAGGTGGCAGAGGTGCATATTTGAATCCGTAATTGGCTGACAAAGGTGGAATTTGGCCTTTACGAATGTAAGAATAACACGTTTTGCAAAACGATCCAACATTATAAACATTTTCCGAAAATACGAAACTGTAAGAATTTGGTATATACTGTTTGATTTTACAGAGTGGAATTTTGGTGATGGAAGTTTTAAACCAAAGTCGATCGCAGCACATGCATCTGTGAATGGGCCCATCAGACATTGAATCGAAAAAGTTTTTTTCCAGTTTTTCCCAAGCCGATTGCTTTTTATTAGTTTTCTTTCTAGGTGGTGGAGAATCAAGAGTAATAGCTGCAACATTTTCCGGCTTGTTAGAATCATTTTTCATATTCAAATTTCCCTGGTTAGAACCGACCGCTTGTAAAATGCCATGGCTAGTGGTTTGGTCGTCCTCGAGGCATGGAGTTTTACGATTAATCGGTTCGACATCAGATTGCTTCCTTTTTCGTGATCGTCGTTCGTTTCGTAATTGATTTTCATGGGCTACATAATCTTTTGAAGACCTCAATTCTTGCATTTTCAGACGATGTTTCATTCGACGTTTTTCTTTGGCTTCGGCTTTTTCTGTATCAGTTAATTTCCGTCGACCCATTTTTAAATTTGTTAGTTTTCTTCTTTATTACAATGATTTCATACATTTTGATTTCTTATTTAATTAAAAATTCTTCTAAAAATAAAGAATTTAATTTAAATTCAAAAGTGGTCACGCCAAGGGGTCAGTCCTCCCGAAAGCAACAACCATTTTTCAAATGGTTAAAAAAAAAAAAAAAAAAAAAAAAAATTTTTTTTTTTTTTTTTTTTTTTTTGAGAGAGAGAGTACATTTTTAGTATAAATACTTTTAGTCACACCCTCAAATTATTCTTTTGTCGGATCTTTTTTTTGTTTCCAACCGCATCATGCCGCCTTGTCAAACCAAATCTTCGAAAAACAATTGCAGGGATTTAAGACGTTATTGGAATTTTCTTAATCGAAACCCCACCACCTTCCATTGTCCTCTGTGTAACGATATTATCACATCCATCCAATTCGAATATCATTGCTCCTTATTGCACGGTTTAAATTCCAAACTCTGTTGCGTTTGGTGCCTGGGGGAAACCTCTTGGTCCAGCAAACAGAAACGCGAGCACGTCGATCACATGATACAATGCTGGAGAAAATTTTTAAAACTAAATACTTTACCCGTCGATTTACCGCCAGAAAATCCCATTTTCGAGGCGAAACCGGAACCCGTTCCTTTCGACATGAAACCCATGACCCCAAACAAATGTTTATTCGATCACGCGTTCGATCCTCCACCACGAGCTTGCGATCTCATCTGGCCCATGCCTCTGGACCCGAATCTTTTAACCTACGAAGATGATTCTTTAAACAGGGCTGTATCATGTGTCCAAAAATATCTGGAACTTGGAAATTCCGTAGAATGGTTTCACGCCATGGTGCGAATTCCTGCCTTTACAGGTTTTCTAGAAGCCATGGACAGAGACGAAGGTCGGACTCGTACCTTAACATTTTCCTGCTGGTGCGATGGTGGCGAGCCACCGGAAGCCCGATTCAGGCAACATAGGCACATGATTATAGTTTCATCACCTCCGGGCCACTTTTTGAGAAATGTTTGGGCGAAAATCGAGGTAGGAGAACGCCCCCGTAGAAATTTCAGGTGTCTGTACTGCAAAGCCATCGATTCGCCCATGCAACTCGTTCACACCATTGGCTATCTGTGCAAGCGCGAATCCCGCTGCAATTTCTCTTCGGAATACAAAGATAATTCACCCGAAAAACAAAACCATTTTTACTGTTTCGAAAGCCTTCCGAAAGACTACCGACTACCACTCGTCTTGCAATGGGAAGGAGGTCTCCTAAGTCTCCTCAATTTGACCTTTAAACATCTGAAACGCGACAAAATGGTACAAGCCGATATGGATTTCAACGAAAGCAAATGGCGCTTCAAAATAAAAAATATCCCTGGAATCACGCTAAATACCGTTCTTCCGGTCACGAAAGAATTTCAACCTTGCCAAAGTCCCACGGACATTTTTCTCCATCTCACGAAAGGTCGCAAACTTTTTTTCGAACGCAACCCAGATTTAAAAAATCTTACTCGGGAAGCCTGGCTCGAAAAGCAAGCCCAGATGGGCAATCTTTTTTACTACGTAGTGGCGGAAGACCACTGGACCCCCCGGCCTTATCTCCAGTCCCTCATCAACGAATTTAAACCCATAGTCGATCGAAACAGGCAACTCGAATCCGAAATTTTGGCGCTGAAACAGGAAAATGAAACGCTCAAAAGGGAAAATGAGGAATTGAAGCAGGAACTCGATAGTGTGAAAAGACCTAGAATTTAATTTTTTTTATTTATGAACGGCTAAAATCTTTGTTCTCGTGTTTCTTAAAAAAAAAAAAAAAAAAAAAAAAAAAAAAAAAAAATTTTTTTTTTTTTTTTTTTTTTTTTTTAATGTGTTAGAGCTTATAAATGCTTTCAATCGCACCCCCAAATTATCCTTTTGTTGGATCTTTTTTTGTTTCCCACCGCATCATGCCGCCTTGTCAAAACAAATCTTCCAAAGATGGATGTGAGAATTTAAGACATTATTGGAAATTTCTTAATCGAAACCCCACCTCCTTCCAGTGTCCTCTCTGTAACGTTTCTCTTGTATCCATCCAATTCGAAAAACATTGCTCCGCATCACACAATTTAAATTCCAGACGTTGTTGCGTCTGGTGCCTGGGAAAAATCTCTTGGTCGAGCAAACAGAAACGCGAGCACGTCGATCACATGATACAGTGTTGGAGAAAATTTTTAAAGCTAAATACTTTACCCGTCGATTCACCACCGCCAGAAAATCCCACTCTCGAGGCGAAACCGGAACCCGTTCCTTTCGACACGAAGCCCATGGCTCAGGCCAAGTGTCTATTCGACCGCGCGTTCGACCCGCCACCGAGAGCCCTCGATCTCGTCTGGCCCATGCCTCTGGACCCGAACCCACTGACTTTTGAAGATGATTCTTTAAACAGGGCTGTATCATGTGTCCGAAAATATCTGGAACTTGGAAATTCCGTAGAATGGTTTCACGCCATGGTGCGAATTCCCGCATTTCCAGGTTTTCTGGAAGCCATGGATAGGGACGAAGGCAGGACTCGCACCTTAACATTTTCCTGCTGGTGCGATGGAGGCCAGCCCGAAGATTCCAGACTCAGGCAACATAGGCACATGATTATAGTTTCATCGCCCCCTGGCCACTTTTTACGAAACGTTTGGGAAAAAATCGAAGTAGGAGAACGGCCCCGCAAAAATTTCAAATGCCTGTACTGCAAACCCATCGATTCTACCATGCAACTCGTCCACACCATCGGCTATCTATGCAAACGCGAATCCCGCTGCAATTTCTCGGGCGCCGAAAACAAAAACGGTGCCGAAAAACTGAACCATTTTTATTGTTTCGAAAGCCTTCCCAAAGACTACCGGCTACCGCTCGTCTTGCAATGGGAAGGCGGTCTCCTGGATCTCCTCAACTTGAACTTCAAACACCTGAAACGGGACAAAATGGTACAGTCAGACTTGGATTTCAACGAAAGCAAATGGCGCTTCAAAATAAAGCACATTCCCGGAATCACGCTAAACACCGTTCTCCCGGTCTCGAAAGAATTTCAACCTTGCCTAGGTCCGACGGATTTTTTCCTCCATCTCACCGAAGGTCGCAAACTCTTTTTCGAACGCAACCCAGATTTAAAGGACCTCGCTCGGGAAGCCTGGCTAGAAAAACAAGCCCACATGGGCAATCTCTTTTATTTCGTCGTGGGGGAAGACCACTGGACCCCTCGCCCGTATCTCCAGTCCCTCATCAACGAGTTCAAGCCCATAGTCGACAGAAACAGGGAGCTCGAATCCGAAAACCCGGGGCTGAAAGAGGAAGCGGCCCGATGGAAACAGAGGCACGCGGAGGACGTTAAAACCCTGACGGACAAATGTTCCACGTCCAGCGACAAAATTTGCGAGTTGAACGATAAAGTCCACCAGCTGAACGACAAAATTCATCAGTTGAATGACGGAGAAATCGCGAGACTGAAAAAAGAGCTCGGCCAAGCGGAAATTAAAATCGAAAAACTCGAAAAAGAGCTCGGCCAAGTGCAAACTAAAAATGAAAAACTCGAAAAGGAGCTAGGCCAAGCGAACATTAAAATCGAAACGCTCAAAAGGGAAAACGACGAATTGAAGCAGGGGGCGAAAAGACCTAGAATTTAACTTTTTTTTCCATTTATTTATGAGAAGGGTTGATTGATATAAAAGGCACTAAAAAAAGAACATCTTTTTTTTTAATTATATATTTATCTGTGTGTGTGTAAAAAAAAAATAATTGATAAATTATTTTTTTTTTCTGCCAAAAATTACTTGGACCACAACTTTCCCATCAATGTAAAAAAAGTTAAGGTCAAAATTTGACCTAGATCCAAGGTCAAACCTAGGTCAAAAGAGAAAATTGTATTTCTAGAAAATGGTTTCAAAATTTGCTCGACCAAAAAATGGAAAAAAAATGACATTTTCAATATGAGGTCATTGACCTGTATTTTTTACATGTACCTAGATCCAAGGTCAAACCAAGGTCAAAAGAGAAAATTGTATTTCTAGAAAATGGTTTCAAAATTTGCTCGACCAAAAAATGGAAAAAAAATGACATTTTCCATATGAGGTCATTGACCTGTAATATTTTACATGTACCTAGGTCCAAGGTCAAACCAAGGTCAAAAGAGAAAATTGTATTTCTAGAAAATGGTTTCAAAATTTGCTCGACCAGAAAATGAAAAAAAATGACATTTTCCATATGAGGTCATTGACCTGTAATATTTTACATGTACCTAGGTCCAAGGTCAAACCAAGGTCAAAAGAGAAAATTGTATTTCTAGAAAACAGTTTCAAAATTTGCTCGACCAAAAAATGGAAAAAAAATACAATTTTCAATATGAGGTCATTGACCTGTATTTTTTACATGTACCTAGGTCCAAGGTCAAATGTAGGTCAAAAGAGAAAATTGTATTTTTAGAAAATGGTTTCAAAATTTGCTCGACCAAAAAATGGAAAAAAAATGACATTTTCAATATGAGGTCATTGACCTGTAATTTTTTTTTTTTTTTTTTTTTTTTTTTTTTTTTTTTTTTTTTTTACATTTTCAATTTTTGTTGTCCACCGAACCGGAAGTAAGAATTTGAAACTCATTAAGTATTCAAGAATTCGGGCAAATGAGATTACGTCATCATTTCTATTTTTAGAAATAAATTTTTACGTTTTTTCAAGGCGTTTAAAAATATCTATCACAGAAAGTTCAATAAGGCATCAGAAAATATTTTGTTATTTTTTTTAAAAAAAAGTTTCTATAAAATTTTTTCCTTATCCCCTGTTCATTTTCATTCAATGCCAATTATTTTAAATAAATTAGGGTTATTTTTATTTTTTTTCAAATTTAGTAACGTGAGTAATTTATTGTTTTCGGCTTGGTTCTGGATTAAAAGTAAAGAATACATAATGTCGGTTCAATGCGGAGATTATCCCACGGGAAAAAATTTATCGTTATTAAAAGACCCTCGTGAAAATCCACCGTTCCCCATAGGCACGACAATACCCTATTATTGCGATTTAGGCTACAAATTCCGCGATGGCTCTTTTATAATTGGAACAAAGACTCCCAAGTTTGAATGTGTATTGGATGGTGAATCTGCCGTATGGAAAATCGATACTGAATGTACTCCAGTTACTTGCGGTGATCCGGGGCACGTAGCTCACGCAACAAGAACAGGTTCGAATTTTTCATTTAACGGCGAAGTGAAATACGAATGTAAAGACGGTTATAAAATGAAAGGAAACGAATCTCTATTTTGCGGAGCAAATGGATTATGGGTACCGTCGATTGACAGAGTAAAATGCGAACCATTATCTCCCAAAGATGTTGAAAATCCAGCCGGCTATATTTTTTACGCTCTTCCAATCCTGTTACTTACAATGGTTATGGCAAGCAAAGCAATGTAAAAAAAAAAAAAAAAAAAAAAAAAAAAAAAAAAATTTTTTTTTTTTTTTTTTTTTTTTTTTTAACCATTTGAAAAATGGTTGTTGTTTTCGGGAGAATGGACCCGATGATGTTACCACTTTTGAATGATGTTACCACTTTTGAATGATGTGGTCACTTTTGAATTTAAATTAATTTCTTTACTTTTAGAAGAGTTTTTATTTGAATTTAAATTAAATTCTTTACTTTTAGAAGAATTTTTATTTGAATAGTAAATTAAAATGGTTAAAATCATTGTAATAAAGGAGAAAACTAACAAATTTAAAAATGGGTAGACGGAAATTAACAGATACGGAAAAAGCCGAAGCCAAAGAAATGAATGAACGTGAATATCGCATTCAATGATATTAAACACAATACGCGTACTTAAACAATCATAAAGTGATTTTTATTTCTTCTTTTGCTATTTAAAATAAAAATTTAGTCAACATGTATAAGTTGCTTATTAGTTTGGCGATTCGTATCATTTGGCGAAATTGGTCGACGGGATAACTGAGTAATACTGTATTTGGTTTGGCGCAAAAACGTCTTTCAATGCAGAAAATGATAAAATCAAAAGATTATTGAGCCGCTGAAAACCAATTACGTGTTGAAAGGCGATCACGAAAAAGGAAGCAATTTAATGCGGAACCGATTAATTGTAAAACATCATGTCGCCAGGGCGACCAATCCACTAGCCATGGCGTTTTACTATCGGTCGGTTCTAACCAGGAAAATTTGAGTGCCAATAGTGATTCTAACAAGCCGGAAAATGTTATAGCTATTACTCTTGATTTTCCACCACCTAAAAAGAAAACTAAAAAGCAATCGGCTTGGGAAAAACTGGGAAAAAACTTTTTTGATTCGATGTCTGATGGACCCATTCACAGATGCATGTGCTGCGATCGATTTTGGTTTAAAACCTCCATCACCAAAATTCTGCTCTGTAAAATCAAACAATATATGCCAAAGTCTTACAAGTATAACAGTATATGCCAAAGCTGTATTTTAATAATGATTACTTTTGCACCAACAATGTTAAATAGTTTGAAATGTTTCTTTCGTCGCCAACTTTTATGCTTGGCGACAATAGAGTGATATAACTTAAACGAACCGTACCTTCAAATTGCAGCATGTATAAAGTCATTTATAGCAGTGGCACGGATAATACACAATAAAACAACTGGTATTTAGCTTAAAATGATAGATGAATGTATCGAGTGAAACATTTTTCAAATGGTTGGGGTAATTTCTTAAATTACAATTTTTTTATTAAATTGGAACATTCTGCGGATTTAAAAAATAACTTTTCCTAAAAGAAAATTCTGCTATGCAATAAGCGAGGGTTTGGCATCTCTATATAGGAATATTTCGTAATCTATTTTTTAACCTTAAAAAAAGCAACGACCATTTTTCGGGTACAAAAGTATTGCTAATTGTTCCATTTTGCATACAAGGTACTGATTGTAATATTGATACATCTATGGGGATAAATTTGCAATAATTTTTCAAATCCAATTTATTTCATTAAAAATAAAAATCTTTTATTTAAACATTGTTTGAACATTTAAAACGTACTAGCAGAAACGCAATCATGTTATTATAAAAATTTAACTTGACCAATATTGAAAAAAAAAAAAAAAAAAAAAAAAAAAAATTTTTTTTTTTTTTTTTTTTTTTTTTTTTTTTTTTTTTTTTCGAAATGAGAGCTCATTAAGTATTAAAAAAAATCCAAGTTTTCTTCAGATAACGTCATCAACTCTAAAAATAGATTTTGTAGGGTTTGAACTTTTAAAAAAAAATAATTTTAAATATTCATAAACTCGAAACTGTGATTTTTCCTGTGACTGGAATCTACTTTTCGCGATTAAAAGTTTTCGTTATTTATTTCATCAGTAGTATTTTATGAATCTTGATCTATGGCATTCTTTTCCTCCCTCCTTTGTCGCCAACCATGTTCTGGTGATTAAAATTTTGTGAACCATAAAAAAGGGGGACAAGATAAAATGGCTTGTTTCCAGTCAAACTGGAGAAAAAAAGATGCTTCTTACGCTGTAATATTATTCACCATACAATAAACATTGTTTAGTTACCAGGTACTGCAAAATCGACACCTGATCTAAGATTACGGTAACAAAGTGCTTTTTAAACAGTCGGCAGTAAAATTATTCGAGCACCTTAAACCCTTTGGTTTTTTTCCCAAAACCGAAAACATACTTCCAGCAACTATTATTCTTGGATAGTACGGCAAGTGAATCATTGCCCGTAAATAAATGATGAATGCTAAGCTCTAGCAAATCTCTTCTAGTGCATTTCAGTGGCCAATTTTAATATGTTTGAAATAGTGTAACATCATTAAAATACACAACAAACGAATTTTTCCCATATTAGACAATAAAATAATGGATTTCTTTTATGTACCTCGAACTATAACTTACTTTAATTTCTGTAAAATGTTTGATCTTTGTCATTCTTATCAGTTTCATTATATTTGAAATTAGCTCATATCATTGAAATACATTGCAAACGGTTTTTCCCTATTGACCATAAATGTCAATTCTTTTGAATGTTCTTGTAAATAAACTATAAAACTACAAACTTCATTTTCAATGCCGAATACGAAGTAGTAAATTGCATTAACATACATCAAATGCCACCGAATATATTTACACTAGTTAGAGCACGGATAGAAAAAACACAATTCATAAAGCTTTTTCAACTATGTTGGAAAGTGTTAGCATAAAAATATACAATTATTATATCGTATTCTAAATGTTCAAAGCAACATTTTTTTTCATTAGCTGGACAGTTATTTTTTGCTTCTGATTATTAATTTGTATGGTTCAGATGTGGTTGAAGAATCCGAATATATTTACACTAGTTAGAGCACGGATAGAAAAAACACAATTCATAAAGCTTTTTCAACTATGTTGGAAAGTGTTAGCATAAAAATATACAATTATTATATCGTATTTTAAATGTTCAAAGCAACATTTTTTTTTCATTAGCTGGACAGTTATTTTTTTGCTTCTAATTATTAATTTGTATGGTTCAGATGTGGTTGATGATGGTAGAGAGATTGGTTGGTTACTATCAGATTTCTTTTGTCAAAATTTTTTCGAATAACTGTGGATGGTAGTTTGAATTTTGATTCGCACGGTCCGCTATTGAAAAAGGTATCACAAAATTTGGTGGAGGAAATTTAGAATTTTCAGTTAAATTTTGTGAGCACTCTTTGGTTTTTTTTCAAAACATTGTTTGATGAGCGTTTTAATTGTCTATCTATAATTTTATGAGATTGATATATGATAGTAATATTTTTAAAACTTCGTTATCGTATGAACGCACCTCATTTGCTACGCTTTACATCTTTAATAAGCAAAAATGTAATGTTACGTTTCGGAATAATAAAAATTATTTGCATTACAGATTGTACAGAATGCATATTTTAGTATATATTAGTAGGGAAAGAATGGGAGTTCAACCTCAGCGAGGTGGGAGGAGGTGGGAGGAGGAGGAAGAGGAACCACCACCACCTCCTGTAAGAGGGAGGAAGGACCACCACCACCTAAATGAGAAGCTTATCTGATGGAGAGTGTATCATACTGTAGTAGGATGAGGGGGGAGGGCTTAAAATTGAGGGGGCTTAAATTTTTTTAGGGTTTGAAACGTAGGAGATTATACTGTAGTAGAGGGGTGGATGTTTGGAGTCTGTTAGAGTATGATGGGATTTTTAGAGAGAAAGAGAGGGGAGGGCTTATTTTTTAGGAGGGGCTTAAAATTGAGGGGGGCTTAAAAATTTTTTAGGGAGTTTAAATTAAAATAGAGATTGGAATCAACTTAGAGTAGGAAAGATATTTGAAAATGGGTGAAGGATGTTTTGACTCTGTTACAGTATGATGTGATTTTAGGAAAGGGGGGGGGAGGGCTTAATTTTTAGGGGGGCTTATTTTTAGGAGGGTCTTATTATTATTATTATTTTTTTTTTTTTTAAACCATTTGTAATTTTTTTTAAATTAATAATTTAAATTAAAAAAGCATAACGGTACATAATATTGAATACATTTTTCAAAATCTACATTTAAATGACTTTTAACTTTGACCATCGTTAAAAACGAGAAATCAATAATTATATAATACAATTAAAGAAAAGAGTATATAAATATCAAAAACATTGTCGGAAGAAAATTCCGTTTATGGAAATTTTAACAAGTACAAATTTTTGAATTTAACCAATATTGGTCGTTTCGCCAAAAAAAAAAAATGGGCCACCATTAATAATTTTTCTGGTGGACAAAAAAAAAAATGACAAGTTAAAGTTTTAAATATTTACCAATATTGGTATGTAACGTTTCGCAAAAAAATGGGTCAGAAGTGGTTTGGGTAACCACTTCTGACCCATTTTTTCACTTTCACCTTTAAATAATTTTTTCTTTAAAGAAAAACATGAGGTGAAATTTTAAAATTTAGAAAATTTCCTTTCATAATAACGTTTGAATTTTAAAAATTTGTCACCTTTTAATTGAAAAATATACTCATAATCTTCTATATCCGGTGACAAAATTAATATCGAAGATGAATCCTTATCATTTTTTTTTCCATCAACTTTCAAATAATTTCTGTTTAAAGTTTTTTTAAAGTGACATTTCTTCACTCTAGGAATATTCTTCTCGCTGTTTTGAGTTTTCTTTGGAATCTTGAAAAACTTCAATTGTTCTCTCTTTTTTCTATTCGAAGATTCCCAAAATTCTGCAAAGCTTTGCTGTTTTTTGGCAGGAGAGGGCTTGGCTGGAGTTTTTTCCTCTTGTGTAGCAAAACTTGTTTTTGGAAAAATGGATTTATTAGTTCCAAATGATGATGACGGTCTTTGAAATTCCATTTTCTTCTCTATATATTCCTTGGTTTCAAACAGCCTCGGCAAGGTAAAGTCGGTTAAATCTTCTTCCATCGGCGTAGGAGGTCGTGGAAAATTATCAGCATATGTTACGAGGGGCGTATTTAAAACCCTTTCATATGGGTCGTCAAGTAGATGCGAAACATTCGCATCTATAAAATTTAACAAGTCATTTAAATCTTCTTGACTTAAATACGCCATTAAAAAAAAAAAAGTGTTGTAGATTACTAAAGAGCGATCAGATGAAAGCAGCAAGATCAACGAAAAGGCATGAGAACTGCGTCGATTACCGCCTTTTTATACGAATCACTGAGGTCATTTGAAAGATAAAAACAGGAAGGTTAAGATAAAAACAGGAAGGTTAAGCTAAAAACAATCGTATATCAAAGTATATTATGTAACAAGGTTCATTATAGAATAAAAGGAATCGTGTCACAGGATGTTTTGTGCAATCCGTTTTTAGAACTCACAGTCAGGAAGTTATGTAACTCAATTCGCAGAACAGCGGAAAAGGTCTGGAATAAAATTAGAGTCAATCTTTTAATGAAATTTGTATATATTTTTTTCTGAAAATTTTTTTTTAATAATAAAAGTAACAATAATTTAAGCAAAACAATGCGTATAACAAAAGACTCTGTAATTTAATAATAAATATTTTTTGCATCACAGATTGTAACAGAATGTATATTTTGTGCATACTTCAAAAACCAATTCTATTATTTTAAAACGATTAAGATGTATTTGATTCATTTTTAGAATCTCATCCATGTAGTTACAAAATTCGAAACATTTGCATCTCTATAATTGATATTTTGAAAACAAAGCTGATACACAATTTACACAGTTTGGTATTACTTGAGTTAGTTTGGCGTTTTATATAATTTGTTGCATCAGCAATTCATTAATAGAGCATTACTATGCATAATAACAATATTTAAATTTTGTTTTGGAATTGCAATGCATTGTATAAATAGTTTTCACATGTTTTATTTTCATATACCTAACCAAGATGGGCCCCCCCCAACAAACTAGTTTTTACTTGGAATAATTGATATACTAAATGTATTTTTTGACTTGGAATAATGGATATTTTGAAAACAAAACACACAAGTTTATGCATCCATTTCTCTGAGAGCTCCATTTAAAAGTTTGACTGATATTGAAACTTATAAATCAATGATAATGTAACAATATTTTTCTTTTTTTTTGTACGTGAGGTGCGCGATAACAAAATTTTAAAATTTTTACTCTCATATATCAATCTCATAAAATTGTAAATAGTAAATTACAATTAAAACACGCTCCCCCCCCCATTATGTAATGGAATACTTTTGTGTGGAATCAATTACAAATGTTTCTACAAATTATGTAAAATGTTTATTACAATGAATACTTTTGATTGACCCAATTATTAAAAAAATTGAAATAATTCGACAAAATTATGTAATAATTATGCGTTTTAAATTTAAAACTTATAAAATACATTTTAAGCCCTCCATAATGTAATTGAATACTTTTGATTGCCTCCGATTTTCATAAAATTTGAAATGACTTGAAAAAATTATGTAATAATTATGTATTTTAAATTTCAAACGATTCGGTTGAGTGCTACGTATTTATATAATTACGAACCTTAATTATGATTATATTACGATTTATAATTACAATTAATTTTTTTTATATTCATATATATTCGAATCTCATGTCCATTAGACACTCTCTGCTTATTTTCAGTCCTAATCTAATGAAATATCGAAAGTACACCTTCTGATTCACCAAACTTTTTTTTTTCCAAATTGACCGAAAACGTTCAGTTGTATTTTCTTTTATGGGGTGTTTTAAGAATCCTCCGTTGTTAAGCAACATGATGCCTATCTCAAAAAGAGGATTGAGTGTGAAGGTGAATGACACGGTGCCTTTTCGTGATGCCTATGTTAAATATCTATGTTTCTTTTTTTTTTTAAAAAAAAAACCTATATTGGTTTTCAAAGTGTCATAAAAAAATTAGGAGCGGAAAACCCGCTCCTATTTTTTTTTTTTTTTTTTTTTTTTTTTTTTTTTGTGTCATTCTAATTGAAAAAAATTAGAAATAAAACTGTTTTTTTTTTCAAACTGTTGGAGTTAATAAATCGGAAATTAAGCTCTCAATATCAATATTTTCTGTTGGGTCATAAGGCGTGTTTAATATTTCCTCTAAATTTAAATTGAAATTTGTGCTTTCGGAATAAGAATTTTCCATTACATCTACATTTTTTTCAAAATTTGAAGACATTCCTGTATCTATCGAGCTGATCATTTCAAAATTTGGAGACATTTCTGTATTTATCGAGCTGATATCATTTCCAGAATTTGGAGACAATTCTGTATTTATCGAGCTGACATCATTTCCAGAATTTGAAGACATATCTGTACTTATCGAGTTGATATCATTTCCAAAATTTAAACACATTTCTGTATTTATCGGGCTGGACATTTCAAAATTTGACTTTGCTGCATTTGGCAAGTTTGTTGTTTTTTCATGATGAAAAGTTAAATCTAGAGGTTCCGGATCCTCCGAGTTGACGTTTGGAAAATATCCCTCTTTTGGATTATTCATTATTTTAGAAGTTAGAATTTGAAAATGTTTTACAAAATCGACAGGTGTTGTTACTACATTTCTTTCTAATATCGGTGGATTCGGAATTAACCAATATGTAATTTGTTGTTGTTGCTCCTGTTGCTGTTGACTGTCAGAAAAAGTATTTGGACATGCAACGGTCGAGGAATCTAAATTAAAAAAATCTGCGAAATCTTTTTCCTCTTCCGTTCTTGCTTTTTTTGGCGGCGGGGGGGGGGGTGGCATTTTATTAAAATCATCCTCATCTTTTTCATCATCAATATATGGCGTTTCAGGAGGAACATCAAACGCATTTTGTAGTTTAGTAATTCTATGGGCTACCGGATCGTCCACGGGAAAGGGAAATTCAAAGTTTTTCGGTAATACATCTAAGCTGAAAAAAACTTTTTGAGTGGTATATAACATGTAAGTTGTACCCTCTGGGATCTTGTACGCGCCATTGGGCAACAAGATCCGCTTGTCGAATAAATGAATGTTTTCGTAGTGGAAAATTTTATCTTCAACACTCAATCTTTTGTGCATGGTTTTTGGAAGCAAATAAAATAACAGGGGTACATTTAGAGTCTGAATAAAATGGATCGTATTTTTTTTCACAGTTTTCAAACCAAAGGTAAACCATGCTTTTACAAGAAACATGTTTTTGAGTTTAAAACTCATCCTCACGTCTGAATTTTTTTTGAACGCAGGTTGTGGGTTTCTCGAATACCTAGTGATCATTCGACTCCAATCGATGAGTTCTGGGTGAAATTTTTCGAAAATCTGACACTCCCGCCCCATCTTCTTTGTTGTATCCATGGTTTTCTGGTCCATGGGATGTTTGCAAAAATATATTTTATGATATTCATCCATGAACAAAACAAAACATTTAACATTTTCGTTGGAAGCCCAAAACTTGAAATTTTTTTCGGGATAAGTTAGTTTTTGGACAGACTTGGAAATAAAATTAGGGAAAACATCAATTGCCCTGACTGATCTTTTATAGTCCATTTCCAACAACAAAAATTGAAAAGAAATTTTTTTTTCAAACAGAGTAAAACTCGTTTAGCAAACGAATGAGAATGATTTTTGCAATCTCAAACACTCGGGCTTTTATACAAAAATTCTGGTCACAGGATGTTGTGCAATCCGTGCTAATTTTAACGAGGACAGGATGTTATGCAATTGGTTTTTTTCCCCTTCAAAATCATATCGAGGTCACAGGATGTTTTGCAATGTCATTTTTAGGGCTCTTATCTAGAAGGACAGGATGTTGTGTAATTGTTTTTTTTTCCTTGAAAAATCACGTGGGAAGAGGAAATTTTTAGATTCGGATGCATGTATATATGGTTCCGTTTGTCGATTAAAAGGAATCATTTCAACATGCTGTTCTGGATTGCAACAGATCCTCTTGCTATTCCAATTTTAGTTATTGTTTCAAAAGACGGGTTGCCTTATTTACGGGCGCTTGATATTGGCCGCATCTGTCATTATAAAAATGTTTATCAATTTGCAAGAAAATATGCCAAATTGACAGTAAAAGATGTAGTACCCGAAAACATTCATTTGTCTCCTCAAATTTTGTCGACGAGGATCTTTACAATTGAAGAAACTTTGGATATGTTGAAAAATTGCAAAGCGAAAATAAGCCTCTCACTTATTAAACGCTGGTTCAGAAATGTCGACGAAACAAAAATATTAACATTTGGTTCTGACGGAATTAGGGCTTGTAGCAACCCGAAAAAAGCTTTGAAAATACAAATAATTCATAAAAATGATGAAAACAGGTGGAACTTGAAAGTATCCACTATGGAAATGGATACCATTAGTCTAGAAAACGCGATAAGCTTCAAGGAGTTTCTAGACAAATTCAAAATGAAAACTCTGGAAATGTACAATACCATGATCAACGACTACAAAATGAAATTGCTTAAAATTAATTTTTTCCACGAGAGTTTGGAAAATTCTAAAGTGTCAGGAGCTCCAAAAGATATAATAGTTTATTTTGGAAGCCAAGCGTTTGAATATGTATTGTCAAAAAATAATTAATTGTTGAAAAAAAAAAAAAAAAAAAAAAAAAAAAAAAAAAAGGAGCGGGTTTTTCGCTCCTAATATTTTTATAACACTTTGAAAACCAATATAGGTTTTTAAAAAAAAAAAGAAATATAGATATTTAACATAGGCATCACGAAAAGGCACCGTGTCATTCACCTTCACACTCAATCTTCTTTTTGGAATAGGTATCATGTTGCTTAACAACGGAGGATTCTTAAAATGCCCCATAAAAGAAGATACACTTTATCGTTTTTGTTCAATTTGAAAAAAAGTTTGGTGAATCAGAAGGTGCACATTCGAGATTTCTTTAGATTAGGACTGAAAATAAGCAGAGAGTGTCTAAGGGACATGAGATTCAAATATTTAAAAAAAAAAAAAAAAAAAATAATAATAATAATAATAATATTTTTTTTTTTTTTTTTTTCAAGATTATGTTGATAGTTCAACTTACTCGCTCCAACAATATTTTTCACGCAGTTTTCCATTTGCTCGTTCACAAAATGGATCTGTTCATTTCCCCTTCTTCTTACAAAGTCAAGTCGGCCATCCGGTCCGAACACAAACATTCCAGGTGCGTAGCCTCTCTGGCAGTCGGTACCAACGGATTTACTCTGTTTGACGGAAGAGTTAGCGTGGTCTACGAAGGATGCAGCGTGGACAATGCCAAGTTGGTTCGTGAAATTGTAAAAAGTGGTGTGAGAAAATTACACGTTTACGACAAAAAAACTTTGGAAAAAATCGAAGACCTCCGGAAATCCTATTCGCATCTGTTGGAAAATGTGATCGTGGTGAGAAGTTTGAAAAAATTGGATATGGAATGCGCTTATTGCCATTCTAAACGCTGTCACAGATGGATAGCGGTTTCGTTGCTTTCGGAAATTTTTGAAATATTTTATGATCACATTGAACATTAGGATAATACGTATTTTTTTTAGAAAGGTCGAGTTTTTTTAAATAATAATTTGAGTCCGGAAAACTATGACTCGGATTTTTGAATATTAATTAGGGGAACAATAATTGAAATTGTAAAATCTATTTTTAGAATCATGCCGTTAGTTACAAACTCGAATTTTTGAATATTAATTAGTTTTCAGATTTTTAACTTCCTGTTTGCTGGAGAACAAAAATTGAAATTGTGTAAAAAAAAAAAAAAAAAAAAAAAAAAAAAAAAAAAAAAAATTTTTTTTTTTTTTTTTTTCTACAATATTGGTCAAGTTAAATATTTTTGATAACAGAAAAGACTTACAATAAAACTTGACAGCATTTTATTTTTTTTTCAACCATATTTTTTTAAAGTATCAGTTTTGAAAGAATACGGTTGTGGAGGTTCTATATAGCCACGTCTTAAACACTCCTGTTCATCAGGAAATTCTAGTTCGTAATAAAAATCAGGCGTTTTTGGCCGTGGTTTTCCTCTGTGTCTTGATACATCATTTATTCTTTTTTTCATTTCTTCTTCATTTAAACCTAGAGTATTAAAATATTCCTCGCAATCGGAACACGGGTTACCTGGATATTGTTTTCTTTCTGCTTTTTTCCGAGGTAATTTTTTAAAACATTCTGGTTCCGGATTTTCTTTTTCTAGTAGATCGAAATTTTCAAGGTGTTTCGATTTCGGAGATTTTATGTAATCCATACTACAATAAATTTTATTTTACACTTGTATCTTATTTTTTAGAAACGAACTAGTTGGATGATTAACAATGGTCAAGTTAAATTTTTATAATAACATGATTGCGTTTCTGCTAGTAAGTTTTAAATGTTTAAGCAATGTTCAAACAATGTTAAAAAAAAAAAAAAAAAAAAAAAAAAAAATTTTTTTTTTTTTTTTTTTTTTTTTTTTCAATATTGGTCAAGTTAAATTTTTATAATAACATGAGTGCGTTTCTGTTAGTAAGTTTTAAATGTTCAAACAATGTTTAAAAAAAAAAAAAAATTTTTTTTTTTTTTTTTTTTTTTTTACAATATTGGTCAAGTTAAATTTTTATAACATGATTGCGTTTCTGCTAGTAAGTTTTAAATGTTTAAGCAATGTTCAAACAATGTTAAAAAAAAAAAAAAAAAAAAAAATTTTTTTTTTTTTTTTTTTTTTTTTTACAATATTGGTCAAGTTAAATTTTTATAATAACATGATTGCGTTTCTGCTAGTAAGTTTTAAATGTTTAAGCAATGTTCAAACAATATTTAAAAAAAAAAAAAAAAAATTTTTTTTTTTTTTTTTTTTTTTTTTAACATTGTTGATAGATATTCGAATCTCATGTTCCTTACACACTCTTTGCTTATTTTCAGTCCTAATCTAATGAAATCTCGAAAGTACACCTTCTGATTCACCAAAGTTTTTTTTCAAATTGACCGAAAACTTTGAGGTATATCCTCTTTTATGGGGTGTTTTAGGAATCCTCTGTTGTTGAGCAACATGACGCCTATTCCAAAAAGAAGATTGAGTGTGAAGGTGAACGACACGGTGCCTTTTCGTAATTTTTTCAATATTGGTCAAGTTAAATTTTTATAATAACATGATTGCGTTTCTGCTAGTAAGTTTTAAATGTTCAAACAATGTTATTATTATTATTATTATAATTTTTTTTTTTTTTTTTTTTTCAAATCGGAAGTTTTAATTTCATATCTGTTTAATATTAAAAAATTCAAAGTTATATAATGACGTCATTATTTCTAAAAATAGATATTTACAACTAAAACTCAAATTTCTAAAAAATGTTGTGTGATGATGAATTTTTTTTATGAGATGAATTTTTTGTGAGATGATAATGAAATGATGGTTATGAAATCATGATATTGAAATGATGGTTATGGAATCATGATAATGAAATGATGGTAATGAAATGATGGTGAAATGATGATGAAATAATGATTATGAAATTTTTATGTGGAACATGATTTTGGAAATTTGAGTTGGGTTGCCCTCTGTGGCGGGACTTTTAAAAGAAAACCTAACCCGTATTCACGTTAGGTTCGAAGGAAACCACAGAAAACTTCGAACGGTTAGGCCGACGGACCCTCGGGAAAAATGTCACCCCCATGATTCATGTTCGTACAACTTTCTCATTTCGCTCGATCAAAGAAAAAATGTTGCACAACAAAAGAAAAAAAAATGTACGCAAAACATTTCGCATCAAAGAAATTGCAACAAAAATCCCCCCCAACGAAAGAAAAAAAATGTACGCAAAACATTTCGCAGGCAACAAAGCGTAGAGCCCCAATCAAAGAAATCGCAACCCAGAAAAAAATGTACGCAAAACAATTTGCTCGCCCCCCCAAACCAAAGAAATCTCAGCGCCCAGAAAAAAATATCGCTCAGAAATCGCAACCCCCCAATCAAAGAAATCGCAACAAAACGCCCGATCAAAGAAAATTATTTCGCAGCGCAAGAATAATATAAACAGAAAAAAAAATTATACCACTTTGCTTTTAAGGAAGCCCCCTGTGAAAAGAACAAACAGAGCCAGCATGTTTTATAATTCAACAAAAAATTTTTTTTTTTTTTTTTTTTTTTTTTTTTTTTTTGCTCCGACAAAGTTTCGCTTTTTAAAAGGAATCCTTCATTTTTGTGTAAAGATGTGTGGAAAAAAACAACCCACCGAGGAAGAGCCAGCATTTTTTATTATCCAAAAATTTTTTTTTCTTGCTCTGCTCCTGCCCGACGGGTTGCAATTGTTTGCGTGCCTGTGAAATAAGATGAGACAAAGACTCCAATAAATGAGACAATTTCTGAAAAAAGAAAAATATTTTATTAGTTATTCATACTCACCTAATTTTTCTCTCAACTCCTTCGTTTCCTTTTCCTCCACCTCTCTTTTTTTCAACGGTTTTGGGTGACCCGGTGATACATTTGCTTCATCCGGCGAGTTTCCGATCCGCCCAACGCAGCACTACTCCTGAATGGGGCACCCGCTTTGCGAGTTTACGACCGGTCCATCGCAATTCGACAACTAGACACTTTTTTTTCATTTCAAGCTTTTTTTAGGAGCTTTTGTTTTAAAAGTAGAATAGTTGCCGAAGGAGCCCGATCTTTACCAAACAGGTGTAGACATCTTTCACTTCCACTCCGAGCCATAATAAACAGAAATAGATTTTTATGCACGGACGACAAAAAAGTCGACATGGTGAAAAAAATTTTCTCTCTGGATCAGCACGGAGTAAAAAAAAAGTGGAAAAGATGCTCGCTCACGAACCAGTTCGAAACTCCAATTTTTTTTTAAACAAAAAAAGGGAGTTCGCCCCTTGTCTCCCCACGAGGCCGTCAGTTTTAAACCGAGATGAAAGTCTCTAACCGCTGGCCTGTCTACGATGCGTACCAAGTCAGACCATCGCAGCTGCAACAGGGATCGGAAGGCCCCCAATTCCCATTCCAGAGGCTTTGCGAAACACCCCGCAAGGGGCGTTATTTCGAGGTGCTTCCCTAAACCTTCGCCGAGAGACAAGAGGATCCTTCGGAATTCGTGGCTTGGATTCGGATAACTCCTCGTCCATCAATTTCTCAAAGCCGGGAAGCCCGCTTCCGAAAAAAAGAGAAAGTGGAGAAAAAAACAGGTTGGCTTCTTCGATGACCTTCGAGTACAAATTTCTTTTTGTTAAAAACTAGCCTGAAATAAATATTTTGCCTTCCAAGCCCAGGATCGAGGAAGGACTTTTTTTTTTCTCCAACTTCTGGGATTTTTTTTGTGTCCGTTTTTTTTTTAAAAAAATAACAATTTGAACGCGCTCTGACAAAACTATCTTCACCACAAACCCAAGATAATGTGGACTTGCCTACACCTCGCAATTGGATTGTGTGTTGTGAAATTTAACAAAAAATTTTTTTTTGAACGCGCTCTATTTAAAAAGAAATTTGAACTCGAAGGGTGCTGAAAAAGAAATTATACTTACCATTATTTTCCCTTGTGCTGAAAAAAAAATTTTTTACCACCACGGATTCCTTTTAAAGCGAAAATGACAAAAAAACAAACAAATATTACCGCGGATTCCCCCCCACAAACACAACATGAAAAAAAACAAACATCAAAAGCAAAGTTTTTCTCCCCCCCCACAAACACAACATGTAAAAAATACAAACATTAAAAGCAAAGTTTAACCCCCCCTCCCCGGACAATACAAACACAACATGTAAAAAAAACAAACATTAAAAGCAAACATTTAAAAGATGTAAAAAAAAAATGCAAAAAGGCAGCGAGGAAAAGGGATCGAAGCAACGTTACGTTAACACCGCAAGGTTCCAGTTGCTCCGAACAATAGCGAAGCGATAGAGCGGAAAGCTAAAGTCTTGGTTTCATCCGAAACTTATACTGTCAAATCAGAAAAAAAAAAAAAAAATTTTTTTTTTTTTTTTTTTTTTCATATATATTTGAATCTCATGTCCCTTAGACACTCTCTGCTTATTTTCAGTCCTAATCGAATGAAATCTCGAAAGTGCATCTTTTGATTCTCCAAACTAAAAAAAAAAACCTTTATTTAGTGAATAAATACTTTTAAAAATCTCCCACTTTAACTTTAGATTAAAAATAATTACAAAAAGACCAAGATAAGTTATGATAAATTATAATAGCTAAAGTGATATGATTTTCCCCAGAGTATTTTTAAAAACATTTTAGCGGCAAATTTCTTCCATAGCATTTGCTATAGATGCTAAGGTACCAACCATTCTAATTGTGGAATGTAATAAGCTCCTCGCCCAATTCGGTTTTGGATTTGATGAGAAAGTTTCAGGAACAACTTTTTTTATACCCTCCCAACCGTCATGATCTTCCACCCATGATAATAAGTTTTCTTGTACCAATCTTGAAAAACATTCATACATTACATCTATAATGCTTTTAGGTAATTTATCTTGGATGCATTTTACAGCCAATTCCCCGACGAAAGCGAAAAATGCAATTATTCGACTCCAAGTAATACCTTCGATAAACAATTCATTAAATACACCTGTTAAAAGACTATTTATATTATCTTCATCAATATTTTTATTTCACAGCATAGATTTTTTATTTCATTACCATACTTGTCGAGAAATACACTAAGAATTTCGCAAGTTTTTTCAATGAGATTGGTTTCTTTTTCATTCATCGGACTGTCTGCATGAAAATTTTCATAATGATTCAGTAGAAAAGAAAATACATTTTCAAGAAAACAATCTGTTCTTATTATATCTTTTTTGCTATAAATTCTCTTTTCACACTCATCAATTTCCCCACGCAAAAAAACTGCTTTAAGTAGCAAATTGTTAGACATTTTGCGAAGAAAAGATACTTTGTTTCAACAAGCGGAGAATGTAAAAATTACAAGTGAAGCCACAAGCTTTATAATCTTACAACATGAAAAAAAAAAAAAAAAAAAAAAAAAAAAATTTTTTTTTTTTTTTTTTTTTTTTTTACTACATTCATATATATACGAATCTCATGTTCCTTACACACTCTTTGCTTATTTTCAGTCCTAATCTAATGAAATCTCGAAAGTACACCTTCTGATTCACCAAAGTTTTTTTTTCAAATTGACCGAAAACTTTGAGATGTATCTTCTTTTATGGGGTGTTTTAAGAATCCTCTGTTGTTAAGCAACATGACGCCTATTCCAAAAAGAGGATTGAGCGTGAAGGTGAATGACACGGTGCCTTTTTGTGATGCCGCGGGCTACCCATGCCATGGCTTTAAAAAGTCTCTGTGTGATTGCGTTTCTTCTAGTAAGTTAAAAAAAAAAAAAAAAAAAAAAAAAATTTTTTTTTTTTTTTTTTTTTTCATAATAGGATATTACATGTAAGCGCCATACAATTACAGTCAAAGATATAAAAGTTTTTAATTTCAAGGTCATCCCAATGTCATTCATGGGTTCCATTTTCCAGGCTTGAAGTCAAGCGACAAAATTTTATCGGGCCCACATCAATAGTTTTGTTGTGTACAATTCTCAACAAATGTTAAAAAAATCAAGTCGATTGGATCATAAACTATGAGCAAACGTGATTTTTTAATACTACACCATGGGGGGGGGGGCAAACTTTGATTAAACATAGTACTGCGTACAAAATTTGTACCGCTTCGGATAATTAGAGTCAGAGATATAAAAATTTCAAGGTCATCCCATGGGGGTCTATCATCGACATCTATTAGGCACGCAAAATTATGTGACAAATTTTTATGGATCGACCAGGGGGTCCCCACTATTGACATTTTTGTTATTAAATTTACAAAATTTTATACGTGTTAAAAAAAACTGTACGTTTCTGAAACAATTACAAAGTAAAATATTAATAAAACATTATTTTTTATGGATCGACCAGGGGGTCCCCACTATTGACATTTTTGTTATTAAATTTACAAAATTTTATACGTGTTAAAAAAAAACTGTACGTTTCTGAAACAATTACAAAGTAAAATATTAATAAAACATTATTTTCAATACAACAGAGTCACATCATTTTTTATTTGTTAAATGAAATAATTAATTAATTGAATTGACTTACCCCAAAAACTTATTGAAACACCATCTGCAGGTTTAGTAGCCACTGGTTTCGGCGCCGAATCCAAACTAATTCGCACAAAATCGGTGGCTGTATTTATATGCTAGGATGACGTCAAATTTCAAATCTAAACTGAAATATTTAACTAAAAGTGAAACATCTAACTTGAACTGAGTTCAAGGTCATCCAACTGCGTAAAAGGAATATTTTTACATCATCGTTTTTTCGCTAAAAATAATTTCCAAACTAAAACTCAACTCAAGGTCATTTAACTGTGACTCTTTTTTTAGAAAAGTTGGTTTTCGTTCAACATGAGCGAGCAGGAAAAGATTTTTTTTTTGTTTTATTCATGCATTGATTCTATTTTTATATAATAATGACACACAATAATGTTACATTTTATAATAAAAATGAGCAACTTGCATTAATTTAATCTAATTTTTTTTGTAGAAACGAGTTTTATCAAAATCATCTTAAGCTAAATTCTGTTCAAAATACCTTTTTTAGCAGCCTTTTTACTTTCTTCTATCTTTACAAGAAGAAAGTATTGGATTCATGAAAATTTTCGACTTCCGGTTTTCGACGGATTTATACGTCTGTCTGTATGTGACAAAAAATTTGTGGGCGCTCTATCTCAAGAACTAATGCTTGAAATTTAATAAAATTTTATATTCATCTAGACCTTGATATGGATTAGTGCCTATTGGTTTTTGGTGAAAATTGGCCTGCAGGTGGCGCTGTTATACTACGTTTTTCATGATTTTCAAGATTGCTATATCTCAAGAACTAATGCACAGAATTTCACCAAACTTCAGATTCTGCGACCCCTTGATATAAATAGACGCTGATTAAGTTTTGGTGTAAATTGGCCAGTAGGTGGCGCTGCTATGCTACATTTTGCACGATTTTTGCGATTGCTATATCTCAAGAACTAATGCACAGAATTTCACCAAACTTCAGATTCTGTGACCCCTTGATATAAATAGACGCTGATTAAGTTTTGGTGTAAATTGGCCAGCAGGTGGCGCTGCTATGCCACATTTTGCACGATTTTTGCGATAGCTATATCTCAAGAACTAATGCAGAGTCTAAATAAGTCGACCCTAGATGCGTTTGAGAGCAAAAAATGAATTTAAAAAATGAGTCTGAAAAAACGCAATTTGTTATATTTTCTCAATCTTTCAATCACCATAAAGTCAGAAATTTCTGTTCAAAATACCTTTTTTGGCTGCCTTTTTTAAAATATATTCTGACTTTATTGAAAACTCGACCAATTCGCCACAGTTGCTAAATAAGAGAATTTGTCATTTGGATGCGAGCAAAATTGAATTTAAAAATGAGTCTGAAAAATAAGTAGTTTGGATTTGAGGTTTTTTTTCTCTCCAACTCCTATTTTTTGTTTAATTTATTTTTGCTAGAAAAATTAGTCCTATGATAAACTTGTTAATATAAAAATTGTAGATATTATTGAGAAGATGTAAAATAAATGTAATTATATTTGATTACTTAAGGGTGTTCTCAACTGATCCTCTCAACAAGCGAAAAACGTTTTGACACATTTTACAAATTCATTTTTCAACAAAAAGTTATAAAATTTTAATGCCTGACTATGAAAGCGATTTCGAATTGAACTTATTTTTCCATTTTATGATAATTAAATTACTTATCGAGTTATAAGCTATTTCGATGACGCAATCACCCGTTTTTCTCCTCCTTTTCGACCGGTTTTTCTGCTTTCGTCGGGAAATATGCTCAAAAGTGTCAACTTTGAAGGCTTGTTATGAAAAATCTATTGTGTTTTTTTTTAAAAAAAAAACAAAAGAATGAGTGCAATTAAAGAGTTTCTGAATAACAACACCTGCTATTTTTATGCATTTCTAAACAAAAATAAATTAATGCATGTGTCACAAAGTTACCCTTTTTGATTTTAAGAACACCCTTAAGAATTGAGTAAGTTATGAATTTTTTTGTTTTTTCGTCCCCTCCCTTTTTTTTTTCTTTTCGTCGGTAAAAGTTGATTCTGTCAAAAAACCTATATATACAAAAGTTTCAGATAATGTTGAGTACATTTATATAAAAAATTTAGTTGGATTTGATATCTTGAGAATTGACAAAGTTGTGATTTTTTTTTCGCCCCCCCCCCATTTTTAACTTTACCAAAAATCTGTCATGCAGCTCATTTTTTGAGAAGTAATATAAACTTTAAACTGATTCGATATCTATTTTATTTAAAAAGTTATCGCGTTTTTTTCGGTTTTCACCCCATGAAATGCTTTTCGGGTTACTTTTAAACTTTAATATCTCCCGTTTTAATTGTTCGATGAATATGAAACTTGCTCTGAGGGTTAACCCAAGATATCCAATTATGGGGGGTCGGGTGAGACAGAAACGATTGCAGCAGATCCATTCGATTAAGACGCGACTCGGAAATTTTCGAAAAAAATAAATGTTAATAAATTTGAAAATCTTACTTTTTTCAGTGAGACATGTTTCTTTCAACTCTGTATTAATTGAAAATGAATAAGTATAGATATCTGGTGACTTTTGAAAAAAAAATAACAAAATATTTTCCGCCTTATTGTGAACTTTCTGTGATAGATATTTTGGAATACATTCATAACTATGTGAGCTGCTAATCTCTTACTTGGGTGGAACCAAATTTATTAAGTTGTGTAAATATTTAAGAAATGGTGTTCATATAAAATGATTTTTCTAATCCTCTTGTGTACACCAGAGGTGCCTATCGAGGATCTTTTTCGCGAAGAAGTGATTTTGAAATCTTGGTCAAATTATTGATTATTAATTTAATGTAAAAACTTTTAGTCTTTTGGGAAAAAAATGAATCGTGAGTGTACTGGGGGAAAAAAAGTAGTGTTTTGGCGCTAAAAGATTGCAATTTAAGATTTGAATTTTTTTTTTTTTTTTTTTTTTTTTTTTTTGATTGTAAAAAAAATGTTTCTTTAGAATTTAACAAGTTTTTTTTTAAAAAAATTATTCCAATATATCTGATAACACGATTCATTTTTTCATCACTTTATAAACTTTGTTTCTTTTTTTTTTAGAAAAAAAAAATAAACCAATATTGGTTTCCTATCTGACGCGAAAAAACGGGCCGAACAGAAACATGTATGGATAAAAGACTATTGTCTTTTACCTTATAAACATGTTTCTGTTCGACCCGTTTTTTCTTTTTTTTTAATCAACAAGTTTCTTTTTTTTAAAGTTTATCTCGAATCCAATCGGCGAAAACAATACATTCAATTCTCGAACAATGTGGCATTTTATCATTAAGCAGTCTTCTATGAATTCCACAGCCGTTTACCAGGATGTATTTCAATGGGTGGGATATTGCATCAAATTTTGGGCATCCAAAATCTTCCAAGTTCAGATATGGAATCCCTAGGTCTTGCAGCATGTCCCTTTCAACGTGGCCACCTTTATAGGCTACTATATATTTTTTAACAGTTTTTTGGCACTCATACTCGGCCTTTACAATGGTTTCAAAAAATTCGAAATCAAAAAGATGTCTTTCGTTAGTCAGGGGTTCGAGAGTTAGGCCGTGCAGGTTGTTTGTACAATAGTTGATTGTTTTCCAATCTTTCCAAGTCGCTTGATTAGCCAGGTGGTTCAATCTGAAGGTGTACATGCCGCTATCGCCTTTCGTCAGTGAGGCAAATCCCAGTTCTCGGCAGTAAAATTTTCCCCCGATGCGGAATCCGTCGAAATCAACGACCATGCAAATGTTTGAAAGGCTCATGGTTCAAAGACAAAGTTCTCAGATAAAGAAAATTTCCAACTAGTCGATAAAAAGTGGTAGCAAGGCTTTCTGACAAGAGCAGAATGATGCTTTGGTCACAATGCGATCTCCTTTTTATATAAAAGACTTGTCAAAACAATCGGACTGAAATAGAATTATCAGAAAGGATGTAGCTTTTTATCGCGGTTAACAGGAAGCCACAGTGTGAAAAAAAAAATATCAGAACCAATTCTGAAAGAAACTTTTAGAACATTTTTTAT
This sequence comes from Maratus speculifer, assembly GCA_964019185.1. Classification (NCBI taxonomy): domain Eukaryota; kingdom Metazoa; phylum Arthropoda; class Arachnida; order Araneae; family Salticidae; genus Maratus; species Maratus speculifer. The sequence goes on from OZ025289.1 coordinate 374,564,122, forward strand.
TTTCGGAAGCGGAAAGGAAATGATGCAATTCCTTTTTTTATCTGTTTAAACAGATGCATATCACGAGAAAATTGTTATATAATTATTTTCTAGAACATTTTATTTTCGGAGGCCGTGATATTAAATTCTCGGAAAGGAAATGATGCAATTCCTTTTTTTTATCTGATCACGAGAAAAAATAGTTATATAATTATTTTCTAGAACATTCAGTTTATTTTTAGAATTTTTGGAAAATATATTACGGTCATTACAAGTTCCTTGTAAAATCTTTACTTGATATCATTTTTTTTTTGATACCTCGAATATTTCAATATTTAACAAGTTCTCTAACTTGCGACAAGTAAATTTTAAAATGCATTAATATTTTATAGGAAAAGATTTCCCTTACATTATGGTCACTGTTTTTAAATACATCAATAGCTTTTTACTGAATTTCCCCCTTACATTATAGTCAATGGCGAAAAAACTAGTTTTTAAATACAGCTCAAAAGATTTCCCTTACATTATAATCAATGGCGAAAAAAAAACTGTTTTTTAAATACAGCACACCCTTACATTATGGTTAATGGGGTCTGTTTTTTTAAATACATCTCAAAAGATTTCCCTTACATTATGATTAAAAATGGGCCCCAACAATGATTATGTATAATTTATTTTTTCGAAAAAATGCAAGTTTTGCTTTTTTAAATTTTCCAATATTGGATTTATATCTAACCCAAAAAATGGGTAAGTCTTTCTATCATTTTAAATTTTACAATATTGGATTTAACCCCCCCCCTCCCAAAAAAAATGGGCCCCAACAATGATTATGTGTAATTTATTTTTTCGAAAAAAATGCAAGTTTTGCTTTTCAAGTTTTCCAATATTGGATTTATATCTAACCCAAAAAAATGGGCCGAACGAGGCATGTATGGATAAAGACTATAAAAGTCTTTCCATAACACATGCCTCGTTCGACCCATTTTTTTTTTTTTTTTTTTTTTTTTAACACAAACTGTATTCATAAACCTCTTCTCCGAAATGTATCAAAACTTTTCTCGGGGGTCCTGACATTCTCAAGTTCTCTAAATTTTCTTCATACAAGTGAACTTCTCGTCGTTTTAATATATATTCATTAGCCAAGTCCTCGTACAGATCAAAAGTTTTGCGTCTAAAGTCGCTTAGAAATTGACTGAAAGTCTGTGAATTTGAATAATCATCAGCCATTGTTTTAATTCGAATCGCTTTCTTATGTTCCGTCGTGATTCTCATAGGTTCGAGCGGTAGGATCCTGGCCACCTCTGGGTTTTGAAAAGTGTAAACCAAATATTCAGCTGCTCGCCTCTTGCATGCTCTCAAAATTTTCACGGCCTCTCCAATTGAAAAAATTCGAATTTTCAGAGACCCACGGGGCAAGTCCATTCTCTTATAAATGATATCTTTCACCCTCAGATGGGCGTGTGCAGATGCATACTGATGTAAATTTTTGTATTCAAATATTCGAGCAATATCTGTTGCCCGGACAAAGGGCAAGCCATCGGATGATAAAACTACGAGAATCGGAAAAGAAAGCAAATCGTTGACTAAATAGAAAAACATTATGACTGGAGATGAGGAACAACAGCAGGAGCTCAAGCAAATGATAGCTTGCTCGGCCAGGCAGACCCGTATTTATACTCGCATTCGACCTCGAAAGATCTTTCTAGAACTTCCTGCTTCACCAGAATTCCGTTAAAATAGGTCGTAGAAAAACAAACAAACTAAAATAATCATGTGTCAAGGAAAAACTGGTTACATAAGAGTCTCGACCTGTTTTTGTATTTCTTTGACGTAGATAAATTGACCAGCATCCTGTTTTCCGAGAAGCCGGCCTTGTTTATTTTTAATCCGCCACGTGCAACCCGATTGTTGCGCAAGGTCACGCCTAAATTTCAACACAGGACTTTCTTTTCCAATCCATATAAATACTCCAATGTTGGTAGATATAATTTCTTTTAACCTCCTGACTTCCGCCGGCTCACACACTAAGCTGCAAGTTTCACTGCAATATTTAAATTAGTTCACAAATAAAACCCAGTTCTGAAAAAATTAAGTTAGGTTATCAGAGATCCGATACTAATAACGCATCAGGTTGGGGGGGGAAAAACATCTTTTTTTTATATTTTTTAATAAATTACAGAACATTACAATATTACCCTTTGGCTGGGCAGGTTTTAAAAAAAAATCAAGTAAAGAAATGAAGTGGAAAGACACATTTTGTGGAATTTGTGCTCTTTTGGAACTTGGGTTCGCTTTGTTCACGTTGTTTTTCGCTTGTACCATTGTGTAAATAAACGTAAACAGTAGAATTTTATATATTTTTTTAACGACGTTAAAAAATTTATTTTATACATGTTCCAATTTTTGCATATTTTTTTCGTTTTGAAAAAAAATCCAGAGGGATTAGAGTGCTCGAAGAATTTTGCAGCCGACTGTAAAACGCAACACTAGTCACCGAGAAAGTCCCGGGTGGTAATATTAAGTCTATGGGGGCGTTATTTTTCAAATATCTCCCTCAAATTTCAATATTTTTACATGATGTTTTTTTATAGGATAGCTCAGAACGATCTACAACCGGGCTAGTTTTTATTATTTCGATTTTGGTTTCAAATTAAAGAAAAAAACAAAAAACTTATCTTTCAGAACCGGATCAAACCGTTTCTAAAAGTTTTTTTTTTTTTTTTTTTTTTTTTTTTTGACTGAACTATTCTAATATAAAAAGAATATAACCAAAATATAAAAAGAAAAAACCAGCCCGGTTGAGATTCATCCTCAGCTATCCTACGCAAAAAAGAATGTAAAAATATTCAAATTTCAGCGAGATGTTTGAAAATAACGCTCCCATAGACTTAACATTATCATCCGAGTCTTTCTCAGTGTCTAGTGTAGCGCTTTAATATGGTTTTATTAGACCAAGTCACTTTATTTAGTAAATATGTTGTCAATAATATATTTCCATTTTCATCAAATAAACAATGCGAATTTTTAAAACACTTTGAAATTATAAAATTTCAGTTTCTTGGTAATTATGAGGTAGATTTCCATAATATTCAAAGAATCCTTTTAAATCGATATTTCAGTTGGAATCTCAGTCACACGCTGTTCTGTTCGCGGCATATGGATTTCTGAAAGGATCGAAGATTTACTCTCCACCTGTTCAGGTCGATACCAGGACATTTCTGCTTCCAGATGCAGTGACTGGAGCGCAGTGGCAAATTATTGACCTGAAAAACAAATTTCACTAGAAGTAATCTTTTGTTCGTAAAGAAAAGCACAAAAAAACAAAATAAACATGTAAAAGAAATGAGATTAGCTTATTTTTTTAAATGCATAGATGTAATAATAAAACGGGAATACGAATGGTGAATATTTAAAAAATATATATATTTTTAGTATTTTACTTTTAAAAAGAAAATAAGGGTAACTTTTATAATTTTTTTAAATTTGAAAATAAATTTATTTTTGAGTTTTCTAATGAAAAAGAATGTTTCTTTGTAATCGTAGCTACTTAAACGAGGTTATTAAATACATGTTTGCTCTCATGATTATATTATATTTTCCTACATTAAGAAAATTTGTCTTTTTTACTGTGTATATAAAACAAATGATGGGCCTAAATTCTTTAAAGTTTGATTAATTAGTACAAAGTATTCAAAAAGAAAAATCACCTCTCGACTGTCACCGACGTGAACATTAAGGTCGAAATTGCAGTGGTCTTCCAATATTCTTTTAATCGGTAATTTAATTTTTAAGAGCAACTTACTTAAAACATAAAAAGAATTTTAATAGCTATTTTAACGCATTCCAACATAATTAAAAACTTATAATTCGAATTGTCTTTTTGTACAACAGTCTGATTAGCATGTGATAGATATTAGATTAATTTTAAACACGGTTATTCAATTGGTAAATTAATTATAACAGATGTAAAGTTTACATCTGTTTACATCTGTTATGAAGTTTACATATGTTATGTAATATATATGCTATTGAAGTTTACAGTGGCATATTCGGTACTAAAAATGAAGCGCGTATAATTTATTGTTTCTTTAGAGATGCACTCAAAAGAATGCATTTGTATAATGATACGTGAGAAAAATTGTTTACCTGTTTGGGAAAAACCTAAATGGAAAAATGATGAAAAGTAATAAATAAGTAAAAAAAACTAATGGAGTTTGAGTATGAAAAAGTAGAATTTTTCTGCTGCTAGCATTAAAATTGATTAAGATATAAGAATTAAAAGCATCCCTGATAGCAAAAATAGCTACTAAAAAATGGAAAATGGAATCAGTATTTTTTATTGTTTTTTTCTACGTCATTTGATATCAGTTCCATATTTTTTTCATTTTTTCATCAGAATATGATAAACGTACTTCCCTAGAGAGGCAAAAGGAGAGAGGGTTGAGGGAAGTACATAATATGAATAAGTGGTCACAGGTTTTTCCAAAGACATATCTCATAAGAAGCAGGTTTCCAGATCTGTAAATACGATTATGCTTGGCAAGGCGAAAGGCGCATATACAGTGGTGGAAAAAAGTGAACATATCTTACTAACTCGAAGAAAAATTATCGTGAAAGAATGTTATTGATACCGGAAGATTTCAAATAAAATCTACTTTTAGAAGATTTATATATCATTTCCTTAAGAAACCATCTACATATCTATATTATATTTTTCAATAGCAGTACCCGATTCTGACAGCATAAATGAACTCTACACCCCCTGAATTAACATAAATTATTTTCATTTATTTCGTACAATAATTTCAGAGAAATTAATTATTTCAAAACGAGCATATTTTAGGGGCTGTATCAAAATTGAAAATAGGTTACATGATTATTGTTCGAGAGAGTACCCTTCTTGACAAAGGTATTTCAGGCGCCCCTGAAGCCGTCATTGAAATCTGCTTGATTACAGGACAGTATAAGCAGTTTCAAAATATATAGTCACTTCTATCGTAGGCGGCTCCTTAAGAGCACACACTAGTCACACGCCAAGGCAAATCAAGATGGCGACGCGCTTTTTCAGCGGATTCGAAGGATGGGCTAAAATTACTTTGATTGACATGCAATCATCCAATTAGGAAATAGAATGCTCTTAACCAATTATCTGCGACGATTTTTCTCTTCAAAGGTGTGCAATTCCAGCCGATTTCATGTTTAAAGGATTTTTTTCAACTGATTTCCCAGTACTTTGCGTAAATGCATTCGAATCGGAGCTCAAAAGAATTTCAATCTCTTTACGATTAGCGTTCCAAAATTAAAATGGTTTGATTTTCAGAAAATAAACGAATGATTAATTTAGATAGATTACTATAAAATAAAAACTATTTTATTTACTTAACGCAATTAGAAAAAAATAAAAAATAAAAATAAAAAATTAATATTGAATGAGGGGGGGGGGGGAGATATCAGATACAAGTAGTTTAAATAACTATTTTTTTGGGGGGGGGGGTAAGAGGGGAGGGGATTCTTTTTAGAATACGAAACTTATGAAGATAAATAGAACTGAAGGTTGATGAATGAATTAATAAAATTTTGAGAAAAATATCTAGACAAATGTAAATATTTAAACATTGTTTATTTTTTGCGGAAAGGCAAGCAAGCAAGCAAGGGAGAACAGGAAATAGAAATTTTGAAGAAAGGAGAAATAGGTGTTAATCCCAGCCTAGTCGTTTATAGACATAATACATAATTTATTATTGTTTGTAGTGACAAATGTGATAGAAAAAGTGTAGCAAATTTTAAAAACTTTGTGTGATGTTAAGTCAATAAAGCAAAATATTTTGTCAATATTTCAGGTGGAAGAAAATTTAGATTCTTGATGATTTTTACAAGCATTATATAAATGCCGCAAGGAGCTGTAACAATTTTTAATTTTGAGCACTGACATAGCAGTAAAGTCTATAGGAGGGAGGGGGGGGGGGGTTCTGAAAACTGTTTTTTAAATGATACAGTCAGTTAAGAATGGTTTTTGTTGTGAAAATCCCAATATTTTATTTAAATATCTCTCTAAAGATATTTTACTGTATGAAATGCACAAACACAATACGCAAAAAATGTAAACATGTGTTTTGTGTAGAATTTAATGCATATCTATCGCTTTATTTTTAACACTTTCCTACATAGTTAAAAAGATTTTGTTAATATTATAGTTAGCAGAGATTTATAATTAGCACTTAAAAAAAATTAAACATATTTAAAGACTTAATTATTTGTGCAGAAGGAGGATTTCAGGTTTTAATTATTTTTTTTTATTAAAATACGGAGAGAAAAAAGAAAGAATTTAATTTTGTAAGCTGAGAAGGGGGGGGGGGGGAAAGGTAGAGGGAAAAAACGGATTTTTTTTTTTTTTTTTTGGGGGGGGGGGGGAAAGATAGTAGGATAGTTTTATAGATGACAGCTTATTTACCTTCTTGAATATTTATTAATAGGACGAAAAATGTAACTTAAAAGTGTTTTAAAGATTTTTAATTTTGTGTACTTCAAAAGAACGAGGGGGGGGGAGGTATACAACGATATTTATGGGTTGTTTACGATTAATTATTTATTTTTAGAATAAAATATGTATAAACCTATGGAAAAAAAAAAAAAAACTTTCAAAGATTTTAAATTTAGTGACATATGGGTAGGGGAGAAAATAGTGCAATGCCCCCCCTCAAAAAATGGTGGAATTTGTGTTTGTTTAAAATTTGTGAGCTGAGGAAAAAAAGAAATAAGCACATTATTTATTTATTTTCGTGTGTGTGTGTAGGGGGGAGATGTTTATTAGATGACTTATTTATTTGCCTTTCAAAATATTTATAAATCGGTTTAAAAAAATAATAAAAGTGGGAATTATTTAAAGAACTAAATTTTCTGCACTTAAAGGAACAAAATGATAAATCCTAATTTCAGTCGTGGGGAGGTGACAGGAGGAAATTTTGTGATTGATTGTTTATTGATATACTAAAGTGACTTGTATGCTACAAATATGGGTATTGTGGAGTAGACTTCAAAACGAAGTGATATTTTTGTAAGGTGCAATTTAGAAGATAGTGACAGATTCAAAAGGCGAAGCGAAATTTTGATATAAAGGGAGGCGAAGACCAAGGGCTGATCTTGAGAGTCCTCAAGGGGGGGGGGAGGATTTTAGAAATTTGGGTACTCCAGTGTAATGCACGGGTCGGAGCTCATTTTTTTATGTGGGTCGTGTTTTTTTTTTTTACTTTTTTGCTGTGGGTCGGGTTTGGGTCCGGTTGGCTTCCATTTTTTGCTCCTGTCTGGGTTAATTCCTACTTGGGTCGAGATTGGGTCGGGTTGAGTTCCACTCTTTGCTGTTGTTCAAGTTAATTTCTGATTTTTTTTTTTTTTTTTTTTTTTTTTTTTATTTGTCAGACTTGGGTCTCGTTGACTGCTACATTTTGTTTTTAATCTGGTTGACTTTTACTTTTTAGCAGTGCTTAGCGCATTTGGGACACTTTAGGATTTGGTTTTTAGCACTTTCCAACAAAGTTGAAAAGTGCTTATGCATTCGGTTTGTCTGTCCGTCTGGTCGGATGGCCGTCTGTCTGTCTGTACGCGCTCTAACTCCCGTAAATATACTCGGATTGCTATGAAATTTTTATACGTTGTTGATGTTTACCCTAGCACGACACCTATTAAAAATGAAGTATCTACCATAATTAGTTTATCTACAGAGAGAATCAAAAGTTTCACATTACATTACGGCGTATGGGGAAAATCGTTAATATACTCGGATTGCCATGAAATTTTAGGACGTTATTGACGTTTATCCTAGCACGAATGCTATTGAAAATGAAGTTTCTACCATGACTAGTTTATCTACAGGGCGAATCAAAAGTTTTCCATTACATTACGGCCTATGGGGAAAAATCGTTAATATACTCGGATTGCCATGAAATTTTAGGACGTTATTGACGTTTACTCTATCACGAACGCTATTGAAAATTAAGTTTCTACCATGATTAGTTTATCTGCAAGGAGAATCAAAAGTTTTCATTTACATTACGGCCCATGGGGAAAAATCGTTTATATACTCGAATTGCCATGAAATTTTAGGACGTTATTGACGTTTACCCTAGCACGAACCCTATTGAAAATAAAGTTTCTACCATGATTAGTTTATCTACAGGGCGAATCAAAAGTTTCCCATTACATTACGGCCTATATGGAAAAATCGTTTCAAAAAAAATTTAAAGATGTTATACCCTGTCAAACATATTAAAATATGCATTCTATAAAATATAAGATGAAAATTTAGCTATTATTCATTTACATGGCCACACAAAAGAATTCCATTAGATAATGGTAAAAGAGGGAATTGTGTGTGGCATATTTTAAATATATTAAGCTGTTTCATGTATAATAAAATTGATATATGTCACTGAAGCTTAATATAAATTATACGCTACTGTCTTGCATAATATGAAGTACATAGCATTTACAGGGCCATACAAAAGATTTCAAATAGCATATTCTTTCCGAAGTACCGCATATGTGTCCGATGATGGCTGATGGAGGGATGAAATGCCTTTTAATTATGATATGCGCATTTATATTTCGCTAAAAATATGCACATTATATGGTGTGTATAAATGTTATAGTTGATATACAGGGCTACCCAAAAGAGCTCACCAACGTTACTGAATATGAGCATAGATTATTTAAACGTGGTTCTTAAATAAACTATGCATTTTCACGCTGAGCTTCATTGAATTTACTGAGAAATGTTTGCAAAATATAGATAAAAGGATATACAGGGCCACGCAAAGAATTCAGTACATGGGCGCCTATGAATGATAATTTATGAGAATGTGATTTCAGTTGTTTTAAAAGTGTTTTAGTTTACAATAAATTTTAGCCTAATGCTGACGTGTAATAAAGGTACAATGTAAACTACAGGGCTGAACAAAAGTATTCAAGTATGTTTTCATCTGATAGTATGAAAATGCTGAAAAATAAATTTCAAGCTACTGGGTATTTTCTTGCTAAAGTAAATTTTCCCATTATATCAAGTGACATATGAAATACAGAGCTGTTCAAAAGTACTGGAATACATATTTGGGTATGTTTGGCTATACACTATTGTTCAGTGAACCCAATTTAATTAGAACAATTTAAGTGTTAGTTATTCTGTTTGATAACAGGTGGCAGCACTATGAATTCTGTGCTTTGTTTTAAAGTCAGAATTATGATGTCACAGTTTAGTTGAGAATGGGACTTAAAGGGGTCAAGAGGTGCTCTTGACTCACCTGTTAATTTTTTAATATATTTTTAATTAACTTCGCCCAAAGTTGGCTGGGGTTTTATTTATTATTTGAATTCATCCTTTCATGTCAGATGAAAGAATTAGTTAGAAGATTTTTCATTATTGGTTTAAAGTGAAACCAGAAGTTATAATGTATTGTTCTGCAAGATTTATGTAATGATCTATGTTCTGTAAAGTTTGTGTGAAAATTTGTGTTTGTCAAGTATTGCGATGTGTGCTGTGCTAAAGAAAAAAAATAAAAAATTACAAAAAATCTCAAGCATTTTCATTGGAATATTTTCAACATAAGAAAAAGTGGAGGCACCTGGAGAGATTGTGAGTAGTTTTATTTTTAATGTTCTATGATGCTATAGCATAAGTTTAATTTTGCTAGAGAAGTTAGCAAATATAGGAACAATTAAGTTTATTTAAAGTGATTAAATAAGATAAATATTCTGCATTATTATATTTTGATAATTGTTCTTGGAAAGAATAGAATTGTTCTGAAGAATAACATATTGATTTATTTACTTGTTCTATAGAACATTATGATTTATTTGCTTGAGAATTTGAATATTTGATTACTATAAAGAATTATATTGCATTGAAGAATTTAGAAGATTATTTTTGAATTTATGTACATTTAAGAACAGAACATTCTTCCATTGTTTATATGAAACAGCATTCTTAAGTGATAGAATATTATACAGAAGTTCTATTTTTGAGTTTGATTTGTTCTGTTTTTGATTTAATTTAGTTTAGGTTTTGAATTTTATTTGATTATTATTGTTTTGAAGCAATTATGATTAGTTTTGATTTCAAGGTATATTTTTGATTAGTTTTGATTTTGAAGTATAATTTGATTAGTTTTGTTTTGAAGCTAATTTGATTAAATTTTATTTTGGAAATCATTCTGCTTTAAGTAATTGTATAAAATGGAAGATTATGAAAAAAAGGCAGCTCAAATTAAAATTGAGAGAGGTAGGGTTAAAGGCTCTGTAACTAGGTTAGAGAATAGTTTTGAGAATGTGAATACGAAAAATGAAATTTTGATTAGGTTACAGAGATTAGATGATTTACTTAAAGAATTCTTAAGATTGGATTCTAGCTTAAATGATGAAGATTCAGAGTTAGCAGAATTTGAAGAGAGGTATTTTCAGTTAAAAACTAAATACCAAAACAAATTGGATTCTTTGAATTCTACTGAAGTTATTAATGCTATAACGCACAATTCTACTCAAGGTGGTCCTATTAATATTCCTAATCAGTGTAATATTCGACGACCAAAGTTAAACATTCCAGTATTTTCTGGAAAATTTTCTGAATGGACAAATTTCAAGGATATGTTTGTTTCTACTGTTCATTCACAAGCAGGTTTAAGTAATATTCAGAAATTTCAATATCTTAAAGGATTACTTTCTGAAGAACCAGCTACATTGATTAAACATATTCCTCTTTCTAATGATTCTTATCAAGAAGCGTGGGATAAATTGCTAAACCGATATGACAAGAAGAAACAAATAGTAAATTCTTTGATTAAATTATTTTTAGAACAAAAATCAGTTCTGCATCCAAATAGTATAAATATCAGGAATTTGTTGAACATAAGTGATGAAGTTATTAGGGGTTTAAAAGCTGTTGGGGATGAAGCTACAAGTAGAGACCCATGGCTAATATATTTATTATTCCAAAAACTAGATCCTGAAAGTAGAAGACTTTGGTCTATTGAAAGTGCAGAAAATGAATTTCCCTCTTTACAAGAATTTTTTGATTTCTTAAGTGTAAGATGTTCTTCTTTAGAACTCATCTCTAGCAATGGAAATGATATTAAACATTCCAAAAGCTCAAATTTTGTAGGTTCCAAACATAATTCAAATGACAAATCAAAAGTTTGTTTAAAATGTCAAGGAACACACCCACTGTATAAGTGTATCAAATTTAAATCCATGGATGTTGCTGCTCGAAAAAACTTTATTAAGCGTAATAACTGTTGTTTTCTATGTTTAAACTTGCATAAAATTAAGGAATGTCCAAATTCTCATTTAAAATGTTTTAAGTGTGAAAGTAAGCACAATACATTCTTACACAAAGAAAATAAAAGTAATAATGCTTACTCTGTTAAATTTGAAAATAAAGTAGTTCCCATTTCATCTGAGAATAAGGATCATCAGTTAAATGAAAGTTATGTACACGAATCAACATCTCATGAATTACAAATTAATTCTAGTGCTTCTTTTAATGATTCTAAATGTGTTTCTTTTCTACCTACTGCTAAAGTTTTGCTATATGATAATGAAAACAAAGCTTACTCTTTTAGAGCTTTGCTGGATTCTGGATCGGAATGTTCGTTTGTCAGTGAGAATGTTATAAGAATTTTAGGATTAAAAAGGAAGAATGACAGAATTCTTTTAAATGGAATTACTGGAGTATCAGCTGGACAAACTCGAGGTTCAGTAACTCTCAAAGTTGGATCAAAGCTTTCAAATGAATCCTTAAAGGTACAGGCATACATTTTGCCTAAAGTGACATCTCAATTGCCTGCAGAATTACTTGATACAAAAAACATAGATTATCTTAAGAATATTACCTTAGCAGATGAAGATTTCATGAAACCACAAGAATGTGACATTATTCTAGGATCTGACTGTTTCTTTACAATTTTAAGATATGGTAGAATTGTTAGTAATGAGAATGAGCCAATTGCCCAAAATACTATGTTTGGTTGGGTGGTAGCTGGAAAATTGCAATCTAATTGTAAATATTCTTCTAGTATCAATTCACATTTTCTTAGTGTAAAAAATGAATTAAATGTTGATTTATTATTACAAAAGTTTTGGCAGGCTGAAGAAATAGCTATTAAAGGTCCGCATTTGTCTGAAGAAGAAAAATTTTGTGAACAACATTTTTGTTCGACTTATAAGATAACTCCAGAAGGTAGATTTCAAGTTAAGTTGCCAGTTTTTAAAGATGTAATAACATTAGGAGATTCTAAATCTATGGCAGTTTCACGATTGTTTGCTATGGAGAAAAAATTTCAGTTTGATAAAAATTTTGAGAATGAATACAGAAAATTTATGAATGAATATGAAGATTTTGGTCACATGACACCTGTTGACAAAGATTCAAGTCCTACAAGCAACAAAGTATACTACCTTCCACATCATTCTGTTATAAAAAGTGATTCTATTTCTACAAAGTTACGGGTGGTGTTTGATGGTACATGCAAACCACCTAATGGTAATTCTTTAAATTCTGTTTTGGCAGTTGGCCAAATTCCTCAACCAAATCTCTTTACAGTTCTTATTAGATTTAGAACAAATCCTGTTGCTTTTACCGCTGATATTCAGCAAATGTATAGACAAATTCTGATTGCTCCAGAAGATCAAGATTTACAACGTATTATTTGGCGAGAATCAGCATACTCAGATTTAAAGGAGTATCGTCTGCAAACTGTCACTTATGGAACAGCATCAGCTCCATTTTTAGCAACTCGTTGCTTATTTCAAATTGGAAAGGACATAGAAAACGATGATCCTGTTACAGCTTCAATTATTAAAGATAGTTTCTATATTGATGACTGTATGTCAGGTTCAATCTCAAGTGAAGAAACTATTAGAGTGATTGATAAACTTTCACTGGCTTTAGAAAATAGAGGTTTTCATTTACGGAAATGGAGGTCTAATTCTTCTGATGTATTGACTCATTTAGCTTCAAATTCTCTTGAGTCAACAAACTTAGAAATTCATCCTGATGATTGCTCCAAAGCCTTAGGGCTTAGCTGGGATTCTACAAATGATGTTTTCATCTTTAAAGTTAATTTACAGTTTGATGATAACATAACTAAAAGAAAATTTCTTTCAGAATCAGCTAAATTGTTTGATCCATTAGGATTTTTGGCTCCTTGCACTGTTTCGATAAAAATGTTTTACCAGCAATTATGGTTAATGAAGTTAGACTGGGACACTGCTCTTCCGGAAAATTTCCAAGCAGATTGGAAAAAATTCCAACAAGAATTTGAACAAGTTTGTTCTATTCAAATTCCACGATGGATCCAATGTTCCAGTGAAGAAATCATATTGCATGGTTTTTGTGACTCTTCAGAATCAGCATATGCTGCAGTCATCTATGTGGTACAACCTGGTGAAATAAAGTCAAAGGTGACCATATTGGTTGCTAAAAGCAAGGTAGCACCACTTAAATCAGTTTCCATACCACGACTTGAGCTAAATGGTGCTTTATTACTTTCTAGATTATATTCGACACTAGTGACTATTTTGAATACCTTCGTTATTAAGTTTTATGCATGGACAGACTCGCAAGTAGTTCTATCTTGGCTGTCATCTCATCCTAGGTATTGGAAACCTTATGTGGCTAATAGAACTTCCGAAATTTTGGATTCTGTTTCATCTGACTATTGGAGGTATGTTCCAGGCAAGGAAAATCCAGCTGACATTGCTTCCAGAGGGTTACCTCCCAAAGATCGAGGGCCCAAAATGGCTTTCTTTAAGTGAAGAACATTGGCCTGAACAACCTCAAATCAAAACTAATTTAGATACTGTGAATAAAGAGAAGAAAAAATCTAAATTTTGTTTTCCTGTAACTGTAAATAATTCTGTGATTGATTTGCTTTTTGAAAATTATTCTTCTTTTACTAAAATTGTTGATGTTTTAGCTTTTTGTATTAGGTTTGTGAAAAATTGTAAGCAGAAAGTTGGCAAAATGAACACCAGTCCTTTGAAGAAAGGTAAATTTCTTCCTTTATCAATAACCGAAAGAAGACATTCAGGTAATTTGATTATTTCTTATATTCAGCAGCTATATTTCGGAGATGAAATTAGTTGTATTAGATCAAATAGACCTGTTTCTAAAAAAAGTTCTCTTTTTTCACTTAGTCCTTTTATTGATAGTGATGGTTTGCTTAGGGTGGGAGGTAGGCTGAGAAATTCACCCCTCCAATATAATGCAAAACATCCTGTCATTTTGCCAACTCAGCATAAATTAAGTGTATTAATTGTTAAATATTTTCATGTTATGCATTTTCATGCTGGGTTAAATTTATTAATGGGCATCATAAGACAGAGTTATTGGATAGTATGTGCCAGGAAGATAATTAAAAATTGTATCTATAAATGTGTTACTTGTTGCAGATATAGAACAGCTTCTTCCAAACAATTAATGGGAGATCTTCCTCTTAACCGAGTTACTCCTAACAGGCCATTTTCTGCATGTGGAATCGATTATGCAGGGCCTATTAATATTTTGAAATATCGAGGTAGAGGAGCTAAAACTACCAAATGTTATATTGCTTTATTCATTTGTTTTGCCACTAAAGCTCTACATTTAGAGTTGGTAAGTGATTTGACTGCTGAGGCATTTATTGCTGCATTAAACAGATTTTGCTCTCGAAGAGGAGCTCCTCAGCATATATATAGTGATAATGCTACAACATTTGTAGGTGCTAAGGGGCAACTTTCAGATTTATATAAATTTATTTGTCATATTGAAAGTAATGAAGAAATTTGTTATTTTTTGTCTCAAAGAAATATTGAGTGGCATATGATTCCTCCAGTAAGTCCACATTTTGGTGGACTATGGGAAGCTGCTGTCCGTTCTGTAAAATTTCATATTAAACGTGTTATTGGTAATACTAATTTAACTTTTGAAGAATTTTATACATATTTGACTCAAATTGAGGCTATTCTAAATTCTAGACCGTTAGTAGCAATTGATAATGATAACATAGACAGTATCAATATATTGACTCCATCTCATTTTTTAATTGGAGATGTTATTACTTCGCCAGCTGAACCGGTATATGAAGAAAATTTATCCTTACGGTCTCGTTGGCATATTGTACAAAAAATGAAATTATGTTTTTGGAAAAGGTGGAGTATTGACTATTTGAGCTCTTTGCAAAATAGAAAAAAATGGAGAGTACAAACTGAAAATTTTAAAGTAAATGATATTGTAATTTTGAAAGAGGATAATGTTCCTCCTTCTGTTTGGCCGTTAGGCAAAATTATTGAAATTCATCCAGGTAAGGATGGTATAGTCAGAGTAGTGACTGTTAAAACCGCTAGAGGTATCTTTAAAAGACCTATTGTAAAACTTTGTTTACTTCCTTTGCATCAAGAATAACTTCTTGATGGGTGGGAGTATGTTCAGTGAACCCAATTTAATTAGAACAATTTAAGTGTTAGTTATTCTGTTTGATAACAGGTGGCAGCACTATGAATTCTGTGCTTTGTTTTAAAGTCAGAATTATGATGTCACAGTTTAGTTGAGAATGGGACTTAAAGGGGTCAAGAGGTGCTCTTGACTCACCTGTTAATTTTTTAATATATTTTTAATTAACTTCGCCCAAAGTTGGCTGGGGTTTTATTTATTATTTGAATTCATCCTTTCATGTCAGATGAAAGAATTAGTTAGAAGATTTTTCATTATTGGTTTAAAGTGAAACCAGAAGTTATAATGTATTGTTCTGCAAGATTTATGTAATGATCTATGTTCTGTAAAGTTTGTGTGAAAATTTGTGTTTGTCAAGTATTGCGATGTGTGCTGTGCTAAAGAAAAAAAATAAAAAATTACAAAAAATCTCAAGCATTTTCATTGGAATATTTTCAACAACTATTATTTCCCTAAATAACAAAGTTTTGTTAAAGATTTCATTAAGTGTTGGAAAGTGCTTCATAATCAATGCTTAACGCGTTATTTTTCTTACTTGTTACTTTATCGAGAAGGGTTCGGGTTGACCCGAATTTATTGGGGTGAATTCTTTGGTAAAATGTTCGTTCTTTTTTGCAATTTTTGTACAAAATGTGCGTCTGTTTCACGATATTTTGAAGAAATTCGTGATTTCTCCGCGATCATTTTACAAAATTTGTTGTCCGGTTCGCTTCTATTTTTTGCTGCTGGTCGGGTTTAATTTTTTACTTTTTGTTGTGGGTTGCGTTTGAATCCGGTTAACTTCTACTCTTTCCTACAAACACGTGACGTTACACACAGCAAACACGTGGGTGGTTTACAATTCTCCATCGATATACAGAGTGATATCGGCTCATACAAATTGCCCTCACCTCCGGGAAAAAAAACCAGAACGAGAGTGAAACAAAGAAAAAAGGAAGACAATAGAAATCGGAGGAAAAAGAAAAGAGAAAGATCATTTAGGTGGCTTGGGTTAGGAAGCCCGTGAATATTTAAAGAAGGTATCCTCCAGGGGGCAATTAGTTTTAAGAATGCATTGAATAAGTATAGGGGAGAAAGGGTAACTACTCGCCCCCCCCCTTTAAATTTAGAAAAAGTTTTTTATGCTGAATTACCACATTTCGTTCGAATATCGTAAATCATATAAATAATTGGTTTAAAATTTCCTTTATATAATTGTTGGAGATTTCTGAGAAGGAAAAAATGAAAAGTATTTATTTATTTATTTTGGAGGGGGATGAAGAGAATTTGTTAGATGACTTACTTTATATGACTAAAGATTAACAAATATGGCTAAACACAAAATAAAGAGATTTAAAGACTAAATTTTATGTACTTGGTAAGGAGAAATAGGGGGAAAACATAAATTTTTGTGGGGTTAAGAGTAAAACTATGTTTGATTATTTATTACTACAGTAAAAGTTTTAGGAAAATCGATGACTTTAAAAGTATAAAATTTGTGAGCTGGGGGGGGGGGGAGAAACAATTTATTAATTATTTATTTTTGTGTGTATGTGGGATGCAGAAGTTTTTAAAATGGCTTACTTTTATTTGCCTTTTAAAACATTAAGAAATGGGCTTAAAAATAATAAAATGTGGGAAAATTTCAATGAATAAATTCTAGGCATTTACTAATAGGATGAGAGGGAAAAATCTCATTTTTAGTTAGTAGGGAGGAGTTTTTGTGATAGATTTTTTATTGTTACAACAAAGTGGCAATATTGTGTAAACATGGATACAGTGAGATAGACAGCAAAACAGCGAAGTGATACTTCTGGAAGGGATAATATTGAAGGCTGTGATGAGAGCAAAAGGCGGGAACGAAATTTTGATACAAGGGGGGGGGCAAGGATGATATAAATTATTTTTCTAAATCAGACTTTCAGAGAACTCAGATTTTCACCTCCAATTAATAGAAAACAGAAAACTTAAATATTTTTAAGGACTTTTTGCAAATTCTGCATAACACTAACAAAGTTTTTTAAGGAGCAAAAATTACTTTTAAAAAATTAAACACTTTTTAAAAAATTGAAGAAACATAAGAAATGTGTAGGATCACTCAAAATTATTCCGCTACATTATGATCTATGTAGATAAATCATTTGCGGTGTTTCAAGGAGCGTTATACTAATTAAAAGTAATGAAATTCATATACATTACAGAGGTACTCTGGAAGACAATTATAAAAAAATATGTCATGTATAGCACTTACAGTATACACACAGAGGATCTCCATAGTAATCTATTATACTCTGGTCTAAAAATAATTTCGCGATGTATTGTTGTAATAATGCTACTCTTTTACAAACAATGAAATTTATACGAACTTCTGAAATGGACTTAAGAATGCTTGCGGTATAATATTTGGCGAAAAACATTTGCCATTCAATTACAGAGTTACACAAAAGAATTCGGTTGTAAAAAGCTCTTCGGAGAAAAACTGTCCCTAGCGTATTTAAATTATGTTCACTACTTTGAACATGAAATGCAATGAAATGCTGTTTCGTGTATACTCTGTGTTAAAAAGAATTTCCATAAAAACATTCCATTTTATATATAATCATAATAAACCTGTTAAAATTGGTCATCTGTTTCCCGCCGTCCTTTTTTTTTTTTAAGGAAGATACCGCACACTCAGTTTAGCTTTATTAATGTTACAGTGTTTTACAATTAAGTTTTCTTTCAAAATTTATTATTCATTGCAGAACAATGTAATAATTCCCACGAACCATCTGTCGACATATAAAAAGATGCGATTCAATAGCAAGATTTCAATATGATAAATACCAGAAGCGATGGGGCGATCGCCCCCTCCCCCTTTGAGTCCAATGAAGGGTCTGCAAAATGATATTAGATGTCCATAGGATAAATGAATCGTGTTTAAGATTGAGAACGGTGCGACCTGATCGGACTGGACGAAGCTGTCACTGCTCGGGTTGGGCCGGGCCAGTTTTAACTCATGAGACTAGGGCTTGCTTAGGTCTAGAGATCTGCATCGGCCTGTATCAGACTGGCAAAAAAAAATAAATAAACAGGCCGTATGAGCCAGTCCGATAAAAAAGTTTAACGGGCCTGCCGGTGTGTTATAAAGATTTCGGTAAAAACGCTAAAATGAGGTCTATTTTCAATGAATATGGGTTTAACGACCATAAGTATAAATGTGCGTCACGAGTAGATACTAGTTTAACAACATCAATACATAAATGTAACGTGTACAGCGTAGAAATCAGCATCGGACAGTTGCTTTGAGTCTATACGGGTATAATAATTTTTTGGCAAACTGGAGCCGGGTCAAGATCAGGTTTGCACTGTTTTTCTACAAATAGTCGGGGTCAGAACTAGACTTAATTATTCGTAAGCCGTATAGGGCAGACAACATTATTTGTAAAAGGGATAAAAACTATTAACGTACTGTTAATGTACGTTTTGGAAATATACTCCTTGGTGTTTCTTAAATTCATTTCTGAACAACACGAAAGTTTGACACATTTTCTGACTGATTTTGAACTATAAAAATACAAAATTGACAAGCCTGACTATTGAAGGGATTTGGAATCGAACAGCATATTTCATTTTTGGTAAATAAGATATTTGTATACTTGTTAAGGTATAAGAGATTCTTGTCACGTGGTTTCAGATTTTTCTCCTTTTGCATGTTGTCGCTTCCGGAAATGCGATTCAAAACTCTAATTTTCACAATATTTTCATAAATATCATGAAAATTAGCGTTTTATATAGTGTGTTGCGCATTGTATTTGCTTTTATCAAAAAATGGACAACGCCATTCCATTACATTGTTTCTGAATAAAAACACCTGTTAAACTCATGTGTTTCCAAAATGAAATGAAATCAGAAATGCATAAAAAATAGCTCCTCTAAATTTGAGAAAATCTTTGATAAAATGATAAAGAAGTATTTTCATAAATGTACTTTTTATTACACAGCTTCAAAAGTTATGATAATTTTAACTTCCTTTTTTTTTTTTCTTTTATTCTAAACCATATTAATTTTTCAGTGCATCTTTATTTGAATGTTGAAAGTCTAAGAACCTAAGTAATCATTAATGTTCTTATTGTGTATTGTCAGTAAATATTTTCTATAAAATCATCCAATAAATATGAATGCAGTAATCTTTAAAAAATCTTAATTGTATGATAAAAATCTGATTTTGTTTCGAAAAAAAGATGCAGGCCGATTTCGGCCTGGACTGTTTTCACTGATTTCTGTACGGCCCGGGCCTGGCCTAGAAATGTAAAAGTGTAAACGAGCGGGCCAGGCTCGGACCGAATATTTTGTTTTATACCGGGCCGGGGCGAGACTGGAAACTCCAGCCCGTCCAGACCTCTACTCAAGTCTTCACTCTTTCGGAAATCTTACTTTTTTTCTGCAAAACTTGACCACACTATATTTTTTCTTCCACTTCGGGCCTGGCGTGAACTTCGTTCTTTTAGAGGTCTGCCCGAACCTAAATTTCCATGCCCAGGCTCAAAAAGCAATTCAATTTTAACCCAACCCAAGCTCGCTAAAAATAAATAAATAAATAAATAAAAGAAAAAAATCTGATTCAGTACCGAATAGCCTGATACAAAACAGATCAACAAATCCAAAATGAAACAAAATCAATCTAATATTTGAAGGAAATTGGGAAAGGTATCCCATATAATTATAACAATATTTTTTTTTTGTTTAAGTAGAAAAATGAATATAGATATAATGTACTCGTCAATATTCAAACATATAGTTTTTCATATAAAAAATTGTCTGATCTATTGAAAAATCCAGTCATCAACCAGTTTATACTAGATCCGAATTTGTCAAAATCCAAAAGAAGAAATGTCCCGAATCCGAAACGTTTAAAGTCAACCCGACCTATAATATATCAATCCGAACTCAAAAATTACAAATTATGTCAAATCGAGCCCTTACCCGAACACCTGAAATTGAAATGAAAGAAAATAAGTTCATGTATTTTAATAGAATTAAAAAATGTGTTTTACATCTTCAACTTGAATGTTATAATTTATATAGAAAAAAAAATCTAGTATTTGCTCTTTAGTGCAAAACCTATTCCTAAGTCAGCCTGCTCAAACTTGGTCCGTAGCAAAAAAGTATAAATCTATCCGGCCTACTACAAAAAACAAACTCAAAAAAAAAAAAAAAATCCCTAACAAAACTTTCTAATTAACTCGAATCCCCACCTTGTTCTTTGCGCAGCATATCCTGATGTAACTTTGCGCCATAAAACCCCATTCAACCAACCAATCAATCAACCTGAGTGCTACTCTCAGAAGTGAAATTTTATCGAGAACAGAACCGAATTTGAAAAATGTAAGTCAAACTGACCCAAATATCCGACCCACAGCAAAAATCTCAAGCCGATTCTAACACGACTCACTGCAAAATTTAGAAATAATCTCCACCAGCAATGAAAAATATCACCTCCTGCCCGAACCTCCAAATTTTGAAATCGCTCCCCTTGAGGATTCTCGTGTTCCCCCCTTGAATCAGAAAAGAGCGTTCCTCTAAGAATTGCACTTAAAATAACTACATTTTTCAAATATTCGACAAAAAAAAAAAAAAAAAATTGACTCCTGAGCGTATAGTATTGCCCTGCTTCCGATCCGAACGCGAAAATACCATTGGAAGTCAAATCAAAACCCGACCAAAGTTTTTTTTGTCAATTTAGAATCGAAATGAAAGAAAAACAATTCATGTTTTAGTGGAATTATAAAATGTCGACATTTATATTTCTAATATCAGTTTTATCTTTTATATAGAAAATAAATATCTAATATATACTCATAACGGAATCAACCAAAAAAAGATGGCTAAATTGTTGAAAAGTGTTCGTTAAATAGAGGTATCTTCTATTCGAGACATTCCGTATGGATATTTTAATGTACATGTTAACACTTGCGAATAGCAGTGTTAACATGTAAATTGAAATGTAAAATCTTAAATATTCATAATTAACTATTTGTAAATGTCTGTTATGGCGTTTATATAGTTTCATTTTATAGTATCTTCGATATTTTCTTTTATAATACTCTTTAAACTATTTTCGTCCATAACGGAGAAAATATTTAGACTTTCATTTAAAATATGGGGTCGAATCGAATCCTTCTTGCGAGATTGTAAATTCACTATGAATCAGATCAGAACCCAAAATAGTGTAAATTAATTTCACCCCCAAAACAACTACAGCAACAAAAAAGAATGCAGAGAAAAGCAAATAAAAAGTAGAATTTCACTCTGTCCGTAAGAAAAACGTAAAAATCCACTCGACCAGTAGCAAAAAAGTAAGAATTCAACTTGACCGAAACCAAACCAGCGCTAATAAAATAGTACTCAACTCAACCCCCCCCCCCCAGGGCCGTAGCTAAGGGGGCGCTATGGGCGGCTCAGCCCCCCCTAAAATATTTTGAGCCCCCCCTGGAAAAGATTCCAAGGTCACACAATGAATTTCTGTTCCGAAAATTCAAATGAAATTCTGTTCAAAAATCTAACTTAGTCTTGAAAACCTTTCACAATTTTGCAGGATTACTAAATTGTATCTAAAATAAGTGTGTTCAACACCTCCCTCATCCTATTGGCACATAAGAAGCTAGCATGATTTTTAATTTTGATCAGCTATACACTCAAAATTTACATCATCCTATAATTTTCTTAGTATAAAATGAAGTTATTAGAACACTTTTTAATAAGAAACATAGTACCTACAATATGAATATGCATTACTTTATCTTTCTGTGGCAATGCAAGAGAAAAAATTATGAGCCCCCCTTACATTCTCTTGAGCCCCCCCCCCTACATTCACTTGAGCCCCCCTATTGTTCACTTCTAGCTACGGACCTGCCCCCCTCCCACACACACACACAAAATAGAAATCAACCAGACCCAATACCAACCCGCAGCAATAAAGAAAGAGAACCGGACCCCAACCCAACCCGCAGCGGCAAAGTAGAATTGAACCTTACCCAAACACGACTCGCAAAAAAAAAAGTATTTAACCAGAACAACGGCAAAAAATGAAAGTAAACCGGACCGAAACCCGACCTGCAACGAAAGAAATTAGCCCCGATCCTACTCATGATGAAAAAAAAAATGTCCCGACACGAGCTGCAGGTGCGATTGGAATCTCCAAATTTCTGAAAAGTCCCCCCCCCCTCTTTTTTGAGGAGTCTCCAGATCTGCCCTTGTACCAGGACAAACAAAAACTGCTAAAAACTGCAAAATCGTCTAAAAGTTTTACAATGTTATATTGAATTGTCACCCATTAAATATATACGAACTTGTAAAGTTTGTAAGTATCTCGACAAATCTTGTCCACGATACTTTGTACTATGATGTTTTGGAACATGCAAAAGCCTTCTGCTCGATAGAAGCTGCATTAGTTGAACGTCGACAAGAAACTCCAAAGAAGAAACAATTCTGAAAAGTATTAGAGAGTAAAATTTGCTGAATAGCAGACTTTAAAAAAATTGCTATATTTTGCCTTACAGTTTCATTATTTTTACTTTTATACTATAACTAGCGGACCGCCCTCGCTTTTCTTTGGGTAGAGCAAGTCGCTCAGTCCCCCGCCACTGCTGACACCGCAAATTGTTTCTACCACTTCATCTCATTAAATTCAACTACTAAAAACATTACCCTCATTTTAGGTAGTCGGATAAAAAATAGCTTATATGTTAATCTAAGGTGTCAGATACCTCCATACAAAATTTCATAAAAATCGATCCATCCGTTCTCGAGTTATAAATGGTGTAACTAACACGATTTTGCTTTATGTATATAGATTATAGCAGCCCGCCCCGACTTCTCACGGATATTTAAGAAAAATTTCAAGTTATAAATTTTTACACACACACTCATAACCTAATAATTAAAATGCCGTCTCTGACATTGACTCTCCTCCCGTGCCCCAGTGACGCCTATATCACACATTATGATGCAGCCTAGTGGAGCGGGGTAAACGGCAACCATTAAATCAGTCTTGATTTTAAAGTAATTTATTTTGATAAGAATCAATACCAAAGTAACAATAAAGAGCTTTTACAGAAACGGCATTTTAATTATTTTTTAAAATAAAAAACACTTATTGTGACATAACTATAACAGTTAAACATATGCTGTTGTGACATTTTTTGTAGATAATTACATGTTAACAAAGTCGTAGTACATTATTTTGTTCTATAATCAATAGTATTCGCAACGCACGCGATGTAAAGATTTTTTAAGTTAATTTTTCTACACCTTGGGTTACAATATTGGCATTTTAATAAGGATTTGAAATAATTTTTTTGAAAATATAATGTAACCTATGTTCACCGGAAATAGTGTAGCTTTCATACGGTGAAAGAATTTTTCAAATCCGTCAAGTAGTTTTGGAGCCTATTTAATTCAATTCAAACAAACAAACAAACAAATCTTTCTTCTTTATAATTTTATATTAAATTAAATAAGTAATATTTATCCCTAGGCTTATTGAAACAGTCCGCATTTGAAATTGTAGAAAACGTTACAATTTTAAATATTTGACTGCTCCTCCTAAAAAAAAAAATCCTCCCTCCCCATATTTGATGCTCACTACTCTTTAAAATATTTACTATCTGTTATAACTTTTTTGAAAACTCCAAAACAATCGTTTCGTGATTTATTTTTAACTTTAATTAATTTGCGTTTCAGCATTTCTTTTCCTTTTTTTAGTAATTGCTAAATAGTTTTAAAAATTAAAAAACACGGTTTTATATCAGGTCGGTCTAAAAAATTTAAAATGTTTGTTTTTTTTGGGGGGGGGGGAGGAGGGGGTGCATAGTTACGATTTTCATATGTGTTTCAGTGATTGTCATGTGTCTAGTGGGCCAGGTAACCTTTAGTTTCTCAAATTGCTTTTGATTCGTTTATCCGGCGTTTTATTTTTATCCTTTTAAGCGGCGACTATAGCCTATGTTCACCGGAAATAGTGTAGCTTTCCAACGGCGAAAGAATTTTTCAAATCCGTCAAGTAGTTTTGGAGCCTATTCAATGCAAACAAACAAACAATCAAATCTTTCCTCTTTATAATATTAGTATAGATAAATAATGATAAATATTTGCAATTCGTTGTCTTTGCAAATATACCTTTATGTTACATTAAAATAAAATGTATTACGCAGGATAAATTCCCCATTTTTAACGACTGTTAAAAGTGTATCGTTTTCCTCAAAAGTAATAAATATTAAAAAATATTTCTTTAAAGTTTGAAACAAGTTGATCAACAATTTTAAAATTACCAATCTTTAAAACTTTCTAATTTTAATTTCTGCTTATTTTTGATAAAACTGTTTTTCGAACTGAAAATGCTTATTTTTTTTACTGTTTTACTTAATAATACTGGACTGAAATTGGGCTGCCTAGTATCGTATAGTACCAAAAACAAACACAGGGAAGAGAAAACTGCGCCCGGGGCAAAGTTTCAATTTGGCGCCCCCTTTCCCAACTTTTTCTTGTAACAGCCCAAGAATGATGTTGATAGTATAAATGTGGCGCCCCCCCCCCTCGGACGGCGCGGTGTTGAATAAGCCTCCTCAAAATGTACTCCTTGCAGCGTCGTGCGAAAAAGAGGGGGACGAAGGGGGTGGTTGCCCCGGGATCGAAATTTAGGAGGAGCCAAATTTTTACTACTAACGTAATTTTTAGTCTGTCACAAGAAAAAATTCAGGGAATGGAGCGCCAAACTGAACTTTACTCCGGGCGCAGTTTTCTCTTTGCACCCCCCCCCGTTTCATGTATTTTGCAAGCTGTATAAGGAAATTTATAAATTCCAAATATAGCTCCTTGTCCTTTTAATGCTACCTATGTATTTCACAAAAGTTCCAATTATATTTTAAAATTATCAGAATTTCCTTTTTGCTAAAAAGGAGCTTACTGTAATTTGTATCAAATCTACCTTGTTTTGTATGGACTTGAAAAAATATATATATACAAAGAAATGTATAATTTTCTTCCTTGGAAGTTAGTTATAGTTATATAATAATAGTAAAATAGCGTTAGTTTTATAAAAACAAAAAATTAGAAGTCGTTGATTTTTTTCAAGACTATTTTAGCTAAAATTTATCAATAATTGTAGAAAAAATAAATCAAAACCTTGAAATAAGGGAGGTTATTTTAACACGTTACTATAAACCAATAACAGAAAGGAAATACAATGAAAGGAAAAAAGTTACTTTCATTTGCTAAAATGGATTGGTGTTAACCAATTGTAATTTTCAAAAGGGCAGGAGAGGCGGAGACTGGCTGAGGCGGAGCGCATATAATTAAAACGCTTTTGTTATTCCATTTCTGATCAAAATATTTCCAAATTTTGCTCAGCCTAATTGCAGTAGAAATATGGAAAGCATATCATTGGAAAGCTTAAACACTAATATTCCGTGAAGCGTTTTTAATTTTTTCTGAAATTTGCTGAAATAGATTTTATAAGAGTAAAAAGGGCACAACACCTCGAATTTCACTGAATCCAAAATTTAAAGGGTCCTCAGAATTAAACTACAACGAAAATCAGAAAAGTACAAACTAGCCCGGTAATAGAATGTCCTCAGCTATCCTGAGAAAAAAAAATCATTTAAAAATATTGAAAATTAAGCGAGATATTAGAAAAGAACGCTCCCATAGACTTTACATTAGCGCTCGGCTTTTACCGCGTGACTAGTGTGTGCTCTTAAAACATCATTTTGCCATTTTTGCGCGTAATTTGAAGACTACATGGAAGAAGAATTTTTAATTTTGGTTTATTTTCAAGTTAGACTAAATAAATTTAAATCCATCAAAATAATTTTAGATTGCGATTCATGTTCTTTTTTTCATTAATTATATAATTCATATGATAAAATTATAAAAATTATAAATTTAAAGTATTTATATTTGGGTATTTTAGTATCAGTGCTGCATAAAAAATTAGCACATTACCAGTAAAATTTCAGGAGATATTAAAAAACATGTGAAAATGTAATTGAGCAGTAGAAGCACCAAATTTTGATGGTTTATAGTTTGAAAATCTTTCATTCAAATGACTTGAAGATTTGTAACTAGGCAAAAACTGAACTGTAGATTAAATTTTTTTGTTAACATTGGGCATAGTCAATGAAAACCATGAAGTTTTAATATGTAGATTGTCTCCAAAGCAAATTGTCTAAACTGTATTTCCAAACATTTAGTACGAGTAACTTTCTTTTACGATAATTTTTTGTTTGGTTAGTAACGAGTGTTTGCTTTTTTTTTTCACGAAGTACGACCAGTTTTACCACTCTATAAAGAATCGCAATCTGTATAAGAAATATTGTAAATTGAACCAATTCTAAGTGATAAAGGGATTCTTAAATTTAGACTTAGAAAGAAATGTTTTTTTTTCAAAACACTTCCTTGCTTGAATGTTGTACTGATATTATAAAATATCAAAATACAAGAATTTTTTTCAGAAAGTTATTTGTAGTGTGGTAGAGATATGTCATATTACATTTAGATAATATGATAACCATTATCACCATAACTAAGAGGTAATTATTAGTATAATGCATGTTAATATGAAATTTTACTAATAAACTTGGAAATCCCAAAACATTTCTAAACGAGACATTTCGTATTATCTGTTAACAGAAAAAAAAGTATTAAATTTAAATTTAATACTTTTATATGATAAATATTTCAGTTTTTATAATCACACATTCAGTAATGAAATACTGATTTCATTTTAAATAACATGATAAAAATTAGAGAAAAATAAATAAAAATATGTGTGGCACTCGGGGACTGCCGCGGTAAAGCTATTGCATAGCATTTTTCATCAACTTATGCAAAAATACCGCGTCAATGGAAGGTTAAGAAAGTCTATCGAAAAAGTCTATCGAAGGATATCGTGCCGAAGTCTGCCAAACTGAAACGTCGTTAACCGGACTGTTAGGATTTTTTCTCGTCACGGAATTCCTAGATTCGGTCGCCGCGCTCAAAGCCCTTAACACTGTCTCATAATAAATTACCAAACAAAATTTGGCCGGGGTACGAAAATTAGACCGCGAGTTATAAGCCTTTTAAATTTTTCGACTCTCACCGTGTGGGGTCTCCTGTCACCAAAAATTAACAGTCTCATATTAAATTTCCAAACAAAATTTGGCCACGCTACGAAAATTAGATCGTGACTTATAAGCATTTTAAATTTTTCGACCCTCACCGTGGGGATCTAATGTCCCAAAAAATTAACACTGCCTCATAATAAATTACCAAACAAAATTTGGCCGCGCTACGAAAATTAGATCGTGAGTTATAAACATTTTTAATTTTTCGACCTTCACCGTGGGGTGTCTTATGTCACCAACAATTAACACTGTCTCATAATAAATTACCAAACAAAATTTGGCCGCGCTACGAAAATTAGATTGCGAGTTTTAAGCATTTTAAATTTTTCGACCGTCACCGTGGGGGGGGGTCTAATGTCCCCAAAAATTAACACTGCCTCATAATAAATTACTAAACAAAATTTGGCCACGCTACGAAAATTAGATGGCGAGTTATAAGCATTTTAAATTTTTCGACCCTCACCATGGGGGCATCTCCTGTCATCAAAAATTAACACTGTCTTATAATAAATTACCAAACAATATTTTGCCAAGCTAACAAAATTAAATCGCGTGTTATGAGCATTTTAAATTTTTCGACCCTCACCGTGGGGGGGGGGTCTCCTGTCACCAAAAATTAACACTGACTCATAATAAATTACCAAACAAAATTTGGCCACGCTACGAAAATTAGATCGCGAGTTATAAGCATTTAATTTTTTCTACCCTCACCGTGGGTTGTCTCCTGTCACCAAAAATTAACACTGTCTCATTATAAATTACCAAACAAAATTTGGCCGCGCTACGAAAATTAGATCGCGAGTTATAAGCATTTTAAATTTTTCGACCCTTACCCCGGGGGGCTCATGTCACCAAAAATTAACAGTCTCATATTAAATTACCAGACAAAATTTGGCCGCGCTACGAAAATTAGATCGTGAGTTATAAGCATTTTAAATTTTTCGACCCTCACCGTGGGGGGTCTAATGTCCCCAAAAATTAACTCTGTCTCATAATAAATAACTAAACAAAATTTGGCCGCGGTACGAAAATTAGATCGCGAGTTATAAACATTTTTAATTTTTCGACCCTCACCGTGGGGTGTCTTCTGTCACCAACAATTAACACTGTCTCATAATAAATTACCAAACAAAATTTGGCCGCGCTACGAAAATTAGATCGCGAGTTTTAAGCATTTTAAATTTTTCGACCCTCACCGTGGGGGGGGTTTAATGTCCCCAAAAATTAACAGTCTCATATTAAATTACCAAACAAAATTTGGCCGCGCTACGAAAATTAGATCGCGAGTTATAAGCATTTTAAATTTTTCGACCCTCACCGTGGGGGGGGGGATCTCCTGTCATCAAAAATTAACACTGACTCATAATAAATTACCAAACAAAATTTGGCCACGCTACGAAAATTAGATCGCGAGTTATAAGCATTTAATTTTTCTACCCTCACCGTGGGTTGTCTCCTGTCACCAAAAATTAACACTGTCTCATTATAAATTACCAAACAAAATTTGGCAACGCTACGAAAATTAGATCGCGAGTTATAAGCA